>CM029381.1:12139103-12764103 GCA_017165825.1 Hepsetus odoe | reverse complement strand
CCCACTGCTCTCTGTTTCACTTCCTAAAAAGGGACAGAGAGATTTAAACAGGATGATGCTGAATGTAGTGCCATAGATAGGAAATGCATTCCGCCTTTGGGAGGAACCACATTAACATTAGTATGAGGTTAAAAGACATCTCACAGGACAGCTGCTTATTTTGAGATGTTTCTTTTCATAGAAAATGTGAATTAGGTTTTCTATAATAATGTTGGTCTAGACAACCTGATATCACAGCTCACAGTATGTGTTAAACTGTAAATTCAGGAGGAGTGTCAGAGTGTGTTTAAGCATTTAAATTTGCTTTTAATTGTATTCTTCTATTTTTTTTCTCATTGGTGTCAAATCACAGCTACAGCTTTTTCGACATATATCACCAAGACCAAGCTCCACAAAATGGGTGCAAAAAAAAAACAAGAATAAACAAACAGAGATAGTTATGTGTTTTGTTTCATTATTGCTTAGCAGGGAAAAGCGGAGCAAATGAACCTGGTGAGTCTGATTTGGTTGTGACTGTACACAGTTTCGCTGCTTGCCTGCAGTCTAGTGACATTGTTGTAGCTGTTGTCTTGTTCTTTACTCACTGTTAGAGCAGCCACTCACTAATCTGGTTTGCCTTCCGCCAGTTGTCCAGATAACTTTTTAATAAAATAGTCAGGCTTGGAGAGCTGCATTAGCCGACTTTGGCCATAAGCCCTGCAGGTAGAATCTTCCCTCATAAAGCAGTGATTTAAAGCAGTTCTAAACTTGTTTCAAGAACAGTGGTTAAATCTAAATAGAAAAATACTTGAAAAAAACAGCAATAACAGTCAATACATTGTCCTTTTCAATCCATGGTAATACAAACACTCTTCATACAAACACTCTAGGTTTATTTTTTCAATTGCAAATTTACATTTACATTTACGGTTCTTATCCAGAGCAACTTACATGTCCTCATTACAGGGAAAGTCCCCCTGGAGCAATTCAGGGTTAAGGGTCTTGCTCAGGGACCCAGTGATGGTAGTGCTTGAGGTAGGATTTGAACCTGGATCTTGAGCCATTGGTTCATAGGCAAGTATCCTACCACTAGACCACCACCACCCAAAACTCTTTTAGATTTTGTACTACTGTTACATAAACTTTATTTTGTATGCCAGTTTCAAAAAATATGAAACAGTAAAACTTTTTTAAATAATTCATTTATTTGGTCCAAAGCCTCATAAAAACTCCACTGCCCTTTCTAACCTTCACGGTGGGTGCAGTACTGTGCTTGGTACAGTTGAGTCTGGTTTTGTGCACCTTAGCACAGAAACTGCTGCCTGCTATGGCTGTGGCTGTCATTCCTTGCAGCTTTTTCGCAGAAACATTGAAGCTAATTGCTGTCCACCTGCCATGGTGATATTTAACTGGGTCTTGCAGAACCATCATATTCCTCAGCTTTAGCAGTCACCTAACTACCCTCCATGGAGCTCCATCTTTCTTTGCTTATCCAGTGCTTTGGCACTAAAGTTACTCACTGCTTCTTCTGCTGTGACTGAAGCATCTAACTGCACTTAACATAGCTACAACTAACATTTGCTGGTGGGTTTCCACTACACAAAATATAGAAGCTAATCTTTAACGGTCCATAAAAAACAATCTTATCTTATGAAATGCGCCTTGTGCTCCAGTGTTCCAGAGGTGTACTGTTTGCTTAGAATGAAAGGTACTGATTAGGCCTCCGAATCCAGATATCATCTCAGATACCATTCAGGACTTAAAGCATCTGCTACTAATATCCAGATGCTAGATACCAAAGTGCCTGGAATTTATACCTAAAGAAATCTGAGGTATTTGGGATCAGCTACACAATGCGGTGAGAGAGGACATACAGGCAATTGGTGTGAAAGGGGATGATGCAGAGGACCAGAAGAAATGGACAAGAATTAACCACATTGGCGCCCCCATCAGGAGCAACTGAAAGAAGAGGAAGAAAAAGAGGGAGAGTGACACAATATTCTGCATGTAGTATTAATCATTTGGCTGATTGGGATATGATAATGATTGTGCTTATGTTGAGTAAAGCTTCCTTCTGGCGGTGTAGACAAATCTGCTCTATGTTCTGTCATTTAACTTAAATGCTACATTGTCTCTCTCATGCACTTTGGTCATTCTTGGGTTTTTTTTTCTTCATTATGCTTTCCATGCACCTGTCATTCCCAGCTTTCCTAGAGGCTGGTAGAACATTTTAGCAGAAGTAACACAGTGCTCACCTGACACTGAAACAACTCTTGCCACTTAAAGCAGATACAGCACTGTCTCTGTGGAGTTGTTTTTTATTGTGGACTCAAACCACTGGCCTCAGCAGTTCTCCAATCCAGATCAGAGATTGCTGGGGCAGGAAGCATGGCTTCACATCAGCTCCTTGTGCTACCCTACAATTCAGTTCATACTGAAAGCACTACACAGGATTCACTGACATTACTGTGATGTCTTTCACTAGAGATTACATGATGGTCTGCCAGGAGCCATCTCAATGCTGTTGCCCTTTCTCAGGAGCAGATCTTAATCAGTTTTTGGGGGTTCATCCTTGGTGCAAAACCTTCTCCAAAGCTTACCAATGAGCCCCAGAAAAGAAAGCACACCTTAAGTGTTTTGCCTGAAGAATGATTTTAATGTAATAATTACCATAGTTAAAGTGTAAATAAGCTGGTTTAATATGGTTTGTGGGGGGAGGAATGGTTCTGGTATTACTTTTTTGGCCTATATTCCATTTCTCCTGTCTAGTTTAGGCCCAAGACACACCAAGACCAAGTAGATGTTAATTGACGAGCAGCAACTATGTCTAAGCACCAGACTACCCTCTGTCAGGGCATGCTCAGAGGATCAAACAAGTAAAAAAAATCATGGAATGAATCCATGCCTTGTTGTCAAAAGAGCCCCTTCAAGACTATTGATACTCCATATTTGTATTTATAACAATGTATGCTTTTTCCCATTTTGGGACTATGATAATTACATGTTCCTCGTTTAAAGTTTCAGACAGTAGTTCAAATGTATATTTTCTCTTATCATTTATTCTCTCCCTTGGTTAACCTCACGATTGTCCAAAACAGCTGTGCTAACTGCAAATAACCATTAGCCACTGATGCTAACCAACAGCCTGGCAAAATCTCTCAGTCAATGGCAAGCTTATAATGTCCCAGTCCTTATTCCCTTAAACATTGAATTGGAATGTCTTCATTGACTAAGTAGAAGTCCTGATGCTCATTGGTCTTTTCTCGAGTATAGTTTACTAAGATTCATGGGTTGTGAAGTGTGCCAGCCCACAAGATGGATCTCTAATCACTGTGTTGATTGTTCAGAATCAACCTCTTCCTGACTGTAATTGATGAGAATGTGACAGAATTGCTTGTTACACTGCATGGAGAGTTCCTTCACTAATACTGAGTGTCAGAAAGATGTACATCTGTCCCGAGTAAAGCTACTACTGTATGACCTGGGCAGCACTGAAGGGTGTGTCACTGCTGGGTGTTTGAGTGGCAGGGCATTGTCTTGCACATCCTTTGCGGTTCAGTAAACTCAGCTGCCTTACCCGAGGCTACCTCAGTTTTAATTTAGACAAGAGTTGAAGGTTGTAATATGAACTGAAGACTGTTCAAAGAAAGCATTTTTGTGTGAACAAGTTCTTTTTATTGTACACGCATTCTTCGTCTGTTTCTTCTTTTCATCCGTTTCCATTTCTTACAGTCCTCTACATCTTCCTCATTCACACAACTTAAGCACACATGACCTTGCATGTTTTTTATTTATAGTTTTTTGCTTTTTTACTGTTCAGTCCAGCTTGCAGTGCACCATGTAAAATATAACTGTTAGAATAAATGTGAGATCCAGCTACTAGATGGGCTGCCAAGCAAGGCCTTGATTAAGTTGACAACGTTTTGTTTCACTCCTTGAGAATACGACAATTTAAGTGCCCTCAACTGAGAATGCTTTGTGTTTGTCTTTCTGCTATGTCACAAATTAGTCATGGTGCATTTGTCAGAACCTTGCACACACTGGGAAATAAATACTACCAGCGATTCCAGCACCCTTCATAAACTTGTCTTTTTAAACACATATGCATTGTGCGGAATTGCAGATAAGAGAGGTCCTAATTATGTTTTAATAAATGCAGCCAGGCAAAGCTAATGCTGCAATGCGTCTTCTAATGAGAGCCTCAAAATGTCAGAGTCAGAGTCTTGTGTGTGTAGTAAATCAGACTCAAAAGCAAATTTATTTAAGCATTTCATTTGTCACAAAAGACACTGCAATGACTTTGATCATTTTAAGTAAAGCTTTGATGGTGCTGTGGAGACTTTGATGGTGACTTTGATCTTTTCTTCAGTATGGGTTTCTCTAAATGTAGTATACTTTAAGAATGAAAGTCTTATCAAAGATAGCATATATTTTTTTCCATAATGATGATAATGAAGTATTCACATGCATTCTAGGATTCACATTAAAACAGAGACCAATGGGCCTTTTTGTAACAAAAGCTGTTTAAGAATCTCACTATAAATAATCCAATAAGTAAACTAATGTCATGTGCTTATATTCCTGGACAGATTCAGGTTTGTGGCATATACTGAGAAGCAATGACTGTTTTGTCAAATGAGAAAGATGTGCACATGCCCTGTTAAAGCCATTTTAGCTCTCTGTATTTTAAAGCACTATGAATAAAATGCCATTTTTCAGAGACAGTTCTCTGTGTCCAGTGACTGTGGCACTGATGCTTATAAAAGGTTCTAATTTGTTTATTTATCATGTAATATATAAAAGGTCATACAACATTCAAGATTTTGAATTTATTTTTAGGTCATGAGTTTATTTGTAGAATTATTGGTGGGACTGAAATAGCAATATAAATGTCACCATTGATAAGAATCCTTTTATAATCCACGCCTAGCTAGTTAGATGGTATAGCTGATGCCCCAACAAATGGAGGTATGCTTGTCCAAGTGAAGAGTGAAATTGTTATGACCTCCTGATAGGAGAGGACAGACTGATGCATTAAAATCAGTCACAGCCTGAATCCAATTACATGTTTTATGAATATGAGGTGCGAGTGCAGAATGTTAATTTGACCTTGGCCCTAGACCAGGAACCAACAGAGACATTTTGGCTTACACTGTATTCTATATATATGTAAAATGAAACTCCATATAGAGTGAGATATTACATAGGAATTTAAATAACCACAAGGATTTCTTATTTGTGTCATCATGAATAATAAGTAATTAAATTTGGCCAACATAAAATGGACAATAAGAAAATAATGATCATATCTGGTAATTGATATTAAAGGATACATTTTGAAGAAGAGTTTTGATGTAGTATATACGTATACATTGTTTGTTTTAAAACATTATTGAATGTCATAGCAAAGAGTACATTTTGAATTCATTGTTTTTGTGAAGTCACAAAATTAATTGGTTCACAGCACACACATCCACTGCTTCCGAACAAATCCTTTTGACTATAATACCTGTTTCCACTGTGTGATGGTCTATCCCAGATGCCTCCAAGCCAACGCCACTTCTGGACATGGCTTCCTGTTGGAACAGCAAAATTTTTGGATTTATTTCCATTTTATAGTGCTTGACAAAGGTTTTTTTCTAGCAATCCTGATATCCTGAAACTCATGATATTATATTTCTTAGATACAACAGTGAAGGTTCATGATGCAGTGCTGTTTGAGGGATTGGGGAGCTGAGTTATTGAGCTTAGACTTGCAGCTTTGCCCTTTACACACTGAAATTCCTCCAGATTCCTTAATTATTTTTTTTTTCTTTACCATAGGCAGAGAAATATCCAAATCTCTCTTTCATGAAAATTGTTAGTTTACCATACTTTTGTGGGTAAACAGGTGATTCTCAGCCCATATATTCCCTCAAAGACCAGGCATTTCCTGTATGCTGCTTTTGTACCAAATCATGACTGGATTTCAAATCACTTTTCAACTATTTTACCTCATTGCAAGGCCCACATTTCCATGTCCTGGCTTTTTTTGGAATGTGCTGCAGGCTTGAATGTCAGGAACAGATGTATGTAAACTAACTTGACTGTGCAAAACATTAAATATAGGTTTGTAAATTAATAATTTGGTCTGTATTTGGTATGTGAACCTACAAAAATGTGGGAAAATTGGAAAAAATGTATATTAAAGTAACAATGTAGGATATTTGTATTCAGTCTCATTTCTCTATTGTTACTAGCCAATATGAACGTTCCCACCAAGTAGCACTAGACTGAGTTTTATCTGTAAATATTGCATTTGTTATTTAGAAAGTTCTATAAAAAATTGTCACTCAACCAGGCAAGCCAATATACAAGTTTACATTTATGCTAATATATATGGTATGGTAATGGTAATAATTAATCCACCCCTCTGTGTGTGGTCTTGTTTAGAATTCTGATGACCTATTGGTGGCATCAGCAGAGTGCCCCAGTGACGATGAGGACCTTGAGGAATGTGAGCCTGGAACTGGTGAGTGAAAATGTAGAGAGGCTAGCCACACTGTGGCCCTCTAGAGGAGAAGAGACTCACGATCTCTCATTTCAGCCACAGCCCCATCACTATACAGTACCCACATCCAAAATGACAATATGCCAAGTATGGATAGAAGGCAAATGAAAATCCTTTTAGTTTCTTATCCTGCTGTGCAATGTATTAAGAAAAATTCATGAAATTAAAATAGTTCAACACCTTACAAAATGGAAAGGACAGAAAATAGCGATGAAGATACTTAAATATTTAAAGTCTTTAAAGCGCTGCAAGCGCTTTCTTATGAGCTTCTTTACAGGTTTTGCTTTGTAAGTTCACTTGGGACTCTTATACTTTTTTTGCTGTGTCAGGCCGAGCTGTTCTCATCCAGCCTTGTCCATCAACTGAAAAAATAGACTCTAATTGTAATGTGTGACAAAGTTCTGCCTCAGCAGAGACAGCACAAGTACTTACAGTTAGCGTTACACCATCAAGTGTCAGATTGCTCTATAGTCTTTGGGGAGCACTTCCTCTTAGGATAGTGTTATTTTTACATAAAATAATTTTAAAATGCAGACATTTTTTTATAAATGAGTATATGACAGTTGCAGAAGTATTCTTAAGCTCAATAAAGCAAGATTGTGCCATTTTGCATCAATGAATCCCACAATCATTCCTCTGCTATTGCCTGTATTAATGTAATAGTAAAGTGATGATAGCAATGAGCCGTTTAAGCTGGAGTTATTTCTGCTTGGAGCGCACTGAATCAAGAACTGAGGCTGGCTCTGACGCGAACAGTGACTAGAGTGTATTGTATGTGTAAATCAGACATATCTCAGAGCCTCATCATCCAAATGCTCCACTTCTTCCAAATTATACTCCTAAATGGTCATTCTTCTGATGATTATAATCCAATTGGGACATTTATTATTGTCCAAATTAATAAATAATAAAGTTGTTATTTATTTTTTGATATCACAGCTTTCTTCCATTTAGTGGCACTTTGCGCTCGATTGTGCTCGATTATCATTTGACAAAGCTGTACAATATGCCACAATTTAATTTTATTCTCTCTCTATCTATTATTTTAAGATTAACACATTAACCTGAGTTACATTTCTCAGATAAGCATTCATTTTTTCATAATGCCCTCCATCCCAGTATTCTAATACTTGCTTAAATACAAGAGAGAAATGCCCTTCATCATGTCTTTGTGTAAAGAAAATGATCACTAGAATAAAAAAATTTAAAAAGCATGTTATTCACATTTATCTGAGCAAAGAGCAGCAGAGCTCCAAAAATGTTCCAACATATTTTTGCACACAAATAAAGGTAAAGCAATAGAAAGGGGAGAAAAAGTTGTGTGTTTAAGGGACCATCTTACACAGCCTTCTTTTTTGTAATTTGCTTTTTTTTCCATGCAAAAATCATGCGGCCTATTTGTTGATGTAAGTGACCCAAACTCCATGGTTTGCTATTTTGCTTTTACCAAAGAGGAACCAGAATCAGACTTACTGTTTTAATTCAAGCAGTTTATTCATGCAGCTGATCTTAAGTATCTACATTAGCCATCTACTAAGCATACACTAAATGCTTATGTGTCAGTATTTATTTTTGGAATAACACCACTTGTGCAGTATGTAGGTTAATTTACTGTTTAAGACTACTAATAGATAATGTTTTGTTTTGTAAGTATAAGCCCCAGTGGTGTTGATAAATGAGTTTGCAGTGATATTAATAGGTACAGTTTTTTGTTGTTTTGCACTAATTCTTGCTCCTCTTACCTTCTCTTTCATTTTTTATCACAGGAGGTGAATTAGTGTTGCCCATAATTACAGTGGACACCCAAGACCCCCAATCTGTGGCCACCCATTACCCTGCCATTCCCCCTCCCCCAACATCCCTGAGCCCCCTCCAGACCACCAAAGAGTCCTTAACCCTCTCTGACCCAAGGCCACCATGCCCCCCAGACCAGGAGGACTGCGGTGAACCTATGGAGGTGTCCGCCTTTGGCTCGGGGGAAATGACAGAGTCAGATGATGAGGACTTCTATAAAAACTCCCCGATGGTCACTGATAGGACAGTTCTGCCTCCTCCACCTGCTGTTGGGGGCAAAAGTGGGGGCCATGGCCCAGGTGGCCATCGGCCACCTGCCATACCTGCCCCAACCACCCACCCTGACCAGCTCCATATCCCCGCAGGTAAAATGAACACCCGTGACCAGGTGCTCCTACCCCCTGCCCCATCCTCCCGCCTCACCCCTGGACTAACCTACCCGCCTGATTTCCCTCATGTGCCCACAGCTCACCCTACAGCTCCAGTGGACAAGAGCCTCCCTGGTGCAGTGGAGGTATTCCGTGAGTCCAGCAGCACCACAGGCATGGTTGTGGGCATTGTAGCGGCCGCTGCTCTCTGCATCCTTATACTCCTTTATGCCATGTACAAATACCGCAACCGTGATGAAGGCTCCTACCAGGTGGACCAGGGCCGTGGCTCTGGCATAGAAAGCAATGGCGCGGTGGTCAAGGAGAAAACGCCTGGCACAACTTCTGCTGTGGCCAAGACCACCACCAAGGGAAAGAAAAACAAAGACAAGGAGTATTATGTCTGAAAGAGTTGTGGGTGTAAGAAAGAGAGTGAGTGAGAGAGAGAAAGAGAGAGCAAAAGAGGGGGAGAGGGAGAAAGGTTCAGAGAAAACTAGTGGGCTGAGGATTTTCCAACTAAGATCACCCTCCTCCTCATCCCTAAACATTTAAGCCTCATACTCTTTCATTGAATTTACAAAAAGTTTTTTGCTCCCTTTTTGACACAAGTAAGGTAAAGATTGTGAGAAAATGAGAAAGGTGTGGGGGGAAGAATTCAAAGTGGTGAATACGTGTATCCTGGGTGTCTTACAAAGCTTTTTTCACCTAACTTAATCCTCTTTTGCATCTCAAGGAAATCGTCCATTACATGCTGATGATGAAATGCTATTAATTCTCTTTGCAATTAAAATGTAACTTTCCAGAGCACAGACTTCCCTTGAGGTCAGTGAATCACCATGAAAAGAGAGGACAACCCCACCATAATGTCTCATCAGCAGCGTCTGCTGCTGGGTGATAAATGTTAGTCCTCTCTTTTGAATTCTTTTCAAAAGTGGAAATCACATACATTCTCAAATTTAAATAATATAAAAAGCTAGCAGAAGTGAAAGCATAATTCACAGTGAACAGCAACTGTGTGAAATATTGGGTAAGTGTAATCAGAGGAGATCGGTGAACCTTTTTTTTCTAAGAGCTACTTATATGGTTGGTAAAGAAAATAAGCCTAAAGTATTTATAATCAACGTTTACTCATTTATGAGGAATTAGGAATGTTTGTGCTGTGCAATTTTAGCCTTTGGCCAAGTTTAGGAAGATGAAAAGTTCTAGATGACCGCATGTTTTCTTTGAGAACATATATCTCACATAAGACTCATTTCACTTGTTATGCATTTTACATTTAATTGTAGCCAATAAGCCTGACAAAATCATGATGTGACTGACAGTCACACCTTGAATCATGGTTTAAGGCACTGTAAAACCATAAAAGAGTGTAGGAGACTTTTGAATGTCGAGCATTCTCTCTCTTTCTCTCTCACTCTCCATGGTGCTACGATGTTCGTTATCTGTTAGGCTACTTATTGGTGTTCCATGCATGATGTATTCACGTTCAGACTTTCAGATTAGAGAGCTGTTTGATATGAAATCATTTATATGATTTTCCATATACTGGACAACTCTTTCCTCATTCCTGGAGGGAATCAGAGTGGCAACTCATCATGGGAGTAAAAGACAGAAGAGATGACTGAAGGAACCTTAGAGAAGCTGGAGCTATTTGCATCAATAAAAGACATTGTATTTATGTATATAGAAGATTCTGTGGACGTTGCTGACAGTTCATCAGGATACAGGCTTGTGTGTATGCCTGTGTGTGTGTATGTGTGTTTGCGTGCGTGTGTGTGTGTGAGCGTTTGTCCCTGTTCGTCCTCTGGCTTCAGAAAGACATACTCTAGACTTCGAGAACTTTTAATGCCCCTATATTCTCCATGGTGTGAAACTACAGTCCCACGCCCACTGAATGAGACTGGAGAAAGTGCATTTAAATGGGAGCTTGAAGGGACGTCGTTTTGGAGAACTTTGCTGGCATCTTTCTTCTGAAAAAGGGAACACTTCCAACTCCGCATTAAGATGCTGGCTTTCCACCTCCCTCTACCTTGAATGAAAGGGGAAAAAAAAGAAAACAAAAACTCCTCTCACGAAAAGCATTTCTGTATAGAGCGACGTGAACTTGAGTCCACATTTTTATATTAAAAAAGACTGAAAAAATAACAGTCTAATGTCCAGATCAGAGGTCACCAGCTCTCCTTAGAAATGTACCAGCCTTCTGAGCTCAGCTCCAGCCCGAAACCTCTGGAACTAACCTCGGTAGGTTGGTGATCTTCAGGAGGTGAGATGAGGAAGACTGGTCTAGATATTTGACATTATTTTCTTGTCATTAAGTCCTTGTTATCAGAAAAATTTGTTAAGTCCTTACTATCCAAATGAAAAGTGATCTTCACGATGATTATTTCAGTCACAAGGTGATTTTCAAATGTGAACTCATATGGATTCAAATGTTTGCTGATTTTTTTACATTTATTTTTTAATAAATATTTTTTTTATTTTTAACCATATGTCCACAAATTTTCAGTTTCTCCCTCAATTTTTCCTAAGTTTACTTTTTTTATCCCTCAATATGGTTGCCATTTACATAGGCCGGTCAGAATATATTCCCGTTCTTACTTAATGTTATTGTAAAGTGTTCCTGTGAGATGAATTTAAATATGTGTACATTGACAGAGGAAAAAATACACTTGGTTATATACTTCTTAAATTTCTGATTTGTGTGGTCTCTTATTTCACTTGCTTTGATTTGTACAATTCAGAATCCAAATAATATACCTGTCTGTTTAGTCACTTTTTTTCTGAATAGTCCTTTAAACATAAAACATTTACACAATATAACCAAGGGGCAGCGGTGGCCTAGTGGTTAGGCCCTCTGATCGGAGGATCGTGGGTTCGAACCCCTTCCCAATAGGTTGCCCTGAGGTGCCCTTGAGCAAGGTGCCGTCTCGCTCCTCCATGTGATGGAAGCTTATGGAAGCTGGCGACCTGTCCAGGGTGCGTCCCCTGTCCTTCGCCCTGTGTGCACTTGGTTGGACTCCAGCACTCCCCCGCGACCCCGTTTGGGACAAACGGCAGAAAATGGATGGATGGACAATATAACCAAAAAAAATGTACATTTCACGTGATATCCACATTTTTTTTTACTTAACATATTGCCAGTCACTTATCTGAATTAGGCTTGTTTACATCTCATAGGCCATCACAAGCTTTCAAATACACAATATTCCATACTTTTTCATTTGAACATACTCTTTCTGAAAGTGCTAGGCAGCTGAATTTATTTTTAATTGAGTTTGATGTAGTATATAATATTAACACAAAACACTTCGGGTTAGGAGGTTGGGAGGCACCTTTGGGCTAAGAAACAGCTTAAATGGCTAGTGTTTAGCCAAACTGCAAATTTTGTTGATAATGAAACCACAAAAATACTTAATACTTCATTTTTTTTCCTGGTCACTCTACCACTAATCTGTGCGTTATGCTATGATTCTTACTCAAGTCCTACCTTTCTGCTCATGTCATTAGTATTACAAAATGCTCATGACGTAGGCTGCAGGCTTGGTTGCAGGCAGTTGAATTGTTTTCAGCTTCAAGCCGCCAGAGCACAGCGCAAGTTGAGCCATGCAGGGCACGTAAACACTGCGACCACCAGCAAAAGAACTGCACAACTTTCTTTAAAAGAAAAGTTTTTATATGTGTTTACTGCAGCCCCAGCAATTTAACTCATTTAACCCATTTTATTGGAGTGTTTCAGCCTAGACTGCTTTATAAATGAGGTGCATATAAGTACTTATGTATTTACAAATTAGCACAGCAACAATCTGTTTTATTCTAATGTGTAAATAAGGGGTATTTAAAATAAATTCTGATTTTTAGAACACAGTAATAAAACAGACTGCAATTATGGACCTGTTCTATATTGAAAAAATATAGGAAAATGACAATATTTACACATGCCCTATTTTACTGGCTCAATTGCTTAAAATGAAATGAATGACTCCCGAAACATTTAGCACACTTCTCACGTTAAAGGTTAAGGGTTAAGTATGGAGTGGCTGCCACCATGCCTTCTAGCTCAGTATGCAAGTTTTCAAAGCGTAGCACTTTTATTGCATCTCAGTTTCATCATCTGTTTTTATGGTAGAGATGTGGATCCGTGGCCGGGAAGTAGCCACATAGTGGTGATATAAAGCACAGTCTCTGAATTCCTGTCTGCTCACACACAGCTCAGATCTTAGAACAAGCCTTTGTTCAACTGCGTCTATGATTTTGTATGATATGAAAGGAAAGAGACCCCCATTCTCCCTTCTCTGCTTTTCTAGAAGAAAGAAATATAATAATACTATTGCAATCCCAAAACACAAACTATACACACTCACACACAAAGGCAGCTGTTTGACCAGGTATAGCCCACCAGATCAGCTCTGATAACAACCAGTTCTACATTGTGGGTGACAGGAAAACATCTTTATCTATGGGGAGATACTTGGTACCGGTACAAAATTCACTTTGAAATGGATTTGGTGATTTGAATTTGTGCCAGGCCAGGATTTAGCATGTGCTACAATGAATCAATTGCAACTATTGGTTAAGATGACCACAGTCTATCTCCAGCTGATTCTAAGAAATTATACTAAGCTTTTCTACCAGGAGGGGCCATGAAAAGACAGATGAAAACCATTACAAAAAACTGCATGAACCTTTTTACACTTAAGATAACAGTAAAACAGCTTTTTGAGTCTTTCTACCTTTTGATAATGTCAAACTGACTTAATCTAGTGAAAATGACAACCCTTGTCATTACAAGGTCACAGCGAACCTGGACCTCTGCATTTAACCCATCCAAACACTGTGCAGCTATTGAAAGCGCCCAGGGAGCAGTGATGAGGACGGTACCTTGCTCAAGGGTACCTCAGGGCAACCTACTATTAAGGGGTTTAAACCCACAATCTTCTGATCCTGTGGCCAACTCCCTAACCACCAGGCCACCGCTGCTGGCAGTTCTCACTGTCCTGATACTTTTCACTACACGGCATCAAACCCAGAGCCTCCTTGCTGTGAGGTGACAGAGCTAACCACTGCCCCACAACTCCACCCCAAAAACCAACATCAACTATGACACTGATCATCCAATGGAAACGTGCCTGTCTTTCTAACAGCCTCAGCTCCACTAAGTGCATTGATTAAACATGGCTGGAAAATCATTACAGAATGTTTGCCAACAGCTCATTGAGCCTAATGAGAAATTCTCATTTAAATGTGCATCATCACTTTCAAATGAAAATTATTTTTACATGCATGAGATAGAAAATGACATTATGACAGCTATTACACTTAGTATAGATTTTGTCGTGTTATCAAGCTGATTTTTGCATAGTGCTTTTAATTGTGATGGAGAAAGAGTATCGAGAATATGTGTTCAGCATCAGGAACTTAAGTATCATAGAGCGTTTGTTAGAATTGATCAAAGTTTTTCTAAATCAGTTTTCACTTTGATATTTATTATGCAAATAATTTCATTTTCTAGTATACCTGTGATGATAATAGTGAGACATTGTGCTTTAAAATAATGTTTATGACAAATCAGGAGGTTTCTGGTCATTCTGACCTGCTAGGTGAGATCCCATCAACCCAGGACATTTGATTCCAGTAAAAATCTTGAAAAGTATTAACAATTACGTGACGTAAAATTCCAATCAGTTAAATTCAGGTAGATTACCCTCATCGTGGATCAGTTAACTGACCAGACACATCAGTATGGCTCTATTTTGGACCCAGCAGAGATCTACTCACAGTGGGCAGAGGTGGCCTAGTGGTTGGGACTTGGGTTTGAATCCAAGACCAGAAGGTTGCCCTATGGTACCCTTGAGCAAGGTACCGTCCCCACCACTGCTCCCCGGGTACCGGATATGACCGCCCCCTGCTGCACGTGTTTGTATGGGTGAAAGGCAGAGGCTGCATTTCGTTGCGATTCAGTGTGCTGTGCTGTTTCACAATGGCCACAATAGTCACTTTCACTTGCGTGTCAGAGTTTGCGCTCATGGGTTTATGGACTGGCCTATACAAAGACGGGTTAACGCGATAACACAGAAGTCGTAAATCCATCCAATCAGAGCGAGAACAGTTAGTCGTGGAGTTGCGGCAAGAGGGGACCCAAAGCTCTCGAGGGCCACCTGACTACAGAAACTACAGCAGGACGAGACTGCCCCCTGCTGTCCACTAGAGGAACAACACCAACTGTCCGGGCGCTGCTCCCACAGACGCGATTAAAAATGACATCAATAAAAGCAACGAACGCTTTACATTCAGTTTTGAAAATAGCAAAAATGAAGATAAATCCATTTTTAGGTCAAATGTTAGAAATATATGCTTTATTGAATACCAACTCGATGGGTATATGTTTTACATATATGTTACATTAATCAGTGAAGCGACTGGTGAAGTTACTCAGTCTGTTAACATCTGTAAACCCCGCTGTTTCTTCACCGGCCTGGGTTCTCTGTCTCTTCCTCTCCAGAAGACTTGCTGCAGTCCGCGGGCAGCGCTGGAAGCTCAGGTCCAGAGCGCGTGAATCCAGGAACTGCACGGACACCGCACTGGAGGCTTGAGCTCAGCCGAGAGGAGAGGCAGCTGGAGCAAAATCCTGGAAACTTTCTGAATCTTCAGCGCCTGTATTGGGGGCGTGAACAAATTTGCACAAATAACGATGTAGAAGCAAAAAATAATCATCAAATTTTTAAAAATGGAATAAAAATAAATACAAAATGTCAAATACAATCTCATTGACTCAACAACTCTTCTGACTCTACATAGACGCTGATTTCTGTAGAGAAGACTAGATCTGTCGTTGCGTAAATAATAAAGAAAAACTGAAATAAACTGACATTAAAATAAACTGTAAGATCAATAAAGTTTTCGAATTCTGATCTGACGTAGTCTCCGCTCAGGTGAGCCGGCTGCTTTTCTGGTGATCGACCGGCGCTCTGACCAATAGCAAATTCAGAAACGTATTCGAGAGGAACTGGGTCACTGTAGAGGCGGGACTAGAAAACCGACCAATTGTCCGACGCGCTTGTCTTGACGGATCCTTTGTTCAGCCAATCACGGACGGTGGTTTCTTCTTCCTGTCGGGGGGCGTTTGCTACCTGTGAGAATGGACGGGTTCGGACGTTGGAAGTGATTAGCAGGTTGGAAGGCGAGGTCCGGACGGGTTTCTCGCACACTGTGCAGCGGGGACAGGCAGTCGCGGCTGCTCAGATGAACACTTACACGAAGCAGGTGTTGTAGGTGTTTAATTCCCCCTCGACACTGCGAATATTCGTGTAGTTCCAGGGGCTGCCATCTCACACGGGTTTAGCAGGCTAGTCGGCTAGCTGGCTCCATAACACACAATGATCAGTGAGCGAGCGAGCTAGCCGAGGAAATAACCGCCGCTCTGGCTCCTCAAACGGCCGCAGAGGGAAGCTGTGATAAGACAGGAACGTTTGCGTGTTTATTTATTGTTTTTTTTGGTTCCAGTTTTGCTTGGGGTTTCATTTAGCTGGGTTTCTTCCCCTTTAAAGTGGCCTCGCTAATAGAGCTCAGTTCACTGGACGCTACTGCTCAGTCTAAGCCGGCTCGCCATACAGCGAGTGAGGGTTTTTAGTCTTCAGCGGAATTTGGGGTTTTCGAGACCAGACGTGAGTGTTATGCGATTATTCCGCCAACGTTGGTTCGGTTAATTGTCGAGGCACCCAAAGACGTAGCTTAGCTTTTACCCGACACTGGACTGTGAAACTCACCGTTTCCCCATATTTCTGCCCAGAGTTTCATTTTAGCTGCCAGGAGTGACCTGAAGAGTCCTTCCTGAGGGGCTAGTGGGAGCCCTGCCACCCTGTTTTGATTTGATTATTGGTTGCAGTTTCAGAGGTGTGCTGTGTCAGCTGGCTTGCAGTTGCCAGTCAGATAAGTTAACTTTCTTCTCAAATTCTCAGCATTTAACTCTTAGCTCTGAGTCAGACTGTGGAGATCATAAGATGTCCTCGATGGTAATGGATCCATACATTTGTCAGTTAAGGTGAATGAACCGAGCTTTTACTGTAACTGAGATCATTAGGCCATCTCAGGTCTTCCACTCTTGTTTCTAGCTGTCCAACCTCAACTGACCAGCAGCATTTATATTTTAGTTTATGTTGAGGGTGCCATTGATGACTTTCGGCTCACCTGTATGAAAGACCTTAACGCTCTTCGTAGGTCAATCTTAAAGGCCGTTTGTCTTTTCCTAAGTTGCCAAGTGGAGTGATGAGAAAGGGACACATGTTGTTTTGGCCTGGAACAAGCATCTTTAAAGTTCCTACAGTCAGATACATATTGGAAGTTAATTAACCACTTGTGAGTTAGAAAAGGTGCCCTTTTGCATCATTAGGTATTTAGCTTCTCATATCTTTACAAATGAAGCAATTTTTGTGTGTTTTTCTGAAACCTGGCAGATCATGTTGTGCATTGTCTCAGGAGTCTAAAGCTGTGTACCATATTTGTAGCTAGAATGCAGCAATAGTCGTGTTGAAACCATTCTACATTTTCAGTTTAAAGTCTTTTAAGGCCTGTTACCCTTGTCTTTGAATGCTTTCAAATGCATATCTACTGATAACTGTATTGCGATATAAATGAATCAACAAGACTAGCTTATTTCCAAGTTAATTGTTAAAAATTTAGGAAACACGCTCTGAATCAGCCTGTCTAAATGTTGCGTGTCTCAGCATCACTGTCAAGCTTTAGAAAGAATGAGTAGATTCACAGCTCCACTGCTTTAAAGGGTGCTTTCAGAATGATCTTCCTGTTAATTCAAGTGTATTATTTGAAAGTGCTGGAAGAATGTAAAGGAACCAAACCAAGCCATCTTGTCGATTGATCAAGATGAATTTTTCAAGCAGTTCCTGACAATTTTGCCAAGAATTCTATTTGAACTGCTCTGGAAAAGGTTACTGGAAAAACATGTGAGCCTATAGACTAAGCGTTATTTCAGCCATTGCTAATTGTTGGACAGCCTTGCTTGATAAGTTGATCAACGTCCAGCAGTGGTTACCAATGGAAGTGCTACTGCAGAGACTTTAAGAAGGCAACTACGTGGAAGCAGTCCTGGCTTGCATCATCTCACCCAAAAGATAAAAATGGGCTCTCAAGCACTACAGATATTGCGTCAGGGTGTATGGGCCTCCCTGACTGGAGGCTGGTATGTTGACCCCCATCAGAGTACCTTCTCCAACTGCTTCCACCTCTACCTCTGGATATTCCTTCTGGCCTTCCCCTTTCTCCTGTACATGGTGAGTGTGGGTAATTTCTAAATTCAATTGATTCTATGTTCTCATATTACAAATAACAAATAAATAATGATTTCTGGTTTGTAGGAGGCACATATGTTATCTCACCCAATAAGCTGATTACTTGCATCGATTAAAATAATATGCAACAAAATATTAGAAAAACATCAAACAAAGTTAGCTGACTGGTTTTGAAGTTTAGTTTAATGGTATTCATTGTAAGTGTGCTTTAATTCATGAATGCAAGTCTTATCAAAATAATTAACCTAAACACAGCAGCACAGATTTTCACCATCTTTTCCAGCAATTTGAAAAATAACTTCTATCCAAACCCCCCAGCACCTTTTCAAGCATGCACTCTGTTCTGTCTCATTTGCTGGACACTTATTTCAAACAGCTCATTCCATGCCAACTCAAAGATGCAGAGACTGGTAGAGGCTCTGACTTAATTCTCAAAACTTTTCTTTGGACTTGACATGGTAATCTTTGCACAGTACCTGTTCCTCAATTCTGTTCCTCAACTTTGTTCCTGTACCCACAAATCACTTTAATAATAAATCTTCGACAAGACCTCCCAGTCCAAACTGCTCCAGTGTTGGTGTCAGTCACATTTGTTTCTTACATGGCTAATATTGTAAAACATTTTTGAAAAATAATTGATACTTTTTAAAATGTATTATAAACATGTGTAGAAAAATATAAGTAAAAAGAATATTTCTGAAAAAAGCAATGCATTTTTATGATGCTTTTTTTTTTTTTTTTTTTTTGCCATAATTAAAATGATAAAAAATCATTTAAGAACAGTTAGTTATGAGCTGGATAACTATTCTAATCTGTAAGAAATGTGATAGGCCCATCATTACATTTGTTCAGCTTATCATTGCTGTTGGAGCAAAATTTTGTATCTTAATTTCTGTCGGTTTTTAATATGATCTAAGTAATGATTTTAATGATTTTAAGTAATGATCTAACTAATTAATTTATTTTGAGCAGTTTAAATAGGGAACAAACCACAATTAATTGCAATTATATATTATAGGTGTCAGGTTTCTGTGGTGTAAAAATAAAGCTAGATTATCTAGCAAACTAAAATGGGGGATTTATTCAAGATATTTACCTTTTTTAAATATTGGCTAAGTAGTTTTAATGATAAAATTCTCATCAGTTACCCCTTCTAGAATGAATGCATCACCACACTTAATGGTTAAAAAGGGGGCAGTGGTGGCCTAGTGGTTGGGACTAGGCCCCAGGATCAGAAGGTCAGGGGTTCAAACCCCAGACAAATAGATTACCTTGCTCATGGGTACCTCAAGGCACTGTCCCATCACTGCTCCATGTGTGCTTTATGTAGCTGCCCTCTGCTGCATGTATGTGTATGGGTTAAAAGCAAAGGCCCAACCCAAATGTTTTTTAACTGTGTGCTGTGCCGTATTTCATAATGACAAACTTTCACTTTCAGAAAGTTTAGATGCTGCTGTGATATCTAAAATATTCAAGGCATTCTTTTATCATGGGAATGAATACCTTTAGTAAATGTTTCCTCCTTTGAAGCCTGCAAGTAAGACCAATGCTGGGAGTCATCTGACTTCATGTTATCAGCTATATTTATATTAAGAAAAAGCTACAATTAAATGATTTTTTTTTTTTAAATCAAATAACGTGTATATATTGTTTTTGTTGCAAAGTGATTGTTAGATTATTTTATTTTACAGGAGATATATATAAATAATTATTTTTTAGTTATTTATTGAAGATTTAGGGGTGTGTTGCACAGGCAAGATTGGTTTAACCAAATAGGGTGTGTCTAGCACTTGTTTTCAAAAGTTTACTTATTGTAGGCTTCTAAGTAGTCCTTAAAGGGAAAAAAGAATAGATAAAAATAAAGGTTTGGTTTTTTTTTTTTTTCAGTTAGTAGGGTGTAGCATAATAAGCAACAGATCACAGTTTAAGTTGATTTAAAAGAGAATTTAGAGCTTTGCATTATCACATGGGAGGTGTATTTAAGAGAGATTTATTTTATGAAACACCATCTATGTTTGATGACTGCACAGATTGCTTCTATCTGACTCAAATATGGGAAAATCAGATATTGCAATTTGAATGCAAGAGTATCCAAGAAACATGCCTTAACTAATCTACTTTATTAACTCCACGGCACTAGCAAAACTGTAGAACTACTGGTATTACCTGTATATCTTTAGATATGCCGTTTTAATTTGGATGACTTCTGATTAAAGAAAGTTGCTGCAGGCATGTCTATCTGTTATGTTGTTGTTTTGTTTTTTTTGGCCCTGATTTTACAAACTCTTCCTCTTCTGGTTTTTTTTTTTTTGTTTGTTTATTTATTTATTTATTTTTTTCAGGCTCTGCCACCCAGTATAGTGGTAGCAGGGGCATACTGTGCTGTAGTGGCCATCTTCTTCACTGCTATAAAGGTGGTCAACTTCCGACTGCATGCCATGTTTGACTTGGGTGAGATTGTGGAAAAGAGGCAGGCCTCCCTCACCACAGACCCCCAGAGAGTTGAGGAGGGAGATGAAGGCTCTGGAGCTCATGACAGCAGCCAGCACAGGTTGATACCTTTGGTTTGTCTACTAGTTTTTGATTTTGCACAATGTTACCCAGAACCCGCCAATTAATTAAAAAAAAAAAAACAGTAAAGCTGTAACTACCTTTTTTTTTTTTTTTTTGTTTACTTTTAAAATTCTGAGGTAAACTTTACTAGAAAGGATATTGCTGCTAATATTGTTAATGTACTCCTGACAGCTTTACTTTTTTATTCTTTGCCTTTATATTTTAGCTGTTTTTTACGTATATTTGGCTTTTGGGAATGAACTGGTTTTGGAGAACAATAAAGATGATCAACATTAAGCTTTTGTTGCTGTTTCCGTTTCCTAGGGACAGTGGGGCTGGTGTGGAGATGACTGTGTTTAGAAAGGTAAATTCGACCCCTCCAGTGCGCTGCAGCTCTCAACACTCCTTATTTGGGCTGAACCAAGTGTCGGTGAGGACATAATGCAGTTGGATCTTAATGCATTTTTCAGCTGGTTAAGATAACTGGATATAATTGCATGCTAATGTTGTCATAATTTGTAGATTAGTCACATTTGAAATCTCTTCCCAGGAATTTTTGCCACCGATTGAAGACGCAGGAGGCTCTAAGGGTATTGTTTATTGTTTTATGATTTATAGTAGTTATAGAGAATGTTGTGCTATGCATGGACACTAGGTTGTAGGTAACATACCTAGCACTTATCCCCCTCTACCAGTACTGCTATTGAGCAGTCCCTATTCTTTAATGAGTTGGCAATGTTGGTTCATCTGCTTTTCTACCCGTATTAAATCTAATTTTACTCATTTTCCAGATATCAAAGAACTGTTGAGAGAGCAGGGCAGTGAAAATGTACACTCTACACACAGAGATATCCTTCACCTCAACTCCCAAGATATGATTAGTAAGACCCAAACTATTATGACTGTACTGCCCAGTACTAGTCAAGGATTTGGTTGTATACTTTTGTCCTGAATTTTCCCTGTGGAAAGAGTGATCTTGGTGCTTCTCTGATCAAACTATATTTTTCCTGCTAATTAGCAACCCCTAGGGTGTTTTGAGCTGCTTTGGGGTTGCTTCAGGACTAGGGTTTGCAACTACTACCCCATAGTTTAAAATTACAGTCGAGTTAAAATTGTAGAAGCATTGCTGCTCCAAGTTTAGATTGCCTCACTAATTTGGCATATCCCTTGCACTAGATGATTGTTTGCTGTCTTTGTTCTTGCAGGATCAAATGGTGTGGTTCAGTCCTGCCTGGCTGCTGCCTTGGCTGGTGACTTTCCTGCATTCATGGGAGTGGGTGGACCTTTTGCAAGCCTCCAGCCAAAAGACTGTCCTTCCATCCCTCCTTCTCCCTCCAGTCAGGAAGATGGTGAAGAGAAGGAGACAGTGGTAGCAGGCAGAAGTATTGATGGAGTGACAGAGCAGCAACCTCAGCAGAGTCCAGATGATTGCCCTCTGGGGGGCTATTCCCCTCTTGGCCCTTCAGCTGAGTCTGAAAGCCTGGGTGATGCTCCCCTCAGCCCTCTCATCAAGAGCAGCTTAAGCGAGGAGCTAAGTGAGAACCTTCTGGGCCTGGGACTTGACCCCGTTGCCTTTGTCCCTGGGGTGGAATGTTCGGGAAACCGCAGTGGCGCAGTGCTGGCCGCTGGCTCCACAGATAGTTGCTTCAGTGGTGGTGGCGCAGCCACTGACCGAGAGACTCTCAGCACGGTTAGCAGCTACCGCAGTGAGAAAACAGACTCAACCCAGCTAGAGAGCCCCTCTCTAAGCAATTCAAAAAATCCTGCACCTGTGGCCTCCTCTGTGGCACCTGCTCATACACAGGGTGCCCACCACCAGCCAGACCATAATTTCCTTGCAGGCAGTGACACAGATGATCTTTCAGACAGTGAGTTACTACGTTCGCCTTCCAAAGAGCTTCACTCTGGGCAGGGCCTGGACAGAACTCTGGTGGAGGGGGAGGATGTGCTTCCTTTGTCTGCCGATGTCACACAGCTGCCCCTCTCATCCCTGCAAGACTCCTCTCCATCCAGCAGTGGTCCGTCAGAATCCTGTGACCTTGACAAAGGCATCCCAATCCCCCCTCTCCCACCTCCACGGCAGGCTAGCTCTGTACCTTCAGGACTGACACTGGGGCTAGTGTGCTCAGAGCCTGCCCTACCTGTCACCTCTCCCCCATACTTAACGACTGAGCCCCCCTCTCTACAGGCTCAACAGCAGCAGGTGGTGCGACCCAAAGACTTGAAACTCCTGCGTGTTGGGGGAAGTGTGGGTCACCGACCGGGCCGCAGGAAAGCACCCCGCAAGCGTGGTGCTGCTGGCAGCAGCAGCTTTGACTGTGGCTCCTACCGTAGGCGCCACAGTCACAATCGTGGCCAACGTAGAGACTACATCCCCGTCCGCAGCCGCCTTGGGGCTAAAGCCTACAGTGAGAGTCTTTTCGAAGACTCCAGTGATGAAGATGATGGCAGTGACATGAGTGCAGGATCCAGCCTGGGCTCCCAACGCCGCTTCAGCTCTGATGACGAAGATGATGATGATGACGACGATGAGGATGACTCGAGCTCATCCACTTCATGTTATTCTCCTGACCTAACCAACGCAGGCATTGCTTCCCCACCCATTCCCCCTGCCACTCAACTGCCCAGCACTAGTGAAGTTGACTTGGTGGGACCCTGTCACACCCGTAGTGCCCAGCGCTCAGCCAGCACAGCTAGTGCAAAGACTCATGCTCGGGTGCTCAGCATGGATGGGGCTGGTGGGGGACACACCAGCACAGGCACTCTGGCCTCCACTCTCATACCTTTACCAGCCACTTCCAATTCAGCCCCGCGGCCCCTTACTATTTCCAAGTCTGACTTGGAAGCTCGTACAGGACACACTGAGGCCTATGCAAGGGCTCACCACAGGCTGGACTCTTTAGGGGGCTCGTGGGCTGGAAACCAGACTGGCTGGAGAGCAGGAGAGCTACTCGAAGAAGGAGCTGTCGGAGGAGGTAAGCAACATGTGTCCAGTCCCGTCCCGTCCCCCCCCCTTCCACTTTCTTAAACATTTTTGTGTTAGTAGGTTTTTTTTTTCTTACCAAGGGCTTTATTATTCTGTAGGGATCATTGGAAAAGCTACGGGTAAGCCATGTGAGCGAGATGTATCTTAAAACTTTTCTTGATAAATGTTGTTTCATGATATTTGTTTTTTTCTGAAACGGACAAATTCGAGTGGAGAATAATAATCCAGTTGTCACAGTAATCTGAGAACAAGGTTTTTCATTGAATCCTGTTAAAATAGGAGGGATTTTATTCTCCTACCAAATCGTGGCTTGTCATTGTTTTTTTTATTAATAACTGACGAGATCACAATACAATAAGAGAAGAATACTGTGGTGTAATTTATCGCTATAACAATATATATAGCCCTGGGAGATTTTTACTGTAGTGTGACAAAAGCTTTCTGAGCATATTATAGATGTCTTCAGTATTTAAAAATACTGTGTCCATCTTTGTTTCATTAAAAGGAGGGCATAGTTAAGCAGCTTTAGTTTCAGCAGTGAATGTGAAATTTTGAAAATAAAATCAGTTGAGCTTTATTTTAACACTGAAATGCTAGTGCATATTGTCTGTGCCATGTACATCACTCTACTTGTTTTAGTTAAAATCCTTTATCTGAAGGGGAAAATTCAACTGTACTCATTTTGCAACATTAAACACAAGCAATATTTGATAATTATGACTTTTTGGCCTATTTCCTGTGGTTATTTACAAATGTAAAAATTCAGTTTTAAAATTTAAATGTGAGATTGAACCATCAAATCATTCAATAGAACAGGAATCTTGTGCAGTCAGTCATGCACCCTCTCAGGTCAAGTTGTGCAGGCCAGTGCAGTATTCATGCAAGCCTATGTTATGAATCAAATTGTCATTAAATGGTCCCTGCCATTGTGCCATTCAGCCCTGGCTTCTGAGGAAGGGAGCAAGCGGGACTCTGTGAGTAGTGTGAAGAGGACCCAGGCCATTCGCAGGAGACACAACGCAGGCAGCAACCCTACCCCACCCCCTTCAGCCATGGGTTCCCCACCCAGCCTCCAAGACCTTCAGAGGGCCCGTACCTCCTCCCACTCCCGTGCACGGGCCCTTCCCACTGCACTGCAGTTTGCTTCCTCACTGCTGCTTCCGCGCAGTGGTGTACACGAGGCCTCCACCTTTGATGATACCTCAGAGGGAGCAGTGCACTACTTTTATGATGAGAGTGGTAAGAGCGGACATCAGTGCAGATCATCATTCCATTGGCCTGTTTTACTTTAGGTGTGTGAACCATTTATATTATGAATTTAATGCGCATAGTTTCCATGTTCCACAGGTATAAAAAGATCTTACACTTTTGGGCCTGCAGGAGGAGGATATGAAGATCCAGTACAGTAAGTCTCAACAGTATTATGATGCCGCAGAGAAGTCAGGTGTTTTGGAGCGACATCAGTGTGATCTGTAAAATGTTTTCCTAGGGAGAGAGAGAGACAGTCACAGTCCTCCAGCTTTACCTCCACAGATGTACAGGATGTGGCTCCGGTGCTGTCTATGCTGCAACCTAGACCTGTGGTCCTTCAGGGCATGCAGGTACGCAGGATGCCCAGAGAAATGCCTGAGGTGAGCTCTCATGCCATTATTTTTGTGTTGTGTCCTTGCAGTACACCATAATCACCTCCGTTAGTAATGTAACATACTCCCCACCCCACCTTCTCCAAAATGTAGCTTGACCTGGATCATGAGTCCCTGCATGAATCTCAGGAAAACACACTGATGATTGAGGAGAAGGCCAAGCCAAAACAGTACTACAGATTTTGGGTGTTACCAGGGAAGTGGCTCAGAGTGCGCTATGACCGGTTGGCCCTGCTGGCTTTACTAGACAGGTGAGATTGCTGAGAGGTTTGTCGAATGACATTCGTTTATTGATAGATTTACTTGATCCATCAGTGAAAATGTCCCTTTCCCCGGCTACTGGTATTAATGAATAGGGTTAAAACACAGTTAACTTGTTAGCAACTTCAGAAAGTTTGGATGCATTTGTTTTGAATGCTGACTTTTTCTACGTGTTTACAGGAATCGTCGGGTGGGAGAGAATGTGTTTGCTGTGGTACTGGCCAGCCTTGTGGCCTTCCTTGGGTTCCTGCTGCTGCTACAGGGCTTTTACAGGGACATCTTGGTCTTCCAGTTCTGCCTAGTCATTGCCAGCTGCCAGTACTCATTGCTGAAAGTGAGCAAAAGCAGAAGACTGCTAGTTCGTTACGTTCGATCATGATGTTATAAGGCTATAAACATCTATACTTTAAAATTTTTGTTAAAGGCGTCAATTTCTGTAATTTCTGTTTCTATTTTTAGAGTGTACAACCTGATGCAGCTTCCCCAATGCATGTGAGTACCCAATGTCCTTTTCCCTCCATTCATGCCTTCAGAAACCACAGTTGTTCTATCATTTGCTATTAAGACAATGTTTGTTAAATGCTGTATGTTCTCTTTGTGCAGGGCCATAATTGGATCATTGTGTATAGCCGGCCAGTGTATTTTTGCTTGTGCTGTGTTCTGATCTGGATCTTTGACCTGGCTGGCCACTTTGACAGCCTGCAGTCCTTCTCTCTTTATGGAGTTACTTTCTTCTCTGACCAGTTCTTGCTCTGTGCTAGGGACATGCTCATAGGTCAGTTCCACTGTCAGTCAAACTCTGACATCTAGTTCTGGTTTCTCCATATTTTTTAATAAATAAGACTAAAAATATCAGATTGTAAAAGTATGTGAAAAGGTAAAATATGAGCCGGGTGATTGTATAACAAATCAGATCTGAATTTTATGTAAAGAATTGGGGTTGTTAAAGTCTGAGCTTTTCAACATGTTTGTGGAAGTGTCATGGAATGGAAAAGGGGAGATTACTGAATTCCTCAGACTAAAAAGTTGCTGTTGCCCAAATGGGGCGGGGGGAATCCAAAACCATCTGTAAATTTCTGAAATTACTGAAATAAAATCAGTCCTGTTATGCAGGACTGATCGGCAGATACCGGAAAAAATTGGTACCCATTACTGTCTCAAATAGATGTATAAAGATTATAAATAGTTCACC
Organism: Hepsetus odoe; assembly: GCA_017165825.1. Lineage (NCBI taxonomy): Eukaryota > Metazoa > Chordata > Actinopteri > Characiformes > Hepsetidae > Hepsetus > Hepsetus odoe. The sequence continues at coordinate 12,737,475 of CM029381.1, read as the reverse complement.
ATCTTTCAATCACCAGTGTATACATATAAAACCTACACAATGTAATGTAATAAGAAAAATGGCAACTTACATTTTTATTTCTTTGCTTTGCAGTTTTCACTCTCTGTTTCCCAGTCATCTTCCTCTTTGGGCTTCTACCTCAGGTCAACACCTTTCTCATGTGTCTGCTGGAACAGGTGGATATGCATGTGTTTGGTGGAAGTGGTGAGATCATTAATTTTGCTACTTTTAGTCTTGACTTAACTTCCAATGTTATTTACAAAATAATAGAGTTACATTTTTGGTACCCTTTGTAATTTTACAGGTTTCACATTAGTATTGATGAGCCAGAAATTTGATTTGCCTGCAAAAAAATAACCTGTTTATTTTTTTCATGTAAAACATTTTAAAGCTTAAAACTGGGACTGGTAAAGGCAAAAATAAGCAAAAATCTATTTGCGTTTTTGTTTTTAGCATTCTCTAAAGAAAACATATTTTTGATATCAAATGTGTACTGTTTGCATCCCTAAATCCCTAAACTTGTGTGTTTCAGCCACCACCAGCCCCTTGTCCTCCTTCTACAGCCTGTTGCGAAGTGTATTGGTGACTGCTTTGGTTTATGGATTTTGCCTGGGTGCCATCTATGTAAGCAAACCACTGTGACATGTGATAATGAAGTGGATTAATCTTGTGAATGCTGATTTGTTACGCCACTTTTTTTTTTTTTTTTTTTTTTGTTTGTTTGTTTATCTGCAAAGACTCAGTGGGGAGAGGCTCATGTGCCTGTGCTCTTTTCTGTATTCTGTGGCCTCCTGCTTGCCTTGTCCTACCACTTGAGCAGGCAAAGCAGTGATCCCACCATCTTGTGGTCAGTATCAGCTCTAGACCCAGTGTACCACATTTCTGTTCAAATATGTGTCCATACCTCAATGTAATGTTTCTTCTTGTCTGTTGTAGGTCTTTGGTACGCTCAAAATTTTTTCCTGAGCTGGACAACCGAACCCCTGAAGAGCCACCGTTGGAGATCAAGGACCCTTTGCCTGAGAAACTGTGCAATTCTGTGGTAAGTGATCTCATCAAGTTTATTATTGTAGAAAAACACAATAATGGTTTTAAAAACATTGTCCTCCTCCTGTTTTTCTTTCTGTTTATAGAAGGAAATTTTACACTCTGATTTGGTCATGTGTCCGCTCATGGCCATTATTACTTTTGCCATTAGTGCCAGTACTGTCTTCATTGCACTGCAGGTCAGTAAGCACAAGCTTTCACAGCATTTGCTTAAATAAGAACAGCTGAGAAGCTAAAGATGTTGATGTGCATTAAAGTCTGGTCAGATTATCAATTTTGGGGATGTGCAGAATTGATCTATTTATGGATCTCTTGGTAACAGACTGTGAAGTCCCTGGTAATTGAATACTACACAAAATGACTCTGTTCTTCCACTCCTTTCTTTAGCCTGCTCTCAGTTTTGTCCTGTACATTCTGGCTGGGGTGGTGGGGTTCCTCACTCATTACTTGCTGCCTCAACTCCGCAAGCAGTTGCCCTGGTTTTGTTTAGCTCACCCTGTGCTACGCTCTCATGAGTATAGCCAGTTTGAAGTCCGAGGTAAGTATCCAAACACACATCCATATGCAGGTGTGTGTACCTACTGAGATTATGATCCCTTTTTTTTTGGTCTGTGTGTGTTGCAGATGCAGCTCAGTTGATGTGGTTTGAGAAGCTGTATGCTTGGCTCCAGTGTGTGGAGAAGTACTTCATTTACCCTGCTGTGGTGCTCAATTCCCTAACCACAGAGGCCCACAGTGTCAGCCAGAACCCTAACAAGCCAGGCATTTAGTAAGAACCTCTTAATTTTAATGTAACCCTGCAGCTAGTTCCTCATTGTTTCTTTCCAGATATATGAAAAAGAATGAATCCTCGTTCAGAAAACTATATGCATTGTCTCTTAATTTTTGTAATCAAAAAGCATTTTCTCCTCTTTAACCCACTGGTCAGCTTTAAAATGTATTTGTTTTTCTTGGATTTCTTTTGAAATCTAAGGAACTGACAAACATTCATAGATTTTTACTTTATTTCACAAGCCCTAGTTTTAGACACACGTACAAATACATAAGAATAAACTTCATGCTTTACTTGGCTTTTCATTTAATCAAATGAGACATTAAAACCAGATTCCTTTCTGAATGTGTAAACGCAATTGATCATGCATCTTTTATGTAGAGAAAGAATACATGGATCATAAAAAATTCACATAAAAAAAAAAAGAAATGTATTTTTGTCAAACTAGAGCATCTCACAAATCTGCCAGCAGTACTCATTGAATTGGATAAATAATTTACAGGGGTTTAGGTAACAATAACTTTTTGTGTTCCAACTGTGATTTCTAATGAACAATACTGTTTTTCATACTCTTCAGTGGCCGGGCTCTGTTTATCTCAGTGGCTGGAATGAAGCTGCTGCGCTCCTCCTTCAGCATACCCTCCCAGCAGTATGTCACACTCTGCTTCACCGTTCTCTTCTTCCAGTTCGACTACCCACGCTTCTCTGAAACCTTTCTGCTGGACTACTACTTTATGTCCATCCTCTTCAGCAAGGTTCAAGTTTATCTGAATATTTACAAAATCGTGTACTTTTTTTTTGTATATTTATTTTGAGGGGAAAAATGTGAATTTGTGTCTCTGCAGCTGTGGGACCTGCTGTATAAGCTGCGTTTTGTGTTGACCTACATTGCCCCATGGCAGATTACTTGGGGCTCTGCCTTTCATGCCTTCGCCCAACCTTTTGCTGTCCCCCGTATCCTACAACCTATGACTGTTGAACAGATAAGTGCTTATTAACAAAAATGAGTCACTTACTTAGGGACGTCTATTTAGTTAATTTTCTGTTATCCACTGTAAGTGGAACGGATTGCACGGTGTGGTGTACTTTTACTTAATAATTTGCCATTTGGGTTGAACATCCTTTTTTAAATTAGAGACTGATTCAGCATTCTTCTTAGTACTATTTGCTAAGGGCCTAGTGTTACATTTTTTAGTTGGTGTGATGTTTTCCTTAGCAGCTGCTGTGCTACCAGACTCGGCCATGCTTTTTGTTCAGGCAGTGTTCTCTGCCCTCTTCTCTACTCCTCTCAACCCTGTTCTTGGTAGCGCTGTCTTTGTCACCTCATACACCCGCCCTGTGAAGTTCTGGGAGCGAGACTACAAGTGAGCCCTTTATTTTTGTTTGTTTGTTTGTTTTCTTCCCAGAGGTAACATTTTTCTTGTTCTTTTTTAAATTATGTACATATTGTATATAACATGAGAACTTCATTCTCTTGCTCTGCAGTACCAAAAGAGTGGATCACTCCAATACACGCCTCGCCACACAGCTCGACCGCAACCCAGGTGACAGATGAGTCATGACTTTTTTTTTTTTTTTTTTTTCTTGGGTATGGGTTTTATACTCATTTTTGTTTCAATTACACTCTTCCATATAAAGGTGCTGATGACAACAACTTGAACTCCATCTTTTATGAACACCTGACACGCTCATTGCAACATTCTCTGTGTGGAGACCTGTTGCTGGGCCGCTGGGGTAACTACAACACGGGGGACTGCTTCATCTTGGCATCTGACTACCTCAACGCTCTTGTGCACATCATTGAGATTGGCAATGGCCTAGTCACTTTCCAGCTTCGAGGATTAGAATTCAGGGGTAAGCTGCCTTTGTCAACTCGTTTCTGAATTTTGAATTACAAATATTTTACTTAGTTGTGTTTAATAATAACAGTGAATGCTATCATAGATTTATTTTTCCAGTTTATAATAATAATTCAGTCATCTTTTGTGCTTTTCAGGTACATACTGTCAGCAGCGGGAGGTGGAGGCCATCACTGAGGGTGTAGAGGAAGATGAGGGCTGTTGCTGCTGTGAGCCAGGACACCTCCCCCATATGCTCTCCTTTAACGCTGCCTTTGGCCAGCGCTGGCTGGCCTGGGAGGTTGCAGCTACTAAGTACGTTCTGGAAGGTTACAGCATCAGCGACAACAACGCTGCATCCATGCTGCAGGTGTTCGATCTGCGCAAGATTCTTATCACATATTATGTCAAGGTAATAATGCACATTCATGATTTGGGTCGTTCCACTCAATGAATCAATGTTTACTCTTATCATTTTATTATCAGTTGAGATACTAAGACTTTTCCTACTTTGTGGCAGAGTATTATCTACTATGTGAGCCGCTCACCCAAGCTGGAGGAGTGGCTAGCCAATGAGAATATACAAGATGCACTGAGACCTTGCCTTAGTGCTTCATATGTAGACAGTGACCCCACCTTCAACCTGAACATTGATGAAGACTATGACCACAGAGCCTCTGGCATCACCCCAACCGCCTTCTGTATGGTTTACCTCGACTGGATACAGTACTGCAACAGCCGGAGACAAACAGTAAGCAAAGTTCCTTCTTGTGCAGCCCCCCCCCCCCCTTCTTTCTCCCCTTCAATGCTCTGATTTTATATCTGAAGATATGGAGTGTCTTCTCCAATTTCACTGGGTCTTGTGCTGTTGTATGTTTATAGCCCGTTGACAGTGAAAGAGACTCCCCTCTGGTCACACTCTGTTTTGGTCTCTGCATTTTGGGCCGCAGAGCTCTAGGCACAGCTTCCCACAGCATGTCTGCCAGGTAACCCTCTAGAGATTTAGAATTTTTTGTCTTATGTTGTAAGTCTTAAAGAATAGTAGAGAGAAATTAATCAACCTGTGATTTATGTATTATGAAGATAATTTCTTTGACTTTATTTTACCTTCTCTTGCAGCCTGGAGCCTTTTCTTTATGGACTTCATGCTCTGTTCAAGGGTGATTTCCGGATCACCTCCCCCAGGGATGAGTGGGTGTTTGCAGATATGGATCTGCTGAATCGGGTAGTGGCACCTGGGGTGCGCATGTCCCTCAAGTTGCACCAGGTACAGCTCAGCTTTGTCATTTCCCACACTGCCATCCTTCTTAAATTAGGTTTCTGGGATAATGCTTCAGTGTATTCTTAGCTTTGACAAAAATAGATTTGCAGGAAGGAATAGAAAGTGCTCTATATATACCCCAGACACCAAAAAATTGACCATGACCCAAACTTGGGTCTGAAAGTTTTTGTTTAAAGTTAACATTAAAAACATTGGATCACGTGATTTACAGTTAATTTGACTTTCTGCCAAGAAACGGGTCACTGTTGCCCTTTTTTGTGTGTTAAATCTGCTTATTAAAGATTTGTTTATTGGAGTCATTAACCACTGAAAAATCCTTTAAAATAGTATTATTTTTGTGAAGTGGAGCCTGATTTGTTATATGTATCTGACCTAATATGTCAGGGTCTAGTCTGTAATGCCCTCCTTTACCGTCTCAATGATCCTCTCTTTTGTAGGACCATTTCACCTCTCCGGATGAGTATGAAGATCCAGTAGTGCTGTATGATGCAATCACAGCTAATGAAGAGAAGATGCTGATCTCTCATGAGGGTGATCCAGTGTGGCGCAGTGCCATCTTGGCCAACATGCCCTCTTTATTAGCCCTGCGCCATGTCATGGATGATGGCAGTGACGAGTACAAGATCATCATGCTAAACAAGCGTTTCCTTAGCTTCCGAGTTATCAAGGTGCCCACTGCCACTCATTATAGTTGGTTCAGATCCTCCAGTCAGATTAACTTTTTTTCAGCCTTTTGGCTATATTTAGATGTTGCCATAGGCTCAGTGGGTCTCCCTATCCCCTACATTACTTGACTGTGGTTTTCACTCCAAACTTTTCTTTTCTACAGGTAAATCGAGAGTGTGTGCGTGGGCTATGGGCGGGGCAACAGCAGGAACTGGTTTTCTTGCGGAACCGGAATCCAGAGAGGGGTAGCATTCAGAACGCTAAGCAGGCCCTACGTAACATGATCAATTCATCCTGTGACCAACCCATTGGATACCCCATTTATGTCTCTCCCCTCACCACTTCATATGCTGGGGGCCATGCCCAGCTCCACTCAGTCTGGGGAGGCCCAGTTAGCCCACACAACATCTACACCTGGTTCATCAGTAGCTGGGACAGGTCAGAATTACATAAATGTAACTTATTCCATATCATTTTTCTGTTTCTTGATATAACTGTAAAGGGTGATGTGGTAGTAGTTTCTAAAGGGCTACTAAAGTGGATACACATCTCCCATAATGGGAAAACATACAATTTACAGCTTTTTGCTCTCTCTTGCAGGCTCCAGAAGGGCTGTGGTGCTGGTTGCAACAGTGGTGGGAACATTGAAGACTCTGACTGTGGCGGTGGCTCTACCTCTGTCAATAACAATCCTGTAGTTCACCCTCCCCAGAGTTCAGCACCCACTTTACCCCTGTCTCAGCTTACCACTATGCAGCCATCCATGGGTAAAGCTTTTTACAAAGCTTAAAACTATACCAAAATTCATTCTACTGCAGCTGGCAGACCCATGGCTCTATTTTAAGGGTTAAGAGTTCTGCATACCTGAATGTGTTTTCTTTACATTTGCCTCTAAACCCAGGATGTAGATTTTTGAACATGCTGTCCATGCAGCTTTGCTTTTTATTTTTAAATGTTACTATTTTCAGCTATTTTATAACAAGCCACTTTGGATGCACAAGCAAGAAAAACATGGAAGGAGTGCTTTGAGGAGCTGGTGAATAGAGTATTAGAGAGAGAATGCTGAATGACAGGATAGTGCACCAGGAATGGTGAATGATGAGAAAGGAGGAAGTAAGGGCAACTATGAAGAGGATGAAGAAAGGAAAGGCATTTGGTCCAGATGACATACCTGTAGAAGCAAGGAGGTGTTTAGCAGAGATTGCAGTGGAGTTTCTAACCACGTGGTTAAACACAATCTTGGAAAGATAGAGGATGCCTGATGTGTAGAAGTTTATTGGTACAGATTCAGAGGGATGAAGTAGATCAACATGAAGTTATAGAAAAGAGTAGTAAAAGCCCAGGTTAAGAGGTGATTGGTAATCAACAAAATGGTTTCATGCAGTACAGATGAAATATTTGCTCTGAGTGTGTTAATGGAGAAGGTCAGAAAGAGGTGCATTGTGTCTTTGTCGACTGAAACCAGGAATGACTGGATGCTCAGGGAGGAGTTATTGTATGAAAAAGTCAAGAGCTACGGAGATGCATGTCACATGTATGAGGGCAGTGTTAAGGTCTAGTAGGAGTGATTGATGTGTTTAAGGTAAAGTAGGGTTTACCTTGTACTTGTTTTTATCTGTGATGGACAGGTTGATAGATGATGCTCTGAAGTACTCAAGTATACAAGCACTGCAGTTTGTGGGGCCTCGAATACCGTAATACCCTCACTAAGGCCTCAAAATTCTATGCCTCTGTGTACATGGTAAGCCTTAAGCAAATTTAACCATAAGGCAGAAGGTGAAACAAACTAGCTCCGGTTTCCTAATGCATGATTCGAACAGACCACAAACAGAACTATTTACTAATCACACTTGACACCACTTCAGCAAGTAATCTCACTTTCCTTTGTGGGTGTGTTTTGATATGTCCACATATGCAGTGAAAACCAAGAGAAACCAAGAGCAGTAACATCACGGCTGTTAATTCAGTGTTTTTAAGCTTCTTCTACAGCTGCATGTGATAGTATGTTTTTATGTTGTACTGTTTAAAACCATTTTCCTTCAGCTCTCATAGGTGGTGTCTGGCTATTCTCTGATCCATGTTAATTTTTTTATAATGGTTTTTTTTTTTTTTTGGATAAAAATTATGGGACTCCAATGACATGAGCAATTTGTCCATAGGTACTGACAACCCTGTAGGACCAAGCTGGCCAGTCCACTCCCAGCCCCTCCCATTGGCCCTACTTGGCCAGTCAGAGGTTAGGATGGATGCTGGCATGGTCAGCTCTCTACACCGGACCTCCTCCATTCAGGGGCTGCTGGGCCAGCACCTGTCAAGTTCACAACTGTCCTTCAGCAGCTCTGTGGCCTTGCCACTAGCTGAGCGAATCTGCCCAAGCAGCTTGCAGGACAACCCCAGCCACAGAGCATCCCAAAGGGGCCTGGGGCTGGCACTCGGCCAGGGCAGCGGGCTGCCCTATGAAGGCCTCTATAGTAAGTGGAGTCTGTCAGGCAGGAAAGGCTTCAGTGGGCCAGCAGCAATGGAAGTGGACGGAGGGATGTCTCAAAGCGTCCGCACTCAGGTGAGAGGAGAGATCAACCCTTCATATGTTCAGCCTTAATGGGGCATGTTGTTTGTTATATAGCTGAGTGAGCTTGCGTTCCTTCTTGGCTGCGGAAATGCAAAACTGTAAAAAGTTTCACACACTAAACACCTTTGGGGACAGATTGAATTTGGTGAATTTTTTTTTTTTTTTTTTTTTATATTAATTAATTGATCAGGCTTAAATGAATTAATAGTTAACCTTTATAGCCTTGTAAGACATTATGAATGGGAATTGTATTTTAAAAACTAAACTGGTTGAACGATTCAAATTCTGTGTGTGTATACAGATATATATTTATTTTTTTTTTTTTAGTGCTTCCTGATGTTTATAGTTTGAAACACTTCATAGGAGTGATGGTGACAACAGAGCACCAATATAATCTCATTGAGTTGGTGTGTCTAAAGCTCCCGCTCCTTCAGACCTCAGTTCTCATGAGCACTTGCAACCCGACAACATGGCAGCCAGACAAATCTCACTACTCTCTCCTTCTCATTTCCCCATTTACTAATGCCTAGAAAAAAGGCTGTGTGATATGACCATCTGCATTGTGATCATTAGATCAATTGGTAAATTTTTAAGTAATAATCTTGCAATTATTTTGTGGTATTATGTTAAGATTATACATATATACATACAGTCCTGTGCAAAAGTTTTAGGCAGGTGTGAAAAAATTCTGTAAACAAAGAATGCTTTCAAAAAAGGCAAGTGAATCATTTATTTTCATCAATCAACAAAATGCAGTGAGTGAACAAAAGAGAAATTTAAATCAAATCAATATTTGGTGTGACCACCCTTTGCCTTCAAAACAGCATCAGTTCTTCTAGGTACACTTGCACACAGTTTTTGAAGGAACTCGGCTGGTAGGTTGTTCCAAACATCTTGAAGAACCAACCACAGATCTTCTGTGGATGTAGGCGTCCTCACATCCTTCTGTCTCTTCATGTAATCCAGACACACTGGATGATGTTGAGATCAGGGCTCTGTGGGGGCCAGAAGAACTGATGCTGGTTTGAAGGCAAAAGGTAGTAACACCAAATATTGATCTGATTAAGATTTTTCTTTTGTTCGCTCTTTTTGCATTTTGTAAATTGATCAAAATTAACAATCGTTTTTTATATTTCTGAAAGCGTTCTTTGTTTACAGCATTTTTTCCACACCTGCCTAAAACTTTTGCACAGTACTGTCAGTTAATATAATGTAATAACATGATATCAAACACTTTTAATGGTGTGTGACAGCTACTATGAATGTGTGACAACTAAGGGAATGTGTTTGATTTTGTTTTGCAGGCTTCCCAGGCATTCCAGCCTGTCTCACCTGCACCGCCCACTGACACCAGCCCAACACTGGATACAGTGTCAGTTGCTATGCCCACAGAGACCACGCCCCTTACATCAGATTCTCCCGGAGTGCGGGAGGAGTCTACAGAGCTGCCTTTGCTTGAGCACCTGCGCTGAGCCTGCACATGAACTTGAACAGCTAGGTCTGGACCAAGTAAAGCTGGCATGTAGAGCTGGTCCCTTCAGCCGTCCTGTTTAAGCCAATGAAGGGGGTTGAGAGGAGCTTTTGGTTACCTTCTCAACTCATGCTTTTCGTGCTTTATACCCTTAACATCATGGGTATTATCAGAAGCGCTTTTAGCTGTATTATTCTATGTGGGGAGCACACTAAGAAAGCGTGCTAGATGGCAAACTTGGATTCAAATCTGATCCTTGTTAGGCCAAGATATAAACCAAGTCACGAATCTATGTAATGGTTCGTCTGATGGGGTTTCTGGTCACAAATTGGCCTCAAGGCACACAAGCCAATAAACCATGCCAGTGCATTCTGAAAGACTTTTCTATACTGTGGGCCTGTGAAGATTCTCAAAACCTTGATTATGATAATCTTCTCCTTCAAAACAACCAGAATGACAAAAAGGGAACGTATCGACTTCTGTAGCAAAAGATCGTTGACTACCACTTCTCTCTCTTTGCTTCCCATTTCCATGTGCTATCAAGCACTGATTGAGTAGGTGGACTTTCCATATATAGATTTTAAATCATTTTTCTTTCCCCTCTCCCCCAGATTGTTTATCTGCAATACCTGCAGGTTTCTGTTCAAGCACAAAGCATCCTCCCCCTGGCCTCTCTGTCCCAAGTGTGTTCCCACACAACACGCATTCTGAAAAGCCATCGTTATCATTTTAGATGGCCATCATAGCATGATCACAGTCAGTGGTAACAACCTGTGGCCTCGTGGTCCCCTAGCTTCAGGAATAAGATACACTATCATACACAGGCACAGACTTTTGGTGCTCCTCCCTGCATAGTTTACAGCCTGAAGATAAATGGGCCTGAAATCTCTGCGTTTAAATATTTGGGCCACAATTGAATCACTAATCACAACTGGATCAGTAACAGACTGCTGGTCCTATGAGGGGAGAATTTTTTTGCCATCTTCAGAATAATGGTATGTTCCCCCTTCTAACATGTTTTTATATATGTACATTGGACATTTGCTAGGGATTTTTTTTTTTGGTCGTCGTCCCCCTCTTGATTTCTTACTTTTTTTTCCTCATCTGACAACTTTCTACAATGAGCTTTGGATGTGCTGTACTGGGAGGGATACCACACTAGTTATTCTGATTCAAGCCCTTGCTTTCCTGCTGTGAGCAAGCACCAACAGTACATCTCCCCCTACTGCGATACTACTGCTACTGCACCACCCTTTCTACTACTAATAGAACTATAACCAAACTACTGCTCCTTTTTGACTTTTAATCTCCAGCGTTTTAGTTGGAAGTACTGAAAAATGAATAAAGATATACCAATATAAAACATACATATTTATTTGATTGATGGTCTTGTTTGAAGATGGTGGGAGTGGGTGTTTTCTTGTTGCAAGTGGTTGTGGTGTGCTAATTCTAAATGGAATGATGCTACTCTGAGTGTAACTCCTGTCCTGTTTAGGGACCTTTTGATAAATCCTCTTTCACAGTGTCTAATTTGTATTGTAACTCAACTGGAATTGGGCTCATGGTTGCCTTTTTTTTTTTTTTTTTTTTTTTCTTCCCCCCCCCCCCTCCCTCTTAAGATTTATTTTGTATTGATCCATGCCCGCCTGAATAGTCAGAAGAAGCTGTGGCGGACTGCTGATGGGAGTACAAGTTGTCTGTTGTCGGAAGACTGCAGATGGAAAAACCTTGAACGCAGCACCCTCTGGCTAGTAATGTGGAAAGACAGCCTTGTCTCTGTAACAGATTTTCAGGTGGAGTGTTTAAAATCTGGTCTCTGTATTTCCTGTCTGTTCCATTGGGTGTGTATGGCCAAATCTGTACACTCAGCACTGAAGTGGTCCCCAGGGCAAAGATGGTGCAATTCCTAATTTATAGTGTTCAGGCTTTGGAAAGGTGCCTTACAAGTGAGGGGACATGTTGCTAATGAAGCACCAGTTGGAAGGATCCCCAATTATTTGGTGTTATTGTTTTTGTGTTTTATTTTTTATAACCCCCCCTTCCTAATTCTTTTGTGGTTTTAGTCTCCTCATTTATTTTCTCTGCCTACTCCACACAGTTAGAGCTTCGCATCTCAGACTTCCGCAAATGAAAATAGATGAGCGACTCCCGAGGGTTGAAATTTGGACCAGAGAGATTCACTCAATCAAAATATTGTAAGCTGTTTTGATATGTGCTTATTAAGAAAATCCTGTTTACATTGACCATCTCAACACTTGGGTAATTGTTAAATCTACTTTTAAGAATTTAAAGTGCTTGTATTGCAAGGCTATGTTAAGTGGGATCACAAAAAGCCCCTTGTAATTTCTTTTTTTTTTTTTTTTTTTTTTTTTTTTTTTTTTTTTTTTAAACCACAAAAACAGCAATTAATACAATTTTGTCTGTTTTACAGACACAGTAGCAGCGTTTAAGATGGACATTTAATTTGTACTGTTTAAATGCTCAATTTGAGCTCCTCTCATGCATTTATCACTTTTTTTTTAAATAAATGCTCACACTCAATGCTTAAACATGAGCTATTAAACAATAATCCTACAGTTCTCTGATGCAGGTAAAGAATTTCTTTCTGTGCATGGGGGCAGTACACAAGTCATAATGTATGTTCTTGGAACACTAGGTTAGAAATTCCCCCAGCCTCCCCCAGCCCTGATGTGCATTTGTGTTGATGGCTTTGCATTGTCTAGCCCTCCTCAGGTCTTAAAAATGCTCATGTTGTGAATGTGTCTTTTTGTTATTCACACACATGATGAGCAAATAACCATTTTATTGATTATAATTCCTGTTGATTATCACAGCTGGGCACTTGGGTTGAGTCCCAAACATGTCTTTCACCATCAGGACTCCCCCTCCTCCTCCTCCTCCTCCTCCTCTTTCCTTATTCTCTCTGGTCAGTGTAATTTTTCCAAAGTTGGAGAGTTGGTTTTTTTTTGTTGTTTTTTTGTTTTGTTTGGAGGAAGGCAAGCACAAGTTACTGGACAGTCTTGGGTGTCGATAATAAAAGGGATTGAACAAATCTCTGCCATTTATGTACAGCATGTTTTGTATATAAATATATATATATATATATAAATCTATTTTATTATTATTGGATTTCTGGTTATTTTTCAAAGAAAGACACTACTCTGAGTCTTGGGGGAGCCTTGTTCCTTTACTCCCCTTTATGGAAAAGCACTCTGACCTTTTGAATCAAGCCGTTTTGGGAAGGAAATCGATTAATACCGCTTTTGCACAACTATTGTAAAATAGTACACCATCCTACTTTTTTAATCTTTTAGTTATACGGGGGAATTGTTTTATTTAAAAGCTGTTATTCAATATTCAAATTTATGTACTTTTTTGTTTGTTTTGTTTTTTTCCTTCTATTTAAATTAAAGCTTTTTCAGTCATTGTTTGCAGAGCATTCGTTGTAAATGTGGTTTTTTTTGTGTGCGTTTTTTTTTTTTGTTTGTTTGGTTTTTTTTTTGGTTTTTTTTTTTTTTTTTTTTTTTCTTTCCTCTTCAAGTTTTGAAATGTCTTACTGATATGGCTTCAGTGTTTATGAAAGCCTGTGTAGGAAAACATTTTGCAGCAGTCCATCAGGAACAGGACAGTAACCGAGTTTAAAATTTTAGTTTTAAACCGTGGTTATTAATATAATCATACATGTGCATTTCAATTTCCATGCGCTTGTTTAAATTCCAAAAGGAAAACTTTATTATACAAAGTGAAATTTGTATAATAACTCCTGAAAATCAGACATCCAGTATGTCAAATTATTAGTTTATTTCCTAAAATGAATCCAAAAAAAGTCCTCCAATACAGAAATATCCTACTTCTGACTATAAGGTTCATTTTTACAGTCAGTACGTGGTTGGGGCTCCTGTACCATAAATTACTGCATCAGTGTGCGTGGCATTGTGGTGGTCAGACTGGCAGTGCTGAGGTGTTGCGGAAGCCTAAGTTGTGTTAATATTGGCCCTCAGGTAATCGGTCATTGGGACTGGGTGTTTTTCATCTTCCTCTTGACAATACCGCTTAGATTATAAGAGGGCAGGCAAGTTGGCTGGCCAATTTAAAGGAAACTTTATGGTGAGTAGTTGTGGCATAGTGGGCAGGTGTTTAGTCATGCTGGAAAAGGAAATGGGAATTTCCATAAAGCTTGTCAGCAGGTAAAATGCTCAAAAATCTGCCAGACGGTTGCTTTGACTTTAATAATGCACATCAGACAAACAGTGGCCTGCAGAAACGGTGGACTTTAAGCACCTTTGGTTTTAATGGTAAGGAGAGGGGATGATGACGGGGTTTAATGGTAAGGAGAGGGGATGATGGGGTTTAATGGTAAGTAGTGGGGTAAGTAAATGATGAGGCTCATGGGAAAGGAGAGGGGATGATGACCGGGTTTATGAGGGGTAAGTGATGAGGCTCATGTGTAAGGAGAGGGAATGATCAGTGTTTAGGGGTCAGGAGAGGGGTAAGTGATGGGGCTCAAGGGTCAGGAGAGGGGATGATAGGGTTTTTGTTAAGTAGTGGGAAGAGTGATGAAGTAAAGGGCAAAGATGGTGATTATAGTGGGTGCAGCGCTGGGTTACGCAGGGGCACGGAAGAAATGTTCTTTAAGCACAATGTGCTTCAGGTCCAAGGTGGCAACCAAGTTAAAACTACTGGCCACCCCACTGGCTTGCTAACTGACAGGCACATTTGACACAATACCAGTTTTTTTGTTTGTTTGTTTTATTTTTATGTGTAAGTTCAGCATGCTGAACTGAACTGATTTTACCAAACAACTATGCTACAAGTGGATTCAAAATGTTTTGGTTGTTTGGAATGATTATTCCTTAAGATGAACCTGCAAAGGTTTCACTCCCAGATACTCGATAATGGTCTGTAAAGTGGTGAGTTATCATTCTAATCACCAATTGAGACATGATTGTTCTGCTGATTTTGTACATAAACTGAAAGGTGAATTCTAGTATCTTCTACTCCTACCCTGCCCTGGAAAAGCCATCCAAATACGATATTCAAGTAAGTATCAAAAGCAGTTCCCATATAAAAGACCCCCTTTTCCTCAGACAAAAGAGCGTTTGATCAATGAAGGAGTGTATCTGATCTCATTGTAACACTCCTCATCATCACTGCGGTGCCTCCACTTGCTATCCTGAGCCAAGCGGTGGAGCCACATGACCAGCACCAGCAGAGTCACCAACACCAGGGCCATGAAGAGTGTCAGCAGCACCCCCTGCAGAATGCCTGGCGAAGAAACTGGGGCTGCGCAGCAAGAAAGAAAAGGGGGTTTAACACCACATTATATTCTAAATGGTTCAGACATCAGATCATTCAATACTAAAACTGATTGGAAAGAGAAACACATCATATTTATAAACAACATGGTCCAGATTGTATAGAAATATATATATACACATACATACATACTGCTCAAAAAAAAATAAAACACTTTTTAATCATAGTATCAAGTCAGTAAAACTTGTGGGATGTTGATCTGGTCAGTTAAGAAGCAGAGAAGGTTGTTAATCAGTGTCAACTGTTTTGGTGTTGATGAAATTAACAACAGGTGAGCTAAAGGGGCAACAAAGGATCAGTGTCATTACTGGTAGCATGAGGTGAGACCTGGACCCTACAGAGGCTGCACATGCAGTCCAGCTCCACCATTATGTCACAATATGTGCCATTACCGACATCCTCTAGTGGGCCCTGTGCTCACTGCCTGGCACCTGGAGCTCGACTGGCATTTGCCAGAGAACACCAGAATTGGCAGGTCTGCCACCGGTTTGGTGGTGGGTCAGTGTTGATCTGGGGAGGCATATCCATGGAGGGACGCTCAGACCAGTACAGGATAAACGCTGGCACCCTGACTGCCATTAAGTATTGGGATGAAATCCTTGGACCCATTGTTAGACCCTTCACTGGTGTAGTGGGTCCTGAGTTCTTCCTGATGCATGATAATGTCCAGCTTCATACGGCAAGAGTATGCAGACAGTTCCTGGAGGATGAAGGAATTTTTCATACTCGCCCGACCTAAATCCAATAGAACATCTCTGGGACATCATGTTTAGGTCCATACGACGCTGCCTCAGACTGTCCAGGAGCTCAGTGATGCCCTGGTCAGGATCTGGGAGGAGATACTCCAGGATGTTGTCAGGCATGCAAACAAGCATGTCGGGGCCATACAAACTACCGAGTAGCATTCTGAGTTACTGCGATGACATTTCAGCAAATTGGACTCACCTGCTGCATCGGCTTTTCAGTTTAAATTTCTTGGAGATTTCAAATTAAGCCCTCTGTAGTTTGATCTTTTTCATTTTCACCAACTGAAGTGTCTTCCTTTTGTTCTTAACACATTACCCATTCCATATCAGTATACACATCCAGCATGATCTTTTTTCCAGTTGAGATCTGATGGGTTTTCAAAGTGTTCCTTTAATTTTTTTGAGCAGTGTATATACATATATATGAAAGCTCCTAGATACATTATGGAATAAGGAGAATAAAGAGACCTGGCTGAAACTCACGGGTGTACACCGACAGATTCACATAGCAGCTCTGAGTGCCCAGCAGGTTGGTCACAGAGCACCGATATACTCCAGAGTTCTGTGCTGACACATTGACAATTTTCACTGAGCCCGTTAACTCACCTGTTAAAAAAGAGAGAGAAGGAGGCTGCAGATGTAATGTAATAGTAAAAGTGTTTAGTAAAAATGCCCATGTTTCATATTTTTCCACCTGCGATGTTTGTGTGATTTACAGTCCAAAAAGACCTTCTTTCAATCTATTTTATCCATCCATTTTCTGCTGCTTGTCCCAAACCGGGTCGCGGGGGAGTGCTGGCGTCCAACCCAGCGCACACAGGGCGAGGACGGGGGACGCACCCTGGACAGGTCGCCAGCCCATCGCAGGGAGGAGCAGGACGGGGACGGCACCTTGCTCAAGGGTACCTCAGGGCAACCCATTGGGAAGGGGTTCGAACCCCCGATCCTCCGGCCGACGCCCTAACCACTAGGCCACCGCAATCTATTTTTTTTTTTAGAATTATTCCATCTGGTTTTTTTTTAGGATGGCCTAAAGTGATGTTGACTGATTAGGTGGTCATATGTAAGTGTGCCCATGGTTGTGACGTCAGAACTACAATGAAAATAGGCTGTACATATAAATGAACTGGGTATATTTTTCATTCTTTTTAAATCCATTGCATTTGTGCTTTAAACAGATTCAAGCTTACATGGACAGTCTTGTCTTTTTTGCTTTAGAGAATGAAACAGAACTGGTCAGCTGTTACCCTCCATGTTGACGGGAAGGGTGATCTGATCTGGCTCCAGCTTCTCCCAGCTCATTTGTGGTGTGGGAACCCCTTCAACCACTACACAAGACAGGGTCACGCTGCCCCCAGCATCAGTGTCCCCTTCCCACAAACACATAGGCAGGGATGGAGGCGCTGTGTAAACAAATACAGCAGAGGTACCATGATGCCTTGGTTGTAACTGGTGCAAATTACTTCCTAAACATCAAATACTTACTTCAAATCTTCTTTTTTTGTCAATAAAAAGGGCCACAGTACTCTACATTGTATAGCTAAAGCAGTAAAAGTAGGCTTGACAAAGCTGAACAAGACGATTTGTGATTATTAAAGGGCCCGTATTCACATTTGCCTTGATTTTCTTTGCTTTTTGATGTTCACATATAAAGTGTATGTTGTTACATGTGCTAAAAACAGTTGCGGATTCTTTTTACATCCCTTAGAAGTAAACAGGCCATTTTATTCCTGGGCCTTCCGGACTGTTATATGTTGGTGACTGGCTCTAAATGGCTCCTCTGTTCTGTGCCTCTTTCAAAAAGCAATCCAGGCTGAGAAATTCTGACGTATATGCACAATCCTAGCTGCTCACTATAGAGATAATTTAAATAATTAAAACATGACAGATATTAATGATTTATTACAAATAACACAAACCTTATTAGAGAAGTAAAAAGTAATGTTTTGCGTTATACATCAGTCCTAAAACCTTAATGCTCAGCTCTTCCTTCATTTGAAGGGGAAATTTTGTAGGTTTGATTAATTACATATAGAGCACCACTTTCATATACGTAGTACATGCAGCAGTGTCTGCATAAATATAATACACTATTAAAGTTTATTCTGGCAAAAGCTGACAGCCATAAGAAATAAAAGGATCAGGAGCCAGAGTTTTTACATAATCACTCATGCGGCTTCACGGATTAAGAAAGAAAGATGCTCCTTTGCAGTCAGCCGTCATATTCTCAGTATGCACGCTGGATGACTGTTGGCTTTTTCATGCTAAAAATAGAGATGTTGCAGAGACAGTCTGGGATATGAATGCATGAATCAGTGCATGGTTCAGGCTGCTTACATTCCACTGACAGAAATAAAAGGGCTGAGCAACTTGTTTCTTACCCAGGACACTGAGGCTGAGTTCTCCAATGCCAGGTTCACCTGTCTCTGGTGGGTTGCTCACCACACAGCGGTAGATGCCAGCGTCAGACACCCGAGTGTCATTCAGAATGACATCAGCACTCCAGGGCATGCCAGCAAACTCCACCCTGCCAGTGAAGGCAGGATTTTCTATCACCTGCCCTTGATCATACACTATCACCTGGACGACAGGTAAGAAAGATTATATCTAAGAGAAAGGGGTCAAAAAGTATACTTAAAGGTTCAATTCACAGTGCCGTGGTGAACATTGCCATGTTTCTGAAGTATTAGAGAAAATACTAATTATATAAATATAATATAAATGAGACTTGTGACTGCCAAAATGTGTTTGCTACACATTATTATAATAAATCATTAGCCAGACAATACTTGCCTTTTTTTTACTAAAGGTTATTACAACCGTCCCAGTCTTTTTCAAAACAAATTTAGTAAAAATAAGAAATAAGAATATTATACTTAATAATATACTATATTAACTTAATATACTATACTATCCTATTCCTTGTATCTGTCATCCATTTATATGGATATATATAACCAGATTTGCCAGCCATCAGCTGTCTGATCTCAGCATAATGTCTGGTCCAGTTCTTTTTCCAATCCCAGTATGCAATGAGTCATACCTGTGTAGGAGAGTCTGGGTCAGAAACGGGTGTCAGGGTCCAGATGATGCTGAGGCGGAACAGGGGCATCATAGTAAGGAAGGAGCAGGGTAAAGTGACTGAGTCACCCTGCACCACCTCCAAACTGGACTCCCTCACCGTCACTCGCACAGCATCTAAACATGAGAACAATATTCAGTACTGTGCAAACGTTTTAGGCAGGTGTGAAAAAATGCTGTAAATAAAAGGTGCTTTCAAAAATGGAAGTGTTAATCATTTATTTTCATCAATCAACAAAATGCAGTGAATGAATGAAACAAAAGAGAAATCTGAATCAAATCAGTATTAGGTGTGACCACCTTTTGCCTTCAAAACAGCATCAATTCTTCTAGGTACACTTGCACACAGTTTTTGAAGGAACTCGGCTGGTAGGTTGTTCCAAACATGACTGTGTTTCAACCTCCGTGTGACATTGATGATCATCAGTACCTGTCTGGTAAAACTGGTTGATCACACACCGACTATAATCCTACACAATACCTGACTTTGTGCAAGTGTACCTAGAAGAACTGATGCTGGTTTGAAGGCAAAAGGTAGTAACACCAAATATTGATCTGATTTAGATTTTTCTTTTGTTCGCTCACTTTGCATTTTACATTTACATTTACGGCATTTAGCAGACGCTCTTATCCAGAGCGACTTACATGTCCTAATTACAGGGACAGTCCCCCTGGAGCAACTCAGGGTTAAGGGTCTTGCTCAGGGACCCAGTGGTGGTAGTGCTAGAGGTGGGATTCGAACCGGGGACCTCTTGATCCAGCGTAGACAAGTACCCTAGACAAGTACCCTACCACTAGACCACCGCCACCCCGCATTTTGTAAATTGATAAAAATAAACAATCATTATTTATATTTCTGAAAGCATTCTTAGTTTTTTTCACACCTGCCTAAAACTTTTGCACAGTACTGTACTTTTACACTTTTACACTTTAGTTCAGGGCTTCTTAAACCTTCTCATCTAAGAAACCCAAAGAGAAAACTATCTCAAACCAGGAGCGGAGTGGTAAATTGTCACTTCTTTTTGTAAAGAAGGTTAAACCAGTAGCACAAAGTAACGAGCCTGTTTTCACCTCATCAGTGCTAAAAGATTAATCATTCACTGTAGTTCAACACATGACAAAGGCACAAGACAAAAGTCTTACCTAATTTTTCTAATGAGGTCATCAAGCTTAGTGCTCAAGAAAAAAAGGAGGAGGAATGCTTTTGCAACAGGGTTAATCTGGTCAGATTATGTTTAAACAAGGAGCCCCTGTGTTCTGTTACATGGTTTGAGAAAGAGATGCATTCTGATGGTGATTTTATGCCTCATTTGAAAACATAACGGGAGTGTATTTTGTGTGATTCTTGAGGAAAACTGCACAAGTGTGTGTGCGTGGCTGCTGTTATGCCAGAACACTATGCCAGCTATGGCAAAGCAGAATGTTTGTGACTCTTTTGCTTTCACAGTTTTAAAGTTTAGTGCAATTCATGAAGGACATCATAAATGACTGCAGACTATAAATGATGCTTTTAAATTGTGTTTTAAAAAATAGACATACACTTTTAATGTATGAAAGGTTTCAGATACTATTTTTTAAAAACATGCACACAAGTGTTTAACATGTATGTACACAAAAGTACTACTTTTTAAATATGCACACTGCAAGCATGCAGACATGATTTATAGCCATTTTCTAAGTATTAAAAATGCATGCTGCTTTTTAAAAAGGCATGCTATTTTTTCAGCATGCAGGCAGGATGCATGCTACTTTTTAAGTGTGCATTCAGGATGCATAGGACTATTTAAGTGTGTACGTTACTTTTTAAGTATGTATGGAGGATAAAAATGGACTTAAGATTTGCAAAGTACTTTTAAAGTATGCAAATAGGATAGAGTAGAGTAGAGTAGAGTAGAGTGATCTTTTATTATCCCACGAATGGGAAATTTGGGCGTTACAGGGCTCTTATAAAAAAAGACAGGTGTACAGAAAGAAAAGAAAAAATATATAAAGATATAGAGAGAGAACAGGAACAAGTACAGGAGAAAAATAGAGGAGCTATAAATAAATAATAAATTATCTATCTATATATATCTATATATATATACATATACATATCTACAAGAGTAATATACACGGTAATAAGTTTAGAATGAATTATACATGTAAATAACAAGTAGCAAAAATATAAATATAGCAAAAATATGAATATAAATGTAATAATAAATAATAAATGTAATAATAATAATAGTATAATATATAATAATAATAATAATATATATATAATATAATATATAATAATAATAAACAAGCAATGTAATGTTATGATGAGTTGTGGAGTCTTATTGCAGCAGGTAGGAATGAGCTGCGGTAGCGTTCTTTCTTACACTGCGGGTGTAAGAGTCTGCTGCTGAAGATGCATGCATACTGCTATAGAATTATACGTGGCAGAAGCTTACTAATGTAAAGCATTGGTGGTTCAGTGGTAGATTTCTGGCCAATGCTGAGATTGAAGCCTTGGGGAAGCATGGAGAAGGTTCGAAGGTTCGAATCCCAGATCAGCGTATGTTGTGCCGTGTTTCACAATGAAAAGTTGCCACTTTAACCTTAATTTCAGCATGCATGCTGCTTTTCAATTTGCTAAAGAAGCACATGTTACTTTTAAAATATGCATACTATCCAGAATGCATGATACTTCTTGATATAAGAATAAATGCTACTTTCCTAAGTGGCAAAGATGCATACTAAGTTTTTAATAAACATACTATTTTTAAGCATAAAACTTGCGCGTAAAGAATGCATAGCACTGTTAAAGTATGCATGATATTTTTTTATATGTACAGAGGATGACAGTAACTTAAAGAATGCATTATATTTTATGTATGAATAGATGACTGATCATACTTAAGTATGCATAAGGCTTTTCTATGTATGCAAGATGCATAAGGCTTTTTAACATGTTAAAAAGCCAGGATGCATATGTAATATGTATATGTTTAAGTATTATATAATATGCATACCTTTTTAAAGCATGCAGATGGGAGGCTTTGATTTGCACAAAGTATGCATACTAATATGCATGCTACTCTGCATGCTTATCTATGCAATGGTGCATACAAATTTTTTTAAATAATAAACACAGGATGCATAGTACTATTAAAGTATTACTCTCAAAGTATTAAAGGAACTATTATTTTGCAGTGTGAATACAAGGAGCATCTGCTATTTAAGAATATGTCAGTTTTCTAAGTATTACAAAATATACATACAACTACTTAAATGTTTAAAATGACCTTGAAAAAGGAAGTAGTTTGGAAAGCCTCAGGATATTTCAAGGTTTAGCAACACAGTTTAGGTTCCCCTTTGTCACATGTTTTACTACTTAAGCTGTTCTCTAAATGTACGCCAGAAACTTAAAACCTTGGGTTGTCAATATTTGTGCTTAAGCAAGAATAAAATAATGATTCCTCTGCTTATGTACTTCATTAACTTCATGCCATGATTAGAAGGTTTTGCCAAAAGACAATTTTTCTTGAATCTCATACATACATAAACTTATTTCTCATCAATAGTGGTGTGAAAGTTACACCGTGAGGGAATTTGTTAGGGTTAAAATGTACATTTATTATAAGCATACCTTTGTTTAAAATGCACAAAATGATGAAAATGACAAAAATGATGACAAAAAACTCCCACCACAGCCGCTGAAGTATCACAAAGTACATATCAACATAAAAGTAATTTCAAATAAAAAGTACATTTTATTTTACAATTTTGTTTTAATTATATTAAGAGTAAATTAACTACTGACAGAATTTACTTTGGACAGCTTAGTTATAAGACTTTACACATTCTGGTGAACATGAACTTCATAGCAAGGCCAGATACCATCTTCAGGCAGGCTTTGGTAGAATTTTTTGCATCCCACGCAGGAGACCTGGTTCCGATTTTTGGCCAATACTGAGATTGAAGCTTTGGGGAAGCATGGAGAAGGTTGTGGGTTCGAAGCCCAGATCAGCGTATGTTGTGCCGTGTTTCACGATGAAAAGTTGTCACTTTAACCTTAATTTCAGCATGCATGCTGCTTTTGAATTTGCTAAAGGAGCACATGTTACTTTTAAAATATGCATACTATCCAGGATGCATGATACTTCTTGATATAAGAATATATGCTGCTTTTCTAAGTGTCAAAGAAGCATACTAAGTTTTTAATAGACATTATTTTTAAGCATAAAACTTTTTAATGTGTGTAAAGAATGCGTAGCACTGTTAAAGTATGCATGACACTTTTTAAAATATGTACAGAGGATGACAGTTACTTAAAGAATGCATTAAATTTTATGTATGAATAGATGATTGATTATACTTAAGTATGAGGCTTTTCTATGTATGCAAGATGCCATCTTCAGGCAGGCTTTGGACAGAACATGTACAAATTAGTAAATCAGTGGGACTATAGTAAGATGAATCTAAGCAACCTTATACCATGTGGAATATACAGTTTACACAATTTATTACACGCTAAAACTTTCATCATCATAGACTTTCTTCATTAACACCCAAAACTCATATCCCAAACTAAACCACCCATTTGGTGTATAACTCTGTTTGCAATAGAAGCATATGTTGGCTGAATAAGGGAAAACCTTTTACTGGAGATTTCATTGGCTTAAGGACAATTCTCACGGTGCTAGATTGCAGTAGTCTAGTGCTTAGGGAGTTGGCCCCAGGATCAGAAGATCATGGGTTCGAATCCCAGGCCAGTAGGTTGCCCTGAGGTATGCTTGAGCAAGGTACCGCCCCCGTCACTGCTCCCCGGGTGTAATTTAATTGTGGTTCAATGTGTGTTGTGTCTTGTACTCACAATGACAAGTATAGTCACTTTCACTTCACCTTTCACTTCACTTACAGTGGTGTCAGTTGGGGCAGCTGTCTAGTTCAGTCTTCGGGACAGGCAGGAAAATTTGTGTGAGTGTGTTTTGGGGGAAGGGAGAATGCTTGCCTACTCCCACCTTCACAGCTGAAGTGCCCCTACATTTAACCCTACAGTCAGCCAACTGCTCCTGCTGTGTATACTCACTACTGCGGTGTTTATGATGAGTCTTCTTCCCTTGAGTTTTTCTCTTTTGCTGTTGCCTGAAATTTTGATTGGGGGTTTTCGTTGACATTTCTGGGAAATTGCTTTGTATTATTTAAAGTGAACTGAACTCAGTGGTCAATAGGGCCAGAGTAAAAGCTTGTTGACAATGCCCATATAATTACGCACTGCTGGATTGGGTTGTCTTGTTCTGCTTTGATCAACTATGAGCCAAACAACCAGATCTGATCATTCTTTCGCTCCACCATTCCCTCCATTTCTCACCCCTGTAGACAAACTGCGTTGAGTATGGGGATGGAAGAAGCATGATTACATGACTTCCAGCCTCAATCACAATGCCTCGTCTCCAGGCAGCGGAGGAGGTGTGGGTGAATTTAGATGTTTTCTTTAGGGCTGGTGCCAGACTAAAACAGCAGAAAAGATGATGCCAATATTTTTCAGTTTTTATTTATCTATTTTTTTAGGCCTATTTTTGCCGTTTTTCTACTGTGCTTGGTAACAAAGAGCAAGCGAGCAAAGAGAGGAGGAGATTGGCCAGACTCTGCAGTAGTTTCTTCTGCCAAGCAGCCCAGCTCCTGAACACCATGCCGCCCCAGGATTCTTGGACACATACAGCAACTTTGTAGACAATTTAAACGTTAATACTTTTTAAAAAATACTTTGTAACTTTGTAAAATGTCTTAGGAGACCAATAGAGGATCAATGTTCAAACAACATATATTCTAGGGCTGGAAACTCTATTTAAGGACAGTAATTACAATCATTTTTTTTTTGTGAAAGTGACAACTTGTCATTGTGAATACACAGCACAGCACACAGTGAACCACACAGTGAACCCATACACACACATGCAGCAGGGGGCAGCTATTTAAAGCACCTGGGGAGCAGTGATGGGGACAGTCCCTTGCTCAAGGGTACCTCAGGGCAACCTACTGATCTGGGGTTTAAACCCACAACCTTCTGATCCTGGGGTCAACTCCATAACCACTAGGCCACCGCTGGCCCATGCAATTTAAGATAGTATTTTTATTTTTTACCCATTTCTTTATAGAAGTTGTTATAAAACAACTCTCTCTTTTGTGATTGATGATTTGGCAAAAAAAGCAGCACATCATTTACATAAAGAAACAGATCACAACAGATCACAACAAACTACAGTGCTACTAAAGAATCACTAAGTTCTTCACTACTTTAATCACTACAGAGTAAACACAATATTATTAAATTGTTATTATTTACCATATGTGATTTATGAATAAGGAATAGGAATAAGAAATAAGGAAACAGTTTATTAACTACAAAGATTTTTCCTAAAATAATGGCTCTAATTTAAAGGCAGTTCTTGAGGGGGGTGGTTTGTCAAAAGTTTTGATTGAATATCGCATTTATCCTGGTATGAGCAGCTGCTGTGCTGTATGTTTCTGCAGAGATGTGTATGAAAGGGTCTTAAAACATATAGTGAGCAAAGGCTAAAAATTGCACCAAAAAAGTATTGGCAGTTTTATATCATCTGAATAAGATAGCACTGATTTGCATATTTCTGTAATAAGATCAATATCTGTAAACTAAGAGCGGAACACAACATTTCTGCTTTCAGTGTACATCCCATGTACCACATTAAAACAAAAAAGATATGAAAGATATGAAACTAAGCAAAAATGAAATCAGAGTAGGATAACCAGCCAAATGTAAAGCACTCAAAAATCAATGAAAAATTATGTATATGAGTTTCCTCTGCACTCTCTGCTCCCACTCTGGCCTCCATCCCTACATATCCCCATGTCTCATTACTGTAATGATGTGCCCCACCCCCAACACTCCATTCCCTGGTCCTCTGCATGTGTGTGTGTGTGTGTGTGTGTGTGTGTGTGTGTGTGTGTGTGTGTGTGTGGGAACGCATAGTGACTATCAAGCCATAATTAGAGTTGACAGCCTCTGCTAGGCCATACACACTGCATGAGAGAGGGAGAGAGAGAGACAGAGAAAACAATAGACATTTTTCGCCTATTGTGTATTCGTCGACCCAAAAAGAAAACATTTTGCTTCCCAGAAGGTATAAAAGGCATACAGTCCAAAATACTGATTTTCTTAAATTGCATAAATCAATAAATTCAACCACAAAAATACATCTTCTGTATTGTGTATTTAATGACTCTTGAAAACCAATAATGTCAAGAATTGACGGATCATGTTTTATATTTAAACTATATTTGTCTCGACATGTGATTCATAGTTAAATGTCCTTTGACGAAGTCTCCCAAAAATTCCTAAAATCTTCTGGGATCAAAGGAAATTCCTAATTTGCCATCAATTTCAGTTACTTTCCTTGCATGAAGCATTAAAAATGAGAAATAGCACTCACCACACTGGAGGAAGATCGACACCAAGCAGATGATCCAAAACAGGCAGCATCCTGTGCAACCCATCACTGAGAGAATGCGTGTGTTGTGTCCTCCATCTGAGCCGGTGTCTTTGCTCCTCTCACTGCCCTCCGCTGACTGGGCAAACATAATCGAGTTATTGACTGGCAAAGGAAGAGATGCTCCAATTCTTTCTCGTGTTCTTTCCCTCTCTTTCTGTGTATGCCTACACCCTGAATGAATTCTCTTCCTATCTCACAGGTTTCTGACTGACATTTTAGAACATTGATTTGTTTTAGCCTTTTTCGAGCCTGCCTTTGGAGATTAAATTAAATGCTTTTGTTGATGACACTCCGTCTGTTTTCATCAAGATGTGCCAGATACAAATGCATACATTTCAGGATCTTGGCGAGCATGAGCAGAGCTGTTTTTAGCTTTAAGCAATATAAGCAGTCATTCAAAGCTCCTGAGTAACAATGAGTCATGTGTGTCTTTTAGTTTCACTAGTATGTAAAATTCTATCAAATACTATTATATATATTTCCACCATAATAAAGATCCATAAAATCAAGTTTCCCAAACTGAACCATAACAGACATTGTAGCATATATTTATATTTAGCATTTCTTTCCTGTTTCCAGTGGGGTTTTTTATTGGATTAGTTTTATATTACATATATGTAATGCTCCATTGTGTTAACTTTGCATTTACTAAACCTTTTTCTTGATTAAATTAAAGTATTATGCTTTCATACAAAATGTCACTGGGTTGGGGGTTGGGGTGATGGGTAAAGGGGCATCCCTTCCTGTATTTAAAAAGTCCTACTCAACAGCACATGAAGAGGATTTATAGTAGCAAATATAAAATTTGAGTTGCACACCTGAAAATGTGAAGAAAAAAATATTTAACACATAACAAGTATAAACATAGCCCAACTAGAATGTATTTATTGTCTGCACACAATTTGACAATGTGTCTAAATATTATAATATAATTTAATAAAAACATATGAATATATATCAATTGTGATATCAGTATCACATTTCAGCATGCAAAATACTGATTTGCATACAACAGTTAGTATGTCAAAGGCAATTATGGTAGATTACACAATTTATTTAGGAAAAAAAAAATCTTGTTAGGACACTTGGAATGTAATGATGTATTTTAGAAGCTCTGCGTCAATGTCTTGAATCATCACACTTCGACATGTGATAGGGAGGTAGAGACTGATGGCATTTACAATAATAATAATAATCATAATTAAACATTTAAGAAATGCTATTGCAGCTAGTTCACTGTACAAAGAACATCAACATTAAGTTCACAGTAGAATGGAAGAACTGTCAAGTTGTCAACAGAGGCCAAAACTAATTGTGCAAATAGACCACAAGATAAATGTACATTACACACAATCAGCACCTCCCTCTCACATGCGCGCTTATCCACGACACACGCAAGCGCACACATGCAAACGCGCACACGCACAGAAAAAAGAAAAAAAAAAAGTGCCCACAAAATAAAGGAAAAGATAATATTTTGGCATATTTTCAATATATGTAATACTATGTTATCATAAAATATTTCATAGGCCTTTAGTTTTACAAAACCTTTGAAAAGATTAAGCCTCAATGTTCATGATATTGCAAACTGCCCTATATATATAATATATATATATATAAATAAAATATGAGACACAAATGCACACAACTATGCACTGATATAATAATCACAATTGTACATCACAGTCACTGAATTTAAAAGTAAACATCACATCAACCAAATAATTCCATCACCAGAATACAATGTTTGGATATTATTGCAATTTTAACTGCACAGCAGAATATAATGTTACACAAAGATCACATCATATCTAATAACATGTCTCTGCTTCTGGCAATCCAAGGAAATCTCCTTAAGCTTGTTTCCTATACAAAGCCTTTACATAATCATCTACTTGTGCATGTCAGCTTCTGAGATGGCCACTAAGGGGTCATTTTACTGTAGCCAAACAGACCCACTGGGAGGTACTTCACATGAGTGGGCCACTGAGATGCCAGCTGGAAAAATTTAACATCGTTCCACTCCATTCCATCCACAGATACTGAAACACACAAGCAAAAAGGTGAATCAGATTCAGGTACTTGTGCTATAATACAGCAGCCTTTTCCCTCAAAAAGTCAAAAATATTGGTAGTGAAAAATAGTGGCCAATTCACTTATTTTTTCTTTGCACTGAACGCATTTGGGTTTGAGATCAAAAGATAAATGAGATGAGAATTTTCAGCTTTTGTTTCCAAGTATCTTCATCTAAAAGTGTTTACATTTATGTACAATTATACAATTAAACAAGCACCGAGCAAATTAAAGTAATATACACTTCATATTTGGTTAGGTATCCATTACTTGCAGTGACAGAATCATTCAACGATGACATGAAATGTATGTTCAAGTTATGATCTGTGACTGACTTTCCAGAATCAGAAAATCTATTGATCTCGAGGGAAATTGCTTTCCCCCCTGATGAAGCTCTTTTTTATTTAGCAGTATAGAGCTTGGATCATTGCCTTGCTCTGAGATGAAGCAAAAGACCTCAGAAGTCATTCTGTTGCCACCATTGTGAGTTACATAATCAGTAAAGATTAGTGAAGCGGCTTCAGAAGCTTTATGTCTGTTCTCTGTACTTTTGTTTGTTTTTCTGATTTTTACTGCTGATGAGTAATTTGCATGTGGTGGTATGGCCTCTATATTTCTGCCGTCTAACAGTGCATTGCAGAGGTTGTTCATGAGGTCACTGACTGCTGTTTTCGAGTTTTTCCCTTTACATAAATTTGCCTGTCAGCTCTCGTTTTCCTTTTCCTTGTCTGTTGCTCAGCACACCTGTGGTTTCCTTCTCTACCAGAACATCCCCAAAAAGAAGATCACAGAAGAAATTCAAAGCTTCAGCCAAGAGTGGAGATCAAGAGCAATTTATAGTTTAAACAACCAATCTAACAGGACCCACCTATGTTCCATGTAACTGTAAATACCAGGAAATAAATGCTAAAATTCTAAGCCCTCATCTCATTCATCTTTTGATAATGTTTTTGATTCTTTGTTAGTAAAGGTCTGGCACTAAATGCTTCCCAATATATGCTTATATTAAACAAAGGTTATTGTCATATGCTTAACAGGGTATGGAGCTTGTTATCTACCTCTTATGCTTGTTTGTTGTTGTTTAGCAGAACAGATGAGCCTGGTGATGCCTTCAATCACCTGACTCTTTGACTCAACGTCTCTCTCCCTTGGCTTCTTCCCCAGAAAGATAGTAGGGACTGATGACAGACAAATGACATTTCTGAATGTAGTCTAATGGGCTGGCTGTGGACAGTAATGTTTTGAAGGCTAAATTAAGACAATACTGAGATATCAGAAAAAAACGAGTCAAAACTGAACTCAAAGCTGAAAACCTAAATTACATTAAATTCAGTAAAGTAATAAAACAAATAAAGTAATTTTATTAATGACAATGTCAGCGGTGCAGGGGCAGCGGTGGCCTAGCGGTTAGGGCGTTAGCCGCATGATCGGAGGATTGGGGGTTCAAACCCCTTCCCAATAGGTTGCCCTGAGGTACCCTTGAGCAAGGTACCGTCCCCATCACTGCTCCCCGGGCGCTTTCAATAGCTGCCCACTGCTGCACGGGTTTGAGTGTGCATGGGTTAAATGCAGAGGTCCAATTTCGTTGTGGTTCATGTATGCTGTGCCGTGACCTCACAATGACAAGGGTTGTCACTTTCACTTTCATTACAGTGTGACAGAACACTTAAAGGCCAGAATACTTGCTTACCTTTCTTGTTCTTTTCCTTGGTAACTACAGTCATTGCCATGGTGCAAGAGTTCGGCTGGACCTCTCCTTGAGTTGAGCTGGGGAGCCGGCTGACCTGCAGAGACCTGAAAGCACTTTTTAGAGTGTTCTTGGTGTCTCTCCTCTCGCCATCTTTGCGCTTTTCAGCCACCCAGTAATCCACTTGCAGCCCAATGGCATCTACTCCATGAGACATGCTGGGACTCCTGCGCAAAAGGAATAAAAATATTGCTTATTCATTGTTAAACTCACAGCCTGATTTCAGGGACCTCCTTGTTCAGGGACCTCCTTTTTATAAAGGATGCGAAATGAAGTAACAACAAATGAAAACATTTTTCACGCTCACATTTTGTATAAACCACACTTTATCTCTGTAACATTCGGTGCCAGCTTCAGGATGTAGCAATGAGAAAAAATAAGGCATGAACAAGTGTGAAACAATGCAACCATGCCTACCCAAGAATAGCCAATCCACCACTGAGAGATGGTGAAGGCGGTGGAGTGGCAGCATCTTTCATCATCCCAGTGGAAAGTGCGTGAGCAGGTGGAGATGTTGAGGGAACTACCAAGCTCAAAGAAACTCCCTCTTCACAGTCTCCACCTTTGGAAAGTTCCAAAGATATATCAGAAAAAAACTTTATTGATCATATATGTTAACTGTTAAAACCGATCATGTTCAAACCACTGCCAAAATACATGATCAAGAGACTTTTTATACCTGTGGATCCCGAACTGGGCTCAATCAACCCAACTTTAACAACCTGTTTTGAATAAAAAAAATAAATAAATATTATATATATATATATATATATATATATATATATATATATATATATATATATATATATGAGGCTATATATATATATATATATATATATGATAACATTTTGGCATTAATCAGTACATAAAAGCAGTGACCAAAAATGGGAGAAAAACTGACAAATGATACAGGTTAGAAGCAATCCAAATATAAGTGTCTGAGGATATACTTACACCCACAAAGGGTACAAAATTTTGGCAGGAATCATCATCGTGTCTGGAAAAGCAATAAATGAAATGTGTATTGCATTCACTATAAACTGTAAATAAATGTAATTACACACACTACATACATACACATGCACACATAAACACACTTTACTATCTTACATTCTCTGCTTGCAGGTCAGCATGGCCTCAGCAATAGGCAGTTGGTGAGTTACTGAAGCTCCACTGATGTATTGACAAATGCGGCTGGCCACGTCCACATCAGCAGATGATGAACCTTTACACATAAGCAACAATAATGAGAGCTGATCTAAAGCAAAAAAAATAAATTAATAAACTCCAACACAAAGTTATCAAATTCACATTACAGCAGCTGAAATGTACCAGGCAGAGGTGGTTCTGACCGACTGAAGAACTCACGCCATGAACCGTCCAGGAAAGCTGAACAATATCGATTGTCCAGGGAGCCCAAATACTTAGCCACAGGGTGAGAACCTGCACAGAGCCACCAACATTTAGATTTTTAAAACAGATAATGTGTAAAAATGACCTTGTACCAATCATTGTTTGGTAAAACTGTATAAGTGGAAAACTTCATTACCTAGTGGAACCACCAGAAACCTCATGTGGCTCAGCCAATCTGACATCTTGTTGGCCAGTTGAGAGACAAAGAAGCGCAGGATAGCTCCCAAATAGCTCTGCCCTCCCACAGCCACCACCTTCACTGGTTTGGGCATGACTGAATTACAGTTACAGCTGGAGAGATCAGGGGACAGGACCACAGGACAGACCAGACAAAAAGTAAAAAAAAAACCTTACTAATATACATAATAAACTGCAGTCTGAAGTACATGTATTTATCTCAAGATCTTCCTACTGGTTATTCTCCAATCCTGTTAAACAGTTATTGATTACATGGTACTGCATTGTTTAAGGTTGTGTCACTCACAATTTTTGAATCCGAGTGAGCAGAGCTGAGAGCACAGCCTGAATCTCTGATCCTGAGCAGGTACAAACCACCGGCTGCTTCTGTGCCTGCAGGACCTCGGTCACATACTATTCAAACAGACACACGACGATCAGCAAGAGAATATCTGACTGCAAGGAAAACTGTCAGTATTGCCAAATTCAGAGACCAGTCTGTACTATCAATTTTTTTTTTTCATATTTCATTTTTTTTTAGTCAAAAAAAAACAAAGCTATCATTTTGCTGTGGGAAAACAGATCAACATTGCCTAGATGTATTTGAAAATACACTTTTGGCTTGGAAGAAAATAGCAAATATGTGGAAAAATATATTTATATCCATTTTATATGACCATCTAAATGGAAGTTGTGCATTAAAATACATTTCAGTATTTTTCAGCTGCCAAATAAAAATAGTAAGAAAAAAAGAAGCCCTCTGACTAGTTTAAAGAAAGCATTTCCAAAAGGAAGGTTCCAAAAGGTGCACAGAAAAAAATAATTCTAAAGTTTTTTTTACTACCTGTCCTTGCCAGTCACTACCATTAACGAGGACGAGGCTGTCAGGCAGGGTGGTGTCAGACAACAGGATCTGGTTCAGCTGGTCATAAACTATCTTTCTCGGCATCTGCATACATTCACACGCCAACATGCAAGAGAAAAAAAAAGTGAGTCTTCATCCACTGAACAATTGATGGTGCCGATCTAGACAAGCTGGCACTTGTAGGCCATTACAGTGCTGTTTTATAAACAACTCAAATACCAAAAACGGCTACTATTTGAGCTGTGAATCACTAAAAAACATTACTATTCATGTCCATTTAATTGTCAATTTGTTATCCACATGCCCTGTATGCCACCGTGGTGGAGATTAAAAACATGGCAATTCACCCTAATGGCTGCTATGTGGCAGAGAGACATTTTGACACTTCAATAATAGTTACAATATTAGCCAGGTATTGACTCATTCCAGAGCCAGTGTGCTGTTACATAAGCAGAATTAGCGCCCACTCTCTCCATCACTGCTCCGCTCCCAGCACACCCACCCGAAGCATCCCGCACTCTAATCTGCAGCCCCAGTGAATCATCACTATATACACATGCATGCATGATTGCTGCAGGGCAGTGGGTGGGAAGGGGAGCAATGGAAGAGAGCAAGGGATTGGGATTCACCTGTGGAGTGAGGCTTAGCTCAGGCGAGCGCTCACTGTCTGAGCTGTTGGTGCGCTCGCTGGGAGGTTTGGACAGCTGCCTCTCTTTCATAGGAGTCCCTCGCTTGTGCTTCGGAGTGTGGCCACCATCCAGCCTGAAAAAGAGTCAAAGTAGACCTTGGTTGGCTTCTTATACAAAATGCAGTTAGAAATCATTAAGTGTAAACATTGTTTAAAACTTGAGTACACTTTAATGGGGCTATTTCCCCAAAGATTTGAAAACTTTGTTCTGAAAGTCCTGAAAATGTGTCATCAGATGCCCAAAGACAACGAACTCATCAGCAAAACACTGCTGTCCCATTAAAGTCACTTTAGTTATGGTGTTAATGCAGATAAACAGTGCATACAGAACGTATTTCTGAACACCCTTTGAAGTTATGTTGCAGATATAGTAAAAATCCCTTTACTTTTGTCCCTGTCCTACAGTGTCTCACACCACTGAGTTCCCACGGGAAAGCAAGCAGTTGCACCTGCAAACAGTTACATTTTGTCCAGTGTCTTACGCTGTCTCACGAGTTCCAGAAAACATACAATAGTAAAGAGTTACATTTTTAATGGAACAATAGTTCCCTCAGACAGCCAGTAGCAAACGGTTACATTTTTAATCAAGCAGCTGCGTTTACAGTTGAGAACTCGATGGGAAACTGGATGGGAAGCAACCTTGAAATGCTGGTAGTGGATAAGACAGGGAGCCAACAGAGAACAGATCTTCGTCTATTGTTGATGAAGTGGTAAAGGCGGGGAAACTGAGGTTTTCATCATGACCGCATTAAATATTATTGGTGGAAAATTATTAATGGGATGGATTTTTGTAAATTTCAAAGGAGAACAAAAAGGTGATTGAAATGTATTTAAAGTCCGAAGCTGGGATGAGCATTTGGAGCTGCCCCCACTTGACCACGCCTACTGAAACTCTTTACTAAAGTGGTTGTGCCGCCCCTCTCTGATTTCGCTTTATTTTTTGACTTTGTTTGTTGAAGAAAAAGTTTCTGACTTAGGCTCACACTTCAATTTTCCATGGCACAGACTCATTGTAAAATGGATACCATTAATATCCCCCCCCCATCAACCTATAATCCCTGTGGAAGCATGCTGTGGGGAAGTTTCCCTGCAATGTGGAAAGGGAGACTAGTCAGAGTGCTGAGTTGAAGATTTAAGTGAAGTGAAAGTTACTATTCTCATCATTGCGAGGTCACACACAGTGAACGAAATTCGACATCTGCATGTAACAGCAGCAGCAGGGGACAGCTATGAAAGCACTGCTAGAGCAGTGTTGACCTTGCTCAAGGGTACCTCAGGGCAACCTACCAGTAAGGGGTATGAACCCACAATCTTCCGATCCTGTGGCCAACTCCCTAGCCACTAGGCCACCACTGCCATTGGACATTTTAAGTGTTCTCATGAAGCCACTCCAAAGTCCTGAAGTGGCCTAGCCAGAGTTCAAACTTGAACCCAATAAAGCACCTTTGAAGAGACCGAATAACAGTTTGCCATAGATTCTCCCCATCCAACTAGTGGAGTTTTTATAAGAAGAATGAGACATGTTTTCTTCATGCATTTACAGGAATGACATTTCTGCCAAGTACCTTCTCATTGCTGAGTTTTGTGTATAGATTGTTATTAAATTAAACCCATTTTAAGACTAATCTTAAAATGTGTAAAAGTGTTAAATGTTTTAAAAACCTTCTCTTCTGTATTTCTGGTCACTGTAGCCATTTCAGCTGCTATCAATGCTTAAGCCTCTAATATCAGATAGACTTGATAACTGATTGTTAGCTATTTTAGCTCCAATGCAAAATTAAAATTAAACTAAATCTCACTAAATCTCCTTGCTGATTAAATATATAAATAGGATACTTTCGAATGATTTATTAGGTGTTTGGTAAATACATTTGCGTTTGTGTTTCATCAACCTTGGAGAGGGCATTCTTTGGCTGCTGCTCCTCTGTGGAGTTCGCGGTCTCTCTGCCACAGACACAGTGATACTGGGGGTTCCCTCACCCCCAACTTCCACCTCATTCAGCTCCTACAACAACAACAGCAACTACCAGTTACACAACACACAGGAGCACATATTGACAAATTACACATAGCCTCCTCAGACAGATGAAGACAGGGTGGAAGTGGGATGTGGGAAATTTAAATCTAAAAGCTTAAGAACTAATAAAGTTTTGAATCAATTAAATTATTATATTCCCACCAGTGTATCAGTCTCAGAAAAGGCATCATCATGGTGTGCACTACTGGAGCGCTGTATTTTACCAGATGCAGTGCGTTCTCCTTGCTGCAGTAGAAAAAAAACAAAACAAAAAAAAACAAAAAACAAAGAGGGAGTGATGACATTGAATTATAGTGTATCGTATCTACCTGCCTCTGACAGTCACAGCTATTTGCAGAAATGATGTTGCCAGAGAGGCTGCTCAAATCAATAGAGTGGTGCTGCAGTAATTTGCATATGCTTGAGACTTCCCTGTCCTTAAGTTAAGCTGTGCATTGTGCAGAAATTAAGAAAATGAAAACATTTACCAATGATTAAAAAAATATGAATACTAAGGTAGAGGTGATACTTGCTGTTATGCTTTCACAATGTGTAACTCACAGGACTTAGTGTGTCCCTTCCCAGACTACATCTGCTGTTCAAACTGCCAATCTCAGTCTGAGAGCTGGACTGAGACATGCCCTCGAAGAATGGTCTGGATACACAAACATGTGCACACAATGACAGAGAATAAAAAAGAAAGGTCAGAAGAAATGGAAGGAGAAATCTAGCCAGAGTCCCAGCTTTAACAGGGACATTGTTTATAACATTTGTCTTTCACCAATAGGGTTTTTCTCCTGTTCTTTAACACTATGGATTATACTTAGTTAAGTATGCGTCCATATGGTGCTTCATTCTCACAGGGTCTGTTATATCAATTATTTTACTGTCTTTTGGTTAAATCTTGATTTTTTTAAAGAGAAAATTGATTGTTTAATTGAGCATTTCCAATATGAATGAAAGCATTGCCTTATATTTCCAATATTTCCCCATGTGCATTTTCTGAATATAAAAACATGGCCTGAAATGCATTATAATTTCAAAGCTTAATGAAGAGTCTACCAGAGTGTGGGTGTGTATGTAAATGTTTGCTATACGGGAGTTTGGGCTTGGGCGTGCTGAGGATGCTCTCAGTCTCCTCCATGTCAGGTCCGCTGTCGCTAGGATTGTACATCTCAAGACTGTCATACAGGTCATCCAGGTCTTCTTCAACATCATGGATCTGCTCCTGAGACACATGACCCAAGCCAAACTCCACCTGCATGCAACATTTTAAAGTGCATCCAACACTACCACAACAACTAAACAATAGAGATGACAGGGAGGTTCTTAGTACAGTATAACCAAATCAATCTGGTAAAGCTCTGGAAATTACTTCTACACAATAAGACAGATTTCAAAGGATTTCAAAAGATCTATCCTTGAGGAAGGAAAATCATAATAAATACAACATACAGCTAAAAGCCACAGGAGTACAAAAAGAGAACGTTAAGGAGACAGGGAGAGATGCAGTGTGAGACATGGATTTACCTCATCAGAAACCTTGAACCTTTTCAGTAGTGCCACAAATTTTTGCTTGATGTTGGGCTGCTGAAAATAAAACAAAAATATTTTAAAGTATACAGAAAAATCTGAAGAGAGAAGAACCAACAAGACCAAATGCAGATGAATTAGTGGCACATGAGCCCATACAACAGCACACAGCAAAAAATAGCAGCGAGCAGAGGAGGGGGAGGAAAAAACAGTCACAACAGGCAAGAATGCCTAGCGAACTGGCACAGGAGCTAGCAGATGCACTATGCAGCTTAAAAAAAAAAAAAAAAAAAAAACATTTGCAAGGCTGATACATCTGAGCATCTGAAGAGAGATACTAGATTCACGCTTAAACATATTCGATACATATTGGCCCCCTTATGTTTCAGTACGATTCAAATGATTCAAGCCATTACTAAGGCAGCTGTGTCAAAAGGCCATCAGTAACCCCAGGCTAGCATGCACATACACATGCCTGCTCTCTAGGATTAGAGTCAAGATGGAAAATCAGAGCACTTCAGTAGAAAAGCACACACTGAAGCATACACACAGCACTGAAGCTCTAGGCTATGTTTCACAAGCTGTGTCAGAGCCTCTTACACTGATCAGTGACCAGATTCGCAGTTGTTGGTCTTGGTTTAGGTCAGCATCAGGGAAGGCTGATGCAGATCATTGACAAGCACAGAAAGACAGAGACTGTCTGCTACAGTGACTTACATTAGCTCTGGTAATGGAGGCTGCAGAGGTGAGTTTACGGTGAGGTTTCTTCTTCCTTATTTCATCTTCATCATCATAAAGGTACTGCAAAAGCAGAGTAAAATAGAACTCTTTGAACATGTCCGTCAAATTCTATCTTAAATCTGATCCTGATAAACCTTAAACTTTTCAAGGGTTTAATGATGTCCCCCACATTCTAACCTGTCCATGGAGTGGGTCATCACTGCCATCCTGCTCTGAGGAGTAGCTCTCTTCCTCCTCCTCAGAGTAATTATCAATGTCTGGAGAGCGATCTATGTGCAATTAGTAGAGGCAGAAATTGAGTTTATGATAACCCGCCAAAATTCATCAGATAAGAGAATAAAGTGGTTTAGGAAAGGAAATTAAGATCAACTGCTTTAGGTAGACAAATCAAAACACTAACACATACCACTACTCGCTCTTAAGGCTGGAAAGATTTATTTACTGATCTGCATTTCATTGCATGTGTTCTGAAAAGGTATCACAGCTTCATTGTATTCATTTTCTGTTATTGATCTTTGAGAGGTCCCTCACCTGACAGTTTGGCTTTTGGCCCCTCTGGGTCTATAGGCTGACTGGACAGAGAGTAGACTCTGATCTCAGCCACAGGCACAGCTGTGTCTTTCTCTGTAGTATGCAAACCCAGCACCTGAGCACCTTCAGTAGGGTGCTGCATCACCTTTTTGATCAGAACACAGGGGCACAGAAGAGATACAAAGGATAACATTTTAAATAAAAGCAGCAGATTTCTGTCAAAAGGGTAGTCAATAAAGCAGTATAGTTAAGATGTAGAATTGGAATGGGTCATCTGCCAGATTTTTGCTCCAAATAATAAACATAACACGTCAATTTATCAAGCAAATCATTTTAATTTTGATCTGCTTTCATTTTATAACAAAATACATGAGCATGCAGCAATAGTTCTTATTCTGCAATGTAGCCTTTCGATCCTTAATTTTGATGTGCCAATTATATTTTCTTTAAAAGAAGTAGTTTCACGGGGCAGCGGTGGCCTAGTGGTTGGGCGTTGGCCACATGATCGGGGGATCGAGGATCGGGGGTCCGAACCCCTTCCCAGTGGGTTGCCCTGAGGTACCCTTGAGCAAGGTGCCATCCCAGTCTCGCTCTTCCCTGCGATAGGCTGGTGACCTGTCCAGGGGTGTGTCCCTGTCTTTCGCCCTGTGTGAGCTGGGTTGGACTCCAGCACCCCCCCACCACCCCATTTGGGACAAGCAGCAAAAGATGACTGACAATTATATTTTCTATATTTGATCCATTTTAATCACTTTTGTAATTTAAGAATTAAAAATGCCACTCAGGCCCATTAAAGATTAACATAGAATATACTGATATTCCATTTTATAAACTGTACTGGTGACATGCTAGTACAAGCTATTTTTTTAGCCTGCACTTATTAGGAGGGAATAAGGGTAAAAAAAAATACAGGAGGGAAAACATACAGCAATGAAGAAATCAAAGTTAGCCATATAAATTCAACAACAAAAAGATCAAAGAGATGATGAAATATCTCACCTCTGCCATATTAATCAGGCCCAGTGCTAGTGTTTTGTAGCCCAAGATTGTGCGATTTTTGTACCTCTTCCTTCGCTGGAGCATGATCTGCAACCTGTTGGCATCTCTCTTCAAAAAGTGTGGATACTTTTGATATAAAGAAAAGAAACAACAAGTTAAAGCCAGACTGATGCAGTATGTTTAACCCCAATGTCAATTAAAATTATACTTGTACTATAACTGTAATATTGTGAAACTAGTCTGCATTAAAACACTCAAATCTGAATGCCCAGCCTCCCAGATCTTTCAACAACAATAAAGCTGCAATGCTAAAACCAAATGAGAGATGTGAAGACCATAATATCAATTTGGTGTAAAAATGTAGCTGAATGTTAACAAAAAAAAAATGTTAACATTAGCATGTCAGATATACTGGCAAGTCAATATTTCAGAAATTGATTGAAAACTGAAAGGTAATCGGTTACACAGACCATCATAATCACACATTGCTCTCTGAAGCCTGACAGAATGGTACAATCCAACTGCTTCTTACAAAAATCACATGCATGACCATACACAATAACAAACCTGTAGGGAGAAAGTGAGTTGCAGATCAGTCTCTGTAAGTCCAGGAGATGTCAGCAGAATTTCATTTGAGCGCAGAATACGTTTAGATCCCTGTGAGGTCACACATTTGGTTATGAGCTTTAAACAGTTTCCACAAAAAAAAAAAATTAAATTAAATAAAATTTCACAATTTTACCCCAACCCCAAATGCAGTTAATCACCTGTTGTCTAATGTTTGTCCTGGGAACTGAGCTATACAGCTAAAGTAGCTATTAGCAATATAAACCTATAGCCACCAACTAGAATAGTGAATAAAACATAGTTAAATAATCACAACTGACCTCAGATACATTCACATGTGCTTTCTGACGCATCATGAAAGCACTTCAGCGTCTGCACAAGACTCAAAAAATGTGACGGATGATGAAACTGTCAGAATCATGGCAAAATCTTCAAAAGATTTGTCAGTAATGTATCTCCATTAGAATTCATGACAGAAAGCCAAAAAGGAATGCCATGCCAGAAATTGTTTTGATTTTGTTGATTAAGAGTAGTATGCTACAGTCTATTTAAAAAATTTAATAACCATTTTATTAATCTGAACTGGCCTATTCACACTAAATCGAATTTAAATGGGACTGAAAGCTGGGCAGCTCCACATATTAATAATTAAAAAAAAAAAAATAAGTGATCAGTTCTCACAAAATGCAACACCTGACCTTTGCAAAAGGTCACTGGAACTAAAAAAGGAATCATACATAAGACTGCATCACAGGAGTGGTCCACAAGCCCACATGGTTAAGCGTACAGGAAGCGTAGGGTTAACTAAGCTTTAATCATTTTCTAAAAGTATGTTACAAATCGTGCTAACTGGGTAACACAAAAGGTTTCAAATGAATTTTCTGAAATTACCTGAAGTTTGACAGCTATAACCACTGATGTCAGGTCTCTGTCAAGCTCTTTTAGCATCACCAGCTTCTTTAGAGTCAAACTAAGAAGTCTGTGAAGAAGAGAGAAAGGGAGAGGGGGAAGCAGTTGTTGCAGAAGTTGCTCTGAGATTATGTTGCTATGGCAGCAGAATGAGAATTGTGTAGACTCTGCAGACTTGACATTTTGTCTACATATCCATAAAGCTATTTGAACTGACATTTAAACAAAAAAATAGCAGGGAACCGTTTTAACCTTCTGCGCACTGCAATCTGAGCTTTGGAGTCAATGCTATCAAAGAATGTCAGACAATGACAATGATACATAGAAAAGGCTTCACAGAGATCACACAGAACTTCAGAAGCCCACGCGTAGTGGTTCCTGAAACAAAGATCATCTCTAAACCTCATCTGCCCTCATCTTAGAAATCCCTGGATCACATTGTTCCTAAAACCTTAATAAGGCTAAAAAGAACTTATTAGCTCTGAAGGGTTTTATTCCATTAAAACATGACAATGAAAACTGCCACAAGATTTACATTTTCAAGATATGCACATGCAAATCTGACAAATAATACACAACTAAATAATTTACAGCGCAGAGACAATTTCTATATCTACATGTTCATCTATTTTGTCACGGTCATAAT
Source organism: Hepsetus odoe (assembly GCA_017165825.1). Lineage (NCBI taxonomy): Eukaryota > Metazoa > Chordata > Actinopteri > Characiformes > Hepsetidae > Hepsetus > Hepsetus odoe. The sequence goes on along the minus strand of CM029381.1, from coordinate 12,696,282 downwards.
CAAAACCTCTCGCCTGTAATATACTTATCTTTATGGCAGATGCTGTTTAGCAGGCCAGGCCAGGCTGTCTCCTCAGAGAGAGTCACACGCACATCTAGCACGCATGCATTACAGGTTTAATTTACTTACAAGACTGTCCCTCTCCATTAGAGTGTAACTAGAGCCAGGAGGCCAGGGAGAATAGGCTAAAGCCTAATGAGGTTAAGAGAGGATATTGCACCCTGCCCACAAATACAGAACTTTAACAAACACTTTGCCCTGCTCGGAGTGATATAGCAGGGTAAACTGGATGACTTTACATTATTTTCTGTTATACTGCTACAAGCATAAAAACAAGATGACTAATCAAAATCTGATTTTAACTTTAACAGAAAGCTCAAAGGCTCTGTTCTATAGGTGAACACAATGTTAGCATGGTGAGTAAGAGCCACATTGTTAAACATACTCCTCCTCCTCTCCAAACCCCTACAGGCAGGCGGGCTTTTACTTTTTCAAGTGCCCTGCATCACTCTGTGCTCTCATACGGTGCATCATACTGTAATTCGTCCACTACCATGTCCAAAATAAAAAGGGGAACTTTCATCCTTATGTCCATTACTGTGCAAAAGACTTTATTGATATTTAGTTAGGAATTATCTTTTGGTGTACAAATACTTTTTTTCTGTTTGTCAAACTGACTGATCTTTGGCATATTGAGTAGTTTAAATTAATTTAAGTGCAAACAAATGTTTTACCGCAACAGGCTGCAAAGTGTCACCAGCCTAATCATCTGCACCGGTTTCTTCACTGCTTCATGGCTTAAGCTAGATGTCTTTAATCTGTTTAAATAATTCAAACATCGGTCACTTGGTGGCATATCCAACAAATAACAACCATCTGAAACTGGTCAGGAGCAGGGATTGGACTAAAAACGAGAGCAGCTTTGTCCCTGGGAAGGAACACATTAAAAACACAAAGCTGGCTCTTTGAGAGCAAAATACGAAGAAACGAGGGATGCTCAAGACTTTTGCACTGTGCTGTACACTGCAGGTTAGGATGAAGACAAGCACACGCTTTTAGTTTTGTTTCCTCACGTGTAAGAGTCCGAGGAGTCGTCAGTTCAACAGGATGGACGGGCTAAGACAGACTAACCTGCATGTAAATGAAACGATAAGGATTCCCTCACAGACAAAGTGACACACTGTAACATCACACCCTGGGGATCCTCCCCACATGGGCCCCATAGATGAAAGACTTGGGCTACATTTCCCATGCGGGACCCAGATCAGTCCCACATTTTAACCCACATGGGTTAACCCAGATTCTGCCTGTTCATTCGTGGCCCAGATGGGCATTGAAGCCACATTATACGGTCTGATTCTAGGGTCAGTGGTCCCTAGTCCCTAGTAGTCAGTGGTTTTGACCCAAACTGGGACCCATACGGCCTGGGACAGCTTGATCGAGAGGAATATTTCTGTATTTCCCGGTGAACTACATAAGCTAGAAGTTGAGGTCTGTCCATCAGGAGTGCTCCTCTCCCACTGCAGGGTCTAGACTTGTGGCTTAACTGAATTCAGCTCAGTGGACCAGCCTGTAAGTGTCGGTCAATAAAAAGCCCAAAATCGGTGATCAACAACCCCGACCTGCTTCTGCTCCCCTTCATCGGGTGGGGGTTTCACTCCTTCACTGCAGTGTTTCTGAGGCGAAGTTTGAAGGACTACCATGATCGTGTGTGACAGACACACACACACACACACACACACACACACACACACACACACACACACACACACACACACACACACACACACACACACACACACACCTTGGCACACAGCTCGGAGAAGAGCGGTCGATTTCCCACGTCGCGAACAGGTTCATCTGGACCGGGCGAGCTGAAGAGATGGTGACCGACCTGGGGGGCTGCAGGTGGGGGGACGGGAGTCCCGAGCGCTGGAGCCCCCCGCGCTCCGACATGCTGCCGCCGTGAAAGAAAAGCCAAAGAAAGGAGAAGAAAAAACACAAGCGGTGCGAGTCGTCTCTCACTCCGCGGTCCACATCTCCAGGAGAAGCGTTCGCGAGCGTGTGCGCGCGCGCGTTGTGGCGCCGCCTCCTTCACGCCTCAGTCCAGACTTCAGTGCGTGTGTTTATACCCCGCGCAGGTCTGAGTTCAGCAGCCCAAACTACAGCTATTCAAAGGTCTCCACGGTAACGCGCACGAGACCGCCGTGGTCGGGAGCGCGCGTGCGCGTGCGCCCCGCATTTCTCCTGCTGTTGCGCGACCCAAACAGCGGAGCAGGGAGAACAGAAGTTAATAAGCGCGGTGTTGTGCACGCCAGTGGGCATTAAAACCTGATGTTTCAAGTATATTTTATTAATTATTTTAATGATGACCGTAGGACGCTTGCTGTGCTTGGTTTTGGATTTGTCTGCATCATCCTCCACTGCAGGAAACCGCAGAAGATCCGCCACCAGCACGCGCGCAGGTTTCGCCTGACGTCACAGTCTTAAAGCACCGCCCACCTGGAGGGCGAAACAAGGCTTCCTTCCTCTGCCCGCCACTTCTATTTCCACTGGGTTGTTTGGGCAACAAGCTGGACAGCTGTTGTCTGATTGGACAGTAATGAAGCTGAACACGTAGTGACTCCCAAGAGAGAAAAAAGGTCAGAGTGATCGAGCCACACACTTGAAAGTGAAAGTGAAAGTGAACTTCTGCACTTCACTGCATTACTGAGTGTCCAATGATTTTGCATTGTTTAGTATTTTGCATGTTGGTATGAAGTTTGGCAAGCAGCTGCAGTTACGTTAACAATTAGCTAACAATGAATCATAAGTTATCTTGTTAAAGTAAGGGATCTTTTTCTTTTTCCTTTATTTTTCTTTTATGTTTTTTTCCTTTGTTCTGTTGATAAAGGGTCAAAATACTTGTGACTGAAGAACAGGGTTGCACAGGTTACATTCTTACATTCTGATCTTCTCTCTCTCTCTCTCTCTCTCTCTCTCATTCTCTCTCTCTCTCATTCTCTCTCTCACTCTCTCTCTCGCTCTCTCTCTCGCTCTCTCTTTCTCCTCTTAAGTGCTTCTTCCACCCACACTGGGATCATGTATCTCTGGCTCACAGACTGGAACAGGAGGAACTGTGGGAAATGACATCATGTCCTTAACCCCTCTGCTCTTTGGGGATTACAGATCAAGGAAATTTTCAGGGTAGCAGCTGGCACTTATATGGGACCAGCCTTTTTATTACTAGTTTAATGATTAATTTATTGTTTAAAAAAAGTTTTAAAAAATGTTAAACTAATTATTTCTCATTTGTCAACACACAGTAGTGAACACAGTGAACCACAGTGAACGGAACGCTTCTCTGTGTTTAACTCACACACGCTGTGCAGCAGCAGGCAGCCAGTAGTGTTGGGCAATGGTACTTTGCTCAAGGGCAGCTCAGGGTACCCTACTGGTCTGGGACTTAAACCTACGACCCTCGTCAAGTGAATAACCACTGGGCCACCACTCCCCTAATATAATTCCGTTGTTGAAACTCAGTTACTAAGGTTATTTAGAGTAGATTGATTGAAATACATTTGGTTAAGGGGAGAGTAACCAAGGTTTTGTCAAGGTATCAATTTCTTCTTCTTTCCAAAATGATTTGAGAACCTACACGTCAGCCGACATCTATTATGTAATACTGATAAAAAAGTGGTAAATCTGAAAATTTTGAAAAATCTGAAAATCTGAAAAAGTTTTATTGGGGGACTCTTCTTTTCAGCACATACCACTCAGTCAGTAATTATAAAAAATAAAAAAAATATGTTTAAGGCTCAAAAATTGAATAAATGTATGGCTATTTCATGTAATGTCTCAGTGTGAGGTAGCCTTTAGAGGCATATTCCTCAAAGTGGTTCCCATCCCCACTGCTGTGAACAACTCTGATCCACTCTACGTTGCAACATTTCAGCTGGCCTGAAGGTCAGGATTGTCAGGTTTGAAGGTAATTGCCTTTGGGGGGAAACCTAATTGAAACAAACCGTCTGCCACTTTCATAGTCCTTTATGTTCAGCGATTTACTGGAAAACACTCTCAGCCTCAGGGCCTTGAAAAGCTATCTAACCTTCTTGACAGTTTAGGTACATGTCTGCTCTGTTGGATGAACTGTGACTGGGTATTTTAGAGCAGGGCTTTGCACAGCATCTAGACTGCATGTGAAGTCTCAATGAAAGAAGGTCCATCTCCTCACTGCACTCCAGGCAACACAGATATTGGGAGAGCAGTGCCGGAGGGAAGCAAGCAGGGAGCCTGGGGGCACTGACTGAACTATGTGCACGTTTGTTTCACTTTGCTCCAATCCACTTCAGCGGCTCTGATCACAGTTGGGGCACAGTAACTTGACACCAACAGCCAGTGAGGTAAACACACCTGTCCCACCTGTCCAGGTAACCATGTGACCTTTTAAGTACAAATACAGCGAAAACTGGAAAAAAGAGTATGCAGATTAAGAGAGTTCTTTCTCTCTCTCTCTCTTTCTCTTTCCTCTCTCTCTCTCTCTCTCTCTCTCCCTCTCTCTCTCTCTCTCTCTCTCTCTCCCCTCTACTCCCTCTCCTCTCTCTCTCTCTCCCTCTCTCTCCCTCTCTCCCTCTCTCTCTCTCTCTCAGATGTAGGTCATATGTAACAATGCTGTCAGGTGACAGTCAAGCTGCTGTCGCTCACAACCGCTTCATGGTGGAGAAATTATTGGGGAATTATCAAGCCACTTATGCACATCACTGCTCACAAGTTTTCCACCCTTGTCCTGAAGCCCCCATGTTCTGCATATTTTTTTCAAATCGTTCGAATGAAAATTATATTTGTTTGTTTGTTTGTTTGTTTGTTTGTTCTTTTGTGGTAGCTCTGCATTGGATGCATAATAATAATAATAAACGATGACTGTCATGCAGTCGGGGACCTGCACTGACACGTATTGGCCGCCAGATGGCAGCAAAGCTAGGCGCGTGCGTGCGTGTGTGTGTGTGTGTGTGTGTGTGTGTGTGTGTGTGTGTGTGCACTGCCTCTTAGTTAGAAGCTGCAAGAATAAACAGCAGCAACTCTCTCTGCTCTTTGTTGTGTTTTATAATTGATTTTATTTTCACCACATGCTGCTGGCTTCTGAAGGCTTAACTAACCTGAAGGTGGTTGTCAGCAGTGTTTCAGATTAATCCTAGAGTTAGAGTTACGAGTCCTGGTCTCAGTTTTAACTGCAGCTGGCAGGAGGACAGTGGCAACAGGATCAAAAGGTAACTTCTTTCTGCTGTTTAGCCCCTTTGTTGTTTGAGTTATTAAAGCTCTATTTGTTAATGGTTAATGTTTTTATTTGCTCATGTCTGAAGGGTTGATGCTGTTCACTGTATATAATCAGTCAGAGGTTTAGAGCTGGGCAGCAGGATAATATTCATCGTTATTCGCTTATTGTTATTGTGATAAATGATGCCAAAAGCTTTTTCTGATGGTCCCCTGTATGAGTGCAGCACATTTCAGGACAGACAGCGGAATGATCCTGCTTTACCTGCATGTAGTGCAGAATAGGGTTGAAATACTGAATGGTAATCACTTTGCTCTTTAATTATACATATTTTGATCATTTAGGTGAAATTTCTTCAAGCGTCTTATATTTTAGCACATATTTTGTGCAGGAAACATGTTTGTAATGTTGAAAACAAAGCTAAAACCTTTCATGACAGTTGGTCTCTCATCAGTTTCAGAGCTGTTCTTCTTCTGAAAGCAGAAAGTTGTGGGGGGGAATGGAGCCCATTTGTGCTACAGGAGTGGCTGCTCGACTGAGAAGCGAGTGGGACCACAATGAAGGTATCGGTCAGAACCACAGGGCTCTTAAGTTCCTCGGCCAGGACTTTGAGGCCCTGCGTGCCAGCTGTCTTCAGAGCGGTCGTTTATTCGAGGATGAGATGTACCCAGCCCATCCCTCCTCACTAGGATTCAAGGAGCTTGCGCCAGGTTCAGCCAAAACCAGAGGTGTCCGCTGGATGAGGCCCACGGTGAGGCTGTGCTTTTGGACAGTAGTCCACTCGTTCAGGTGTATCTGCACAAAATCAAAATGCACTGTAATACTGTTGCTTTCTGGTACAGCCCAGCAGTCACATACAAAGAGCTACGAGATGCTGAACCTAACTGTCAAGCAGCAGCGACGTTTCAGTCATTTCTGTGCTCCAGCTGACCCATAGGTCTTCTCTGTGCACTCCAGGAGTTCTGTTCTGACCCACACTTTATCGTAGATGGAGCCACTCGCACTGACATCTGCCAAGGAGCTTTAGGTACAGCCAGTCAGCTCTGCAGTCAAAATGTATATAACGGTGCAACTGAACCTAGACGTAATGAAATTTGTCTAATTTTTGCTCTTATATCGTTTGTTGGTCTTCACAAGTTTAATGGTTGAAATTGCTTAGACCATGCTTCTTTTTCATTCTCATTCTCAGGGGACTGTTGGCTACTGGCTGCCATTGCGTGCCTTACCCTGAATGAGCCTTTGCTGCATCGTGTGGTTCCTCATGGACAGAGCTTCCACCACCAGTATGCTGGAATCTTTCACTTCCAGGTATCACATCACACTTGTCAATTGCAACAAAAAAGCAAAATGAAGCACTGAAATACTGAAAAACTGTTAATACTATAGTTTTAAGTCTGGAAAGTATGGGTCTGCTGGCAATATAACATATAATCTGTAATAGTTAAGAAAATGATGATTATGTAAAAAGTATCAAACTCAGGCTTTGCTGCATTACAGTATGATAGCTGATCTTTTACCCTTCCCAACCATTCCCTGCAGCTCAGCAGGAAAATATATACTGCAATGCAACCCTCACTCTCTACTGGGCTAGCTATATTTACTGGAAATATTTATAGGGGAACAGATATCCTGCTACATTCAAAACGCTCAGGCAGGGCACGGCTAGTTCCCTGCTGCCAAATTCCAATAGCATTTACCCTTTCACTTTACAAGCCCATTTAGCCTGTTTAGGCTCAGTCATTCAGACAGCATTCACGGCAGTGGATGGAACTTGGAACAAAGCCAATAGTGAGGGGATCCACTGTGTTTAGGTGGGGAAAATATAAGAGATTTAAAAGAACTAGATGATTGTTATTTTTGGAAATAATGTTACATGCTATACCTACCTGTTTGAGTCAACTCCTTTTTGTAGCGCTCAGACAGGTACCAGCAGCAAGCCCTGATTTTGATGAGCTACACAGCCTGCACTGTTTTGCTGATCAGCAGGCTGTAGTGTGCAGTAATACTGCTGCAGACCGACACTGGGAAAATTGCCAAGCCAGTGCAGTGAATTCACGGCGTCAGTAGCAAATGCAGAAAGACTGCCTTTGAGACATATTGTCCCAGTAACACTCTGAATACACAACGCATTATAAAAAACTGCAGGGTTATAAATTAATGTGCAAGTAATAATAGATACATAGAATGTTGTAGGAAGATGTTACATTTAGTTATATTATGTAGCTGTTTTCTAAACCACTGTTTCTCAAAGTGAGGCGGAAGAAGTTCATGGACTGCCTCAAGGGGCGTGCACAAGACAAGAACTTTAAAGGCAGAATTTTTAAAAAGTGTATGTTTTCATCTAAAATGAACTGTGAAATGGAATTTTGTGTACCTTTACATGGGGCTTAATTTATGAGACTGGTTGGTTTATATTTCTATTCATATTTATCAATTCAAATAAAAACAGTCAAAGGTTGGGTGCTGCTGAAAAAGATCTGATGTTATAGATGTCTGCAGATGCACAAAACACTGCTAAGCCGTGCAGAGATGCCCTCACTTCAATCAGTGTACCTTCTTCTTCTTCTTCTTCTTCTTCTTCTTCTTTCGGCAGCTCTCTTTAGGAGTCACCACAGTGGATCAACCATTTCCGTTTTTCCTCTTTTTACCCTCTGCATCTTCCTCCTTCTGCCTGCATGTCCTCGCTCACCACATCCATAAACCTCCTCTTTGGTCTTCCTCTTTTCCTCTTTCCTGGCAGCTCCAACTTCAACATCCTCCTTCCAATATAATCCTCATCTCCAACCAAGCCAACAAAACCTTGATTCTCTAACTTTGTCCCCAAAATGTCTAACCTGAGCTGTCCCTCAAATATACTTATTTGTAATCCTGTCCATCTTCGTCACATCCAATGAAAATTTCAGCATCTTTAATAGTGACTATTCTTGTCATTGCGAGGTCACAGCACAGCACACAGTGAACCACAACGAAATTGGACCTCTGCATTTAACCCATGCACACAAACACACACCGTGCAGCAGGGGGCAGCTATGAAAGCACCCGGGGAGCAGTGACGGGGACAGTACCTTGCTCAAGGGTACTTCAGGGCAACCTACTGGTGGGGAAATTGAACCCACAATCTTCCAATCCAGGGCAAACTCCCTAACCACTAGGCCACCGCTTCCCTTTAACTCTGACACCTCCAGCTCTGCTATCAGTCTTTTTGTCTCACTACCGTCCTGTGAACCTTTCCTTTCACTCTCACCGGTGTCTACTTTAAAGCTCCTTTACTTCTCCTTTGGCCAAAAGTAGCCCCGTTTCCACCTGCACCCTGTAGGCTAGCAGTACTGGTGGTGGTCGTTGTTAACTTGGGCCTCGACTGATCCGGTATGGAAATCTCTTTCGTAGTCCACAAATTGGTTTGACAAAAGTTTTACACCAGATGTCCTTCCTGATGTAACCCTCTTCATTTATCTGTGATTGGGATGGGCATGAAGAAATACACTGGCTTGGGCATCCCTAGTGACTGGGTTACCTCAGCTGTTACTACTGATCATTATTCATGCGTAGCCTGCAGTTGTATTGGATTGACCTTTTCTGTGATTTAAATAGCAATGCCATTCTTGATATGGCAGTCATTTCTTTAGGATCAAGTTCTGAATGTAAAGGTGTGTTTTTCACAGCTTTTGCATGATAGACTGCCTTAAAAGTTCAGTGCTGGTCAATGCAGTTTGCAATGAGTAGAAGGGAGAGCATGATCTAAGCATTTTGGAAAATAATCTGTTGTTTAATTGAATTCAGTTCAGTTTGTGGTTAGCTCGCAGTAAAGATCTTGCACTCAGCATATTAGCAGTGCTGGATCACACCTGCAAGGGGGAAAGGGAATGAATTGAATAAACCTTGCTCATTTAAAGAAAAAGTATTTGATCTGTTTCAACTGAATCTTAATATTTCAGTGTCTGATAAGAAGAAATGGTTTTGTGCTGTCTCTAACAATCAGTGTTATAACCTTTCTGTGTTGCTTTCGTAGTTTTGGCAGTTTGGAGATTGGGTAGAGGTGGTGATTGATGACCGGCTGCCAGTGAGAGATGGAAAGCTACTATTTGTCCACTCAGCTGAGGGGGCAGAGTTCTGGAGTGCTCTGGTGGAAAAGGCATATGCAAAGTAAGAGAAGTGCAGAATTACTACTCACCCAGACTCACCCAAAACATCCAAAAAAAGTATCCTACTCAAGATTAGAATTTATTTTGAACGCTAAAGGTGCATTTGTGTTTATTTTAGATTAAACGGTTGTTATGAGGCGCTCTCTGGAGGCTGCACCTCTGAGGGCTTTGAGGATTTCACTGGTGGGGTTACAGAAATGTATGAGCTCAAGATGGCTCCACCCAACCTCTTCAGCATCATCAAAAGAGCTGTGGAGAGAGGATCCCTAATGGGTTGCTCTATAGATGTAAGCACAAAACGTTGATGAACTCGGTGAGAGTATGGATTCGCAATCACTTACCTTGACAACCAGCTCTGCTATTCTTCATTCTCAGATCACTAGCTTCCTTGATATGGAGGCTGTCACCTTCAAAAAGCTGGTGAAGGGCCATGCTTATTCTGTTACTGGAGTGGAGGAGGTGAGCAAAATATTTTTGGGATTAGCAGTAATTACTGTTTATTCAGGTGTAACACAGAACTCTGTTGGTTAGGTGGAGTTTAGGGGAAACCCCACAAAGCTGATTCGCATCCGAAACCCTTGGGGAGAAGTGGAATGGACCGGTGCCTGGAGTGACAAGTAAGGATGTTGTATCTTCTGTTTGCCTGCAATATTTAGTGAATCAGCACAGACAGTCATTTCCCTGTACGGTACTTTAAAAAGGGACTGGAAACCTCTTGACCTAAAACAGTATATTGGAGCAGAGTGGGCAGGTGGTTCACTGATATATTTAAGTCAGCATATTTATAAAGGCCCTTTTTCTACATTGTCCTCTATTTTTCCTGTACTCTGAAGTGCACTTAAGATGTGTATGTGTCTTTAAATAATAGTCTATAATGCATGAACATTAAAAACCCCTTTTATCCCTTTGAAGAAAACCCTTTGTCTGGTTTTCAGTACCATTAATGTCACCATTAATGCAGACATATATGAATGATTTTTATTTAAAAAGCAGTCTGGATTGAAACAAAAATTATTGCTTATAGAATAAATGGGCATTGCTGAACTATACATTTTATTTATAATTATAAATTGTACAAACTGTGGTGTAGATGGATCATATTCAAACTGTAACAGTGTTTAACAGTGCATATGTAGTACACATGTGTCTCTTTTATTTAAAAAAAAGATGAAAACATGATATGGGTCCTTAATTAAGCACTAATAATTGCAGCAAAACATTGTCCAGGGTAATTACTGTACAATCTGGAAGTGGGTGATAGTGGTTTGGTTAAATGTTCTAGAACAAAGAGGAATAATTCAGATAATTTTGTCATGATTGTAATGAGGTTGTGATGTGGTTATTAATTCTGTTTTGCCTCATTTAGCTCCAAAGAGTGGAGTGGGATCAACCCCGCCATAAAGTCCCGTCTGTACAATCGCTGTGAAGATGGAGAGTTCTGGTGCAGTATTGCTGTTTAATCATGCCAGAATAAAATAAAAATACAAAGCCACTTCTTCAGAGCTTCCTCAGAGCTTGCTTTATAATGCGCTTTAAATCAGATTCTGTTTCTCTGCCCTTCTCCAACACACAAAACAGGATGTCATTCAGTGATTTTATGAAAGAGTTCAGCAGGCTAGAGATTTGCAATTTGACAGCGGACGCACTGCAGAGCAGCGAGCTGAAGAAGTGGAACTCATCCCTGTACACTGGAGAGTGGAGAAGAGGCAGCACAGCTGGAGGCTGCAGGAACTACCCAGGTACTAGAATTATTAATTTGTCCTCATCAGTTAATCTTAGACATCTGTCACTTCTTTTGAACTTCTGAAGATCCTCAGCATACGAAGAATCCTTTAATATTTTCCTTGTATTTCACTATGCACATAGCAACATTTTGGATCAACCCACAGTATAAAGTTTTGCTAAAGGACCCAGATACTGACAGCCAAGATGGCTGCAGTTTTTTGGTGGCACTAATGCAGAAGGATCGGCGGCGGTTACGGCAAGAAGGCAAAGACATGGAAACAATTGGATTTGCCATTTATGAGGTAAAATCTAAGTTTGTTCATGTAACATGGATTAAAAAATGAGTTTATACAGGGCTGCCCAACTCTGGTTCTGTTCCAGCTGATATCAGGACTGATTCATCACATGAGTGTTTAATTACCTACATGAAGAAACATTTCTAGTGTAATGCAGCAGAGAAATCAATATATTATCCAGAAAAGAGGCCCTATAGGACGGAAGTCGTTGATGGACAATGTTACCAGATAGCTGCATTCATTAAAACCACAGAGAGGTGAAATAAATAACATTAATTGTCTTATTAAAATGGGCAAGCATAAAGTTCTCTCAAGAATATGAAAATTAACATTCAGATTTGGTGATCCAGCATCAGATTTGGGCAGAGCATCAAAAAAGAGTCAAAAAAGATTGGAAATTGTTTTGTAAGAGCATGAAAGGGACAATTATTTAGCATGCTTCAATAAGTGTGTAATGTAAATAAAATATAACCTGTGATAACATTGGAACTGTTGGAGAAATTACATGTGCATTCTGACCTCCTAATTTTCTTTCCGTTCCAGGTTCCCAAAGAGGTATGGAATGGGAACACTCAACATAAATGAAAAATAAAATGTCCTTAAGTAAATGATGGCTCTCAGCACAACGCCAGCTCCGTTAGGGCCAGTGGTCTGGTCTTGTTTTTGTAGTGATATTCTCACAGAAAAAGTTCCTTATAGTGATTGCTGTGTCTTCGGCAGTATCTGGGAAGGGTAGGTGTGCATCTGAAGCGTGACTTCCTCCTCACACACATGTCCAGCGCTCGCTCTGAGCTCTTCATCAACTTGCGCGAGGTGAGCTCACGCTTCTGCCTGCCCGCAGGAGAATACATCATCATCCCCTCCACCTTTGAGCCCCAAAAAGAAGGTGATTTTGTCCTGAGAGTCTTCTCTGAAAAAGCTGCTGATTCTCAGTGAGTAGATCAATGATTTGCATCATGACAATGATAAATAAAATAAATAAAAAATGGGGCTTGTGGCTTTTTTTAGGACAAAAATTAGTAAACCTGTAGAATCATTATTTGGGGCAGACGGTAAGAATGTTTAATAGAAGCTGCATGTTAAGAGAGCAAAAAGAGGAGAACCCAAAAACTGACAATAAACCCACACTGTCTTTCTCATGAAGAGAACTGGATGATGAGCTTTCTTCTAACCTACCGGAAGAGGTATGTGCCAGATACACTGCACAGGTGTTTCCATGTGAACTCAACACAGATTAAAATGTAAATGTGAAGTCATGCTCTAACATGCATTTTTCACAACTGCTGCAGAATGTGCTTCCAGAGAGTGAGATTGATGAAGGTTTCAAAGCTCTTTTTGTGAAGCTTGCTGGAAAGGTGAGAACGAGAAAGTAACATCATAATGGCCTTGATTTTCTAACTGCGTTATCTTTGTTAAACTAGCACGCTTGTGTCTTGGTATGCAGGACATGGAGATCGATGTGCCGAAGCTGCAGATGATCTTGAATCGTGTTGTGAGCAAACGTGAGAATATAGAGCAATTATTTGAAGAGCACTCGACACGAAACAACATCTTGTTGTGAATATCTCTTCTACTTCCCATCTCAAATATCATTTAAGTTGATCATAATCGATCTGCATCATTTTTTTCCGCAGATAAAGATATTCATACGGATGGATTTAGAAAGGAGGCTTGTAGAAGCATGATTAATCTTTTGGATGTATCCTTCCATCTTATCACTTAAGTATGGATTTACACATTTTCCACAGTGGAGGCAACCACCCTACATATTGCCTTAACATGGCTCTTGCAGACGACTGGCCGAGGAAGGTTGGGCTTAACAGACTTCCATGTGCTTTGGGAGAAGATAAAGCGATATCTTGTTAGTGATTATTATGAATACTGTTTTCAAAATCCAAAATTTCAGGAATGCAAATGCAACTTTATCTTTCTGTTTAATAACAGCATTTTAAGATACTGATACTTTTCTCTTTGACATTAATACTGAGGTTATTTGAAGCGTTCTTCTTTTTTATAACTGTCATGTTCCTCATCCCCGTTAGGCCGTGTTTAGACAGTTCGATTTGGACAAGTCTGGCACCATGAGCTCCTATGAGATGCGTCTGGCACTGGAATCTGCAGGTACACTTCATGCCTGGAGTGAAAGATAGTGGTAATGACCGAGTGATGGTTTTAACATGAAATTACCTGACTGAGTGATCTCATTTCCTGATCGTTTAATTTCATGTCAGGTTTCAAGCTGACAAACCACCTTTTCCAGCTAATAATTCTGCGTTATGCTAAGGCCGACCTGAATGTGGACTTTGACAGCTTTGTGACCTGTCTGATCCGCCTGGAGAGCATGTTCAGTGAGTGGTCCTAATGTTGTAGATGTTTTCTCTTAAGTCAGATGTAAAACCAACAAGGTATTCTTATCCCTACAACTTAAAATGATTGTACTTATTTATTATTGGGGAAGTGAATGATTGTTCCCTCCTTTGTCAGAGAGTATTTTGAACACTCCGGTAACCTTTCTACTATAAGCATGTTTTTTTTCTACTATAAGGCTTAGACTGTTGACATGCAGTTTGTCACTGCATATTGCTGCGTTATGCCTATAGCCATCTTGGATTCTCTGACTTCCTTTTAAATTTTCTTGCGAGGCAAGAGAAGAACTTGTGCCATCTTGTGGACTTCAGAGGCAAACTGAGCAGATGAATGTAAACAAATAAAAGTAACTTAACTTTGATTTATTAATGGCACCGTATGCATTTTCTGTTCTCCAGCCTCTGCTGTATATGCTGTTTATTAAGAAAGGAGCAATGTTCTTTTTTGGCTCTTTGTTCTCCCAACAGGGACATTTAAAACCATGGACACAGATGCAGACGGAGTGGCGTGCTTCAGTTTCTTCCAGGTTTGTCCTCTTATTCATTAGTTATGTGCACTCTGTCTTTATCTTCAGGAAAAGACTCTGATATCTTGCAACTTTTCTTCACCCCTTTTATCCAGTGGATCTCTCTTACCATGTTTGCCTAGATGGATGTCTTTTCTTCACTTCTCCTTGGTTTTCTGTTTTCATTTTCTGTAAAAAGTGCCTTTTCTCTGCCATGTGCCTCTTGATTCAATACCCCCAACACACCAAATAAGGACTGCTAGGAATTATGTCGCGCTGTCGCCTCACAGCGAGTAGGTCATGGGTAGATTCCCAGGCCGGGCGGTCCGGGTCCTTTCCGTGTGTGGTTTGCACGTTCTCATGTCTGCGTGAGTTTCCTCCCACCGTCCAAAGACATGCATGTCAGGTGGATTGTAGATGATGAATTGGGCGTAGGTGTGAATGTGTGTGCGTTTGTCAGTGTGTCTGCCCCTTGATGGACTGGCAACCTGCCCGTGGTGCTTCCCTGCCTCTCGCAGTGTGAGAGCTGGGATAGGCTCCAGCAGCACCCACAACCCTAATTAGGACAAGCGGCTATGAAAATGAAAATGAAAGAGTACTTTTCTGCTGTGAATGTCTGAGCTGCTTTAACTTTTAATGTGTTTTTTTTCCTTTAAATAATCATAATAAAAGATTTTTTAAAAACTCAAGCTCTTGTCCGTTTTTTTTAGATGTCCAAGGCACACATCACATCATATACATATAGCATATCCTTCATGTTGAACTTACAGAACTAAAAGTAAAATGTTTGATGTAATTAACTGTTAGTTCTAATAGCCCTAATTAGCCCTTGGTCTAAATGCACATAATATTAATGCATTAATAAATGCAGGATATGAACAAATACAGTGTCCAAAAAGGGATGTGGCATAGGGACAGGGAGAAGGCCCTTCCTTTGGAACGAAGTAAACTCAAAGCTGATCCCAAACATTTAATATCTCACACTTGTAAAGGGTGTAATGGTCTGTCCATTCAGTGCAGATAATATAAACTTAATGTTCTTCACATTTATAGAGCTATACTGACTATATTTACTAAGATGAGCTCAAAGCCTTTGAGGTGCTCAAAATTTAACGAGCAGTACTGAAGATGGTTTGGAAATTTGGGGCCAAAACAAAGTGTTTAAATTATGTTGAACTGCATATTCCACAAAAATAAATCTAATTGGCTCTACAAAAAAGTACTGTAAATACCACAGTAGAATCATTTTTGTATGTGGCAGAACTCTTTAAACTTATAAAGAACCTTTACCTGTCAGGGCAGGCGGAGCTCTGCTCTCACTGGACACACCTGCCGTCTCATTAAGGACAACAAGTGTGTCTCATTGGAGAAGAGTTTAAAGGTCCCAATAAGTCAGAGCGGAGTGTCAGTCATTCTTGGGGTAATTCACACACGTGTGCATGTATTTTTGTTCGTTGTGTTAAATAAAGTCCAGTCACAGATCCCTGGCTGCGCGTTTACATCCGGACCACATCATCACCCAAGCGTTGCCTAATGTCTATAATTCTTCTCTGAGACTTAATGTTAAGTTGTTTTTTTTTTTTTTTAGGGGAACACAGAAATGGTTCTGCAGTGGCATCACACATTTTGACACCTTCTTTAGGAGTGCATGGATGAATAAGCTAATTATAAAAAATAGACAAATAAAAGGGAGACCTGTTTTTAATAACAGGTCTGGAGGTGTAACTCAATATCTCCACCCTCACCATGTTATGGTAAAAGCCACAGAGACAACCTTGAGGGTTTTGTTAATAAAATCACTTGTGGATGCTTCTGTGCACTTAGTATGTATGGATATTACCAGAGAACATACAGCAAAATATGTTTAATAAAGAGCCACATGGCCATGCTATTTTATTGGTTATATGAACCAATTCTCAGTCAACTACCAACATGTCTCAGTTAACTTTTAAAATGATGAAACAATATGTAATAAATAATATACAGATATGTACAACTACTACACTATTTACACTGAATAAAATTTGGGGACAGTTCCTCATGATCACCCTTTTACTACATGGCTTTTTACAATAAAATGTATGAACCTGTCTTTGCTCCATCTTCTTGATCTATGCTACAAATGTCGTTTCTAGCTTCTAAGGCCAGCTCAAGCTTCTCTGATCAAATGCATTGGTTTGTCTCCATTCCTGGTGGCACTGTGGCTGAGCCTTGCCCCTGCTGCCTGCTTTGCACACAGAGAGAATGGATGCCTCATCCTGTAATGGTCTATTCCCAGGCCAGCTGTTCTACTAGTTGAGTGCCAATCCTTCACTTACAGGCATGTTAATGTGTGCAGTGAGGAGTGGAGCACTCTTCCCTTCTCTTAGCACAAAAACCTAAAGAAGAAAGAAAACCACAAGTGATGTTTTATTTCTTCATTTTGATTTAAAGGTCAAATTGACATCTTTTTTAGGGATTTTTATGTATAATCAATCATGAATCGTTCAAATGTTGCAGTAAAGTGCAATGCTTACTTTGATGATGTCAGAAATTCCTTTATCACTCAGGCACTCTACAAATGTGTCGATAGGATAGTTTAACCCTGGAACCAGCAGTGGGATCTACAGACAAAGTACAGTAAAGACTATTCTTCCACTCAAAGCACTATAGTGAAAATATGAGCTTCTAAGAGCAGAAACAGCATGTTTTACCTTGAAGTACGCAGTCTTCATACTGTACAAATTCTCATCATACAGAAAACTGATGGCAAGATTCATTACAGGGCGGCAGGCTGCTGTGTTCTGAATGTTCAGAGTGAGTTTGAAGGATGGGCCTAAACCTTGAACCTGAATGGGAAATTGTATGTAAATCGATGTTATAAAATGAATGTACTGAGTAACAAGGGGAAACGAGAAATTAAATGCAGCATCACAATGCACACTTACCACTGCATTCATCTTTAAAGGTTCTGTCAAGCTAGCTGACATAGGAGTGAGGCTGGACTCAAGGGCTTTGACATAGGCCCTGGCTGCTGCTAACCGCATCCTACTTAGGTCCATTTGGAAGGTTCTGTGCATAGCTACAAAACAGTCAAATGGCAGTTTCATTTTATGCAGTGCAATAAAGTTTAGATTTGTATTAAACAATACAGTGAATGTAGGTACTAATGGAAGCGCAAAAGTAATCTGATTTTGAAGATCCTGAAGCGCACATACCCACAGCATTCTCCCTTTCTCTCATGGTTTGGTCAACATAAAGCTTGGTTTTCTTGGGCACGTTCAGTCGTATGCTCTGAGCTATCGGAGGCCCAGGTGCAGAATCCCTATCGTCAAACACAGCTGTTCTCTTCAGGATTTTCACTATGAGGCCTCCTCCTGGACATGAAAAAGATAGAATCTATGAAAATAGTAAAGTGATTCCATTATTACTCACATGATCTGAGCTGAAGAAGAACAAAATGCGTACAATACAAAAAATGAAACCGTGGACACACTGTAGGTGCGATGCCATTCAGCATAAAAGGTTATGAACAATCAGTGCTAGACTGACTCACTGGTGACAAAACTTCACAAAACAATTTGTGGTGTTTAGCAGTGTTTAGGTAACGAGTAAATGCACTGCAGAAATAAGCAACTAGGAATTCTAGTTCTACTAGAATAGAATGAAAAGGAACATAAAACAGGTTGATTCAAACCTTTGGTGGTCATAATAAGGGTGCCATCCTCTCGACCATAGCGGCCAAAACAAATGCTGGTTACCACGTCCTGAAAAATGTTACATGCATTAAAAAATCATTTGATTTCAATGATCATATGATTCAAGAACCTGGTTCTAAACCAGCCCAAAACAATCTCACCAGGCGAGACAAATAAGAGCAAAATATCTCAGGACTTACTGGCGTCTTGATGGTGCTGACCAAGTTCTTGTCCCGGTACACATGTACCTCACAGTTGGCCAGACCTACCAGAACAGCTTGGAAACCCCGTGTTGACAGGTCCAGCAATGACATGGTGGTGATTGGAGCAGGCAAGTAGGTCGTCCACAGCTTCTTCCCCTTTAGGAGGAAGAATTGGAATTTACAGTGGCTTCTCAAAGTATTTAGACCCCCTTTACTTATTTCAATTTTGTACATTTTAATAATTTCAATTATTTTTTTGCTCATTCATCTACACTCAGTTCCC
Organism: Hepsetus odoe; assembly: GCA_017165825.1. Taxonomy (NCBI): domain Eukaryota; kingdom Metazoa; phylum Chordata; class Actinopteri; order Characiformes; family Hepsetidae; genus Hepsetus; species Hepsetus odoe. Next base: position 12,677,833 of record CM029381.1, on the reverse strand, counting down.
CATAATAAAGTGAAAAAAAATAATAAATAAAATGTTTAAATAATGAAATGTCTCAAGTATTCAGACCTTTGGCAACAACACTTGAAATTTAGCTCAGGTGCCTCACATTTCTCTTCATCGCTGCTGAGATGTTTAGGGACAACTTAGAGACAACTCTGTGAATGTCCTAGAGTGGCCGAGCCACAGCACTGACTTGACCCTAATGAAAATGGCTGTCCACCGACAGTCCCTGCCCAGCCTGAATGAGCTTGACAGGATTTGCAAAAAAAGAATGGCAGAAAATCCCCCAATCCAGATGTGATAAGCTTGTTGCTTCAAACCCAAAAAGGCTCAAGGTTGTAACTGCTGCCAAAGGTGCTGAAACAAAGTACTGAGGAAAGGGTCTGAATACTTATGTGAATGGGTCTCTTTTTTTTAATATATATTTACAAAAATGTTAATAATTCTGTTTTCACCTTGTCATTATGCCATACTAAGTGTATATTAATGAGAAAAAAAAATATTGTAACAGGATTGCAACATAATACAATTGAAAAAGTGAAGGGGGTCTGACTACTATCAGAAGCCACTGTATGTGTCTTTAACTTAATTTTCTTTCAGCTTCCCTAGTGAAAAGTATTACTTTTTAACCTTTGTGTTAACGATGTGGATAAAACTAGTTGACATAATATTTAAAGAAGGGCACTCCAAGTATAAATCTGATTATGTGTCTGGGTGAGGAGTTTTTACCTTCTGAGTGTAACTGTGTAGAGTTTCTTGAGTGCAGCCCACCACCACATTTTTCCCTATCCTCACCAGCCCAACAGGATGAGAGGATAGCTCAATGCAGTACTTGGGTCGTGGGGAGTCCCTGTAGCACAACAAATAAGCTAATGCAAGAAAAAAACTGGGGAATCTTAGGGTGGCTTTGCATGGTTAAAGTTTGTAGCAGAGAATCACAAACAATTTTCGGGAAATTTTACAGTTTTCTTAACTTTCCATGATTAAAAAAATATTTTTTACATCTATTTTTAATCTATTCTGACTGGAAAATCCTTGTGCCTTTATGACAAGTGAACAAAAAAACCCCCACAGTTTTTAACCCATCCATATGAGCAAAATTCCTATCAGCTGCTCAGACAAGCCAAAAAAAGAAGTGCTAAATGAAACTAGCCTGTCCTGAAACTGCTGTTGCAAAACTGTGGCTCTGCAAAGAGATATTATTGATAAACAAAATTGCTGCATGAATCAGATTAAATGCTATAAATAGCAACTAAAACTGATGCTACAACCAAATGTATAATCCAGGACTTGGCCCAAAAAAATGATTCAGTTCTTTCTGTCCATGATCAGTGGTAATTCTGGAGCCTGGGTGGAACTCACCTACGCAGTATGTAAATATTTCCATTGCGACATGCTACGGTGATTCTGAACTCCACATCAAACTGACCAGTCACATCCATCAGTGTAGGGACACTGGGAAGGGACATCTGCAAAAGGAGATCAAAATCAGCAGTTTATCAAAAAGGATATGAAGCACAATTTAATTAACAAAGCTTCAAATTCTTTTTTTATTAAATGGAGCAGCATAGTGTGAGCTTTTTTTTTTTAATTCAGCAATGAAAGAAAGCAAAAGCAATGATCACATTATTACTTACCTTTGAGAGAATAGTGAAGGCCTCTGGGTCCAAGATGTAAACTTCTTCACTTTCTGTTCCAATCACCAGACAGCTGATTGCATCATCATCTGCCATGTTCTTCTTCAATGTCCCTAAGCAGGTAATAACCGTCTGAAAGCACACAAAACTATTAAACATGGTTTCTGTGTTTAGATACCCATTTGCGCAAAATTAAGCATTAAGGAAGAGCTGACCTGTCTGCGTATGGGCTGCTGCTTGTGAAGGTTAACATAGGTCTCCATATCCTGAGGTTCCAGCATGAGAAACCTGTAATTAATACAGTGTGAAAATTACTAAAAATGTTATATATGCCATCACAGAAACCTCACACAGTGCATGTCTTAGAAGAAATTATATAACTGTTATTAAATGGACATTACCGCAATGATCTGACTGAAAGTGGGATGTCAGCCTTATCCCTACAGAAGAAAAGGTTAATACTTAAGCAATGTGCTCTACAACCAATGGTTGTTGACATAGAAATTTGATAGTATGCTGGACATTAATAAAACTTACCGTATACCCTCTAACATTTCTTTAAGCGTCATTGGATCAATCATATCCTTGAGGAAAAATGCAAAGGCTAATTAACCCAAATTAGAATTGTATTAAGAAACCATTAATAATTCATACTTTCACACAAATCAGGTTAAGAAATAAAAACACAATACCAGACGTTTTCTCTAATAGGGAGAATGTGCATAAGTGATTAAGTCCAAATCTGATCACAAGCATTTCAAAACCTTTCTTTTACACAAATGCCAAAGATTAAACTAAACGGATTGGGCATCAAGCATTAGGTTCTATATGTTCTCTCCCCTGGTTTGCAATTTTAGTCATACTTGAATCTCTATTAAATAAAAATGCATATACCCACAAACTTACACAAACTGCTGTAATGCCTGACTCGCTTTACGCACCTCTTTAGCCTGACTCCACACGTCTTGCTCCAGGGCATTAACATCCAGAGTGGGAAGAGTGAACTTAAAGTATGGACGCAGGTTCTTGTAGATATAGATGAAGGGTCCAGAGGCCACAGCAATGGCAGGGGAGCGGGGCTCGTGTTGGTCCATTAGGAAAGACACCAGGCCAGTGGGCAGGTCCAGCAGAGTGTTCTCACTTAGGAGCCCTGTGCCACGGTACACCTTCAGCTTCATGTTGCTTGCTCCTGTACCCAGGTCACCTACCACTAGCTAGAACATATGCATGCACACATGCAAAAATAAACATTAATTAAGATTAGAAAACAGTAATTTCTTTTTAATCACATTAGTGCATACACAACAGCACAGCAGTTGACTATTTGTTGAAAAATGGGGTGAACTGAAAGGAAAACCTTTCAAAAATGACATCAATCTATATATTTGTCACTCACTCACTCATTCCTTCACTCATTTTATGAACAACTTGTCCTGAATAGAGTCACAGGTGATGCTGGAGCCTATAACAGGCTGGAGCCACAGAGTAAAGGCGGGGAAGCACCCTGGACAGGTTGCCAGTCCATTGCAGGGCAGACACACAAACACACATCCTCACAACTAGAGAGCAATTTAGCATCTCCGATCCATCTGACAGAAAAGAGGAGCACCTACACAGACATGGCAAGAATGGGCAAACTCCACACAGAAAGGATCACACCCACCCCAACAGGTACTGAACCCGGGATCCTCTCACTGAGAGGTGATGGTCTATTGGCCACCATGCCGCCCACTATATTTATCTCAAATTTAAAAATTCTTCAAGCAAATACAAGTTAATTTATAAAGAGACTCACTTTGTTCTCACCATCTCCGTGCAAGTCGGCCAAAGCTGAAAACATAGTGAAAATGATCATCTGCATTTCATTTTAGAGATGGTAGTTGGATTTTGAAATCATTTAACAACCCCCTCCCCTCCTCTCCTCAAACACACTCGGTACAACCACCACTAAGTGTGAACCAGGTGTGTTGAAGGAGGAAAATCACCAAAATGTGCTGGACTCCGGCCCTTCAGGACTGGAGTTCGACACCCCCGGTTTAGACAAACACTCACCAATGCAAGAAGAAAAAGTATACAGATTAGCAACTGGGTCATAGTGTGCATCAAGCCATTTCGAGCTGGACACTGTGCTGTAAATAACAGAGCACGATGACTTGTTTCAGAAGCAAATTCATCAAGGAACAGTACACAGTATCTGAAGTGTTTTGCGGAGTATAGTCAGTCATATTCTAATGTCGCTGGCTGTGTTAGCGTTGGCAAAACCTTAGACAATACTGGTAAGAGTTAACAGACAGCCCCATGGGTATTTTTTTACTTTCTCCAAAAATTAATATCAACCGTCGTCTGTTGAACACCGGTTAGTTTGCTGTCGTATTTCTAATCCAGTTATCTGTTTTGAATACGCTACAAGTGGCATTTCGGCAAGAGAGGCTAGCCATTCAAGCTAGCTAGTAGATATAACACAGTTTAAAGATCTACACGCTCTGAAAACTTAAGTGTAAATCGCCAACTTACCCGTCTTTCGTCTCCACAGGAGCAGAGGACATGATGACCCTTTATTTTAAACCCTATCTGTGATTTTTTTGAATTCCAGGCGCAACGTTTTGTGTGATTTGCTAAAGCTAGCAAGCTAAAAGACACTCACTAATCCGTAGATCGGCTTTCCTCGTTTCTATGGCAACAGCAGTGCGCGTTGCAACTAACGCGAGATCTGGCGATATTTCAGTTTATATATATATATATATATATATAACTCCAGATGTCTGGTTTCCATCACTATAAAAAAAAAAAAAAAAACTAGAGTAATTTCTTTTAAATAGACTATCAGTGCAATTATACCAGCATATTGGGGAAACAAATGAGTGGAGTAGTCTTTAATGACCCTTACAAATAACATACAGATGACAACAAACCACTACTTGGATATGAAACCAACACTAATGAAGACTATCAGGAAAGTGACTGGAGTCATAAGTGGACCAGGCGTAGACGAATAGCTCCTATTTTAACAGTATATTTCCTTCATCAGATTTAACTCATCAGAGAGTATCAAGCTTTTCACTGAAATAGCATATTTAGTGCTGTGGATGAGCCACCATGGGGGGTATAGTATTGCTAATAGTTCTGGTGCACTTAGAGTATTAGTCTCTTAGATTTAAATAAAATTAAATAAATAAAATACATTGCATCATGTTAGTCAACATTTGAAAAGCTTTATTGCATTATTGTCCAAAAAAAGTTTAAAAGTCAGAGTGAAAATGCTTATAAGAAAATAGATTCAAGAGCAGGTTTAAAAGCGAGGGCACATGGGATTTTATTTAATCCAGAAAATGCAAAGGAGCTCCGCGTTTTCCATCTTCTAGGTACTTTTTAAGGAAGTCCCGCACTTCTTTATTGAAGAGATCTACATGGAAGTCTCTGCCTGTTTCCAGTTCTTCCACATTGCAAAGATCTTTCAGACCCCAGCTAACAACACCAACCTATTAAAATATGAATCAGCACACAATCATTAAACCTTTCAATGGTTTGGAGCAGATACATCTTCTTTTTCTTTTTCTTTTTTTTTTTTGAATGAGCCAAAAAATAATCTTATTGTGCAAATGAATCCCTCCATGAGGGATGTGCACACACATCTAGGGCTATCATGATTAGTCAGTTTAACTTAATAATGAAAATGTATCATGTCAAATCAGCAGGGATTAGTTGGCAGCTCTGTTACAGTAAGTGGGCCTGACGAACCTCAAATAAACATTATCATCAAATATATATCAAAAAGTATAGAAGTGACTTGAACTCTGACCTGGAATGACCGATATGTTTGCTGCAGAAACAACGCACCACCGGAGTCACCTGTTGAAAAATGTCATGGAGATCCAAGTATGAACACAAATTGGTATGGTTGACGACAATCCACTCTTGATTATATAAATATAATTATATAAAAAATAAAAGAATAAAATTAGCAACATTTGCTTTACACTGGATATTGGAGCCTTCTTGTTATGATTTGCTAGCACTCAGCCAATAATGGACATAAAGTGAAAGTGACTTCACATTATTGAGAACACAGAGCACAGCACACAATGAACCAAAACAAAATTGGTATTCTGTATTTATCCCATGCAGCAGGGAGCTATGAAAGCTGCCCGGGGAGCAGTGACGGTACCTTGCTCAAGGGTACCTCAGGTAAGGGGTTTGAATCCACAATCTTCCGATCCTGTGGCCAACTCCCTAACCACTAGGCCACCGCTGCCCAAGTTAGGACAAGTTCTACATCCCATAAACCTCTCTGACTCCTCCCAAAGTTACTAGCTAGAGTTCAGTCACTCAAGAGAATGCATTTCCAATGCTTGAGGGCATTTTATACTCCCGCAGAAAATGCTTGGCATTGAAAATGATAACTTTAAGTTCATTTGCTGCACCTCCACAGTTTCCCATTCTGTCCTTGGGTACTGTGTGCAGAACTGAAGCATGTGTGCAGTAAAGACTGCACCATGGCTAGACTCATTTGGTAGAAATGTCTACAAATAGTTCCAAGCTTACAGCAAATGTCATATGCATCCAAATATTATATGCACTCATAAATTACCTTTGCAGGTCACAGCTTCTACACCATCATCTTCTCCTCCAGTGCAGAGAAAATTGCCTTCAAGAAGTTGTTTTGCTTTTTCATGAGAGATATTAAATGTGTTTTTGGTATCATCGATACATACATCCTCCTGAGGAAAAGGAAAAAACCGAGTAAGTCTTTTATTTACAGACATTTATTTTATTTATTCCATATCTAAGAAAGCAAGCAAAGGGTTTCATTCCAACTCCACTTTTGTTTTTCAGCTGATGAAGAATTAGAAATGCACTGTTTTCATTTTCATTTCATTTCTTTTCTCCTGCTGTTAGTAGCATATATATATATACAGTACCGTGCAAAAGTTTTAGGCAGGTGTGAAAAAATGCTGTAAACAAAGAATGCTTTCAAAAATGGAAGTGTTAATCATTTATTTTCATCAATCACCAAAATGCAGTGAATGAACAAAAGAGAAATCTAAATCAAATCAATATTTGGTGTGACCACCTTTGCCTTCAAAACAGCATCAGTTCTTCTAGGTACACTTGCACACAGTTATTGAAGGAACTCAGCTGGTAGGTTGTTCCAAACATGACTGTGTTTCTCCTCCGTGTGACATTGATGATCATCAGCACCTGTTTGGTAAAACTGGTTGATCATACACCGACTATAATCCTACAGAATCCCTGACTTTGTGCAAGTGTACCTAGAAGAACTGATGCTGGTTTGAAGGCAAAAGGTAGTAACACCAAATATTGATTTGATTTAGATTTATTTTAGTTCGCTCACTTTGCATTTTGTAAATTGATCAAAATAAACATCATTATTTATATTTCTGAAAGCGTTCTTTGTTTACAGCATTTTTTCACACCTGCCTAAAACCTGCACAGTACTGTGTGTGTATATATATATATATATATATATATATATATATATATATATATATATATATATATATATACACACACACAGTACTGGCCACCAGAGGACTTTCACATCAAGATTATCCAAGCACAGCATAATACAGTGACTTTAAGGCTTCTTAATACAGGGACTCATAAATTCCATTGACCATTCTTGACATTGTGAGTACACGGCACAACACACGGTGAAGCACAACGAAATTACACCTCTGCATTTCACCCATACACACAAACATGTGCAGCAAGGGGCAGCTATTGAAAGCTCCCAGGGAGCAGTGACGGGGACAGTACTTTGCTCAAGGGTACCTAAGGGCAACCTACTGATCCTGGGGTCAACTCCCTAACCACTAGGCCACCATTGCCCCTTTAAGGCTACTATAGGTGATTTCAGAATGGTCATTAGACCCTTATAAAAAATATGAAATACAAATTAGAGTTAAAAACATTTTCTCAGAAATAAGTAACAAAATATACCTTTTGCCTCAGTTTGATCTGCACATCGTTTTTAGGAAGCTTTTCTTCTTTTAGTTTAGATGACATGAAAAATGCCTTTACAAGGTTATTTTTCAACAGCGTTTTCCCTGTAAAAGAACATAAGAGAATGTTTAGATGTTTAAGTTATGCTATATATCCTATATGTTTATTTTTATTGCTAAATTAGTAGATCACATTTTCTGCTTTTGTTTACATATTCATACGTATTGTTTCTCATTTTTTAATTTTCTGCGTTTTCGAGTGTCAGAAGGAAACATGGTTTGGACTCACTGTGTTGGCTGCATGTCACGTCACTGCTGGGCAATTTTAGAGCACCACTTGTCTCTTTGGTGCAGGGAATGCAAATGGGTCTAGGATTAAAAAAGCACAGAGACAATTTTGAATAATGGAAATAGACTTTAAAGAGATTTCTAAAATGTTTCTAATTTAATCTCATTGAAATGCTAAAGTCAGTCAAAGTGGTTTAATGTTTAATGTCTCACACCATTGATTCTTTGGTTTAGACTTTTTGCTTCAGAATTGCTTCACAGATGGAATCATCCAAGGATGCAACTGCTGTGGTAGAATGATCAATTTCCAAACTGTTATAAATGTCTTGGATGTCAAGCTACCTGTCCGTAATAATGTCATTTACTGGCATTAAACTCTGGTTCCTATCACCACAAACTGTCTGAAAGCTTTGCTGATGAATGATAGTTTTTTTTTTGTTTTATATATAAACTATAGGATACCCACAGATGACTCACCTGAGAACATGTTCAGTTTTTATACTTTTTTGCAGTTCAATCAGAGCCACATCGTAAATATAATATTCAGATATTCCCTCTGCCTGGTGACTTTTGGGTTTATAACCAGGATGAATCATGAAATCCTTTGCCACTATTTCTTTTAAATCTAAAAAAAAGCAGATTCTTACTGGTTACTTTCATTTGTTTTCTTGTTTATTTGTTACATTTTTTTATTGATGAAAAACCTGCATTTGTTTTCAAATGCATAAAGTACCTTTGCCAAGTGGTATCTCAAGACTTATGCTTTCAGCAAGATCACCAAACTTGAAGCAATGGGCTGCAGTTAGAATAAATGAAGGAGTGACCAGTGATCCTAAGCAGTTTGATGGTGAGGCATCTTCACGCTTTGAAAAGCCATAGAAAAGGCAATGGGTTTATACATGTATGTATATTCTTTTTTACTTTTCAGAATAGTATCTGAATGAATGATATTAAATTATTCAAGACTTAAGGAAATGCTCACAGTCACAGTAAACTTTATAAGCCAGGGGTATTCAAGGCGGTCTTCCTCACTTCTGTAGAGTCCACACAAACCCACACTAGTTCCCTCATCTATGAACAAAGAAGCACATACAGTGAAAACATGCAAAAGAGAAAATGCAACTCAAAATTAAAAAGTTACAGAAACAAAACTATAAAATAAAAGACCAAACTTCACACTCAGAGGTTCCTGAAGCAAATAGGTTATCATACAAATTAGCTTAGAGTACCTATCATGTCATCAAACATTTTTTCCACTTTTTCAATATCCCTGAGAATAAACAAATGATCTTCATCTGGTCTTTTGGTCACCCAGGCATCAAGATCTTCCCTTTCCACCTCTTCACCCACTCCAAACATGTATATATCTGTAAGTTAAAAACAATTTATCCACACATTAACAAGCTGTTTCATTGTGTTTAAAAACTCCAAGCAGCACTATTGTGTGATTTCTTCTGTGTAGCACACACACTCTTTAAATCACTACCACTTTAGGTCTTGTGAGGGTTTAGCAGATAGACCTTCTAAACATTGGGGAATTGAATAAAGTTTGCAAAACAGAATGGGACAAAACAGAACAATGATGACAATGGTGAAAAATCCAGCAGTGGCTTTGCAACAAAGTACTAGCACAATTCATTTTTTAGGTTTGTAAATACATACTTTTACATTCTACTTTTATTTATATGTATGATTAACAATATAAGAGTGTTGTACATGTAACATGATATAGATTACATATTTGTTTCAGTGTTTTTGAGCTATAGATGATTCTGAAATATTAGATGAAAAAATTTACATTTTTTAGAAAAATGTAGAAAGTTTATTAAATAGAATATACACTTCTAAAACTATTGCTGAAGGTGACTGTAAGAAGTTGTGTTATATTCTCATGGGAGCTTAAGCACTTCTATTTTACTCACCAAGATATTCCTCTCGTTTCGCTTCATTTCCGTTGTACACTAATTGTTTAATTTCATTTATCTTGTGTGAAGGGTTTCCTCCCATATTGACAATACCTTTAGGCACAGTGGAACAGGTGTTACTGTAAGGCATAAATAATCACTTTAACTATAAAATTATCCCAAAATCTTTTTGTGTAAAAAAAGAATCAATACCATCAGTAAACATTATTATGACGTGACGGATTTCATAGAAGTTTGTTTCATTTCTGGCCTTCTCTAAACTCATGCTGTCCAGAATTGTTTTAAAGGCTTCGGCAATGTTTGTTCCTGATTTTTGTCCTTTTTCTGTCAGTAACAAAATATCACCACATTAGAAAGGGTTAGCACACAGTCTTCAAAAGCAGAAATATATGAAAGATTAAGTATTATTTTCATGAAGGCCAAAGCATTTACATTTTTTTTTTTTTTGCAGTTTTTTTTCATTTTTGTAGATCTAATGTGATCAGGTGATAGTGAGGAGTAGTGAGAGGAAGGTGGGATATTTCTTTAGCTTGACCACAAAAATAGGGCCCTTACTAACTGATCAAGTTTTGGAGAAATATAATTCAAGAAAGAATATCGGTTCTTTACAAGACTAGATCAAAGGCTCACCATCATAATCATAAGCCTTCAGCTTCTTGAAAATTTCAAACAGCTTTTTTTTGTCCTTCCTTTCAAAATCTGCAATGCTCACTATTCTTGTCGCTTCTGTGGCAAAAACGATGATCTCATAATTTGGAGAGACCTCATAGTAACTGATCTGTTGGTAAACAGGATCAAATTAAAACATATATTATATTCAAATGCTGAAATATAAACCAAAATGGAGCTGAAAATGTATAACTGTATACATATTTAAATCAAAGGCCAAAACACCAAATAAAGTATGTTATTGCTGAAAACCAACAAACACAATGTTTATACTAAATTACCTTTTCCAAGAGCCTCGTAATAATCTTTTTTGCCTTTATGAAATCTTCTTCATCTATGCTGTCAGATGCATCCAGGGCAATATAGATGTTGAGATCTCCTTCTTGGTCCACTCTGATTCTCTTTCCCTGCTGATCTAATATGTAACAATTTGTTTGTATTTTTTAATTTCAGGGTTTTTATATCAAAGTTACTAATAGTAAAATAACTTAAAAATACACCTTTAATCTCATGTGTGGTTAGAGTAGTTTTTAAAGTGCTGCCAAATGCCTCTGCTACTTCTTCTGGGGTGTCATATGTGTAGTCAGCTGCAATAAGAAGACAGGAATGCATCATAATCACAACACAGCAGACTTTGGTATAAAAGAAATTTAAAAAAAGGAAATTGTGTATTGTTTCTTGGTTTATTTAGTAGGCTACCATTAAGGACTCACCGTAGCACTCTGGCTCTCGTCCTGACCACTGGCCATTATCCTGACACACACGCTTTTTGGAACCCAGCAACATCAGCTTGTTATCACAGCGGTAGCTCACAGTGTCATCAATATTGAAGATGTGCCCTGTTCTGCTGGTACCAGGTGGAGTGCCAGGATCAGGGCAGTGATCAGCTGTGGGTTGGGCACATTTCATCATTAAAAACCTTTTTTAAATCCACATTTTACAGGACAAAGGAACAAGTATAATAATTTGAACAACTCTGACAAGGACTAAACTGTGACAGCTGGGTCAGAGCATCAACAGAAAAGCAGGTCTTTTGAAACGTTCCCTGTATTCAGTAGTTAATACCTACCGAAGGTGGTCAAGGAAGGACAACACTGGAAAGAGTGTGAGGGTCAGGACAATGTTCTTGTGTACAGGTATTCACATCTGTATAATTTGAACATGTACCAACAATCTAAACACTGTTGTGGACAGAAGTACACATGACCATAGTATTCCCTAATGAAAGTGTCCTCTGTCAGGAGGGCGATTTACCCTGGCCTATTGCAAAAATATACAGGAATGTTTTGGGGAACAGGACTTGGCCTTGAAATTCTGCACATCACAGTCCGGTCATGCAGGAGGTTGATCATTGGATTTGCTGGACAAACTAGTCCAATCCATGATGGCCAGACCTTGCAGCTTACAGAATTTAAAAGTTTGTGTAGTCTATATCTCAGTGAGTCAGAGCTGTTTTGTTCTGACGTTGTTTTGACCTTAACCTTGACTTTTTTATATATTAGAAAATGTTTGAAGCACATTAAACTAATGAGAGTAAGACCAGCAAAGGAATTTTTTAATGACTACTTTCAGTAAAGGCACAGTTGAGCAAAGACATGGACCAAAGAGATTTTTTACTTACAGTCACGACTACAAATTGGTGTGCTTCCATTCCACTTGCCGTTGGACTGGCAGACACGCAGGGGAGACCCCCGGAATGTGTAATCAGAGTGACACCTGTAAGTGGTAACATCGCCAACAAAGTACTGTGGCTTATAGGGTTCCACGGCTCCATTGTCCAGAACATTTGGATTAGGACATGTGATCTCTGAAAAATAAATATACATTGGGAAAAACTGCTGAATAAAAAGGACATAGTTTCATAAAATGTTTCATTTTTAAAATAAGGGTTGATTTGAGCAGGACAGCTTGTTAGACTTACTTTTACATTCTTGACGTTTTTTTGAGGGCGGCGGATTCCAATTTCCACTATCACATTCCCGTTTCTTTATAGGATATGGAAAGTAACCCACATCACATCGGTATCTCAAGATGCTGCCCTCATTAAAACGGTTAGTGAGAATGTAATTGCCTCCTTTGATGTCCACATTTTTGTCTGAGCATTGCTGTGCTGGAGCCCCTAATCATAAACCACCAGAAGGATCAGTTCAAAAACAAAAGAGCAAAGCAAGGTAATGCAAAAGAAAAGCAATCCAAAAAGTAGAATACAAGATTATTTCTAAGAGACGACCATTATAAAGAAAAACATTTCATTAAGTGTTTTCTGCCTGCAATCTTTCTTCTTGGTTGGAGTTCGGTTTTACTTTCAGTTAAATTCCAATCTCACACTGATTCTTATTACTATTAGTTTAGTGTGTTTGAAGAATAAAACGACTGATAAATAAATAAATGTTCTTTCCCCCCACTTAAATTCTGAATTTGATTCCAATGATGTCCTGTGCAAACTGGCAAAAGAGTTTCTGAACACAAGCAGCATTCTGTGAAAATGCACAGGGACAGGGAAAATAACTTAACAGTAAGGAAATTATGCAAATTTGTGTGTTAAAATACTCAAATGCAGTGTATAGGCATGTTTATCAAGTGGCATATCTTATTATCTGATTTTGTGGCTCTGTCAAAATAAACATAAGTATATATCAAGTATATATCACTTGGTAAATGATATTAAAGTGTATGCAAAGAAGAACAGATCAGTGCAGTGCAGATGGCTCAATGTAGGTTCTATCTGTTTGCTGAGCTGAATATATATATATACATATTATTTTAATCTTTTTTCTTTTTTTTTTATTATTTATCTTTCGTTAGATTAAATTAAATAAACTATCTGTGTTGCCTACAAGTCACTAAGCCATTTTGCCGTTTTCTCTTTTTTGCCTGTGCTTTGACACAGAGCCTGCTTAGCCACTGACTATCCCAGTTGCACCAGTTTGACCTTGTTTTTGCTGATTCTTGGATTATGTTTTGGACTGCAAATGTAACTCCTCTCATGCGTCTGTATCCACAGTCCCTCTTTCAGCGTTACACTATCAAAAAGTTGAAACAGTTGTGCAACAGGCTGCGGGCGATGAAGTAACATGCTGACTAACTTGACTGACTACTTTTATCAGGCTGTACCAACGACCATCAGATATCATTGAATAAACAAACACGATGTTAAACTATGTCTCATAATCAAAATTATTCTACATTTCACAATCTGATTAAGTACACTTTAGGCAAAAGGGTTCTGAAGTCCATGAAATGTTCCATGAGATGTAACAACCCCTTTTCATTAGTATTTCCATGGAGAAAAAACATTTGACCATAAAAAAAAAAAAATGTATCATTCAAATTGTGATTTGAGTTGTGTCTCTATATAGCCATTGCCTTATGGGCATGAATGTTCATCAAAGAATGTTTTTTTTTGGTAATTAATAAATACAATCACCTGAATAAAGAACCAAAGCCAGTAGAACTTACCAGTCACTAGAGGACATATCCCAATTGTCGCAAAAAGGGACAAATACCAACAGAGTGCAGACTCCATGCTGCCCAGCCTTCTGTAAACGAGATATGAAATAAGGAACAAGGAGAGGCACATTTATATGGAGGGGCAGTGCTGTTCAGGCAATGGCAGGACGAAGACCTTATGGTCACTGTTTACTGTTTAACAGCAAGTCAAACAGGGAGGATCAATGACCAATAACTCATTGACGCACTCAACAAATTGATCAGCACAACTGTTTTTCTTCTAGTCTTAGAAGCAGTGAAAACTAAGATTTATCAAGAAAGAGAACCTATTTTTAAGTTGGAGAATGCACAAGAAATGAGCTGCAACTTATTTTTGTCATCACGTTGAAAGTAAACAGAGGAATATTAATGCAGCTGTATTCCCAAGTTACCTTTCTCTCCAACCATTTATAATGATTTTGCATGATGGCTAGGCCTGTATTCACCAGTGGTCAGCTACACAATTTTAAGGCTTACTTGGAGCAACGCCATAGCAACGCCATAGGAAATAAACATTGGTTCCCAAATCAGGGGTTCTCTAACTGGGGCTGTGACTCCCTGAAGGCCAAATGTATATTAATATTATTAGTTTAAAGCACGTTTTTTAAACTAAGCTGCTTTTGTTAGCAGGAACTTCTGCTTTGGCTAAATCTAAGAAAGGAGATACTTGTTACCTGGCCAAGCAAGTAGTGAACAAGTTAGTGACATTTGATGCCATCCACAAAGGAAAAAAAAACTTTAAAAACAAAAATATGTTAAAATATTTAAAATATGTTGCCATAAATAACCTTTCATTTGATGATGCCATAACTAGCCATCTTTGTCTGAGGTATGTAAATGTAAAGAACCTCTACATTTGTAAGTGCTCATAAATTTTTACACATGCTGAAAAAAATTAGAAAATGCTGGGAAAAAATGTTCACTCTTGGTAGGTAAGTGTGAAGCACGGTACTGATTTTATTAGTCAGCCAATAATAAGCATGAAGTTGCTAATATTTCCTGGCATTTAGCAGAGGTGCAAGCTTTCATTGAGTAATTTCACATTTTATTTCAGCTTTTTTTATTTTAAAATTAAAATATGCAACTTGAAATTAAATGCTTTTTGGTAAAGCATGAAACATTATTTTAGGATATACTATTTTACTTCACTATTATGGCCTCTAGAATTCATTAAAAGAATGAATTAGAACTGACAAACCAGCAACCCATTTAAAACGAATGTCCAGCTTTTGAACAGGTTGAATCCTCTAGAGTTTAAATCTGTTCTCTGATTTTCCAGTACGAAAAACAAAAAGAATATAGTGGCGGTGGTCTAGAGGTCGAGTACTTGCATTCGGACCTAAGGATCAAGAGGTCACAGGTTCGAATCCCACCTCTAGCTACCACCATTTGGTCCCTGAGCAAGACCCTTAACCCTGAGTTGCTCCAGGGGGGCTGTCCCTGTAATCAGGGCATGAAATTCACTCTGGATAAGAGCATCTGCTAAATGCTGTAAATGTAAGTGTCTCATATAGTGTGCTTTGCATAGTGGACAAGAATAATGAGATATACTCATTTTTTCACACCTGCCTAAAACTTTTGCACAGTACTGTATTTTAAAAAGAAAGGAGCCCTTGAAAGTGATTCTAAGGCCACTGAGGCATTAATGCAGAAGAGGCATATCTTTTTGTAGCGTGCTGGAAATACTGCATTGCGAAACTGATTCCTTTCCTGTTTTTCTTAACCTAGGCTTGACCAGCTAACCTTCATGAACCCGTTAATTACTCAATAATATATTGATGATTCTGAATTTTTGTCTAAAGTCTTGTGATGTGGACATATGTATGAAGATGAATTTTAATTTAACCTAAATTTTTACCAGTTAATGTGCTCAACAGGTTTTTGTGCTCATACAAGAAAGATGATGTCCAGTGCAAAGGAATTTTAATGTCATAAAAGAATATTTGAACTATTTATACTATTAAAAATTATAATGCAAAAGCTCTGACACTCCCGGCACAATACAACCTCCATTTGGTTTTCTGGGGTTTTTTGCGTTAAATGTTTTGGTCTGTGTGTACCATAGACAACATGAGTAAAGTATATACACATTTCAGAAATGAAAATGTTTCAGATCTTGTTTTAAGATCAGATTTAAGATTTAAGATTCCTGATTAATAAAACATCCCAAGAATGAAGCCTTTATAATTTAATTTTATTCCTCTTTGTTGTATGATAATGTATATCATTATCACCATCATTAAATATGCAGTCAATCACTGCAATAAAGTTGTTAATGTGTATGAAATTATTACTGTTCTTGCTGTTGGTAGTATTCGTTTTTTACCCGTTTATTCTTGTGTGAATAATGAATTCTTGTGGCCTCTAATTAATATTTTTTTATCTGACAAACCAGCAACCCATTAAAATTAATGTCCAGCTTTTGAATAGTTTGAATCCTCCAGAGTTTAACTCATTATTTTCTGATTTTCCAGTAAGAAAATCAAGCGTCTTTTACAGGACATACCTAAAAATGGCATTTGCTATAATGTTTTTTGTACACTTTCTATTGATTTGTGATGTTTGTGGTATTAGAAAAACTTTTGCTGATTTTGCTGATTTCGGAACAACCAATCTGTTAAATGCTCTAAATAAACAATAATTGTCTGTTAATTTGCAGAAGTGGGTTCTCTGTAGAAAATAGTCAGAAAAAAAAACATATAACTTGACCAGGCTATCCAATCATGAGCACTTTTTACAGAATATATGGACAGCTATATGATGATATTTTATTTTACAAATTTCTTATTGCCGTGTCCTGTCGTCACATCAGCCTCGGGTAGATGGTGCAGACGCAAGCCTATTATGGGAAACAGATGTGTGTACTGGCAGGTGTGGCATTCTGAACGCCTGTTGCGTTAGAAACACACAATCAAAATAGAAATCTCCATCATGATGGAAAACCTGGCAAGATAAAATGTTCTGTCAGTGCACCCAGTGGATCCTCTGTGTGCTTTCATTTGTGTAGGAAATGGGCACTGATGTGTGTAAATTTAAGTCCCAGACTCTTCAGTCACTTCTTATTCATTTGTTCTTACATTGATACTAAGACATTTATGATAATATGTACTAAAACCATGTCATAACCAGATAATTATGACTACAAACTGAACACAGCCTTCCATTTCTACTATGATTTTTGCAACTCACCACTTTTTCAATTGAAAGACTGAAGTCAACGAAAGATGCAAAAATGCCAACTAATATTTAAACAAAGAGAAATAACCAATGAATTATTTTGGCTCTATTTCTGGGTGCTGCCTCAGAGGGAGGTGAGGAACCTGAGCGCATCCTCAGTCATTCACCTAATGAGAAAACCCAGGACAAATCATTTGTTTTTGCTGTGCATTGACAACATCTGGGTAGAGGTCAAAAGAATATTAGATGAGAGATACTCACCTTTTATTTAAATCTGGATATTGTGAATTATAAAACAAAGCACCTTGTGTATCTGACCACCACAGATTTTCATGTGAGACAAAAGTATCGGAACATGAGAGGAAGACAAGTGTTTCTTTATAGACATGTGTTTCCTGTTCGATTGCTTGTTTAAAGAATAAATAGCTCTGGACATTGACTCTCTGTTGTAACTTTGGATTTCTCCAGTGAAGTAAAATATTCCACTTCGTATTTCAATTTTAGAGAATTCAGATAGAATAGTGACCTACACTTAGATCACTTTGTTAGTTCTGCTGTATACATTAGCTATTTATATTGTCTTATATAGTGTACTTTGCATAGTGGACAAGAATCATGAGATATATTCTAAAGAGAAAGGAGCGCTTGAAAGTGATTCTAAGGCCACTGAGGCATTAATGCAGAAGAGGCATATCTTTTTGTAGCGTGCTGGAAATACTGCATTGCGAAACTGATTCCTTTCCTGTTTTTTTTAAACGAAGCTTGACCAGCTAACCTTCATGAACCCGTTAATTACTCAATAATATATTGATGATTCTGAATTTTGGTCTAAAGTCTTGGGATGTGGACATCTGTATGAAGATGAATTTTAATTTAACCTAAAGTTTTGTCCTCTAGTGCAAAGAAATTTGAATGTCATAAAAGAATATTTGAATTATTTATACTATTAAAAATTATAATGCAAACGCTCTGACACTCCCGGCACAACACAACTGCCATTTGGTTTTCTGTTGTTTTTTTTTTTGCATTAAATGTTTTGGTTTGTGTGTACCATAGACAACATGAGTAAAAAATATACACTTCTACAGTTCAGAAATGAAAATGTTTCAGATTTTGTTTTAAGATCAGATTTAAGATTTAAGATTCCTTAAATTTAAGAATAAAACATCCCAAGAATGAAACCTATATATTTTAATGTTATTCCTCTTTGTTGTATTTTATATCATTATCACCCATCATTAAATATGCAGTCAATCACTTCAATAAAGTTGTTAATGTGTATGAAATTATTACTATTTTTGCTGTTGATAGTATTCGTTTTTTACTTTTTTAATCTTGCATGCTCTAGGATTTGAATGCAGAATTTATTTGCAGTGGTCGGTCTTGGGTGTCGTTTTTTGTACACTCTAGTAAAATATACAACATGGTTTTGCAATGAACTAAAAATGCTGTGTTGTATTGCAAAACCTTCTATTTTGTAATCCAGATTTAGATCTTTGTGCACCAATACACTGTGATCATGTGTGTATACCACTGAAAGAAATCATTCTTAAGCTGACTTCATTTAGTGAAAATTCTTTATAGGGTCACAGTATATTAAAGCTGCAGTTTGCTTAAACAGACCTTAAATGTTCTTTTGTTTTCTTATTACTATAGAGGTAGAACCTGACAGCGATTTGTCTTTCATTACCATTTTTTTTTTAAAAGATGACCTGTTTACCAAGGTTTTACCATCAATCAATAAAAGTTACTAAAAGTTTGAGTCCTGAAAGTCTGAACTATTGCGTTAAAATAAACACAATGAAAATGAAAGCATGCACTCAACCCATACACACACACAC
The DNA here is from genome assembly GCA_017165825.1 of Hepsetus odoe. NCBI lineage: Eukaryota > Metazoa > Chordata > Actinopteri > Characiformes > Hepsetidae > Hepsetus > Hepsetus odoe. Next base: position 12,658,844 of record CM029381.1, on the reverse strand, counting down.
ACGCACAAACCCCTCCCCATTTCCCGTAAACCCCATAAATCAACTGATTCCACAGCAGTTGTTGATAAAAAGTTTTGTGAGTTTGGCTTTACGGATGGATAAAGTTCAAAGTCTCAGTCACAGGTGACTTGAGCATTCCCCAGCTAAATAAACAAAGACATTACAAAAATAATAATAAAAAAACATTATAATTTAAACGTGCTTCAATTTAAAATCATGATAATACTGCTGCATGTCTGCCACAATTTTCCAAAACCCTTGAATCACCAGGGTCAGTAAAAAAACCTAGCAGTAAGAAGAAGGAATAGCTGAGAAAGTTTTCCCATGTGTAACTGCGTCACTACAATGAGAAAAAGGAAGCTTAGAGAGTGAAGCTTAATTCCAGTTTCCAGAACTAAGGATGGGGAGAACATTAAAGGACGCGAGATCTTTACATTTGCTATATTACTAATTTAAACTTTTTTTATGTGGATGTGTGTGTGGGATTTAGGAGGAATTCAAGTCCAAAACTGTTTTGAATGTTGGCAGCATGACTGGTAAAGGTAGAGAATTAGCTGATATGATGGAGAGAAGGAAGTTTGATATTTTATGTGAGAGACTAGATGGAAGGGTAGTAAGGTCAGGTGTATTGGAGGAGGGTTTCAATTGTTGTACCATGGTGTGGCTAGAAGGAGGAATGGGGGAGGTGTTATCCTGAAGGAAGAGTATGTGAAGAGTGTTTTGGAGGTGAAGAGGGTGTCAGGGAGGGTGTTGAGTCTAAAGCGGGAAGTTGAAGGTGTGATAATGAATGTTGTTAGTGCTTATGCCCCACAAGTTGGTTGTGAGATGGAAGAGAAAGAAGAACTCTAGAGTGAGTTAGATGAAGTGATAGAGAGTGGTGAGTGGTGCAGACATTAATGGGCATGCTGGTGAAGGGAACAGAGGTGATGAGATGATGAATAGGTACGGTGTCCAGGAGAGGAATGCTGAAGGTCAGATGGTTGTAGATTTTGCAAAAAGGATGGAAATGGCTGAAGTTAATACTTATTTTAAGAAGAGGGAGGCGCACAGGGTGACATATAAGAGTGGAGGAAGATGCTCACAGGTGGATTATATCCTTTGCAGGAGGGTCAGTCTGAAGGAGATTGGAGACTGCAAAGTAGTGACAGGGGAGAGTGTAGCTAAACAGTATAGGATGGTGTTCTAATGGGATGACCTTGGAGGTCAGGAAGAGGAGGAAAGTGAAGTCAAAGATCAAGTGGTGGAAGCTGAAGGAGGACGGAATTCAGGCAGGAGTTAACACGGGCACTGGGAGGTGTTGAAGAGCTACCGGATTGCTGGGAAACTACTGCAGAAGTGATAAGGCAGACAGCTAGAAATGTACCTGCTGTGACATCTGGAAAGAAGAAGGAGGATAAGTCCAGGAGTGTATACAGTAGAAGAGGCAAGCGAAAAAGAAGTGGGATAATCAGAGAGATGAAGAAAGTAGACAGGTGTACAAGGAGAGGAAATGCTGGGCGAAGAAAGCAGTGGCGAAGGCTCAAGATAAGGTGTTAGGTGAATTGTATTAGAGGTTGGACAGTAAGGAGGGAGAAAAGGACCTTTACTGATTGGCCAGACAGAGATACAGAGAGACAGAGCTGTTAAAGATGTGCAGCACGTCAGGGCAATTAAAGATAGAAATGGAAATGTACTCACAGTTGAATGTGAGAGAGAGAAGATTGGATGAGGTAAGGATAGTGAACCAGGAAGAGCAGCAAATAAGCAGAATAGAAGTTAGAGCAGTGATGAAGAGGATGAAGAATGGAAAGTGTAACGGTGGCGGGGTGCGGGTAGGACGACAGGAACAGACGACGTGGAGTCAGGAACATAACTTTATTTAACATAGTTACTAAACCAAGATACAAGGAACTAAAAGAGTGACCAAAACAAGGAACTACCAAAACCACCATTAACTGTAAGGCTTCGCCTTGTGAATGAGCCGCGCTCTGTTCTGACTCATCGGGGCTTAAATAGCAGCCCCAATGAAGCACACCTGTGCCTTCATGAGCTCAGGTGTGCCCAGTCAGAACAGAGCGCCCTCTACCATGACCAAAACAAACACAAACCATGACAGAAAGGCTGTTGTTCTGGATGACATATGGGACGAAGCATGGGGATGTTTAGGAGAGATGGCAGTGGAGTTTCTGACCAGATTGTTTAAAACAATCTTGGAAAGTGAGAGGCTGCCTGAGAAGTGCAGACGAAATGTACTGCTACCAATTTTTTTATACAAGGTTGCATTGGTTTGGTTATGTCTAGAGGAGAGATGAGGATTATATTGGGAGGAGGATGTTGAAGATGGAGCTCCCAGGAAAGAGGCAAAGAGGAAGACTGAAGAGAAGGTTTATGGATATGGTGAGAGAAGACATGCAGGTGGTCGGTTTGAAGGAGGCAGATGCAGAAGACAGGAAGAAATGGAAACGGAAGAACTGCTGTGACAATCTCTAAATGTGAACAGCTGAAAGAAGAAGAAGGGTTCTTTGCGAGAGGATTTAGAAGAAAGTTGTCTTATGTACAGGTACACAAACAATAAAAACCTTTCTGAAATGTCTTGTTACAGATTGTAATGCAGTAGTATTAAGCAAACGCTCAACATATAGTGCAAAAAAAGTGCACAAAATGTGACACTCACATCTCATACACGAATATTATTGTTTTAAAAATGTTCTTTTCTGGGTTTTTGGTTTGTTTGTTTAGTTTAGTTTAGTCATTTGGGTAGTTTTGCTACTGTGTGTGGTTATTCTGGGCTTTGCAACCTTAGTACAGTCAATTTTATTTCACAATGCTTTAGACATAATTTTATTTAGAAACCTTAATTACTTCAAAAATATACTATGAACACACGATAACACAACTAAATACAAAAATGTATTCCAATTTCAGGTTAAAGATACAAAAATGATTATCTTGACATTAGAGAAAAAAGAGTTTTATGAGTGGCCCATATGAGGCTTCAAAAGTCTGTTTACTTAAAGGTTCAGAGTAAAACTCCAAAGTTCAAAGTAAAAAATAAATGTTCTGTTTCTGTTTTCTTATTTATGATTGTTTAATGAACTCTCTATACTTGCGCAGACATACTCAGTGCCTCCAACTTTACATATCTGGCTAGCTACTGTAATATGATCATTAGTGATCACTTTATTGTACATTATACATATATAAGGAATATATACTTGATTGTTATTTAAATTAGAGATAATAGATTTTAGAGTTTAATTCATCAAACATTTTCCTTTAGCCTTTCAGTAAATTGTTAGTGACACATACGAATACTTTAAACATAACGTAACATGGGTGTGTGTGTGTGTTAGAGTCATTATTACTTTATTAGATCTAATAAAGCCATAAAGTCATAGTCCAGCAAATGCATAGCATGTATAAATGTTTGCATAAAATGGAAACCTACATGTATAAATCCTTATAACTCAGGCATATAGTTGGTGCATATTTTCACTTTGTACTTTTTCAACCACTGCTTACTCTGTCGTTGACGTCACTCTCCACATTGTGAGTTTCCACATAGTTTGGCACCTCCTTGTGGAAAATGTGCACAATATCAGGTGAAAATCTGTCAGTTGGTGGTGATCTGCCAGTATAATTAGTGGCATAGATCCCAAAAGTGTTTAAAATATAATTGGGTAAAATGGCAAATTTTGTTTATGATATGTAGACATCAGATGCGTTTATTGGATAAGGTTTCCTTATTCGGGTGAATTAAATAATCAAATATTAAAAAAAAAAACCTTTTCAAGTACCATGTGGTCATTTCTTTTCCCACACTACACCCACTGCAGTGTTTCAGTCATAAAAGTCTCTAAAGTCCATGCCATAGCTCTGTTTTTACCAATGTCTGCACCTACCTGCTGTCACTGATGAAAGTCTACACTACTGTCAGGATGAAAGTGCAGACAGCTGTGTGTACATTTAGTGTGGACGGGTCAATAATGCTGCATAATAAAGTATCATAAATTCTTCGCTACCAAAGTAAAGGTAATAGCAATAGTAGTAATAAGTAATAATTCACTAATGTAAACTTGCTACCTTCTTCTTGCCAACAATCAGCAGTTAAGTTTTCAGTCTGAAAATGAACTTTCAGTTTAACTAGATAACCAGAAGCAACTGCAGCTGTGCCCTACCTTGCATGGTAACACACACACACATAGACACACACACACACACACACACACACACACATAAAAAGTAGTAATGATGGTATACAAATTGACACTGGACTGTGCAGTGTGCAAATTTTTGAGAATTAAATCTTTTAAACAGGGAGCCACAGTGGCTCAGTGGGTAGTGCTCTCACCTCACAACCAACTTATTCACCAACTTATTACCGTGTATATTACTCTTGTAGATATGTATATGTATAACCCAGCCACTAGGGATGCACAAGCCAGTGTATTTCTTCGTGCCGGTCCCAAGCCCGGGTAAATGGGGAGGGTTACGTCAGGAAGGGCATCCGGTGTAAAACTTTGCCAAATCCATATGCGGACAATGATACAGAATTCCATACCGGATCGGTCGAGGCCCGGGTTAACAACGACCGCCATCAGTGCTGTTAGCCTACAGGGTGCTGGTGGAAATTGGACTACTGTTGGCCAAAGAAGAAGAAGAAGAGGAGGAAGGCATGTCCAGAGGGAGAAGGAGAGAAAGAAGGAGAGGAGAGTGGAAGTGAGGGTAGGGACTTTGAATGTTGGCAGCATGACTGGTAAAGGTAGAGAATTAGCTGATATGATGGAGAGAAGGAAGGTTGACATTTTGTGTGTGCAAGAGACTAGATGGAAGGGTAGTAAGGCCAGGTGTATTGGAGGGGGGTTTAAACTGTTCTACCATGGGGTGGATAGAAGGAGGAATGGAGTAGGTGTTATCCTGAAGGAAGAGTATGTGGAGAGTGTTTTGGAAGTGAAGAGGGTGTCAGGGAGGGTGATGAGTTTGAAGCTGGAAGTTGAAGGTGTGATAATGAATGTTGTTAGTGCTTATGCTCCACAAGTTGGTTGTAAGAGGAAAGAGAAGGAAAAATTCTGGAGTGAGTTAGATGAAGTGATAGAGAGTGTACCCAGGGGAGAGAGAGTGGTGATTGGTGCAGATTTTAATGGTCATGTTGGTGAAGGGAACAGAGGTGATGAGGAGGTGATGGGTAGGCATGGTGTCAAGGAGAGGAATGCTGAAGGTCAGATGGTTGTTCATTTTGCAAAAAGGATGGAAATGGCTGTAGTTAATACTTATTTTAAGAAGAGGGAGGAGCACAGGGTGACGTATAAAAGTGGAGGAAGATGCTCACAGGTGGATTATATTCTTTGCAGGAGGGTCAGTTTGAAAGAGATCAGAGACTGCAAAGTAGTGACAGGGGAGAGTGTAGCTAAACAGCATAGGATGGTGGTCTGTAGGATGACCTTGGAGGTCAAGAAGAGGAGGAAAGTGAGGGCAGAGTCGAGGATCAAGTGGTGGAAGCTGAAGGAGGAGGACTGTAAGGTGGAATTCAGGCAGGAGTTAACACGGGCACTGGGAGGTGTCGAAGAGCTTCCGGATTGCTGGGAAACTACTGCAGAAGTGATCAGGCAGACGGCTAGAAATGTACTTGGTGTGACATCCGGAAGGAAGAAAGAGGATAAGGAGACCTGGTGGTGGAACCAAGAAGTCCAGGAGTGTATTCAAAAGAAGAGGGAGGCAAAGAAGACATGGGACATACAGAGAGATGAAGGAAGTAGACAGGTGTACAAGGAGATGAACCGCAGGGCAAAGAAAGCAGTGGTGAAGGCCAAAGATAAGGTGTTTGCTGAATTGTATGAGAGGTTGGACAGTAAAGAGGGAGAAAAGGACCTTTACCGATTGGCTAGACAGAGAGACAGATCTGGGAAAGATGTGCTACAGGTCAGGACGATTAAAGATAGAAATGGTAACGTACTCACAGGTGAACAGAGCGTGTTGAGCAGATGGAAGGAATACTTTGAGGAGCTGATGAATGAAGAAAATGTGAGAGAGAGAAGACTGGATGATGTGAGAAGAGTTAACCAGGAAGTGCAGCAAATAAACAAGATGGAAGTAAGGGCAGCGATGAAGAGGATGAAGAATGGAAAGGCTGTTGGACCGGATGACATACCAGTGGAAGCATGGAGATGTTTAGGGGAGATGGCAGTTGAGTTTCTGACTAGATTGTTTAACACAATCTTGGCAAGTGAGAAGATGCCTGAGGAGTGGAGACAAAGTGTACTGGTACCGATCTTCAAGAATAAGGGTGATGCACAGAGCTGTAGTAACTATAGAGGGATAAAGTTGATCAGCCACACCATGAAGTTATGGGAAAGAGTAGTAGAAGCTCGGTTAAGAAAAGAGGTGAGGATCAGTGAACAGCAGTATGGTTTTATGCCGAGAAAGAGTACCACAGATGCAATGTTTGCTCTGAGGGTGTTGATGGAGAAGTACAGAGAAGGTCAGAAGGAGCTGCATTGTGCCTTTGTGGATTTGGAGAAAGCATATGACAGGGTGCCTAGAGAGGAGTTGTGGTTTTGTATGAGGAAGTCTGGTGTTACAGAGAAGTATGTGAGAGTAGTTCAGGATATGTATGAGGGCAGTGTAACAGTGGTGAGATCTGCAGTGGGAGTGACGGATGCATTTAAAGTAGAAGTTGGATTACATCAAGGATCAGCACTGAGCCCGTTCTTGTTTGCAGTAGTGATGGACAGGTTGACGGACGAGGTTAGACAGGAGTCTCCGTGGACGATGATGTTTGCTGATGATATTGTGATCTGTAGTGAGAGTAGGGAGCAGCTTGAGGAGAACCTGGAGAGATGGAGATATGCTCTGGAGAGGAGAGGAATGAAAGTGAGTAGGGCAAAGACAGAATACATGAGTGTGAATGAAAGGGAGGAAAGTGGAGTGGTTAGGATGCAGGGAGTGGAGGTAACAAAGGTGGAGGAGTTTAAATACTTGGGATCAACAGTTCAGTGTAACGGTGAGTGTGGAAGAGAGGTGAAGAAGAGAGTGCAGGCTGGTTGGAATGGGTGGAGAAGAGTGGCTGGAGTGATTTGTGACAGACGCGTACCAGCTAGAGTACAAGGGAAGGTTTACAGGACAGTAGTGAGACCAGCTATGTTGTATGGGTTTGAGACAGTGGCACTGACGAAAAGGCAGGAGGCGGAGCTGGAGGTGTCAGAGTTAAAGATGCTGAGATTTTCGTTGGGTGTGACGAGGTTGGACAGGATTAGAAATGAGTATATTAGAGGGACAGCTCAGGTTAGACGTCTTGGAGACAAGGTTAGAGAAGCAAGGTTGCGTTGGTTTGGCCATGTGCAGAGAAGAGACGATGATTATATTGGAAATAGGATGTTGAGGATGGAGCTGCCAGGAAAGAGGAGAAGAGGAAGACCAAAGAGGAGGTTTATGGATGTGGTGAGAGAGGACATGCAGGTGGTCGGGTTGAAGCAGGAAGATGCAAAAGACAGGAAGAAATGGAGACAGTTGATCCGCTGTGGCGGCCCCTAAACGGGAGCAGCCGAAAGAAAAAGAAGAAGAAGAAGAAGATATGTATATGTATATATATATAGATATATATATATATAGATAATTTATTATTTATTTATAGCTCCTCTACTTTTCTCCTGTACTTGTTCCTGTTCTCTCTCTATATCTTTATATATTTTTTCCTTTCTTTCTGTACACCTGTCTTTTTTTATAAGAGCCCTGTAATGCCCAAATTTCCCATTCGTGGGATAATAAAAGATCACTCTACTCTACTCTACTCTACTCTACTCACAGCATGAAGGTCCTGGGTTTCATTCCCAGGTGGGACAGTCTGGGTCCGAGTTTGCATGTTCTCAAGTGTCAGCGTGTGTTTGTCTGCATGTCTGCCCTGCCCTGGTGACCTGTCCAGGGTGTTTCCTCTCCTTTCGCCCCATGAGAGCTGGGGTAGACTTCAGCACTGCTTGAGACCCCAATGAGAACAAAAGGACAAGAAAATGAGTGAGTATTTTTTTAAACACTTATCTTTGATGAAATATTTGCTGCAAAGGAAAGTGAGCTACTGGTGTCTATTATTTCATTCCCTCCCCTGACACAGCGAAAGCATCTGACAGCATAAATCCAACTATTCTTTTTCTAATCTTTAAAAAAAATAAATAAATAAATAAGTGATAGGCAATAGAGAAAAGCATCCAGCAACACGTGTAGCTATTTGTAGCATTTTTTTTTTCAGCTTTCAGCTGATTCTAGCTTAGTGACAGCACACCATCCTCTGCTGCTGCATGCAGCTCACTGGCAGTGCTGTTGTACAGAAGACGAAGGAGATGATTTCCTTATTTATGACTTTCTGTTCTCTATGATCACGTTCATGTGGCTATGTTCCAGCGGGCGCCTTAAGATTGTGACGTCACCTGGTTGGATTGTTTGGAAATCCGGTTGGTTGGAACGGTGGGCGTGGCTCGGTCTGTGTCTCGCGCCAAATTTGAGTGCGGCTGCTGGGAGAGCGGAGCTTACAGAGGTGAGACTTATTTTACACATTTAGAGCCGGAAAAAACACTTTACTTTACGCAAAATAAGATACAGAACAGGCGTAATATCGGTTTAATTACAATTTAGACTGAGTCGTGTTCCCGTTTCTCCGCGGTTTGCTCTTTGCTTGGGAATTCGCTTTGGGGCCAAAATAAAAAATAATTCGTCTTAAACAGGAATGTAAACTACATGTGAATGAGATTAAATGGTACGAAGGGCTCGTTGGCATGGCCTGATCGGCTTTAAACATCTACTTTAAACATCTACCGTACTTTCAAACGACGTTTTGGCGGTAAATGTAACGCAGCGGCGGGTTTCCCCATATCTGTGAAAAGGGGCGGAGACAGCACACATGTATTAACCAATCCTGAGAGCGCACCGCTCAGCCACTGAGCACATGGGACTGTGGAAGTGATGAAAGTCTGCTGTGCTCTTGGCTGTTCAGCATGCAGTTATTAAAGGATGTAAACGATGCTTTTTTTAGCCCAACACAATGAGCTGGGCTTAATCACGCAGGCGGTGTTTACTGCACTGTAATACTGTTTACAACAGACTTGAATGACTTCACCTCATCTCCATCAACATGCTGGTTATCTCACTCATTGAATTTACCTGGGATCGTGTGGTTTCTCCATTTCTGCCAAAAGTTGTAAAAGCATGCGTTTATGTTGTGTTTGTTGGTTAATGTTTAATTTTAATGTTTAGAAGAAGATGCATGCATGGGTCCAAACCCGATTTGACGATAAGATTTTTTTGTGACCTTTGAGTATGTGAATGTAAAGATCTCTGTGCATTACATTTGGGGAGTAATGATTTGTTATTGATTTTTTTTCTCTACTTGTTTTGACAGAACTGCAAAATGAATTGTGTCTCAGATGACAGGTGAGTAGGAGTATTTTAAAACATCATTATGGAATGAAATGACCCAATTTTGTCCTGCCTTTTGGTTTCATAGTTCGTAGGCGTTATCATAAAAGACATGTCACTAAGTGACACCACCGTGCCAACATTTTTTTCTTCTCTGATAGAGGCCTTGTGGCTGTCATCCTGTTCATTTTGGGAATGGGAACACTCCTTCCTTGGAATTTTTTCACAACTGCTTTGGCGGTAAGCAGAACTGTGCTTTCTGGTACATGTTATCATTAAATGTGTTTAGAATTACATATGCAGAACGTTTTACATTTTAGTCAGAATTCATGTGTTTTCTTATTTCCAGTATTTCAATGAACGACTTAATTCAAAAACAACAGCCAGCAATGTCTCTGAATCTGGCCAGACAGATCCGTACATGTTCAACAACATGTGTGTGCTGATCTCTCAACTTCCACTGCTATTGTTCACGCTGCTGAACTCTTTTCTGTACCAGCAGTAAGTATCAGATGAATTGTTTTTAAGTTCACTGATGGAGTCTGGAAAGGCAGCTATCAGGAAAGATACGGCACTGCCCAATGATCATGTCTTTTGCCTTAATAAAGCACATTTATTATGTTTTGTAGTGTTGCAGAGAGGATAAGAATAGTTGGCAGCATGGTCTTTATATTACTGCTCTTCATCCTCACTGCCACTTTGGTGAAGGTGGACATGGAAACAGACCTTTTCTACTGCATCACCATGACAACCATATGGTTCATCAACAGTATGTTCATTATATGGCCTGCTATAATTGACTTGATGTTTTCAACTTACCTTAATGTTAATGTTATGACATTGTAACGATACTAGTACTACTTGAAGGATGTTCATGTGAGCACCTAATAATTGCACTGATTACTAATGTTTGTTTTTTTCTGTTTTTTAAATGTAATAACATAATTATAATTCATTTCTCTTTTGCTAGTGTTCGGGGCAGTGCTACAGGGCAGTCTGTTTGGTCTGGTTGGAAAACTCCCACAAAAGTACAGCTCCTTTTTCATGAGCGGTCAGGCTGTGGCGGGCATCTTCTCTGCTGTTGCCATGTTGATCTCACAGATATGTAAGTGTCTGAAAAATCTGCCTTTACATTTTAGGCTGAAGGACCTTAATCTGTGTATCCCTGTAATTCTTACTGAAAGATCAGCTTTCCTGAAAACTCTGCACTTGGTTATCTCTCTAGCTGAAGCAGAACATAAGAATGCAGCTTTGGGCTATTTTGTTACTCCCTGTGCTGCCACACTTCTCACCCTGTGTTGCTACCTACTGTTGCCTCACTTGGTGGGTACCTTTTCCTGAATCATATTCTAAATCGTATTTTAACATGTATATGTGGGAATATAGTTATATATATGTTTATTTCAGAAATTTGCCTGCCTTTATCTGGAAGATGGGCCTAGTGACAAAGAGGAGACCAAGAAAGAGCCGACGTTAAACCAAACAGGTTTCAAACGTTGCTGCATTAAACTTTAATGTATGTATGTTCATACGTGTCACACAGACACGTGACTGCTGGACTCGGCTTTCAGTGGAAGCTTTTATCTTTTTTTTTCCGCTATAGAGTGTGTGACCTTGGTCAAAGTGAATTTCAGGGAATCTGCCTCTGGTCCAGACAGTAATGAACCGAGCGTGCCAACTGACCCTAATCCTGAAGCCTCTAAGAATATGGAACTAGAAGTGAAGCAAGATCGGAAGGCATCTGTGCCAGCCGTCTTTAAAAAGGTTCATTTTTGATTGTAGTTATACACAGTTTTGATTAAAGGAAAGACAAATAATTACAATAACATATTTCATTACTGTTTTATTTATTTACTCATTCATTCATTATTTCAGATTTGGGTCATGGCCCTTTGTATGACTTGTGTTTTCATGGTCACACTATCAGTTTTCCCAGCCATTACTGTGTTGGTGAAACCAAATGAGCTGCTTCAAGGGAAATGGGGTGAGTTTTTTTTTTTCTTGTTTGTTTTATTTTATTTTTATTATTGCATTATTATTATTATATATTTATTATAAAGCAGGACTCTGTGGTAAGAGAAAATAAATTAAGCTGCTCTTTCTCGCTGTCCTTGCAGCGGAGGTTTTTACTGCCCTTTGTTGCTTTCTGGTCTTTAACATAATGGACTGGATTGGCCGAAGTGTCACGTCAGTGGTTCAATGGGTAAGTCTGCTTTTTCCCTCAAAGATAATAAAAATCTATGAATGAAACACAGGCGAGGCATTGCATAGAGTTTTTGTTACAATTCTCATTTTTGATTTGCATTTGTTTGAATGTTTAATGTTACAATTGTCTTACTACAAGTTTTTACCTTTGAAAAGAGTAGAAATGACTTGATTTTTGTTCCCCTAGCCCTCAAAGGAAAGCTGTATGTTCCCAATCCTTGTGGTGGCTCGAGTGATCTTCATCCCTGCCATAATGCTGTGTAACATTCCTTCTACTACAAATCGGCCAATAGTTTTCAAGCATGAATTTGCCTTTATATTTGTCATGTCACTGTTTGCTATGACAAATGGCTACTTTGCCTGCCTCTGCATGTCCTATGCACCGCAGTAAGTAATGCTATTCAGAAAGTAGCATTCTAATCAATAGTAATTTAATACTTTGTGTGACTGATATATAGTTGTTTTTTGTTATTTTTATATTTTGTACTATTTCCTTAAATTAAAGAACATGTTTAATGGTTTTTTTTATTGGTAATTTGTTGTTACTGATTGTGGACTGTGTTGTATTCACAGTGAGTCCACTAATGGTGCTGTTAACCTAATTACTGTTCATTTGTTTGCTCACTAGGTTGGTGAGGCCTAAAGATGCAGAGACAACTGGGGCTCTCATGACCTTCTTTCTGGCTTTAGGGCTGTCCCTGGGAGCTGCATTTTCCTTTGTCCTTAATTTGCTGATATAGTCTTCACTGGTGTTTCTCTCGAACGTTACTAAAGAGTCAGAAGACCTTTTCATACCAGGCATGTGCTTTGGGTGATCTGATTGTATGTGGCCAGCATTAATGATAAATGTTTACACAGTGTGTGATTCAGTAACTCAAACTACCTTTTGAGGTGGTAATGGATGCATATCAAGTGCACCATTACTCTAACCAGAAATTTCATAAGAATTCTGGAGAATTCTGGTGGATTGGAGATGCTAAATTGCCTGAGTGTCTGCTTTGCAATGGACTGGCAACTTGTAATTGGTGTTTCTCTTTTGCTTCAAGAGTGCCGCGATTGGCTCCAGCAACCCACATAACCATGGTTAGGATAAACGGTTAAGATAATGGCTGGAAGTATAGATGTTTGATCACCCGTCCCAGTTGTGAAAGAAGCAAACTGCATGTCTTTATGATCAGATCACTCAAGGCATGCTAATTCCAGGTTGTTGCCAGGGCTACAAAAGTTATATTTTTTATAGTATAGGATACTGTGGCAACTAGCCTACATTTACAGCCAAGTTAACTGATGTGTTTGTGACTACTGAAGTTTTCATTAGATATGGCTCAAACCCTCCAAATCCAAAAAAGGATTCAGATCAAGTTGAAGGTAAGACTCAAAATCATCCTCGCAATTCTTAAATTTGTGACTTCTTAATCTAATTTTCGACCTGTAACTAGTTCCTCCTCGCAGTAAAGTGTAAATTAACTATCTGGCAGTGCCGAAAACTCTTCAGTGCCACTGAGTGGCTAAATTATAAGATGCAGGGTTATTTTTTATTTTTTTATGTTTATTTAAACAAATATATCAGTTTAATTTTAATACATTTAAATTTGTGTTTGAATTATTGACTGTTTTTATTCTGCATTTGTATTACAAATATTTTTCTTTTTGTTAACTTTTTTTATTTTTAGATCTTTTGCAAAAAGGGACATTTTACTTTGCTACACATTTTCCCTTTGACAATTAGGCAGCTATACTAAGGCAGCCTTATGCTTTTAATGTCTATGAAAAACAAGGGAAAATGAAAAAGTTTGCAATTTTGGTCATATTTTTTCTATGTTTTGCCATGCCTTCAATCTTATTGATACTATTTAAACTAGGGATGTGCCATAAAAGGATATTAGTTATTATAATTGTAATAAACTTTTGCTTTTTGAGCTAATTGTCTGTACTTAAAGAACATTGAATAGCTGGATGTTTCATTAGAGGCAGGCTGGAATTGCTCTTTTTAAGCTGGATTTAGTGTAAGGTGTTTAAAAGGTCATTGTAGAGCTTGATGCTTTAAAATGTGTTACTGTTGCAAATAAAATATGGGCTGCATATTTTCACTTTTTAAATAAAACTTCTCCATTTTTGCTTTCATCCATTTTACAAACCCAGACATCCCAGTGCATTTTATCACCTTAAATGTTCACATGGTCACATCTGGTTGGATATTTTGGGAAAATGGACGATTCGCTACTCATCAGTTATACTGTGGTATATAAGGTCTCCAGCAATGATGCTGTGGCTGATTTTTTTTTTTTTATCATCAGTGAAACAAAAATTCCACTATTGTGTCGTCACTACTGAGAGTGGTAGGCTGATAAACTGCAATGACAGATGGGTCCATAATTTTAAACCTAATAAGTAAACCTGTAAAGTGTTGGAATGAATGTACAAAAGTTTGAAAAAGGTGGGTGTACCTACATAACATAAGCAAGTCTTATAATATATCCATATTTTGGAAGTCATTTATACATGTTTGCAGTCAAATTAGCTTTGTATTGTTGGAAATATTCTTTTGAACAGGGAAGTTCATAAATTGCGGTCAAATATAAATGGAGCTCTATCACAGACTAATTCAATATGTAAACCTTTAAAACCTTTTAAAAAAAACTACTGTTCATATAGGATAGTCGTTTTAAATGTATAATGTTTGTGATGTCATAAAAACAACTTATCTACTTATTAGTCTAGACAAGTTTCTCTCCACTCAGTCACTTTACTTACAAGGAGTGATTCTTCCTTGACTGAAGCAAAATAGAGGGCAGCCAATCAGGATCTTTTCCCAGGGTCAGTCTTAAAGGCACAAAAACGGTCTTTCTCTTTTAAATAGGAGACATTTTAAATAGTTTTGATCCAAAATCACACAGTGGTTTTCAGTTTTCAGATAAGTGAACTTCAGATTTCAAGTGCAAAGTTACAGCAAAAACATAGGATATGGCAACCTGTCATTTCTGAGCAGTTCAGAGCCTGGCATGGGCATCAGAACTTAAATGCTCTTCATTGCTTTGGTCTTTTATCAATCAAAAAATATCTCCACTGCTCTTGAAAAAGTGGATGCTTGGGGAAAGCTTTGGTTTTAGACCACCATACAAATGTACTTTTTACCTCCATTCTGTTACTTGCTTCTATGAATTAGCCCTTTTAAATCCTTTAAAGTTCCCTGCGATGGGCTGGCGACCTGTCCAGCGTGCGTCCCCCGTCCTCGCCCTGTGTGCGCTGGGTTGGATGCCAGCACTCCCCCGCGACCCCGTTTGGGACAAGTGGCAGATAATGGATGGATGGATGGATGGAAATCCTTTAAAGTTGGGAAAATTTTTATATACAATTTAGAATTAAGTGTGCCGTAAATATCCTCATGATTTTACCCAGGAAAATCTCAATTATAAACTAAATTCAGAGCCAGGCAGTTTGATTTGCGTTTCTGCTCAATAGTAGAGCAGCTGTATGCATCTTAAAGTATTTATTCACTAAAATGAGCATGTTGTTAGTATTTTTAATGATAACCCAGAGAACACTTTTGCACATAAAGGTTGGAATCATGTATGATTCCTGATGTGTCTACATATGTAGTCCATATAAAATCCCTTTTTCAATGACCTTTTAATGATGATTATTTTTTGGAAATATGAACTTAAATTGGAATAGAATAGCATCCTGAATAAATGACCTTATGACTGTTTTAGAACGCAAAACATTATTCTGGTTATTTTGGTTCAGTGGCTTAGGAAAAATGAAAAAAAAAAAAGACATGGTCAGAACAAGTTTCTTTCAGGATTGTCATAAAGAGAAAAGTAAAGTAAAGTGAATATATTCAAGTCATATTTTAAATTTTGGGTGCTGAAATGGAATGTTCATTTTTTCATTTAATGGAAGACTTCTACAATGTCTCAAAGGAGCAATGAATTAGTTTCCTCAAATTCTATTACCATTACAACCGAAATAGATCAAGAAACTGTTGTAGCCACAAAGATGATGATGTGGTAAAAGGTTTATAGCGCAACAGCAAAGTGCATTCAATGTAAAGCAGCAGAAAAGTGAAGTTGTTTTTCTTAAATATCTTATTTATTTTTCTCCCAAAAGATGACAAGATGGGACGCAAGGCGCTTTGACAAACAATTCCTGTCAGAATGAAGATGTATTTTTCACATTAACCACCTGAGAACACAACTGTCTTATTTATCCTTAAGCAGCTCTAATATTCCATATAATCTGATGTAACACCAAGATAGCGTAGCCTAAAACCGCTGCTCAAACCATCCAACATGCCTCACAGTGTAATTGGAGTAAGATCTTTGGGGGCTGTCTTTACAGTAAACATAAGAAGTAACGACATGTACAAGGACAATGGTGTCCTTTAGGCTTGTGTGTGTGTTTGTGTGCGTGCGTGTATTGGGGAGATTTTTCTACAAGTCACTCTCTCCATACAGGGCGCTGGAGAAGGAAATGTAGTCAAGGGCATCTAGAGGAGCTTCGGTTCCAGCGTATCGAGTCATGCGGCTGATGCAGTACTCAGCCTGCTCTGGAGGCAACTCCCGTCTCAGCTCCTCTGCTGTGATGTATGTCTAAAAAACAGAAAAGATGGACAGAGGCCATTAATCTCAAATTAATTAAATTCAAACGGGTCAGTATTTGTATCAGGAGGCCTAGTTCATCACCAGATGATTACCATTGTTACACCAGTATAAGGAGAAACTTTAAGACAAAGCAGACATGGTTGAAGTACCTTAATAAATCCTTTAACAAGAGAACACTGCAATATCACAAAAAAATCTTGAAGGGAGCTGATTAAATGAAACGATCAAGCTGAAATAAATTTTGGACCCGTCCACCCCAATGATGCAATTAAATTCTCCCAAATATTCTCACAACCTTTGAATGAAAAGCACAGCACAAATGGAAAAATTCAAGGATGTGTGCATGCCCAGTTCAAGTAGTTCACCTTATCAGATGCCAAGATCTTGAAGGATGCCATGACCTGTTCAGCAGTGTCTGTCTCAGCTGTCTCTCTGGTCATGAAGTCAATGAAGGCCTGGAAGGTTACCACTCCTGTGTTGTTGGAGTCCACCAGGGTCATAATGCGTGCAAATTCAACTTCACCCTACAGAACATGTAATTAAAGAATTAGACTTACAGGACAGGACGGATTCACATATACACATATATACATACAAATGTAGATAATGATGCAATAGTTGATATTCAGTAATTGGCTGAGTCATGTCATATGTCATGCATTAGCAGCACATTTGGTGTCTGGACTGATACTCACCAGATCGTAGCCCATAGAGATGAGGCAAGCACGGAAGTCATCTGGGTCCATCATGCCATTCCTCTTCTGGAATTTCAATTCAACAGAACATCACTTAAAGCCAAAACACAGCCAAGCAGCAATGTTTCCAATTTCATAGCAAACGTAGCTGAATACTGAACAAAGAAACATGAGATTGAATTTACAACTCACCCTGTCAAAGTGGTTGAAGGAGGCCCTGAACTCATTGAGTTGCTCCTGGCTGATACCCTTGGCGTCACGGGTCAGGATCTGGTTCTCCACCTCATTGATTGTGCGTGCAATGGTGGTGAGCAGCTGCTCCCAGCCCACACGAACGTGCTGCACAACAAAAAACAAATGGATAAATCAGGATGGTACATACCGATCCGTACACAACAGTGAAGAATTTGCTTTAGAAGGTAAGACTGAGCAGAGAGAACAGTTAAAATAATTGCGTAAAGATACATGTACCTCCATGGTGTAACTGGTGTGCTTGTTGTCAAAGATAAGACCCTCCTGGCTGAGTTGATGGTCTCCCTCAAGTTTGTCAATGTTAGATTTGTAGTTGATGATGTTCTGCTCATACTGTTTCAGACTGTTCATCTGTTCCTCTAGTGAGCCAGCAATGTCAATAGACACATGGCTGATCTCCTTTACACAGATTTGTGAAGAGTTTGTTAGGATATTAGGTCTTGAATTGGAAGGATCAACTTGCATTTTTACAGTTCCTTAGTACCTCCATCTTGGTCTGAATCCAAGGTCCAATGATGTTGGCCTGGGCAGCAAACTGGCGTCTCAACCTCTCATTGGACTGCTGCCTGGCCACCTCCTCCTGCAGCATCTGGTCACGCATTGGGACTAGCTGTTTCACCTGTTTTTTGTTTTTTCGTTTGTTTGATTTCCAGAGGGTGGGGGGAGGAAAAGGCATAATGAGTTCAATCATGTACTAGCTCTTGCAGTTGTCACTGATATATCTTGCTGTTGTTAAAATAAAACAAAGAAGCAGACTTACAGCTTCCCATTTGTTACTAATGTCCTGTAGGCTGATGACAGTGTAAGGGTTCTCGCCCGTCAGTTTGATCCCGTAAGTCTGAGCAATCTTCAGTATCTCATTTTGAATCCCCAGGGTGGCCATTCGCTCCTTATCAGCTTCAGGTAATGTGGCCTTGAACTGGTCATGGGCTACGATCAAGCTCTGTAGGAGTGGAATTCAATCATTTCTTTAAAGCTTTACAATTTTAAAAGATTCCTCACAATCACTCATCTCGTTTCTATAAAAATTCATCCTTGTAGAATAACCTAAAGTAGAGTTCTTCCATTGCATCACTATAAAGAGCCCTTCTGGCACCTTTATTAGGGGATAAAAAGTTAAGCAGTAAATGAGAGCAATGATGAAGAACATAAAAAAAAAACAATAGAAGGGAAATGCATAATACTGGAAGAGAAAAAAGGAGTGCTGGACTTAAGTAGTCCTCACAAACTGAGAAAAAATGAAAAGTTAATAGCAAGGCACTGCTTTAATGCTTCCCTGCTCTTTGTTCGATCTGCACCTGAATCTCCTCAATGCTGTGTACAATGAACATATCCTGCAAATCCTCCATGGCTCCATCCATCCAGTTGTTGAAGGGTGCTGCCCTCTTGGCAAACTCCAAGAACAACTGGTCAATAGTCTCCCAAAGCTTCTCCACACGCTGCAGCAGGGCACAATAATTAAAAATCATTTCTAAACCCCTTTTTGCAAATGCAAATTTCATAATATGTCTCATGTTAGTAGAAATATTATTAAATAATCTAAACTATCACGGCTAAGTGCTGCAAGTATGCACAGATGTGTACCTCCAGGGAGTCTCTCCTCTTCTGGGTCAGAGTGCCCAGACTGTCCCACTGGTCACAAATACCCTGACAGCGAGCATTAATGGTGGCAGCGTCATGATAATCCAGTTCACTAGGAAACAAAGTTGGC
Organism: Hepsetus odoe; assembly: GCA_017165825.1. Taxonomy (NCBI): domain Eukaryota; kingdom Metazoa; phylum Chordata; class Actinopteri; order Characiformes; family Hepsetidae; genus Hepsetus; species Hepsetus odoe. Next base: position 12,639,996 of record CM029381.1, on the reverse strand, counting down.
TGTCATTAACATGCTTATTTTTGGAGGTGGCTTGACTAGCAGTGTGATCCAACCAGGTGATCATAATTTTCTCCAAACAGTTTTAAACTACAGCTTTCTCTCACTTAAGCTCCTGTGCAATGGCGGCAATTTGCTCCACTCTGTCCTGGTGGGCAGCCAGGTCACTCTCAAATGCCTCGTGCTTCCTCATTAGAGCACGGATCTCCATCAGAGAGGCTGACTCGTAGTCCTTCTGTGAAAGCAGTTCCTCTTTACCTGCATTAAATCCAATGAGGATAACATTGGTGGTTGAAAAGGTGAAGAAATTTGGATTTTGTTGTTCATTAAAGAGCTCATTTAACAGTCCAACACAGTCCAACCCACCATAAAACAGTTGCTAATATTAGGGCTGGGCAATATGGAAAAAATATAATCTTGCTGCTTAAGAATCGGTAGTGCCACAATGTTTTTCATCAACATTTTACATAGTGCACTGCACTAACTCCAGTTAAACAAGACTAATATTGGACCGTTTTGTAAAAAAAAAAAAAAAAAAAAAAAAAAAAAAAAAACACCACAGGTCAGCATTCTTTAATTACTGCTGATATCAAAATACACTAAGAACAGAATGCTGTGATTGTATTTTATCACCATAATGAAAAATATCATCATATTGCCAAACCCTTGCTAGTAAATTATGTCTGTAAATAATATGTACATTGTCTACTAGAGAGTCACTAAAAGCAAGAACCTAACATATTGTTTGCCATCACATCTGGCAATGAATCTCATTTTGAACTGCATCACTTCTACCAAACTAAGAGTAACAGGGAAACAGCCCAGGTATGCTGACTTGGAAAATACAAAAAGCAGTCTTAAAGTGACCATAAAAAGTTTCTCTCTGTTGAACCTGTCCTGCAGATAGCAAAGACACTGCAGATTTTGCAGAATGGTGACCCAATTACAATTTTGCAGAATGGTGACCAAGATTACTCTACTCTACTCAATATAGTTACCCGATGCTCCAGTTTCTGCAGTAAATTAATAAGATCCTGCCCGTATGTTGCAGAAGCTGGCACATAAAGGAAATTATTGGCCTTGTGTTAAGAAAAGGCTTTTTTCTCCCCATTTCATATATGAGCAAAACAAATTTGGTGCCATTATCCCAGAAGAAGGGGATTATGCAAATCTGTCCAAATTTAAAATCCAAAGTTCCTTTAGTTTAGCACTGGAGCTGTGAGGCTTTTTCTGAAGCAATATTCACCTAAATCTGTAAATATAGCCCAAAAACTTAATCCACTAAAACGTAATGCATCTTTAATGAAGATCTGAAAAGACTGGACAAAAATTTACTGCTATAGACTTGAGAGGAATGATGTCACATCAGAGTTTTCCCTATTTCTAAAAAATTGTTATTACAATAAAAACATTCTAGATCAGTACTAAAAAATATTTTTTGACAAACCATTCTTCTAAGAAAAAATTATAAAAAATTAATTTAAAAAAAGGTCTGTGCAGAAAATGAAAGGCCATAAATTCAGCTGATGTCAATCTGCTTAGTCTGCTCAACATCATCAGCCCTTCGGACCCCCTGACCCCCTGAAGAGAACGAATAAAAACCTCTTTGGCATTCATGATACCATCCTATGTCTGCGTATTGTGTTCATGCTGTGCCATTGGTTGCATCAAACATGCAGAGGGTAGTCTCTTCTGCAAGTCCTACCAGCAGTCCATGACTCGTGCAGGTTACACTTCTGCTTGAACTTTTCAGCCAGGTGGTCCAGTCTCTCTAGACGGCGGATCTCAGTCAGGAGCCACTCTTCATAGCCTTTCTCCACCTGCTCCAGACCCTTCCAGGCATTGGCAATGTCCTGTAGTAGTAGTGGGCAAAGTGAAGCAGGAGCAAACAGCCTTTCTTTTGTAAAGCTATCACATTGCAGAATTTTACTATAAACCTGTATTTACTGACATAGAAACGTCATTTAAAAATTCAAGTGCACTCAGTTTAAGCTAAACCTGTGCAAATTATTGCAATGAATCTATTTTTTTTAGCATTGTGCGTCTGAATTTTATCCAATTTTCAGGTTAACCTAGATGTATTTCATTACAGATGTTTGGTGTCTAAATTTAGTTTTTTTATTCTAGAACTGGAGACATATGACTAAAATTGTGAACAAGCACTAGAACACAAGTCACCCAAATCATTTTCAAATTGGAAATGAATCATTTCCAAAAACAGCATCACAAAAACTTCTCTCTTTATAAGTCAGATCACATTCAGATGTAAGAGACTTGTTGAGGTGGTTGAAGTTCACCGTCCTCTTATCTTCTTATCTTAACTGCTTTATGAACACCAGCCCTGTTTTTTTTTTTTTTTCAACTGCAGTGGAATGAGTAGGTTTAAGAAGTTTTGCTGATCTTTTTAAAATAAATTATAATGCTATTTAGGTGGCTATTGAGTTATAAGATTTGTTTTTAATGTTAGACTCCCAGCCGTAATTCTCTAATATAATAGCATCATTAGGGCCCTTAACATGTCTTGCCTGATCAGACGTATCTGGGATAAGTGGAAATTTGTGTAAATGTGATTTTTCACTAAATTGATTTTATGGATATGAGTATATATCTGTAAGTGTCTTAAGATTATGCAGCACATACCGAGACCATCTTGCCCTCAGAGGGCATGAAGGCAGGCCTGTTGCTGAGCTTCAGTTTGGTCTGGAGAGTGTTGAAGTTAATCTCCAGTTGGCATTTCTCTTGGACCTTGGGGGGTTTGTGCACACGGCGGTAATCTCTGAAGTCCTCCAGCTTCTGCTGCATGGCACGCATGGTCTGCTCGGTCACACGGTTCTCCAACCAGGGGATGGTTCTCCTGATCCACTCAAGCAGCTGTGAATCATCGCATTAAATGGTTTGAAATAATCAGCATCATTAGTGCATTTAAAGAGATCAAACACAGTTTACTTCTATGCTCTATTAGAATACTTTAGAGCAGGGGTCACCAACATGGTGCCCGCAGGCAGCAGGATGCCCCCAAGGACCACATGATTCGCCCATGCACCTGTTCTAAAAACAGCACAACTGACCAGTGAGCAGCGTCTAAAATTTTATTTTATCCTGTTTCTATTCTTCTTTAATCACAATTGCAGATTTGAAAATGAATATATATATATATATTAAAAAAATGTAAAGCATTTAAAGCATGTTTATTATACATACGGTTTAGATAAGTTTAGGTAACTGCTAGCCCTTCGTATGGCTCAGTATCCGTGAAGTAGCTCTCAGATTCAAAAAGGCTGCTTTAGAATATATCGTTCCCATCACTGAGACCAGTCCTTGTTACTGGTTATGGAGGAAAACCTCCCTGTGTCTCACTTTTCTCACACATCCAGTTGAGAGGAGCTCAGAAAGGGCTTGTTAAATCGGTACTATAGATGCACTAAAATGTGCAGGCTAGTCGAGGTCCAGAAGAGAACTGACCTCACTGATTCTGACCTTTATGGTGAGGTTCTTCACACTCACAAATCACATTTACAAATTTGGTTGTTTAAAGAACCATCTATTGAATGAATCTTTAGGGAACCAACATTGTTCTTAAATCTGTCCAAAGAACTCTTTTAACCAAATATACCTCACTGGCCAGCTTCTCATACTCCTCCATTAGCCTCTCATTCTCTTGGTTCACAGCCAGCACTTTGCAGATCCTGTTAGCTGCTGTCTCAGCCTGCAGCAGAAGATATATACTGTCAGAGAATGTCTCTTTCCTTTTGTAATTAATGTCTATAAAAATGTCTCTGTACCTGCTCTGCACCAGCAAAGGCGTGGTAGAAGCAGGACACATAAGTCATAATAGCTTTTTCATCAGGCTTTGGTGTGTTCACAATGTCTGAGGATAGATATAAAGGGGTTTGACACCTTATACCTTTTTACCATTAAAAATTCTGCATACATCCAACTAAATATGAATATTTGGTATATATATTTGGTACCCACCTTCTGCATCCAACATCTTGGGGATATCTAAAAACTTCTCAGCCACCTCAAAAGCCGTGTTAAGGTTTCCAATGGGGTCATCCTACAGCACCAGAGAAATTAGAAAGAATGGAATGATTGATTGGATGAGGGACTTTTCTAGACTTGCTTATAGGAAAAGCATATACAACAAATCCATACAAACTTCTTCTAAAATGAATGTAGTTAAACACAGTTTATATATACTTATATACAAATATACACTTAAAGTTACTATAAAAACCAAACAATTTTTGCTAGGATATGTTAATTTGCTGCATCCAAAGTAATGGCATTGTTTGAAGTGGTTCAAGGTTCAATAGATGGGAAGTGAGAGGGCTAGTGGAAAAAAAAAAAGACTGAATGATGGATTGCAAGCCAGGGATGAAGCAAGAGAGAGACTGTAAGAAAACAAAAGTGCCATGAAGCGAAAGGAGAGCACCTTGCGCAGTTTGGAGTAATCAATGAGGTCAGGTCTGTGTCTGTGGATGAGGGCACACAGAGCCAGGCCATCCTTCCAACTGAGACACAGAGGGTCAGAAGATGAAAGGAAAGGAAAAAGGGAAAGGGGATGAAGAGGAATAGGACAGGGAATGTAACAAAAATAAAAGATCAAGACATAAAATAAAATATGTATGAAGCCTCTTAGCATGGAGAAGGTCGAGCAAAGCAGATGAGGCAGATAGTGATATAAATGACAGAAGTGATATAAACATAAACCCAAACCAAGATTGAAGTCTCACCTGATGTGGAAATTCTGTACATTCACATTCCTATAGGGGGCAGTCTTTCTCTGACACCACAGCAGCAAGCCTTCCTTAGCGGACGTCTCTGGAAGACATTCAATGAACATCATTAACAACTGACATTTATGTCTAGAAACGGCGGCGGTTTTCATTGTGCCAAATGAGCTTCACCTTCTACAGAGATGTCCTGAATAGCAAAACGCAGAATGATGGTCCAGATCATACCAAGGGTCATCTTCACATTGCCATCCACAATTTCTTCATGAAAGAGTTAGAGAGAAAAAATATTGAATCAGGTACTTAAACGTGAAGGAAATAGACGAGAAAAAACTCGAAATAAATGAATGCTGTATGCACTTGAGCCCAAATGAGTAGTGCCACACTTTTTCTTTCACACAAACAGAGTAGGGCACAGGTGGGCCTCTCCAGCCCTGGTGGCCAGGTATACTGCACAGTTTGGTAGTTGCCGACTCAAACTCACTCAATTAAACCTGGTGATTATCAGGTGAGCTGAACCTGTTCTGCTTAAACAGGGAAATCACCAAAGTGCAGGATACCAGCCCTCCAGGAGTGGAGTTGCTCACCCCTGAAGTAGGGTCAGAATATACAGACATAGAATGCAACTGCAGGCAATGTCCATTCTGAGCATGGAAGTTAAAAGAAAAAGTTCAACAAATCTCGTTGTTCATATTTTAAAGAGAGCAAAGAAGCAAGAAGCTCACCCTCAGCACCAATAGATACCAGCTTGACTCCCTTGCTGCAGATGAAGTCTAAGGCCTTGTTCACATTGGCAATCTTGTGGAAGCGCATTTTACCTTTGTCTGGCTTGGGAAGCCTCTCGCCTGCAATTAAAAAGAGAAGGAGGTCTTTCTGAGGATAAGCAACTCAAGGAAAGTGAGTTTTTTTATAGTCAACATGAAATCAAAACTAACCTTTTTAATCGGCTTAAAAGACTGAACAATATTGGTTTCATTTTATACACAGTATATTACATCAGCAATTGGAGAAACCACCCATACCTGAGATAACCTCCAAAAGCAGCATGAGCTTGAGTCCATTCCTGAAGTCCTCCTCAATGTTCTCAATCTGTGTCCCAGCCTTACGAAGATGAGAGTTGCACCAGGCGGTGAAGGTCTGGGAATGGGATGATGAGGACAATTAACACGCTGGGTCTTATTTTGTTATTGAATAAAATTATAATGGAGTTGAAATGATTCTTGATGATTTCATGATGCATAAACGTTCATGTACACAAACAGTACATCATCAGTGGTGTGTTAGATTAGGACTAGAGCTAAACTCAGGGGATTGAGCTGCATGTATGTATATATAAATAATTGAAAGATAGCACCTCTAAACACATTCAGTCTGCCAAAGAATGATTAAGATCAGATTTTACATTTTGGGCCAGCATAAAATGCAGAGGTGTAATTTCATTGTGTCTCACAGAAAAGTAGAGTAAAAGTCTAGATTTAAACTTGAAGCATAGAAAATCACTGAGTGATTGCAGCTTGGAAAAAAAAATTAACAAATGTTCACTTACATAATGCAGAGAAATCACAACAATAACATTACATTTAAATTATATAATTTTGGACAATATACCTGAACCAAAAAGCAGTAATCAGTGGATCAGAAAGTGAAATTTTAGGCCAACATCTCTGGCGTTTCTTTAGATTGAAGCCAGATTTCTCATCTTTTATTGTATTCTAGGAGCAGGACCCACATTCACTGAACTCCTCAGCGTAGAAGGATCACATTTCGTTCACATTTACAAAGAGTTTACGGACGATAAGAGATCAACACTGTTACTCTAAGAAACTCTTTACATACAGGGCTGGGTCTGAAGTTCTTGTCCAATAGCATGTTTATGCCTAAACATACTTTTTTGGAAAGTCTTACATCTTATTCAGTCCTGATTATGAAATATTCAGTAACTATAAAATGCATGAGCTATAGAAGTGAGCCTTGAGTGATGTTTTAAGATTAAAGTGTAATTATAATTATTCAGAGGTATAGCAGTATAAGGACCCTTTGAATTTAGAGCATTTCCATGTAGACGCTATCTGCGATCTTCATCCAAGTAATAGATTACAATGTGTAATTAATTGGGCTCTGCTCTCTTTCTATCTTTTATTACCTCTTGTGGCTCCTTATTAAATGTCTTTGTTGGCAAAAGTATGAACCACTGTATGCAGTGGCACCCCCATGTGCACCAACCAATAAATAGATTTCTGTACATTGTGTAAAAGAACATATTTCAGTTCTTCTTTTCCAAGCTTCAGCAATAAAATGCACCTTTTCTTGAGATTTAGTTTACAGCTCTGAATTTTTCTATCAACAGTTTTCAATTCAGAATTCAAAGTTCCATCAGACCTTTGATATCTCCTTTTACCAAGGCATCAAGTACACTTAGACATGCGTAGTGAAGACCAAACTGACACTTATTTTTAAAAATAAGGCAGGGCCACAGGCTTTCACATTTGCTTGTCAGCCAATTGATTGAACCTCCCGACCATTTAACTTATTGTTGTTCAGCAATACATGAACATTTTACATCAGATTTATGTAGCTCCCAGTGAACACCTTTGCGGAGCCGTGGAAGAAGATCTAGAAGAGAGGTGACTAAAGAATGCCCAGGGCCAACGTAATTTGATGTAAGGCTGGAAGAGGAGACCCTGCTGCAGCAGGTGTCCACCCCTCAAATCACCCCCTCCTGCCACGCATAACCAAATTTAGCCCATGCCCTAAGGGAGGGGGTAGCTGGAGGAGAAGGAGAGGGTTAGAGAAGGAAGCTATATCTGGGAGCCAAAGAGACATCAGCAGACAGCTGAGAGCACAGCATTCCAGGAATGCCTGCTTGCTACACTGAACCAAGGCAAAAAGCATCCAATATGAGAACCGGGTCTTTTAAAGAGGGCATATAAATATAAATATATAAATATATAAATGCTTCACATAAGAACTCTAGTGGTTTGGTTAAAATAAAAATAAAAAAGAAACAAACATAAAAGTTTTGGTTCAGTTTATTTGCCAGCAGCAACATAAAACCATCATTAAATATACTTGATCAGATAATCAGTCAATGGAAGAAACATAATGTATTGATAATTGACACAGCCATGCTCAAAATGAAATAATCTGAACTTAATCCACTTTTAAACTGCATTAAGTACTCGTCTCTTTGCAATGTAAAAATAGATTAGAATGTCTAAGATTAGAAGAGTCTATATTTACATTTTAATGCTCACTCTGTAACACAGCTTTAGGGCTAGAGGGTGATTAACAACCCTTTAAAATGACAATTAATATTTTTAACAGTATAGATAAATAGCATAATATAATAATAATGATTCAAGAATTCTGTTTTGAATAGAAAAAAATTCCACTAATTTCATTCAGTCTCATTAAAGCAAATTAGAACAAAGCTTTTTTTGGGGGTTCCAGATTCAAGATTCTACTGGCAGAGAGTTAAAACATTAAAGAACTGGAACTAAATCTTTTATTTAAAAAAAAAAAAAAAAAAAAAACATTTTTAAAGTGATTATTTAAAGTGTTTATAGACAGACAATCAATTTAGCAGTTTCTCATTGACAATATATTGTACATATTCTAAGATCACTTGCAGGAGTTTTATTAACAGTAATTCAAAAGAGCTTTTCAGTAATTGTGAAGGTTTATCCAGCACTCTCTAAGGTGCAGCTATCTGCTTCAAAACAACTTTGAGTGCACAAGTAAAATAATTATTTGCATCAATTTTGCGACTGAAAACTTAATTTTGGAAATGGGAATTTCATTATCGCATGAAAAACATAAAATTATGCTCACTTACACCGTAACAAAATATTAGTGAAGAAAGGGAAGACTAAAAAGCTTGAAAACACTCCTGTCCTATACACAACAGAGTGATAAGAGGAAAGAGCAGACAAGAGGAGAAGAGAGTGGAGATAAGACAAGAGGAGGAGAGGTTATGTAGCTGTGAGAGGGCCAGTATGAGTGTGAATTTGCTGGCATGGACCCTCTCAGGCCTGGGAATGGATTAGCACTTGTATGTAGGCATGCAGTGTGGGAGTAGTGGGTCATCTGGCTACAACCCCAACCGCTCTCCCTACTGCTCACTGTCAGAGCCGGAGAACATGTGGCCTGATTAGTGCAACCTACTGCCAATGTGACGGCACTCGGAGGGGAAATTAAGGGTGTGCGTGTGTTTAGTTGGTGAGGATAGACCAGTAGATACACACTTTACACAACAGGTATACTATTCTTTTCAAGAGGAACACTATTGATAATGGAAATGCCTTACTTTTGAATGAAAATCCTGTTTTATACAGTGCAGTAATTCAGCAACATATAGAGCAATAATTGGACTCTTCTGGTTTTGGTAATGTTCTCTGAGGCATTTAATTAGTATGGGATTAAAGCGTAATATGATAGTTTTTAGCTAAAGGTGTTTATATATGCACCATATGTGCCAATAGGATCGTAGGAATCACAGTCCTTTTCAAAATAATCCCAAGCTTATAGACCTTGAGTTTGGATGCAAATGGATAGGACCAATTGCTTTAAAAAAAAAAAATAATAATAATAATAATAATACTTTTTTTTTTTTTTTTTTTTTTTTTAAATCATCCAATATAGACAACTGTCATGTGATAAACTCTGAGATGTTTAATCCATTTCTGAGATTTATGCCATGTTTTTCTAGCTGTATCAGGTGTTCTTTAAAATGAAAAGTGAAAGTGACTACTCGTCATTGTGAAACACAGCACAACAAAATTCAACCTCTGGGTTTCACCCATACACACACACGTGCAGCAGGGGGCAGCTATTGAAAGCTGACCGGGGAGCAGTGACAGGGATGGTACTTTGCTCAAGGGTACCTCAGGGCACCCTACTGGTGAGGGAATCGAACCCACAATCTTCCGATGCGGGGGCAACTCCCTAACCACTAGGCCACCGCTGCCCCAGGCCCCAAGCCTGAAGCCACTATGGCCCTGATAAAATATGACCACTGTAATCATCAGGAATATTTGGCTGCTGTTGTTGGGCTCTAAGGAGGTGCCATCTTGTTAATCCATGCAGAAAAGAGCTAGTAATGAGGTCCAGTGTCAGCCAAAGATGATGTTAAATCAGAGATGCAACCAAAATATTAGGTACACAGAAATCTACTACTTGGCACTTTGAGTGCAAGAATCAAAAACACACTAAAGAGATTAGCAACAGCAAATAAACCTGCGTATTACTGTGGATTACCAAAGAATTAGTTCATTACCAGGAAAAAAAACAGATCACTGTCCAGAATGATGATTAATCTTGAAGCAAATCATTTCAAAACAGTGTGCTCTAAATAAACAAAGTTAATATTGTGTCAGTGTGGACATTAAGTCTGCACTTAACATTCAATTTATAGAGAAGCACAACCTAGTGTAGTCCCATAAGCGGTTTGTTTTTTTTTTTTTTTTTTTTTTTTAATAGATTTAAAAAGCTTTTAAAATAGAGTAGGGATAGTCTCCAGCACCATACACGACTCTACTCAGGACAAGCAGCTAAGAGAATAAACGAGTGAGTGAGCACTGATTTATTCAGAAGTGTTAATTAACAAAATATATTTTAAAAATTATGGTAGGTAACAACTTTATGCATTTTAAAATCTTGTTTAATCTCTCCGGTATAATTCCTGTATAATCTGCAGTTTCTGTTCAATACCTGGTTTGGCTGATCAAACCTTCATGAAGTTGAATCTTGTGCTGCTGATGGAGGTGTACAGTGTGATGGCCAGGAGAAATCTGGAACTAAACCAGCTCATAGGAAATGAACTGATCAAAAGGCATTTTTACTTTCAACTAAAAAAATTCTGACAATTTATTATATTATTGGAGCAAGTAAAAAACGTTTGGCCAAACAAGTTAAATAATTTTTTTTAGTGCTTATGCCTTTTGCACTGTACTGTATAAACACCACGTGAGAATCAAATGTGCTAAAATGTTACAAAATTAACTTTCAGTCAAAACACAAATAAGATGAAAAGTAAGAAAAATTGAGTAAAATATTTTTTTGCCAATGTAGGTTTCTCATAAGAGCCACATAGTTTGCTTTGAACAACTACTACTACTACTAATAATAATAATAATTTTTATTTATATAGCGCATTTCTCAAACCCAAGGTTACTATACAGAGCAGAAGATATAAATAAAAAAATTTACAAAAAAACTAAACTGAACCACACTTGGGCTGCAGCATGTTGGTTGACATAAATCTAGTCACTGTTGGTTTTATTTTTCATAACTGTAAAGAGAGTAAAGCGTGAAGGCTTGGCTAAAGCACAACATTTAGGGGGGGGGGGGGACTTGCTCTGTAATCACTGCCTCTAGCCAATATAGAATGTAGGCTTTGTGGAAAATCCGTGAATACACACCTAACAAAATCATCACGCGATCACCTTAATCTCAGTTACACCCACGCTTTTATGGGCCGATTTACCCGCATTAGCCCTAATCTTAGAGGGAATTGCAGCGATGAATCACTATTGGAAATTCTTTAAACTTCACCTTAAACTGGTGATGAGACACTGGCCCTGAGTCTGTCTCCCCAGATTAAAGCCCTATTAATAATAATTTCCTGCTTTTATCAAAAGTCAGGATACAGAAACTTTATTTTGTGTGATCTAATTCCCACAACATAGTCAACCTTAGCAGATGAGTCTAATGAAAAATATTTGAATAAATGTTTTATTTTACATTTATATATTATGTATTGTTGCACAGTTCATTATTTTCCTAGATGCTTATATTCAGCAGACACTATTTTGTAAAAATAAAAAAAACAAAAAAAATAAAAAAAGTATAATCTATGCTTGTTATCTGTGCAACTACATTGAGCTAATTTAATCATACCTTATTTTAATCAGGCCTTAAGTACAGCAATAAAGTAAAGGGCTTTGTTTATATGGTGTAATAGACTTGCAAGGAGGGGATTTTTACCTAAAGCCTTCAGTCTTCATGTGCAGTTGTCTTTACCAGCCTTTCAAACACACAACATCTTCCAGGTAAAGAATCAGCTATAATCAGGCTTACTTCATTAGCATTCAAATATATTGCCCTGCAGCAGTTTAAGAGCTAGTTATCTACCAATTAGTAAAAATGACAACAAGTACAAAAGCAGCTGAACACCTCCTTCCGCATGTAAGAAATGAAACTAATTCTAATTATGTTAGATCTAAAATAATCTCAAACCAGCTACAATTGCTCTGTAACATTTCCAGGGTGTCTATTTTGAATCTAAACTTATTTTACAGCCATAAATGACACAGTCTGACATCAAGGGCATGATCACTTTTGTTCTTTGTGTTGAAGATGCTTATGCACACACACAACAGCAGCAGATCAAACTTTTTTCATTATTGAAGACATTAAATCCAAACTTTTAAACAGTGATTTCAAGTTTCTGACCGGTAACATAAATCTGTGCAAAGCATTGGGGGGGAATAAAATGTGTGTCGACACCAGTTACAGAAGTTACATTTATTTTGCATAATAAGAAAAGGCTATTTCAACACACGTCTCTTTATTCGTGCCAGCCAGACATCACATAACTGACATTTTTCTTTCATGTAGAGGTTCTCCATATCTCCAGCATCGCATGCTGAACCTCCTAAACCTGATTCACTGAGCTGAATCATGAACGTTTAAGCAAAGAATCAGGAAATTATGCTGGACTCCTGCCATTCTGACATTCGCCCCCACCCTAACCTTTTCCACCCACCCATACATCCCACAGTTTATAGCAGCTCCCTTACAAGGACACCTCTTCTGGAATAGCAACTGCCATTTGATCACACTCATGACCACCCTATCCACCCACAGGAGCCTGAGAGTGAGCATACTCATACCTAATAACCTCACCTGGCCTTGTAACTCCAGTGGAAATAAAGCATACCTAGACTCAGACTCTCCCATTGCTTCTTGGGCTGTTTGGAATAATCTGGCATATCACTGAAACATTGTTTTTTGGTGTTGTTTTTTTTTTTGTTACTTTTAAGATATGTGAGGTCTAAAGAAGCATTGTCCATAAGAATGGATTTAATTGCAAATAAATCCGTTGATGTTCACTGCACTGAAATAATACATATTGGTTACATGTATTTGCGAATATTTGCAGCACAAAGTGAATTATCAAATATATACTGCATCCAAAACTAATTAAAACCAACCTGGCAAATGCATTTGTTTTTCAGCAGAAAATTAATCATTAGCCTAGTATTTACCATCTTTTTTTCTCCCCAGCATATCTGTGAGGAGATTTAATTGCTGGTAAGTTCACACATTATACGGCGGTCACATACATGGTCTGCTCTTTAAATCCTCACATGCGTGTCTCAAGCAGTCCAGCTTGACTCAATCAAACATATCCTTTAGAAAATGCGGTTATTACATACTTGATGTGCCCACAGGCAGCTTGGCCTGAACAAGGGTGGGCACTCTGTCAGATGATGAAATGGGCAACCTTGTAGTGAGGTTATAAATGGCACAAGACCAATGCAACAAATAACAAGGATGCTAACCCCCTGAGTGTCACCCGCTGAGCTTACAGGGTCATTAAATATAAGCTATTGAGGAAACTGAGCGGAAGAACCTGCGGTATTAGCCATCCCCAATCTTTCAGCTCTCATCTGTTCAGAGATGTACAGTCACTTCAACCAATAACAGATACTGGACTAAAAGGATTTTCTTGCACATTTGAGCAAGACTGCCGCTTGTCTTTTGACAGGGTTACATAATCTTGTTTCTAATAAAGTTAATAAATTAACAGAGTCAAAAGTGAGCCATACAGAAACACTAGCTATCTAATAACTATTTTTATGATTGCATTAATGTAGTACTTTGTACCATCAAGCACTCAGTGAATAGATCATGATGAACAAGCTGCAGGGACAATGACTAATGGTTCAGGAGAGCAAGATGATGAGGTTGGGAAAAGGCAAGTTCAGTATTTTTAGTAAAGGAAGCTAATTTGAAGCGCTCTCTTGGTTACTGCTTAACTGCTTCCTTTACACCCTTCAAAAGGCGATCACCTGTTGCAGTCACTTCATGATGGGGGGATGGGGGGTGTACTTCGGGGCTGCTGCCATGCACTGCAGGTGTGCTTTCTATACGACATGCAGCAGCTGCTCAAAGCCATAGTGTGCAAATCTCCTCACCAGGAGTTTTTAAAAGAGGAAAGCAGACTCTGCACGTTTGCTTCTCCTGTCAGTTCTGAGAAATCGAAAGATGGCTACAAGACTCCAGAAAGAACCCATATAAAATGTACTTACCCAGAGCAGAACATCAGATACTAGTTAGAAGCAAGTTAGCAATGATCTAGACTTAGACTGTTTCATTAAGAAGATCAATTAATGTCAAGATAAATTGTGCATAGCTTCCAACATCATGACCAAAAAGTGGAAACTGAGTGAAGACCTAAGATATCCCAAGGTGAATCACCAGGGACATTACAATTTTATTGAACGCATTGAAAGACTTGAACTGAGGTAGAACAGGTTCTTGGTTCCTGCTTGATCCAAAGGCTCAGTGTCCAGGAAAAACTATTAAGCAATCTCCTTAAGCAAACTATTGAGCTTGATCCTTGTCCGTCACAGCAAAGGTCTGAGCATGATCTCTGAGGATTAGAATGATGTTAATGCTTGAATGAAATTAGTCTACCAGGTGGGTCCTCTTTACTATAGCTTTAATTGTGATCTGGGTCTGTAGTCCTGGCTCAGAGGGAAGAACTGAAGTGTCAGATCTAGTGTGCAGCTGTAATAGACCTACTGTACCTTCCGCTGTTGCTTCTCCCAGGCAGGGTCCAGCAGCAGGTCCCGATCCCAGTCGTCCTCCTGGATCATGTATTCCTCCTGCGAGGTCATCATGTAAGAACTGGAATACTGCACTTGCGTCTCTACCGCTGTCATTTTGCCGTCTCCTCTCCAATGAAGAGTTTTATCCCTTCAGCGCTGAAAAAAAAAGTGCTCTGCACCGCTCAGTTCACCATGCAAGATGCCGCTTTTCGGAAGGACAGAAGCCCCCAGGTCCAGCCCCCTGCTTCTACACTAGCTGCTCCGCCGCCCGCTCAAGTAGCAGCCGCTGCTCACGCGCCACGCCTCGCGCTTATACCGCCCGGCGCCCAAACAAGCGCGCGCGCGCGGCCCGTGGGCGGCGTCACTGCCTTAAAAGGCATCAAAGGCGGGGTTTGAGCGAGCCAGCGCGAGCCACTGGGAGTTCAAACGTGATTTTTTTTTTTTCAGCCTAAAACTAAAACTGAGGCTTTCCCCTCAACACAATCCCACACCGGAAGTGATCTTTTTCCTAAGCCAGTCTGAATTTGACACAGGGCAATATTTCAGGTTAAACTGGTCGGTGCCGATAAGGTCAGAGATGATTTCATGTATTTTCTTAGATTCTTAACTTCAGACTAACTCAGCTGAGTCCCCTGACAAGGTTAGAAAACATGCACATATGCCGATACTAAAACTGGCCTTAGGCGTTTTGCTGCTGAGTCAGCATTTCCCAACTCGACACACTTCCACATCAACATTCTTTGAACATACACAAACAAACCACTGTTAAATTCTGAAAGTATTTATTTGTTTTTACAAGATCAGAGAAGGCCCACAAAAGATAAATGGCCTAAAAGCAGGGAAAAAACAAAGGATGTGACATTTTTTTCCAGGAACATTAGCAAAAGCAGTAAACAAAGCCTGATGGAAGCGATACCTTTACTAACGCAAGTTCCCTGAATGATTATTTCCTGATCTACTGTAATCAAAAGCAACATTCTAAACATACTTCAAATTAAACCCAGAGATGACGCACTTGGATTCAGCAAACCAGAAAGATGAAGCTTTGAGGTGTAGAAGATCTGAGGTCAAGACTCACTGTTGTCCTGGTGAAACTTAATCTGGTTTGACTTTTGTGATCTTACAGGTTTTGGTGTGGACAGTGCAGCAAGGAGGGTTTTGATGCTGGTCAGACATCTCCAGCTCCAACTCTCCAGCAGTGGATCAACCCATGTTTTTAATTACAGCTAAATGACATTTCACATTTGAAGTTAATATTCTCAATTCTGTTTACCCCATGGTGGTTGTTGGAGAGCTCAGACACCAACTTTCCCTGGAGAAAGGGCAAATATGATCTGCAGGACTTTGAAAGTTGAGAGTGATTGGGGCAGGTATTGTGGTGGGGTTTGAAGGAAGGAGTAGGTTTGAGTGGGACAGTGGCGCACTGGGTTACTCACCTACCAGGCGACAGCCCTACCTCTTGCCTTTCGGATAGCACTGCACCCTTTACAGCTGTGCTGTCTTCTTAACCGTTCAAACACACAGCCGAAGCATCTCAGTTTTGAGTGCACGTCTCGTCTCGTCTTACTGGAAATGCTTCAAAAGACCAAATGCCACAGAACAAGCCAAGGCAAGGTTCCCACCAATCTCAAGACCATTTTTTTTTTATTAAAAAAAGTTTGTCAGTCTCAATTTGTGGCCTCAAAAAGGAAAAATGAGCATGATTACAGCCATTGATATACTTGATAAGCCATGATGGCTTCTATTATTTTAATCTATATAATGAAGCAAACAGGACACAGTTACACTAGCAGACAACCAAGATCATGTGGGGTACTTGTGTGCCTGATATTAAGGACTTCCTCTGCTTGTACAAGCCATTACTTTAATTCACCCTGGCCAATGGTGCTGCAATGTTTTTCTTTTCCCTCAGAAGGTACATCTGAGCTGAGGATCTCGAACAGTAGTAAGATGACTGAGGGGAAGTGTATGATCGAAGTGCAGGCGTGATGGGGGGCAGAGGGCTTTACCTTAGTGGGAAGGGTGTCCATGCCACTGTGGGACTCTAATTCTCTTCCCCCCGTCATGTGCAACCTGGCGTCCTGAGACCCGGGAGCCATTTTAGCTGTAGTTAGCGAAAAGGGAAAATGTGGCTGGAAGAGCAGTAAGAGTAACAATTCATGCACTATAACACATTACAGACATGTTGCGAAAAGGTGTAGAGTCACAAGTGTGGAGCCCTGGTGCACTGTAAGGAGCTACACCCCACCACCCTCCCATCTCCACTCTATCAAGCGTTGTTAAAGAACAGCAAACACTATCACAGCATATCTGCCTGTTCCATAAATTTTAGGGCCTGGATACACTCAGGAGAATTTTAGAAAGGCATCTTGCAACAATGTCAATTACTCAACAGGAGCCAATTCACATCATATATAGAAACAATTGGTCAGATCCAAAGATAAAATTCATGGAAATAATCTCATTTACATTCTACATCCTGGTCTGATCTTTAGAATGCAATGCTTAAACGCAACCTTGCCGATCATCAACATTCTTTACATCTTGATTAAAACCAGCTTAGTGTATCCAGGCCTTTGGGGGGTTGTTGAGACTGTATTCTCAATGTGTGTGTGTGTGTGTGTTTGTGTTTGTGCATGTACCCCACCATCTCTCAGTGTTGGAAAGAAAGACTGAAGACTGCCTGAGGTGAATTCTAAAGGAAAGAAAACATAACATTTTTTTTAAAAAAGCTCTCTGCCATGCTATTATTACAATTATTAACTGGTGTCAAACATTGAATAAATGCTAGACAACCTCTAGAACATCTGTGTCCAAAAACACAGAGCACTGACCAGTGAAAACTTGTTTGCAAGGTATTCACTACTTTGAGCACAGAGTTGGCAGCTAGCAAAAAAAAAAAGAAAAAAAAAAATAGTTTAAAGTTAGCTGGGCAGATTTTAAATTTAATTCTTGTTCCAAAAATGCTCCATGTAGTTGGATTTAATTTTATCAAGTTTAATTCAAACTTCCAAAAATCTTTTACCAATTGGAGTTTGACATTAACAAAAATAAACAGATTATATTTTACTGTTTAATTCTCAAATTCAAATAACCTGGAGGCCTAATGCAATACACCTTGCAACTCCGTAATCTAAAGAACTAAATCCTTGTCATTTTGTACACAAAGTGATGTTGTGAATGCATGAAGTAAACAGACCAGAAAAAAAAAACAAAAAAAAAAAAAAAAAACACCATGATCCTGCAAGAGCCTGGACTTAATGGGAAGATGTCGAGGGGGGAAAAAAGCTTTGCTGTCTTGGACAAAGAGAGAGAAAAGAGTCATTTGAGAAATTAAATCACCACTATCTGCCTGTACACCCATAGTACTTTGTTCATCAGGAATAGAAGAATGTATTCTAGGATCATCTCTAAAATCCTGCAAAGCATGCAAAGTTGACATCTGCAGGTGACCAATTCTTTTTCTAATTGATAACAAATGGCATCTTCAACCCAGAGTCAACAAAGATATGGGAAAAAAAAAAAAAAGCAAAAACACATGTATGTATGATTACATCTATCTATTATACGTGGAAAGTCTGTATATTTTAATGATGAATGCTAGATAGACTAACATTCACTAGCCATCCATTTTGTAGCCTAGCCTCACTCCAATGGGTGATTTTAAAGTGAGCTCAGATCCATGTTCAGAGCAGATGCAATCTGCCCCGGCAAGGTTGTGGCTAAAGGGCTGTAAAACACTTGGGTTCCTTAAAGCACAAATGTTTTATTTTTCTTATTGTGATGTCTCTGCCCAAAGCCAAATCCCACCCATTTAGAACTGAAGGTAAAAGGTCTGATGTGTTAGCGTGTGTGGCTCTGTTGCAAGACAAACCGTTCTCAACCAAAATTCTTGCATATCAACACTTGCTCACATGCACCCGAACACACACATTCAAACACATTTTCACACTGGTCCTCTTATAATTCCAGTCTCACATTTCCACTTTGCCTTTCTGCTAGTCTGTAAAATAAAAACTAATCACACACAAACTACAGCCAGCAAATACTGATCCCTAAGCCAAATCCATTCTGCTATTATATGATGCTGAAGCCTATATGCATAAAAAAAAAAAAAAGAAAAAAAGGAAAAAAAAAACCAAAAAAAAAAAAAACCCCTACAGCCCCTAGCCTCAAAAACATGTAAATAATCCGTTTTAATCTTTTACAAACTTTTGGAAATTTTGTTTATGAAAACAATTGCACAAGGCACGTTCTTTCGACAGGGGCTGATCCAAAAATGGCAGATAAAAGTGCTTGAACTGTACTAAAAAAAAATGAAATAAAAAAAAAGACCCACGTAAGTCTGATGGACCACCTGTCACTTGTGATTAATGAAACACTAGTGTTTTGTTTATTTGAGTCAAAACTTGGGTGAGTTATCAAACACTAATTTTGGTGGTGGGGGGGTGGGGAGGAAGAAAAAAAATGTTTGGTGCATTAACTTAATATCCCTTTCCTCAAACTCCTCCTCATTATTCAGGACCAACACTGCCACACATTCAAAACCATTCATTCACGTGCATGTGTGAGGTGGTGGGGGCTATCGGTAAGGGGGCTCTGGCGTGTGGAGGTGGGAGTAGTCAGGATGGCGGAGGAGGGGCTCCTTGTGTGTTGGTGGCGGCTCATACGCTCTTGGAGGATCTGTGGTTCCAGGGGCAGCCAGGTGATGGGCATCCATCGGCCCTGAAGGTGGCATTGGCATCACAGGCATCGGGGGCGGTGGAGGTGGTGGTGGCGGAGGATAGTAGTAGTGGTACTGTTGATACTGTTGGTACTGCTGGTATTGCTGGTACTGCTGGTAGTGCTGGTAGTACTCGGCATAGCATCTAGTATGAAAAGACAAAGCAACCAAAATCTGGGGTGATTAGATGAGCAACTCGCTTTGCTGATTCCTAAAGTTTTCTCATCAGGGTGAAAATCCTACTAGAACACATGGTTGGTGCAATTTTAATCATAGAAAGCACATTAAACAGAAACAAATACACCAAGTTGCATTGGAATAGCTTCTAGTTCTACAGCACAATATAAACTCTTACCTTGAGATTGGGTCTCCGTCTTTTGCTGAAGGCAGCTCTGGTCCACCAGGAGGCGTGGGAAGCAGGGCGCGACGTTTTGGTCTTGCCTGAGAGATTGGCTGAGGAACTGGGTCAGGTAACAGTGGAGCTGAACGTCTCACTGGGCTACGATCCCGGTCAGATTTGGTTATGGCCTGCTGCTCAGCCAACACTTGCTGGCCTTGCTCAATGAAACGTGCCCTAGCGGCTTCAAAGGCTGCTTGGGGGTCAGACTCTACACCTCCCATGGTACCATAGGCAGGGCTAGAATAAAGAGAGTTGGCACCGTAAGCAGGGTCCACAGCAGCTGTACCTGACGGTGTTTCTCCTACAGCAGGGTCAGCAGCCTGGCTGCTTCCTGAGCCAAGGACCTGGTCTGCAACAGAGCCATACACTTGACTCGCTAGGGCACCATAGACAGCCGCACTAACAGGTTTGCCATCTGACCCACTGCCTTCAGTCAGGCCCTTTAGAGCAGCATACGTTGGATCAGAGCTTGTGGTGTTAAAGAAAGAGTTGTGCACACATTGTTGTACTTGAATAGGAAGTCCAGCAGCTGCAGCAGCTGCAGCAGCCAGCACTGCTGCCTGACTTTGATGGTGCTCCATCGGTGGCCTGGTGGGGCACTCTCCTGCAAAATGGCCTTGCATTCCACAACGAGCACATGGGACCTTGGAAATGGCTGCTGGCTTCGTCTGCTGAACCATTGCTAGTTCAGAGAGTGGGCGACCCTTGAACGAGGTCCCGTGGAGAGCCTCAATGGCCTTCTCTGCATCCTCTTTGCGTTCCATATGTACAAAAGCGTAGCCAGCTGAAGAGGAGAGCTTTGCTGTAAAAAAAAAAAAAAAAAGCAGAGACAAATTGCATTTTTAGAAAAATCAAGTGTAACACCCAGTTTAAACATCTGTGATATCACACAGATTTAACATAAACATAACTTATTTATACTAATTAGCAAGAGAACAGGACGATCAGAGCAAAAATGAAACCGCTAAGGAAACAACTCAATTCATATTCATCCGGCACTACCTTACCTTAAGAATACCTAAACGTTACATAGAAATTGCTTTACTGAAAAACACAAACGCTTCTGACATTCAATAATATCAATATAGTGAGTTCACCACCTTCAGATCAATGCAGTTTCACCCCTTATGGAAGAGATGCAAAGTATTCAAACTAAATCAAGCATACTTTTCACTCTGTCACACTGAAGACCTTGCCTAAGCAAGAGAAATGCAAGTCGCCAGCAGTGCACACAGCACTCCGGTTCCCAACAAATACTTTGATCAAGTTTAAGGACCTCCTTCGGGACTCTCTAACTACGAGGTTGCGACCACGAAACTCTCCACCATTCAAATCACGGATGGCACGGTGAGCAGCCCCTTCCCCTGGCAGATGAAACGAAGACAAACTGCCTCAGTACAGAACTCGTCTCCACCTCTCTGAAAGGGGCAAAAAGCGTGATTAGGTCATCTTGTGTTGTTTCCAACGCCAGATGCCCAACAAAGAGCTTCACAGTGTCACTGATGTCTACTGCACTCGACAAAAACCTAGAAATAAGGAACATGACTCATTTCTACTTCTTTGCTCGACACAACCTGTGGCTACTAGACCAAGTTATTGACAGAAAGTCAGGGCCCGTCATTGCCGCAGAGCTTAAAGCAGCAGTAGGAAGGAACAAAACCAGGGGAGTCGAGGAGAGCACGGTTCGTTTCGATACAAAACCTACAAGAGTGGCAGATGATTATTAATGCACGTAAAGTAACAGCCTTAGTTTCAAGAAATTTCACGAGTCTCACTTTTCGACGCAAAACGTAACGGGCGTCGCTGAATTATGCATTATTTCAACAGACTGACAATAAAGGGAAGAAGTGAAGAAGATTCAAATGAGAAAAAGAAGGGAATCTGGCTGTTTCGACTTAGAAACCCTAAAAGTTGGAAAAGTAACAACGCGGTCTTAAAAGCTAGCTCGGCTAATGATAATCTGCTGAGCCAACCAGCTAGCCAGCTAACAGAAATGGCTAGTTTAAAGCTAATTCTGAGAACTCAACACCTGAGATTGCACGCGGTTGCTGGATTTGTTAGCTAAAGTAAAGACTTCCAAGTTAATCAAATTACACTCAACTAACAAAATTTCACCGTAAATATGAGCTATGCTGCGAACGAACCACCAGCACCGCAAAACAACGCGCGCAATGCTAACCAGTGTTTAGCATTTCAAACAGCAACAACCAATTTGAAATAACGAACCGTCCTCTCGCGGAGAATCACACTCACGGGGTAAAAAAATACCTAGAAGAATCCGCCAAAACAAAATATGAGTAGAAATCCGTCCACAGCAGCCAATTTGATCACAAACACAACAGAAGGACGCCAGTTATCGAGCCTCCATCTTACCTAACGCGGGACTCAGCTCTTCATGGCCGATTTCCGGTTCCTCTCCACGTCGGGTCCGAGTTCCAGCAACGCCGCGAAACTGATGTCCGACCTGTGAGAGCAGCGAGCAGAGAGCTGAGCGCCACCACTAACCACCCAATAACCAGCCCAAATCAATCAGCAGGCTAACGTCCCGCACAGAGATGGACAACTTTAAAGCTTCATCAAATCTGTGCGCCGTTTCTGCAGCGCCGGTGAACAGGCGCGTGGATCTGTTTCCGTGTTGAGTTGTTTTTGGTCGAGCTTTAGATAATAAAAAAGAAAAAAAAAACTACAAACACACATCCACATCTAAATAATTTTGTTTAAAAAAATTAAATGTAGACTATAAAACGAGAATTAAAAATATATATGTATTATAATGTATGTATATATAACATGTATATTTATTGTATTTATCAAAAAGGGTAAGCGTTAAAAATGGGTGTCACGTGACTAAACCGTTCACGTGTTTGTAATAAAAAATAAACTACAGCTTTATGGATTTATTCAGAAGTGTTACAGAAAATTAGCTGATGTTGGTAAAAGTATTCAGTATTTTTTTTGGAGCGATGACCATTGCTACAGACTGTGAGAAGACATCAAAATTAATTGATTAATACTTAATATATACATATAATAATAATTAAAATGTTAATATGAGAATTAATCCATCGATCCTTTCTTCAGAGATGACATTATTTCACATATTTGGGTTTCAAAAGGCTAATTCCCTGAAGTGACATGTTTATATTAAAAACTGGTTCTGTTCTCTTTCAATACCGCTGCAGAACTAGTTTGTATCTCTTGAGATAGTTGTGCAGTATGAGGATATATTGAAACAGTTGTGTAGTAAGGACCCTCACCACTGCAGTAACAAAAATATAATGAGTACATTTGTATTCATGGGTTATGTATAAATTATTTGAAAATGAAAAAAAGGACTTTTAACATGATCTGCCAGAGCTTATATGACACAAGTGAGGCCTGCAGTTCCTTACTGTACATTCACACTGGAAGTGGAGAGAGCGTCCACGTCCACTGGAAGCACCCTTCCCACGACACCCTGAACACTGGGGACGCTCTCTTATACAGGCGAAGTAGACTGAGTTAGGAGGCTGTGCTCTGAACCCTTTTTAAAGGGGCCATAAAGTGAACAAATGTGCTGCCTGTATTTGTGCTGAGTGATCACAAGTAACTGGCAAACTCAGGGTGGTTTAAAGCCGGTTAATTACATTTCTGCGTAAAGATGAGCATTCAAGAGGGACAGTTTTGTGTATAAGTTGCATCGCTCTTCCTTTTTATAAACTCATCTTTCTACTATGGACCACACTCCACTTGTCATCAACACCTCACCTGTGGAGATGGTCCAGAGCACCAAGTTTCTTGGTGTTCACATCACTGACAACCTCACGTGGTCCCTCAACACCAACTCCATCACAAAGAAAGCCCAGCAGCGCCTCTACTTCCTGCGCAGACTGAGGAAAGCCCATCTCCCACCTTCCATCCTCACCATCTTTTACAGAGGAACCATTGAGAGCATCCTGAGCGGCTGCATTACTGCCTGGTACGGGAATTGCAACGTCTTAGACCGCAAGTCCCTACAACGGGTAGTGAGAACAGCTGAGAAGATCATCGGGGTCTCTCTGCCCTCTGTACAGGACATTTTCACCACTCGCTGCATCCGCAAAGCAACCAGCATTGTGGATGATCCCTCCCACCCATCCCACACTCTCTTCTCCCTCCTGCCATCCGGGAAAAGGTTCCGCAGCATACGGGCCTCCACTTCCAGGATGGGAAATAGTTTCTTCCCCCTGGCCATCAGACACTTGAACTCTTAAACCGCCAATATCTACCCAGTCCACCATTTTCATCTTGTATTTATTTATTTATCTCATGTTGCACTTTATCAATAACACTGCTACACTATAATCTACCTGGGCTGCTCTGTTCTGAACACTACGGATGAATGTACTGTCTGTCGTGCCGTCTGTTGTTGTCTGTCTTGTCTGCACTTGTTGCCCCGTTTTGTGTATTTTGTGTATTATGTTGTGTCTTATGTTGTCTTGTGTCTTGTGTCTTGTCTTGTGTGTAGCACCAGGGTCCTGGAGGAACGTTATTTCGTTTCACTGTGTACTGTGTATATGGCTGAAATGAAAATAAAATCCTACTTCACTTGACTTGACTAAGGGGTAGAGGTAGTTTTTTAGAGGAGTTAAATTAACCTGCAGCAACGGCGTTAGAGATTGTGGTGGGTTCAACCAAATCATCAGGCATGACGCAGAGACACATAGCTTACTGAAAACCCACCACAGGATGATCAGCTTCTCCTCTATTTTGCTTCAAAAGTGATGTTTTTTGGAATAAAGTTTATACTGTGTGCTCTGGAACGCTCAGTGGCTCGTTATCGTTAAGGGAACTGGACTTTAATTCCATTCTGTCACCCTGGTTGCCCAAAATGCCATCAAAACAACTTCCAGCCACTTTGATGCTGTTGCTGCTCCCAGCATAAACATAGTTAGATGTTTGCCTGGATGACCTTGTGATTCTCCTGAAGGAGTCCTCACTGAAGTCTCAGGAATTTTGGTAGGCTGGCCATTCCTGGGAAGATGCTCTACCTGTTCCAGGTTTCCTCCGTTTGGAGATAGAGGCTCTCACTGGGATCCGCTGGGGTCCCAGAGCTATGTAGCCTCTTTCATTTTCTTTCTATCTTCTTTTTTTTTCCTTTTGGACCCGCTCCATCCTCACAGGAGAACAAAGCAGTAACTTGCACTGGGAACATGAAACCACAGAACAGAGGCTCCAAAAACTATTAAAGAAGCCGGTGTTTAAAACAACGGGTGTAATTTCTGTTAGTAACTACTTATTACATTCACACCGGGCCGGATAATGTAGGACAATGTCCTTCCTTGCATGAAACAAGAAAGGGCTTATTTTACGGCTCATGACGGAGACTTGGGCGGCGCATGCGCAAATGCTTCAGCAGGGCAAACTTTCGGACTTCATTCCGAGGCGCGGAGCGGGCGAGTGGAACAGAGGAGTGTGAGTAATGTCTGAATCACAGTTTTTCACACACTCCGAGAAAGGCATAGTTTCAGACACATGGCAGGGGGGAAATAACCTGTAGATTTCCCCTATGAACAAAAACACCAGCGATTAGGGCTTTTTTCAGCGTTCAGCTGTCCGAGACACTTGATGGAGCCGACAGCTGTGTGAGCAGCTGGATCTCGGGGTCACTCGGGGAAGGAAGCGGGGAGGTGAAGAGGTAAGGCAGATATAGATCAGCTGTGTGTGTGTGTGTGTGTGTGGGTGGTGCTGGAGGAGTTTGGGTCCCACAAGTTCGGCGGAGTTTCTTTCTCCCTGCGAGCTCAGCTCTGGACGGACTGAGAGGACAGACAGGTAGGAAGTGTGCGCCCATGTGTGACTTTCACTCCTGCTTACACTCCTGCTAGCACTCCTTAAGCGGAGAGCCTACGTGTTAACATGACTGGAGAAAGATTTCTGAAGGGTTTCTGCATCATTTCTAGGGCTGCACTAAACAGATTATTTATACTGGACTTATACTAGAAAGTTTGGATGAGTTTCGAGCTGTAAAATGCAAAAAAAAAGTTAAAAGTTGACACACACACACACATATATATTTACATATATATAAGAACTGTTTGAATGGGTCATCAAAGGGCATAGAGTTAAAAATCAGACATTTCTTTTCGTTTAATGTTCATCATTCACAGCTACAAAAGATGGGGAACATGGTCAGTACTTAATTGGGAAGTATCACAGCTTGTAAAAGTCTTTCCTAAGAAATCTAAAAGTCTATCAGTCGTTTATTCTGCCAGATTCTTGGGCCGTCTTGAATGAACTGCGCTGATTTTCACTGATGCTTTGGTTGGGGTCCGTGAGGACCATGGCAAGGTGGTCGGCTTGTACCTCAAGTTAGGGCATCATCGATTTAGAAGTGTGTTTGGTTCATCTCGTTGAAAGACCCATCATTTTTTTTAACCTGAACGTTTATAAAGATAGTGTGATGTTTGCTCGCAAAATTTGCTAGTATTAATTTTAATTCATTCGGTCCTTTACCAATGTCATGTTCCCTGACCCACTGGCTGCAACTCAAGCCCACGTGTGATCACGTTAATTGATAGCTGGAGAGGTTCTTTTCCTGGAATTCAGGACATTTTTCTTCAAACATCTTTGCACATTGTGGCAAAAAAAAGTTCTGTTATGACTTCATCATTCCTGTATCCAAAGTGCATCAGGCTTGTTTTGCTGTTCATTTGGAAACTTCATACACAGCATTTTGTGACAAGAATTCAGGAAAGGTTTTCTTCTGCTGACTCTGCCCTGAAGGTCGTATTTGTTCAGTCTGCTAAATCTTCCTGAAGGACATTTGCAGTCAAACAGGCTCTTTTTGGCTTCTTGGCAACCCAGTGAGCGGTTATTTTCTTGACCTCCAACGTTTCTGTTTACTGCCATTTCTTAATATTACGAACTGAGGAAAGAGCTTCCAGAAAACGCTGCATTATCTTCTTGTAGAGAAGTGAGTATCATTAATTTTTTGGCTGCTGATTGTTGCTGATTGAAAAATACTTATTTCAGTCTGCAGATTAAATGCTGAAAAAAAATGTCATCGTTATGCCTTTTGGTGATCAGTTCATCTTCTGCTCATATAATCCTTTTTATTATCAGACATTTTAAGCAATGGTGCCCAGATATGGCATGCCATTGTGCACATCACCAAGAGATAGAAAAGTGTCAAAGTGTATCAGAGCAAGTTAGCATGTTAAAGAGCAAGTTAAAGCAAGTTGTCTTTCTTCTGCTTAACGCCTAGTTGTGTTATTTTCAGGACTTAAGCCTATATGTGGTGAAAGTGTAACCTGTTAATACTGGCTTGAATCCTTGATATGAGCACATTTGAATTTTTTTGAACTATTACCTGGAACTATTACCTGGAGAGTAAGTGGAAGAAGTACATATAATCAGATTCACAGCACTTGTGTTAGGCAGATGTTTTAAAGAGGTGTGGTGAATTCAGCTGCTCCTTAAGGTGAACCACTTGTTAGAACTGGTCAAAGAACACTGGATCAACATAAATCTCTCCAAGTTCTGGATGTGTTTGCAGTCTCTTTAAATATTTAATGAACTGTTTTAAGACATGGATTTGTCAGCCTTAGAAGTCAAAAGCCTTAATTGTTGCAACATTTAATGACTTTTCATATTACTTATATAACAGCTTGCATACTAAAAATAGACCTTTTTTTTCAAAGCAGTTGTGTACGCTAAAGAACTACTGATATCAACCTGAACAGGCAGTCAAATACTACCATAAATTTAAGTTTTAACAGTATTTAATAGTATTTTTCCTATTTCCATTGAGCCATGTGCGAGACACTACTTACAGACTCCAGGCAAAAGCAATAGACACCTCCAAAGCACATATTTAAAGGCTTTCATTTCACCAAGCCTGGACTTGCTGAGATCATGTACATGCCTCATAAGTAGAGCTGTGGTCTGCTCCTCCATCCTAAACAGTAACTCTGTAATTTATGTGTATCGTATTATTTCTTTGGGGTTTTGTTCTCTTTTAGCTCTAAAGGCACCACTGAGCTACAAAAGAACGCTGAGGTAGAACCACACCATAACACAGATACACAGATAAGCTCAACATTTTTTTGAAGGTAGCTTTTTTCTCCTGGCTCTTCCAGCGTACCCTTTTAACGTGCCGTAGCTCTCGAAGCTAGTTGTTTTATGGGCGAGTTTAAAGTGTGTTTGAAAGTTTTGGTTTTTAAAATCCTGAAAAAGCATAGGGGTGTGTGTACGTGTGTGTGTGTGTGGGTGGGAAATGCCCAGTAGGATGTGTGGGCCACTGTTGCTATAGCAGCCATCTGCTGATAACAAATAGAATTTTTCACCAGCCCACTCAGAGTCAACCTGTGCCAGGGGTTCCCAAACTTTTTCACACTAAAGGCGTCCCACTAATCTCTTTCCATGTCTGCCCACTAAACAAGCACACTTTTTCTCGCTCCCATGTCAGGTGAGAAATATAAAACTGTGTGAAACAACCTGAAATTAACTTCAGCAATCAATGTGGCGCACCAGCCCACTGTTATTATTATTATCACCTCACACGTGAATCACTTTTTCAAGGTGAGGTCTAAATATATTCATTAAAAAAATGTTAGAGTATTGATGACAGCTAATTCATTAATAAATAATACCTGGTTTTCCTTCACTACCTCCAGTCAGGAGTACACCAGTCTCTGGAGATTTGCTGACCAGGTTTTCTTTTAAAACCTGGAGCATGTTTCATGCTTGCTTTTTCATCGCTGATGTCTTGTGGTTTCGATAGTCAAACTGTCACTGTGTTCCATCTGGTCTGTATGGTAAATGGTTTGGTCAAGAAAATAACAATCCTCCTGATGATTTTGTTCCAACCGACTGAATTCTTTTCCTGTTGGATTCGGACAAGAAGAGAATTAGAACAAAATCCTGGGGAGGATTTTTACTCAATTTATCCACCTCTGCCGTACAGTGGCCGTACTGGCATGCGGGAGCGTCAGTCAATAGCTTGGAAATGAAGTTTAGTGGAGAATTAGGGAAAGAGATTTTTCCATGAGGACCAATTTGTGCTTTTTTGTAGTACCAAAAATGATCAAATCTGTCTACATGTACCTTCTCTGACCTCTACTTGTCCCTTGTAATTTATCGTGCAAATAGTTTTTTGTTACCGTGCCTATTTCGTTGTTACTTTGGCAGCAGTGGCCTTGTTGTTGTTAGGGACTAGGCCCCATAGCTGGAAGATCATGGGATCGAGTCTCAGATCAGTAGGTTACTTTGATGTACGCATGAGCAAGGTACTGTCCCCACCATTGATCCCCAGGTCCTGAATAAGGCTACCTGCTGCTGCATGTGTGTGTGGGTTAAATGCAGGAGGAGGCATTTCGTTGTGGTTCACTGTGTGCTGTGTTGTGTGCCCACAAAGACTAACAGATACTTTCAATTCACTTTAAGACTGATATTTAACTGTACCTTCATTGTGGATGAACAGAGATGAGGTACCATGGGCTGCTGTGGAGGCAGATGTATGTAAGTGTTTTCATGTTTATTTGAAATCAGCTGGTAAAGCAGATGATCTTGCAAAAATTAACCATAAGGACTGGGGATAAATGTTTATAAATGTTTCAAACTTGAACAGCATTTTCATACCATATCAAGCTCTTAATTTTTTTCTTTTTATTTATTAATATGTCAAGGAAAACCTGGTTTTTCTACCTAATTTATTTACTGAAATTCATAATACTAAAAAACCTTTGGCCAAGAGCACACCTGAACCCAAGAGATAAATTTACCTGCTGCTGTGAATGCTTTCACATAAATCATATGCTACATGATTTACAGTGTCTTTATAAAGTATTTAACAGTTTAACATAAAAATGAACTGCGTTTAAGTATTTAATTAAATTAGAATAATTTGTTACAATTGTTCAGGTATACATCACATTAATTAGCAGGGTTTCATAATTCCTACACGATTCCAATATCTGTGCTTTCCTAATGACCAGTGAACACATCACTAAACTGATTCTAACAAAATGTGGTTGTAATCCAGAACAGACTGTGAACCACTCCGCGAAGAAATATTAATAGAATCAGCTTATATAAAAATATACTTCACTGTGACTTTTGACTGGAGTGGGCCTGATTCACATCCCACACGCATAACACACTCCCACATGGAGCAGATAGAGGGCTCTAGCTTGTGATAACTTCAGACTTCATTTAAAAAAATGTATATATTTGATGCCAAAAAAATGACACATTATGCCAAAAAACTATAGTAAGAATGCTTCACAGTGGGCTAGATTAGAGAAGCACAGGACGCAGATTCATGAGATCTTGAAGACCACATTATTTCATCATTGCTCAAGAATATGCTGACCATCAAATCATTACACAGCCCTGTAGCACACGACAAAGGACCAGTTCACTAGAAAGATGTGCATTACAGAATTAAGTTATGGAATAAGTACAGCCATGACACACAGCCCTCACATGATAAGAAGGAGGAACGGGTCCCTGTGGGAGTTTCCGACAGCCATTAAGAAGAGAGGTCAAGAGGAGGAATAAGGCACATGTTTGAGCAGAAAATAACCGTTCCAGAAAAACGATGGTATAATGTCCGGGAAAGAGAGGAAGTAAAAATAAAGTGTAATGTGTATGCAGAGTAAGAGAAGGGAAGTTCACAGTGACCTTCAGAATGAATCTCTTGTTCATTGTAAAACAGAAACAGACCTTTAACTAAGTAACCGCAAAAAAGTGAAACATGGCCCTCTTGTCTTTTAACTACTGAGCGGCTCAGTCTTCCAAGTCTTATGGTAAAGTATTATGTAATTTATTACGTTTTGATTTATTACTATACTATTCAATGCCATCATATAATTACATTTTTAATTACACAGTTGTGCTGTGAATTACATTTCATTTAAGGTCCTGAGCTGGCATGTTTAAGAGCAATAAAGGCTTTATTTCCATTTTTTTCAGTATCAATAAATGGCAAAACCCTGGCAAAAAATGAAAAGATAAAATAAATATCTTCTTACTTACAAAAACAATGTGAAGTACATAATATAAACT
Organism: Hepsetus odoe; assembly: GCA_017165825.1. Taxonomy (NCBI): domain Eukaryota; kingdom Metazoa; phylum Chordata; class Actinopteri; order Characiformes; family Hepsetidae; genus Hepsetus; species Hepsetus odoe. The sequence continues at coordinate 12,609,279 of CM029381.1, read as the reverse complement.
AAAGAAAGAATTTCTCCATCTGTTTTAATGTTACGTATCTGACACAATTAGTGTCAAATTACATCATTGTTTTCTTGTGGCAGATAATAAAAAAAACTTAGCTTAAAGCTTAAAGGCTTAAACCAAATGGAAGTTTACCATTACACATGTGTTCTTTCCATAAATTCTCATTTGCTCTGAGTTTCAAGATAAATGGGTTTTTTTTGTGTTATATTTTGGGTATGTAAATATATTCATATTGTCTTTGATTGTTTTCTTCTTGTTTTATAATCTGCTTAAAGTCATTGTGTTTAAATCCTACTTTATAGACACTTCTCGTTGAATACTCGTTTTCCAAAATAATTTTCACACATGCAGCATCAAAAGAAAGTTTGGTAGGAGCAGCCGTTACTGGTTTAAATTTCCAAATGAGACTATAATTTCCACATTTGTAAAATATATTTCATCATCCCGGTTATTTCCAAAAGAAAGTAAAAGGAAACCTGTAATATGATAAATAAATATAATAAAACATGTAATATGCTTTATAACGTGTTTCATTCATGTGACAATAATATCGATACATTTTTCAAAAATGAGCATTTTGTGTATTTTTTAAATGATACACATGCTTGTGCTTGTTTATGTATTTCAGATGCAGGAAGACCCTGTATACGACTATCCAGACCCCCAGCCGGTGGGGGAGAAGCGAATATGTCCTCAGAGAGGCTCTTTGAAGAGCATCAGTGTGCTGGACCGTCTACTGCTAACATACCCGGTGTGGCTCCAACTGTCCATCAACTCAGCCACGGCTCTTCACATCCTGCAACGTGAACCCCCAGGGGTGAGGAGCAACAACAAATTTTTAATAAGCTCTCACTTATATTTCTAATAGAGTGGCCAGCAGTGGCCACCAGACAACCTAATGCAATTCTGTGGATTTGGAATTTCCACAAGAAGCAATAATGAGCTTCATATGCTCCAGGGCTAAAGCTTACATAATATGGACAGAGGCTCACAAACAGGAAATTGGAAACACACTAATTGTGTAAAATATGTCCTCAGCATGGACTGTGTTGTTTGCTCTACATTTTGTAGACCTTCCTTGTGCGAAAGTCCAACACATCCCAGAAGAAAATGCTGTGTGTCAGGCTAGCAGATGACAGTGTACCGTCTTTTGTCAAGCAGTTTGTCATCCGAGAGAAGGACTCAAGTGAGTAACAAAGATGTGCTATCGTGTTTATATTCCTTACTTTATGAGTAATTTAGTCAAGGGAAATTTATTTTTGAACAGCTGTAATCCATTAATATAGACCAGATATTTATATCCATATATTCTATATATTCTAACAAAATGTTGTGTGAACCCAACCCCAAATCCTCAGATTTATCTCCAAAAGTGACCTGCACCTATTAAACAATCATGAAATGATACCAATAGCATATTTAGAATATTTGAAGCTTCTTAGAAGCTTAGAAGCAGTAAAATGTATTCCAATTAGATTCTAATTATGACTATTATAATTTCTGCAGCTTCTATTAAAAGCTGAGTTTTTAAAAGCTCTTACTGAAAAGCTACAATGTGGGAGATGAAAGGTTTTATTGTAAGCATTTGGGTCCATTGGTTCTAAACAAATATTATATTTTAAGCCCTTATGTGAGCATTCACTAATGTTTTCTTTGTGTAATCTCCAGCATTCTCCTTGGAGAGATCAGCCATCAGTTTTCCAGATCTCTGTAGACTCATTGCCTTCTATTGTGTCAGCCGGTATGTCTCAGCTCATTGCTTGATAGCTTTCTTCTTCTTTTAGAATTAATCATTTAAAATGATTTTTGTTAAACGTATCATTCTACAGGGATGTTCTTCCCTTCACCCTGGAGATCCCAGAAGCTATAGCTAAGGCTACATCCCACAAACAGCTGGAATCCATCTCTCATATGGGAGTAGGTGAGTACAGTTTGAAGGGACTGTAAGTTATAGTTTTACAGGGAGTAGTACAAATGGAATTCAGTTGACAAATTCACTTAAGGTTGTGAATAGTGCCTGATTAGCGTTGGTAGTTCATAATTAATAAGCAGGTTATGTGTTTTTAGGAAATAGTTGAGCATTTAGTATCCTTAAAGCTTGACAATGATCACTTGCTGTTTGTCAAGGAATCAACATATTATGTAAACATATACGCCTCTATATGTGGTCATTTAGACTTAACAGTTACGTTTATATTTAGTTTTAATCAGAAAATTATGGAAATCTTACATATATATGTCCCTTTTCCATTGTCTTAATTTTTCGAAGACTACTTTCATGAGTTCTCATGTGTTTTTCTCATAACTTTTCTAGTTTGACATTAAAGTTAAATTGACATTTGACATCAAGGTCTATGATAAGTTTTCAACATTGTTAAGTAGAGATTTTAGAACTTTCAGTGTCTCTTTTTTCCCATTTTTATCCAGAATTCTGGAGTTCACATTTGAACTTTCGTGGTCCTCGTAATGGTCCTCCACCAGTACATGATGCACCACTTAACCCAGATTCTACCCCAAACCCTATTCCAGAAGAATGTTCAGCATCTACAAGCACAAGCTCAGCATTGTTTAAGGAGTTCTGCCCAATTCACACACGGAGTCCCTCTGAGTTGGATCTGGGGGCAGGTCAGGGGGCTTTGTGCTTTATAAATCCTCTTTTTCTACAAGAGGACCCGGTCCGTGGTGCCTTATATAAACGGCATCACTTTAAACGCAGCTTTAAAGTTCGTGTCTCCACGGAAAACTCCAGCTCATTGTCTCCACCTGTCTCCCCACCACCTCCTCCACCACTGCTTGCAAAAGCCAAGAGTAAAGGAATATCTGCACAGCAGACTGATGTGGTTCACACCAGTGAAAACGTTAAGGAGGAGACAGAAACTGTAGAGGCAGATTCAGATTATCTGCAGCCTTGTGTTGCTCTGCCAAAGAAGGCCTCTGCCATCGCCATCCCCACTCTCTCTCCTACTGCAGAGGAAGATGACTATCAGTTACCAAGAGCTCTCATACAGGTAAAACCTTATTTTATCAGCAACAGACTGGGCAACACACAAAAACAATGTTCATCAACAGACAACTTTTTGGTACTTTAAACTGAAGATATCTAAATGGTTCTTTGTCCTTAAATTGTAACACATCAGGATAAATTAAATATGTGGGCTATCTGTGGGTCCCTAAGCACTGGCTTAAGATCCAGTTTTCTGTGGGCTCTCTTCAAAGAATTCTTTGTTTTTAAACAAAGATGCAATGTTTGCTCTGAGGATGTTGATAGAGAAGTATAGAGAAGGTCAGAAGGAGCTGAAGTGTGTCTTTGTAGATTTAGAGAACACATATGACTGGGTGCCTAGGGAGGAGATGTGGTCTTGTATGAGGAAGTCAGGAGTGGCAGAGAAGTATGCCAGAGTTGTACAAGATATTAATGAGGGCATTGTGACAGCAGTGAGGTCTGAGGTAGGAGTGAAGCATGCGTTAAAGTAGAGACAGGATTACGTCAAAGATCAGCGCTGAGGCCTTTTTTCTTTGCTATGGGGATGGACGGGACGAGTCCTCATGGACTATGATGTTTGCAGATAATACTGGAACCTCTAGCGAGAGTATGGAGCAGATTGAGGAGACCCTAAAGAGGTGGAGATATGCTCTAGAGAAGTGAGAAATGAAAGTCAGTTGGACTAAGGCAGAATACATGAGTGTAAATGAAAGTGGGGATGGTGGAATGGTTAGGATGCATGTACTATAGGAGGTGAAGGTGGACAAGATTACTTACTTGTTGTCAACAGTTCAGAGCAACGGGGAGTTTGGAAGAGATGAGTACAGGCAGGCTGGAATGGGTGGAGAAAAGGTGCAGGAATTTCCTGTGACAGACGAATACCAGCATGAGTGAAGGGGAACATTTACAGGAGGGTAGTGACACCGGCTATGTTATACCGTTTAACCCAGTTTAATCCAATTTGTCATGCCTGGTTTAATTCTTTCATTCAAAATGTGTGTATTTATGTACAGGACCGTAAGAAAATTGAGCAAGAAGAGGAAGAAGAGGCTGAGGGGGTAGGACTGATTTTGGAGCAAAGGCCTGTTCCATCCCTAAGTGAGCTAGACAGCAGCAGCTCCCTCAGTAGCCTAGATGAGCCCGAAGAGAGTGCTGAGCGTCCTCCCCTCACACGAGGGTCCAGTAACCCTGTTACCCCCTCCTCTCGTCCTCCACGGCAGTCAGTTTCTGCACTGCGCAAGATGAGTGCTGCTTTTGTGTCCTTCTTCGTACCAGGGAAACGGGTTGCAAGGCTGATAGAAGATCTTTCTCGGGACAGGCATATGGCATTCGGAACCCTTGTTCAGGACTTCTTGACAGAGCAGAGGGAAGCAATGAAGCCACAATCTTTGACATCTGCTGTGGAGCTGCTGCAGGGTTTGCGTCTCTTCATCAATCAGGCTAAAGTTTTCCTCCTAGAGTGTGGAGAACTTGAGCCCCCTATAGAGACTTTGGTACCTGAAGATGAGAAAGGTACAACTCTGAGACTATATATACTGTTCAAACAAACTATTACTAAATCATCACTTCTAAGCTCTGTTTATGTGTGTGCATTTGCAGACCAGACACTGGAAAAGGCCATGTTCCGCTGTGTGCTAAAGCCTCTTAAAACACAGATTTACACAGCTCTCAATACCTTGCACGAGCGAGAAGGCACCTCTAAAAGGATGGCTGAGAGTTTTCGGAAAGCCAGAGAGAACTCGCCCCGTGACCTTTTCGGGGTTCAAGTGGGTGTTCCGGATGCCCAGGGCATAGAGAAGATAAAGCAGAAGCTGTTGCTCATGAAACGTGCATTTTCACCTATTGACAAAGTGCATTTGCTCCTACAAATCTGTAAACTCATATATAAAGCCATGAAAAACAGTACTGGTGAGGACACTTTAAAACATGAATCATTACATTGAAAAATATTCTTCTTTACATTTGCATACAGAGAATAACCTAAATGCCTTTTTTATTTGTACTGTGAGATTTATAAAACTCTTCTCCCTGAAACAGTGCAGGAATTTGGAGCAGATGACTTCTTGCCGGCTCTTTCTTATGTGATAGTGCAGAGCAATATGCCTGAACTCTTTCTGGAGGTGGAGTACATGATGGAGCTGCTGGAAACACCTTGGCTTACAGGAGAGGGTAAACTTCAAACCTAAAAAAGCTGCATATGGCTTGTCCTTTTGCTGATATCGTTCATGGGGATGTGTCTGCAAAGTCTAAATGTTGATAGAATGATATTTACATTAGCAGCGTGATTTGCAACCCACCACTGACTTCGGATTTTTCTCAGGTGGATACTATCTGACCAGTGTTTATGCAAGCCTCAGCCACATCCAGAGTGAGGCTGTGCCTCCCAGTAAACTTACCCAGCAGGTCAGGGAATCGTTGAAGGAGTGGAGCTGCCGCCGTAACAGTGAGGCCAAGAGCCAGAAAGACATAAACTTCCAGCAGGTGAGTCACTTTTGCTAATTATCAGTTACTAGAATATATCAGTTCATTCTCACTGGTTTTGAAATTCTAACCAGGGCAGCTTTTTATCTCATGTTGTTAAAATAAGTATGCTGTGTTCACATTTACTGGTTAACTTAAATCCTAGAGTCTGCTATATAGTGGACTGACTGGACAATGATTATGAAACGATTGAAACATTTCTCAGTGAAAATTCAAGCAACACTTTAGAAAATCTGCCCCACTCTATATATTTATATCACAAGCAGGGAGCAGTTTCATGTATGATAAAGAGAAAGCAAGAAGGTTTTCTTTTTGTACTACAGAGGTTTGTAAAGGTGCTCTTCCAAGATGAAGAGTGTAGCCTGGTGAAGACTCTGCACTGGAAAGCAGGGGTCAATGGAGAAGCTTTGGCACAAATTTGTGCTGTTAAGTTTGGTGTGGACAATCCAGAGGAATATGACCTGTACTGGAGAAAAGATGGGGAGTTGATGCCGCTGCCTTCTGATGCTCAGATTCAGGACTTGCAAGGTTTGGGTGCCAGCAGCGCTCCCCTTGTTTATCAAGTCTCCAGTCAGGATATAAAGTCCCGCAAGTTAACAAGAGGGGGTGCGTTGGATCTCTCAGCAGAAGCCTCGTGATTTAATATGACTTAATCTCACAACCCATGATGGGTATGAGCAATGCATCTTTTTAAATGTATGGTTTGCTGTATCTTTAGTAAATGTCCTTTTAAATGATATTAATTTATGCTTTTTTCAGAGTTAGAAAATGTTTACTTTCACAGTCTTACTTTGTGATCTTCACAGCCAACTGATTCAAATGTATTATATTTAGTCTTGATAAGAGTTGATTTGCACATTTATATATGTCTTATTTCTATGCTTCTGAGTAATGATGAGCTGTACAGTATATGGCCAAAAATGTGTATTCCTGACTGTGACATCTGTATGAGCTGGTTTGACATCCCCTTTCAAATACATGGACTTTAAAATGGCCCTTCCCACTCTGTGGCTAGAACAGCCTCTGCTGTTCTGGAAAGTTTGTCCACAAGATTCTGAATTGTGTTTTAAGAAATTACTGTCCGGTCAGTCAAAAGAGCACGTATGATTTCAGACACTGCTGTTGAATGAAAAATGGCTGGTAGACTATAAACAATCCTGTTTATCCAAAATGTTTTAAGCTGGGGTGCGTTCAGGGCTCTGTGCAGGCCGCTGGAGTTCCTCAACACCACTCTTGTCAAAATGTGTTAATGGATTTAGTTTTGTGTACAATCATGCTTGAACAGGAAGGGTGGTACAGTGATAGGATACTCACCTATGGACCAAGTGGTCACAGGTTTGAATCCCACCACCCTTGTGTTCCTGAGCACAAACCCTTAATCTGAAGTTGCTCCAGGGAGACTGTCCCTGTAATTAGGACATGGTTACTCTGTGTGTGGACCAAAAGCAACATTTCATGATCTTTATGAATCTCAACATTGCACATTTTGATCAGAGGTTTCAGAACTTGATATGTGCAGTGCAGAGTCCAAGACCAGTATTGAAAAGTTCTCTTACAATGTACAGGATATGAATTGTCATAATAGCCTAAGAGGATCCCGGTAATCTATCTGCCAGACTAATTTTATCTGTATATGTATTTATTTGTTTGAAAATATTTGCATAATAGGGCTGCTGCAGGCCTTTGTTGGATTTATAGCAATAAAGTCAGTCAACAGTGATAACTTTCTTGATGAATACATGGAATGATTCTGAAAGTCTTTTAATTATGAACAATTTAATCCTGTAGCTGCCATAGAGGAAAACACGCACACAAATAAACTTTGGAAAATGATTGACTTTTATTTGGTAAGAAGTACTTTGCCTGCAATCACATTCTGACACTACACGTCTTTGAGGAAATCAAAGTCCAACAAAAGCAATAACTACCTCAGGAAAATTTCCACTTAACCATTTATTTCCCACATTTTGACTAATAAATCAGTTGATGGTGTTTCAGCAACATTGAAAACTACCAGATGCAGAATTTGCTTCGGACAAAAACAAGAAAAGTGGAGCATGTTTAGATTACATAAGTGCTGCTCTCACTCCACCCTCACAGAACACATTTTGTTTCATCGCTGCTTTAACACATCCATCTGTGTGGGATGCGTAGGCAGTGGTCCCATCGTCGATACAGTGATTGCATACTCTGAATTAATAGTGACATGGATTTGGTCTTTGACATTAGTGAACAGATTGCTGGGAAACAAAAAGACATCTATAGCAGATTGTGTGTGTATGTAGTACACATAATGCAGTAAGCAATGTGCACGTGTATTTTCTTGGCGTATTTTTCTCTTGGGCACACTGTGTACCTTAATCTATCCACCTTGTTCGTAAAAGGAAGCTATTACCTGCTCACTGGAGAGCCTGGCTCTCAGGAAACCAAGTTTCTAACAACACCAGCAAATGGCATCCTTTGAGGCCAGTTCCAGCAGTTGAGCCTCTACTTCTTCAGCATCCTCACTAAACCGCTGGGTGAATGACTGAATCAGTCCTGCAGCGCTAGCCTCATACTCCTCCAGTTCCACTGCTTCACCTAAAATACAAAACAACAACGTAGGAAATACTTACATTTACGGCATTTAGCAGACACTCTTATCCAAAGCGACTTACATGTCTTAATTACAGGGACAGTCCCCCTGGAGACACTCAGGGTTAAGGGTCTTGCTCAGGGACCCAGTGGTGGTAGTGCCAGAGGTGAGATTCGAACCTGGGACCTCTTGAGCCATAGGTCCATAGGCAAGTATCCTACCACTGGACCACCTCCAAACTTACATAATCATAATCGGATTATGAGCTTCCATTACACTTGGCTTTGTAAGTCAAATGCCTATTATCAACACACTTGTCTCAATGTTTTGATAAATAATCTCAGACTTGAGGCATAATGTGATCTATGTAAAAAAGACAAACCTCAGGCTTCAAGATGGTCATTACTGATTGTAGCTAGGTGATGTACTTTTGTCATTAGTTGGCATGGAATATGATTTTGGGGAAAGTAACCTAGAAAGCTAACCTTTGACTTGAGTGTTGGCCTGAACGAACATCTTTCGAGCTTCCTTACGGAGCAAGACCGTCTCTCGGAGGCGCAAGAAGTTGTGAGAACCATCAGAGGTCACTGCAGAATAGCCCTCGTAAAGGGCTCGGCCTCCCTCCACATCAGCTGTGGACTTGTGCACCTGGAGAAATAGTTGCAGGTAATTTGCTCCAAATTTTGAAATGACAAACTTTTGAAGGCAGTTCCATGGAGACAGAGCCTCTTCAAAAGTGTCAACAGAAAAACTACTGAATGACTCCTTTGTATAACATCTGTGACGTACATACTTCATTCACCACATGGGAGAGAAGAGGGGAAGAAAAGAAAAAAAAAAAAAAAAGAAAAGAAAAGGAGCAGAAGCATGACAAATGAATCCAGACCATTAGTTGCAGATAAAAAAATTGCAGATAAATAAAATAAATAAATAACAACAGGCACCATAATGTCAGCTAGATTTTACTCATTTCAAAGTACTATTTAAATACATTTACTGGACTCGGCTAAAGCAGAATATTAAGGTGATTCCAGGCTGTTGTAGTATTTAAAAAAAAAAAAAAAAGTAATGCAGGTAGTTGGTTGGCAGGCAGAGGACAGGAATATATGTTATATACACACACACACACAAAATGCCAGAGTAAGCACATCTAGAATCTGTTGTGGTTGTACCTGCAGTCTGCAGAGAAACTTCTGAATGGCATTCTTGCCCACTGTGTGGATTTTACTGCCATCAAGTGTGATGAGTGCATCTGGCTGGCCATCTGGCCCGGTGGTCTCACTCAAGGTCACCAGCCCTTCTCCCGCTTCCAGAAGAACACGCAGAATCACAAAGCGGGCCTGCATATGAGCCTAAAACACAGTGAGACATAAGGGGTCAGTAGTACTCCACACATTGAGTATGAGAATCAAAGTAAATAAGTACAAGCCGGTAAAAATAATACATCAGCCGATCACAAGAAAAGCAAGCAAGTAAGTTGAAAGGGGTGAGACCTGTCTCCAGCTCTTGCTCTCCGGGGTGTAAAACTCCAAACCCAGCAGGCCAGCACGGACCATGTTTAACCAGTTGACATAGATCACCTCCTCTGCTTCCTCACCTTCATGGCCAAAGATACTGCAGCCAAAAACAGCAAATACATGTCTGTATTCTTTTAAAAGTACAAGAACTATTTGCATTTGGGTCAGCAGCTGGCATTACCTGAGCACCTGCTTGTTAAGACAGAGGTAAAGCCCGACACACTCAGCCCTACACTCCTCATAAGAAGAAGCAATGGTAGAGAACTTGCTGTCCCACGTTTCACTGCCTTTATACCAGCTGGAGATCTGAAAAAACATTTACATTAATCAATTTTCTCAGATACATATACCTTTGCTATAAACGCAGCACTACTAGCCATGTTTGTTGATAAAAATAAACTGGAGACCCACCAATTCACCAGTCTCTGGATTGCGAACCTCCGTCTGATTAAAGTTGAATTTTCCTTTTTCATCCTATGGGACAAAAACAGTTTCAGTGTGAAAAAAACTACATTAAATAACTGTAATAAATTTCAACACTGAAACAGACAGCCTTACCTGGACAAAGAGTTTCCCACTGCCATGACCCAGAAGTTCATGAAGGCCCACCTGCACCTCAAAAGAAGGGCCCTTCCACTTGATGTACAGATCCTGCAGGCAAGATTGAATTTGTGAGATCAACACAAATGGGGGGGGGGGGGGGGGGTGCTATAGAGAATAAATCCTTTCAATTCCTGTAACAAATCTAGGCTGAAATGACAGTCACAGTGTTATACTTGTAGCGTTTTTATGTGTTTTTTCTTCCTGAGGGGCAGGAGAGGGTCTGAATATTTTGAGCATAAAAGCCTACTTTAAGATCATCTATCTAGATAATCATGTAAAAATGTGCTTCACACAAAAATGGTTCAAATAAAAACTCAGCATTTCAATACTCATTCTGTGAAGAATGGTATTGTGCCATCACCTGATCCTTCTGAGAGAATCAACTGATTAACAGCCCGGAAACATTACAAAGCATAATACAGTGTGAATAATAAAAGCAAAAAATATGCCAAGCATACAGATAAACTTGTATCATAGTAGACAGCAAAACGGCACCTTATCCTTTTCTTCAAGGAAAGTAAGTTTTTCTTTTTGGGTGGCATATGCAACAGCAAGCACATTCCCAAGAGACACATTTTTAAAACCTTCGGTTTGTCGTATATCATCATCTAGAGCAAAAAATAAATACATTTCAGTAAGGCAAATAAATGGGAAGTTATTTAAATATGTTACACCAAAGCTATTGTGAATTGCAGAACATACAGTTTGGAATATTGATTCCTGCTGGGATGCCACTACCAGCAAAGGTTAGCACATCAAGAGAGGTGAAATCAGGTTTCAGGAACTCATCCTTCTCAAAGGCTGAAGGCCAGGGCAGCTCTGGTAGTAAGACCTCTGCTGAGCTTACCAGCTGTGCAAAGCGAGCGCTCATGCCCTTATTCACCACAGCAACAAATCCTGAGGAGGGATGCAGAAGCGAGTGAATAAAAGAAGCTACCTTCAGGTGAAAGACAAGAATGAGAATTTCCGTTTACCTTCAAATTCGCCTCTTGAACCAAACGGATCTCGGTAACTCTCAATAAAGCCAATGTAACTATTAAATAGAAAAATAAGAGCAGAGTGAAACACTGCCAGAAATTCACAGTTGCATTTTTGAAGTTTATTCAATTAGGGGGTTGGGACTACAAACACTGAAAATGCGTGCGCGCGCACACACACACACACACACAAACACACATTTACGGCATTTAGCAGACGCTCTTATCCAGAGCAACTTACAGGTCCTAATTACAGGGACAGTCCCCCTGGAGCAACTCCGAGTTAAGAGTCTTGCTCAGGGACCCAGTGATGGTAGCGCTAGAGGTGGGATTCGAACCGGGAACCTCTGAATCCATAGGTCCGTAGGCAAGTACCCTACCACTAGACCACCACCACCACAAGGAATCTTTAACCATTTGTGGTGGTCTGATCATTGTGAAACAAAGTGAAAGTGACAACCCTTGTCATTGCAAGGTCACAGCACAGCAGACAGTGAACCACAACGAAATTGGACCTCTGCATTTAACCCATGCACACACATTTTTTTTTGTGTGTATTGCTTTAGTACATTGCTTTCTCAGTAAATTTCCAAACTGTTTTTTGGAATAAACAGCTACAGTTCTATAAGTGTAGGGCCATGAAAATCAAGACAAAAAAGGTCAAATTGGAAGTGCAAAAAGAAAAAAATTTTTTTTTAAATGGAATGAAAAATGGAAATAGGACTAATAGAATACATTTCAGCACACATTAAAAACCAAGTCAAAGCTATGCCTCAAAAACTATACTGAGCCTAAAAATGGCTATTCTTATACCCCTAGTGATAACTGGTGCCACTCTCTAAAGATTCACATTAAGAGCACAGTGGTGAGGACAGTCCTATTCACCTCTCTACAATTGGTCCCTTGTCTTTGATCCAGAAACGGGAGCCTTCTTTATGAGCATCTATAGAGCCATAGGTGAAACTGCGAATGTACTCCTCCACCATTCGTGTCTGGTTCTCATTGGCAGCATAAGCCTAAAAGACACAATGCCTTAATCAGTCTTATCTAAAAAGAGACAACTGCTCTATTCAGGCCTACAAGGTCCAGTTATTTCAGTGAGAAAATCTGCCTGCAGAAGGAATCGGAACCTTAGCTTTCTCCAGGTTCTGGCTCACTTTCTCCATAAGAAAGGCATAGTCTCCTCGCTGAACAGAGAAGGACACGTCTTCAAAGTCATACGTGCCACAGTGTGTCTCTGTCTCACCTTCAACTGCACAGTCTGCAACATCAAAAAGAAAAAGTCTGAGGAGTAAAAAAAACCTCCAGGGAAAGTCAGAAAATTAGTTAATTGTTCTGATATCTTCTCCAAAAGATTTGAAGTGTTCAGTCTATCCTTATTCTCACCCTTCTTAACTGCTGAGGCGAGGCGCACCTCATAGCACCGTTTTCCTTCTGACTCCTTTTTAAACAAACGGGTGTTATAGGCACTCAGGTTCTGCAAAGATATTACAAACATGAATTGGACACTTTGCTACATCAGTACTCCTAATGTAACCCAATCTCCATTTCTGTGTCATATGGGATTAAATAATACACCAGTGTAATTCAATCAAATATAAGCAGATACAACATGTCACAATAGTGAAAACCACCTGGAGAAAATCAAGTGAAGAACATGATTCATACAAATGCTTAATATTGAGGATATTCTCTGTATACAAAGTACCCAGTATTGTACTTCTCATTCTAAATGAAACAATATTAAAAAATAATAAAATACATGATTAAATACTGTACCTTGGAGTCTAGAAATTTCTGAGCCAGCTCTGCATCTTCTAAATTGCAGTTCCCTGAGAAGTATGTGGTGATGCCCTTGAAGAAAGTAAAAAGTCATACAATGAATATAGACAATCATATTAGCCTGTGCTGTAAAAAGGAGATCAAAAAGACATCAACTTGTTTCATTTACTAGTCTAACCTTATCTCCAAGGCCAAGCTGTTTCTGCTTGTCATCCAGAGAGTAGAGGAGATGGGAACAGCTATTCCACAAAGACTCAATTTCACTAGAGTTTTCCTTAAATGCCTGGCTCTCCCACACCAGCGCCTTAAACTTGTCCTGCAAAAGTGACCAAGCCCAGTTGGTCAAGTGCAACACTCACAGCAAAACAAGTCAAGGCAGGGTGTATGCATGTGGTGCCATTCCTGCTCATAATGGACAATTTACCTTCGGCAGATTGGGGATGAACTTTGTGTCACCAAATGACTTGTAATTTCCCATGTTTGCATAAAAACCCGCAGCATATACAAGAAATGCCTGTAAAAAAAAATATATGTATCAGTATAAGAAATCTAACATGAGACTGTATCAAAGGGGTATGTGTGTGCGTCTCTTTAACCTGGTATTCCTCAGAGCTCAGCCCCGCTGCTGTTGCCACAGACTCCAGCTGTGCAGGCGGCTGCTTTCTGAAAATTCTCTGCAGGAGCACATAGATGGAGGGTGACTCTGGGGAGGTCTGCAGCATCACCACAAGGCCCCCATACCAAGCTGCTCTTGAGAGGTAATGTGCGTACAGCTGCTCCTTAGGCGACAGGAGTCGGAAGGCTTCCCCACAATCCAGAGCTGAGATCCCAATGTCATTGGGGAGGTAGTACTGAGAATCTACCATGCTGATTTGTAAGCAGTGCTCCTCCACTGATAAATGAGCTCTGTAGGAGTAACAAACAGCATGTTTTAACAGAAGATTTGGGGTTTTAGATCAAGACATGCTCGTTACCAAATGAATACAACATCCTGTTGGAAAGGTCCCAGGTGGGGATCACAGCTTGGCCTTGCTAGTGTTCAGGGGTTGGATGATATTTTACAAAATTAAGATCACAGTGCTTCATTATTTTTCTAGTAGCTCAACAAAATATATAAACCCAGTGTTTTTCCATCATCCACAGTACACTGCATTAAATCCATCTCAACAGGACTAAATCTACTCTCTGCAAAGAAACAAGCAGCTGCTCAGTGTGCCTTCATTACTGGTGACGCTCAGAAAAGAATATCGCGGTGTCATTTCATCACGATACAGATCAACATCATCCTATTACCAGCGACACTGGCGTTATTTTCAGTTTAAAGTGGAAATAAGCGTAAATAATGGAGCAACGATGATTCAAACAAATAAGTTTAGCTGTTAAATATCAGCCCTATCCATCCTTACTCGCAAACTTCCAGGGCCGTGTGGTGATTAAGACCCTAACAAAGCTAACGGGGCTAACCTGGCGCCTTGTGCTTTTCAACTCCACCAGCCCGCTTAATGACTCGGCAGAACACCCCCACTAGCAGCTATGTGAGAGTATCTCGTCTATTCTGACGACCCACCTTTTTCTGTTTCACTGTATTAGATTAAAATGGACTTTCTACCTGAATTACGAGTCCAACGATGTCAAATTGCAAGCTCACTGCCTGCACCAGCTTCCGCTCTCCATTCAACGCCAGGCCCGCCCCGCAGCCAATCATGTGTGAGAACTGAAGACTGATTAGCATAACAGCCAATCAGAGCACGAAGCTTTTGAGCTCGTTATTGTGAACCTCACCTCCTGCGATACAGGGTGGTCGTGTCCCTAGAGGCCACACAAGATTTTACTGACTAACAAAGAAATATCATTTAAAACGCTGCAAATGTTTAATCCAACCAAAAAATACGTACAGACGCTTAAAATAGAGTTAAACAGTTAACATAATATATTTATATATTTATAAGCGTTTACTCACTTTTTGATTTCCAATTAACCTGCACATGTTTTACAATGTAATGCTGATGGAGTTAAATAGTGATAAGCCAAACATGTAAATTTTGTATTGGTAAACAATGTATCAGGCAATATCTATCTATCTATCTATCTATCTATCTATCTATCTATCTATCTATCTATCTATCTATCTATCTATCTATCTATCTATCTATCTATCTATCTATCTGTCTGTCTGTCTGTCTATGTTGTCTGTCTGTCTGTCTATCTATCTATCTATTTGTCTGTCTGTCTGTCTGTCTATCTATCTATCTGTCTGTCTGTCTGTCTGTCTGTCTATATCTATCTGTCTATCTTTCTGTCTATCTATCTGTCTGTCTGTCTATCTTCCTGTCTGTCTGTCTGTCTATCTATATATCTATCTTTTTATCTATTACAGCTCACACTTCAACACCATTGTTCTGCTTAAACTTAGCACTAAACTGAGGGAACTGGGACTGGGACTCCCAGCCGTGAATGTGGGTCCTGGACTTTCTCACTGGCAGACCCCAAGTGCTGAGTGTGGGCAACATTGTGTCCAACAGCATCAACCTCAGCACTGCAGCTCCTCATGGGTCTCAGCCTCATCTCCAACAACGATGAGCTAGCCTTCATAGAGGAGGCAGAGAATCTGGCAAGATGGTGTCAGACTAACTACCTCCAACTGAATGTCAGCAAAACCAAAGAGCTGATTGTGGACTACTGCAGGAAGTAACAGCGATCCTGCTCACCCCTCCACATCAACGGTTCTCCAGTGAAGAGGGTGAGCAGCATCAGAAATCTTGGGGTTCAGCTCTCTGGGGATCTTACCAGGCACTCACAGCCCTCAGTTCTCCAAGGCGTGGCAGTAGCAGTTTGATTTAGGGTTTCTACTGTGATTCTAAAATCTTCTACTTGGGTGCCATTGAAAGTGTCCTGGCCATGAACATTACTTTGTGGTTTGGGAACTGCTCTCTCCAAGACTACAAAGAACTGCAGAGAGTGATCAGGGTAGCTGAGCACCAGATTTGCTCTGCCCTCCCTGCAAGACATTTACACCAATTGTTGCAAGTCCAGAGCCATCAAAATCATTATGAACTCCTCACACCCTGCAAACAGTCGGTTCAACTCAGATAAAAAGTTCTGCAGTCAGGACAGAAAAACTCAAAAAAGAGTTTTTTTTTTGTTTGTTTTTTTCCCCCCCATAGCCATAAGGCTCTTCAATCAGGACAATCTGATAGAATGCAACCTGTCATGTTGGTACCTGCACATAAATACTTAAAGGTAACACTATAAGTCACTGCACATTTGCACGCTCACACATCGCAACTTCACACTTCCTGTAATATCCATTGTAATATAAGGTCATTTTGTATTATACTTCTTTACAGTTTGTATATAGACCTATTCTTTTCTATTTAACTATCTTTCTAAATTTTATATTTTTATTTTGTCCTTTTTTTTATTATTTTCCTCTCATTAACTTGTACAGTCTATAGAGTGATTCAGACATACATTTCACTGCTGGTTGTGCATGTAACTGTGTATGTGACAAATAAAGTTTTTGAATCTTGAACATTTAATAACTTTCTGTGCTGTATCTTTTAGGGGCGTTAAACCGCTTTCACCACCACTGTGAACAATTATTAGGACAAATAGGTGTAATTTCACAACAAAGAACACTAAATGATATGATGCCAGATGTCTCCCACCCCTTTCCTTCAAATTAAGAAATTAATTTGAAGAATTAATAGAATTAGTAGATCACAGTATCACATCATATCAATATTCATAACAAAGAAGAGTCTTCTTCATGCTTTAATCTTTGACTGAAACAACTCTAATCTCCCATTTAATGCTTGGATGTCTACATGATTAACCACTGACCTCTTGTGTTTATCTCAGTTAGTAGTGCTGTAGCCTAGAGCAGGCAGCAAAGCTTTCACAGCAAACCAGTATCAATAAGTAAGACTTTATAACTGTTAGTTCATACACTGCTCATAGAGAGGAAACAGACACAGACCTCACAGTTCATAAAAGCGCGTAAGACCAGAGCAAGATACAGGACACCATTTATAATTATGAACTAATTTACATAAAAATTTAGAAATTAGTATCTTAGAGGGGCAGCACATGTTAGACATTTTGGAGGTAAAGTTAGAGAGGCAAGGCTGCGCTGGTTTTGGACGTGTCGGGAGAGACGGGGATTATGTCGGGAGGAGGATGTTGAAGATGGAGCTGCCAGGAAAGAGGAAAAGATCCATCCTGGTGTGGCCTGAACAGTTTTGGAATTAAGTAATAAATATCTGGAATGTAGAAACTTAAAGAAACAGGTTTCTGGCTGCCATTATTTCAGGAGTTGGTGCTCTACCTGTCCTGACGCACTGCATGACACATTATGCCTACTTCTGCTTCCTCATTATCGAACTAATGAGCTCCATGTGACCCAGACTTGGTGTGGAGAGCAGGAAAAGCACAACTAACTGCAAACGTTTAAAAAGCATGTTCAAGACCACTTCTGAAAGTGCTATAACAGATGTTTGTGTTTAATTGTCATTGAGATTGTGGAAATGTCATTTTGCTTTTCATTTTTCCATACTGGAAAAACAACTAAAACGCTAAACTTTTTAAATCACTGAGGTTGTCAAGTCGTGTCATATGTGGGTTTTAAAAAAGAAACTGAAAAAAGTTCTCCAACTGATGGCCAACTGTCATACAGAGCTCTTAATGTGGGTGTTAAGACTCCAAAGGAGAATTTAGAAGAAATGGGCGTGAACACAGACAAGCCCACCAGTTTAAGATATGTCATTGGCTGGAGATCTAATAGGCTAAATATTTCCAGTCTTCAAACATTCTGTGCACCAGCTACCAACATGACTGGCAGTTGTTTGTGAGTCCCCTTGGAAATTACAGTGATAACAGAGCAACTACAAATGGTTCTGCGGAATCCTTTAGACCACAAACTCCAAGTGAAAAAGAAATGCAAGCAAAAATTCAGAGAACAGGGGAAGGCCAGGTAAGATACCTGACTTTTAAAACATTCTAAACTTACCATCTATGAGCACTAGAATAAACAGGCCAAACATCATGAAATCTGAATGATTCGATTCATTTTATTTATGACCATAAAATATTCAAACCTGGGGCAAATCTTTTAGAGTAGAGTAGAGTAGAGTGATCTTTTATTATCCCACGAATGGGAAATTTGGGCGTTACAGGGCTCTTATAAAAAAAGACAGGTGTACAGACAGAAAAGAAAAAATATATAAAGATATAGAGAAAGAGGAACAGGAACAAGTACAGGAGAAAAGTAGAGAAGCTATAAATAAATAATAATAATAAATTATCTATCTATATATATCTATATATATATATATATATATATATATACATATATCTATAAGAGTAGATTGAGTTAATATATTTATAAATAATAAATAAATAATTTGATATTAATGAGTTAATATCGTCACTACAAATACAAATACAAAAAAATGGGAAATAACTCTATCATTTGATGAGACGGTGTCTCGTTATTGATTTTTTCATTTGATCATGATCACAAAGTTTTTCCAATAATATTACATTCAAATGAAACTGAATTAAAAATTAAAATGAAAATGGTGTATTTTCCTGTTCTCCTATCACACGATCATGTAGTGCATTTGAGGCTATATACTGAGATATCGTTACTCTGAAGTGTAGCTTAACTAAGCAGGTTTGTCATTCTTAAAATAATACAGAATCACATTTGATATATTTAATATGATACAATAAAAATTATTTTCAGAATGGCAAAAAAACCTAGAAAAGCTTTAGCTTTCAGGTAAGGCTTTCTGCTCTATCAGACACTGCAGACATTCCCAGCATAGTAGTGGATAAGATGAAATGACGCCATAATGAAGTCTCAACTGTGCTGAGAAAGCAGCGCTTTATCTCTCACAGGGAAATAGACACAAGTAGTAGGTTTTTGTCTCTTCACACTGCGCAGTTCCATGATTATTGTTCACTTGCAAACAGTCATTCTAATGAAGTCCTTATCATGTGCAAAGCCGGAAAAGTTTGAGTACTGTATATTTAAGAAAATGTAAAAGATATACTGCAGAAATTATACTTTCTTTTGTTTTGTCATGAAATAAAATGGGCTTTGAGATTGTGGCAATTTAAGATTCATTTTAAACTTCACAAGAACCATCTTGGGGCTGCTGAAGGCATTGATCACAAGAAGGACTGGAAGGATTTTTCTATAGTGTGTTTCTATATATTGTAGTGGTGGTAAATCACAACAGGGCCTGGACAAGCTCTATTTTGCATTCGCATTATGAGTATTTATGGTAAATGGCTAAATGTGTAAGGTTAATAGAGTGTGTACAAAATCTGATACAATTTTTGTCCAAACATTTTCAAATACTTACATTTTCTCTTATTTATATCTTTTTCGCTGAGGAAGAGGTTTTCCGTCAATGGTATATTTTGTATGTTTACTGAAAGAAAAGGGAAACTTCACATAATTCCTTGACATGTATGTGTTTTGATGCAGAGGTGCACAGAGTGGAGGAGCACGGTTGCGTGTGGCAGCTCGCTGCCGCCGCGAGAAGGAGAGCCAGCTGTTCAGAGAGATAGCAGCACTGTTACCCCTGGCCCCAAATGTGGAAGCTCATCTGGATAAAGCCTCAATCATCAGACTACAGTTCAGACACCTGCACTCAGAGTGCTCCTCGACTCACCTGCCTCCAGTGCAGTGCCAGCCACAGCAAAGTCACTTTCTTCTGCAAAAGGTGAACCTATAGTAAGTCCGCTAAGCAAATAGCATCAAAACACATCTCAGTGGAAAGTATATTATAGTAGCTTTTGTTTACAGGGAAAGCTGCTGAAGTGAGTGAGAAGTGGTTTCTGAACCACACATTTGGAGAATTCCTGCTCATAATGACCCTGAATGGCAAGATTATTTTCACTACACAGGATGTCACCTCTCACACTGGAATCAGCCAGGTAAGAAAAAATACTCCTAACATTGCTAAACCTCAAGCAAGTGATAAACATCAGAGTAGATCTTGCTGGATCTTGCGATTAACACTATTTTGTAACATGTCATGTTTGACATTCTTTAGAGAATATATTTCTTTATTTCAGATGGATCTGTTTTATTTGAGTTTGTTTGATTCTCATGCATCCAAAATTCAAAAGGACAAAAATATATTCTTGCCAAAGTTGACTAGTAAGTATGAAACCCTTTTTGTGATCACATTTTATTTATTGCATTTTATAGTGATCAACGGCAATACCAATGAGTTAACGAACAAACTGTTAAAAGATTAAACAAAACAAAACAAAAAAAACAGAACTGAAACATGTGCAGATATGTCCCTTTACCCCACTTTGTTTTTAAAATTGAAATATGAGCTCTGTTATAATAAAGGCCTATGTCACTTGAAGATATGAATAATGTAGACATCACTGTACATCCCAAAAATGGCCTCTTTCACATGAACCCTATTTAACTACAGTAGGTCCTGCATAAGTAATTGTTACTTGATCTTTGCCACCGGTTTTCCATGTTACTTTGCTGGTTTACAGTTGGGTCCATATATATTTGGACACTGACACAAGTTTTGTTTTTGTACCTGCTTACTGAAACATTCCAATTATAGTTACATAATGGACATGGACATAATGTGTAGACTCTCGGCTTTCATTTGAGGGGATCCACATTCAAATTGGATGAAGGGTTTAGGAGTTCCAGGTCCTTAACCAGTACCACCCTCTTTATAAAGGGACCAGAAGTAATTGGACAATTGACTCAAAGGCAATTTCATGGCAGGTTCTTCATTTTGTCATTATCAATTAAGCAGATAAAAGGCCTGAGTTGATTTGAGGTGTGGTGACTCTGCACAGGGAAGATTTTGCAGGAATAGACAACATGCGGTCAGCAGCTCTCCATGCAGGAACACATCCCTAAGCTGCAAAACAGAAAAAACCCATCTGAGAAATTGCTACAATATTAGGAGTGGCAAAATCTACAGTTACATCAGGTACAGGTACTTCCTGAGAAAGTAAGAAAGCAGTGGTGAACTCATCCATAGAAGACAACAGTGTTGGATGATTGTAGAATCATTTCCATGGTGAAGAGAAACCCCTTCACAACAGCCAACCAAGGAACACCCACTCTCCAGGAGGCAGGTGCATCAATATCCAAGTCTACCATTAAGAGAAGATTGCATGAAGGTAAATACAGAGGGTGCACTGCAAGGTGCAAACCACTCATAAGCCTCATAAATAGAGAGGCTAGATTGGACTTTGCTACAAAAACATCTAAAAAAGCCAAGCACAGTTCTGGAAAAACATTCTTTGGACAGATGAATCCAAGATCTACAGTAATTGTTCAAAGGTTTTAGGCAGGTGTGCAAAAATGCTGTAAACAAAGAATGCTTTCAGAAATATCAATAATGATTGTTTATTTTGTATCAATTTACAAAATGAAAAGTGAGTGAACAAAAGAAAAATCTAAATCAAATCAATATTTGTAGCTACCTTTGCTTCAAACCAGCATCAGTTCTTCTAGGGTACACTTTACCACATCTAAAACACGTGTGAGGCAGCGTGATGGCTTTGGGTGAGCATGATGTCTGTGGCATCTTCGACACTAGTGTTTATCGATGATGTGACACAGGACAGAAGCAGCTGAATGAATTCTGAGGTGTTGAAGATATTAGCTGTTCTTTCAGGCCTGGCTGGAGTCGTCTGACAAGGCATGCGCTCACAATACAGATGTCCATCTGGTGTATTATGAAACGTACACCCAATCAGTTTGACCTTACTAGCTGAATTTGAGAAGACAGTATGTGACCCAAAACATACAGTTAAAGCAACCCAGGAGTTTATTAAAGCAAAGAAGTGGAATATTCTTGAATGCAAGTCAGTCACCTGATCGGAACCCAATTGAGCAGCATTTCACTTGTTAAAGACTAAACTGACAGAAAGGCCCACAAACAAACAGCAACTGAAAGGCGCTGCAGTAAAGGTATTAGAAATGAACATTTTATTTTCAGTTATTTAATTTGTCCAATTACTTTGAGCCCCTGAAATGAAGTTGAATTAGGTAAAAATGCTTTAGTTCCTCACATTTTGGAATCTTTTTGTTCAACCCACTGAATTAAAGCTTAAAGTCTGCACCTCAACTGCATCTGAGTTTTAGACTGAAATTCATTGTAGTAATGTACAGAACTAAAATCCCTGTCCAACTATTTATGGACCTAACTGTATGTTCCATGTTAGTTTATAGGTACATAAATATTTTTGCAGTTGCAGTTTTTCCAACCAATAAGGCAAAGGTCCTAAGATATATATTCTTACAAAGTTGACTGGAAGGCATGGAGGCCTTTTTGTAATCACATTTGATTTATTGCAATTATTTATTGAGTTAATGAACAAACAAAACAAAAGATTACAAAACATTACAGAACTAACTACAGCATTTACACATAAAGGGAAATTGATTGTAATTGAGTAAATTAGTTAGCAGAGTTGCAGTTTTGGTGAACCATATCTTTAACAGCATTCTGATTTCATGGACTGTGAATGTCACACCCAACGTAAAGAGCCTTTATATCCCAGAGATTTGTTAAAAGACATTTAACAGATTATTACTAGATGGAAAATCATCCCAAATCTTTAATTTGTACAACCAAGAAAATTTTCTGTCTGGGATTTCTTTTCTCGTTGATTGAGTACCTTTCAAGTAACCAAACTTTGCCAAAACTATGAGATTTATTCTACAAATGTGTTTACTTCAGGGAGCCAAGGACAGCAGAAGTGTCAATTTTTCCTCCGCATCAAAGGTGCAACCAACCACAAGCTTTCTCCCTGGAAGGTACCTCCTTAACCCACCTAATAGATACAAATTCTAACAGAACACCAAACACCAGAATGTGTTTGCCCCTCTATGTTCTGTCACCTTTCTGTCTGCAGGTGATTAACTGCACTGGGGTTAAGAGGTCGTCCCATATTCCAGGGTGTAGCTGTCTGCTTTTACTGTGCAGGTCATTGCCAGGAAGGATGTCATTGAGAGGGAGGCTTGTATGAATTTCAACACGCTCCTGAGCATCCACGGCCCAGATATGAGGTTCACCTACTGTCACCCTGGGTACATCTCATAGATACTGTACTCACACTGCACTTCTTTCAGCTTCTCAACTAACTGCTTGTAGTTCCATATGGCACTCTTTCTGGTTTCTCTGGTTCAGGGTCCTGGAGCTGATTGGTTTTAGTGACACTGAGCTGCTTGGTCAGTCTGTGTACCAGTACTATCACCCATCCGACTGTCAACAAATTGTCAGAGCACACCACTGCTGTGAGTGACTCATACGCCTATATGCCAACTATAATGTCATTTAAACTGTACTCGTTTAATACAGCTGCTGCTTTTGTAATGGGGAAAAGTTCAACCATCAGACATATTTGACATCTGAACTAACTGAGTATTATAGCAGTTGATGAAAACTGGTACTAGCTATATATCCACTCTATAACCTTAACACGCTCCCAAAAGGATTGATCAGCTTAGGTTCAGGGAACTGTGTAAATTAGATTTTTGACCTATCCATAACTTTAATCCTTCTTATCTGTCGTGACACAGTGTTTGCAAAGGGTC
The DNA here is from genome assembly GCA_017165825.1 of Hepsetus odoe. Lineage (NCBI taxonomy): Eukaryota > Metazoa > Chordata > Actinopteri > Characiformes > Hepsetidae > Hepsetus > Hepsetus odoe. The sequence goes on along the minus strand of CM029381.1, from coordinate 12,585,749 downwards.
AAGTGCACACAGGAAAATATCGGCTCCTGCAGAAACATGGCGGCTATGTTTGGGTAGAGACAGACGCGACAGTAGGGTACAACATTCACACGGGGAAGCCAGAAAGTGTTGTGTGTCTCAACTACATTCTAAGGTAAGAATGCATTCTGCTAGGGGTGCACACTTGGAAATGTAAACTGAGTTGCCTGTTTATTAGGTATCCCCACGGCAGTAGTCTGGTAAAGTAAGAGCTATTTGTGGTTCCAATCCCATGTTTCACTGGGGTGGTTCTATAGCTCTATCAATGCACTTAACCCATACTGCCAATGTGAACATAATTTTGGATCAAAATGAAACAATGTCTTTTAATATTTGTAAAGAAAGATGAGATGCTGTCTCTTACTGTACATGTACCAATAAGGTAGGCGGGACTGGTGGAGGTTCTATATTGCCTTTTTTTCACTGACAGATGAGCAGTAATAAAAAACATACAAACGTGGCAGGTTTTTCCAGATGAAATGGTACTAAATGGCAGCAAACTTGCAGCTCAGTTTATTTTAATCACTATGGAAACCAGATTATCACCATAATTATCACCATCCTGCTCTGTTTTACCTTGAAGGAGTAGAGATGGCAGATGTGATGGGAATGTGACAAGATCCTGGTTGAAAACCATGTGTCTCCGTCTCCAGCTTTCAAAGTCCAGCCCATCCGGCAGATCGGCCCACTGCAATTTCTACAACCACCAAAGAGCACTGCAAGTTTCCAGGGTCATGCTGTGAGAGAGGTAAACACTCAGACATCAGCTGGCTTTAAAATTAAAGACTCATCACTGACAGGTCTCGACTTGATTTCTACTTTCTCCAGAGGGATCCGGCAATGACCATTTAGATATTTCAAGATTCACACAAAAGTCACAAGCCTGTAACTTGTTCATCAGTATATATATCTATATATGATTTCTATTTTTTTTAAGGTATAAACCTTTATCTGAGTATGGAGATTCAACCCATAGAGTATAATCTCAACAATGTACTCACATCAAAGCAGTGACGCCAAGCATTAATGCTTTGATCCCCAGACTTCTGGTTAAGGTTTTAGTTCTTATAAACCGGATGAAAACTGTGCTTCCTTCCTTTAGGACATTTGCGAGCTGGATTTGGACAACCTGGCTCCATATGTCCCTATGAATGAAGAAGACTTCTGTTTAACCCCTACTTTAGGAAGAGTAATAAACAGTCCAGATTTGAACACCTATCCCACTCAGTATATGCTGAACACTGAATCGAGTATGTTGCTTGGGGACAGCCCCTTCAGCAGCAAACAGCATTTTGCCTTCTTTGGAACACACCGCCAGTCATTTTTCCCTCACAGATAGGTATGTTTTTGGTTAGAAATTGCATGGGTGGATATGATCCTCTTCTTTTCCATCATTGCTTCATAACATTTTCTGCTTCAGGTAAGCGGGTTCCTGCCTACTTCTCAGACAAAGCCAAGATCTCTGCTTACATCATCAGGAAAGCAAACAAGTGGCTATACAATTTTTTGGACCTTCTTCTGAGAGAATAAACACAGTGGATCATAAGCTAATTTCTGCTTTCTTTGGTACTAGGTGGAGGCCAACAGTCAAAGCCTTTCCTTTCAAAACAAGACAAATCAATGGAGGGATATGACCAAAGGTCCCAGACCATCTGACCAAAATCACAGGAAAAAACTCTGGTAAGACCAGAGTTTTAAAACTTGAAATGTTCAACACATACAAGGCAACTTTCACTTTTTGAAAATTGTATTATTGTGTTTTCTTACTAAATCAGATGGACCAGCAGCCTACATTTGTTGCCAGAATCCACTCAGAACTGTAGTGCCTTGGGCCCAATTACTCCAGACTCTCCCAGTCCCCAGGGACCCTTTACCAATATATCACTCAAAACAGTTGCAGGAAAAAATGAACCCAGAACCAGTTTAGGCTACAATATAGATGGGAATGGAGAGGTAAATGCCTTCAGGGACCCACTTTTCAATTGCTTCAGGGGTCTGAACTTACTACAGTCCTTGACCAGGCCACCCAGAGCAGCTGGTTCATGAGAGCAATGCAAAACTCTACAAATAAACATGCTTAGAAGTAGAAAAATTACCTTTACTTAAATGTGTGTTCGCAAACAGTATCTACATTTTAAGTGTAAACATGCTATCTGCATATTTAGCACCAATTTCTCATATATCAAACTCCTTAATAAAACAACTAAGTTCACTCTTGTGTCCTTTTGACATTTTTTGAAGTAGCATAACAAAAGGGTTAGGTGTGATTGCTTTAACTGCAGTTATAACACAGACCAAATAGATGAATACCCCGAGCAGAGGATTCTAAATATTATGTCAGATTTCTGGACTGTTTTATATTGTGCATTTTCTTTATAAACTTGTTGCCAAAAATCAGCATGAAGAAAAATCCAGTGTATTCAGTTCTTTATTTTTCCAGAGTACAACACTTTCCTAAAACACCAGGATTTACTTGTTACATGATCAAAACAAAAATCCCATCCATAATCTAAAGGCATGGAAACTTCAAAACAGACACACTGGGGAAAAAAAACCTACATATGTAATTTTAAAGCAAGAGCTTAATTAAAATAAGAAAGACATGGAATTCCATTATAAAATCACCTATGTACACCACTGATTTGATTCTGTTTGATGAAACATTTCTTCAAAGAGCATCATGTGTAGGTATTTGAAGAGTCACAGAACAATGATGCATCTATTACAATGGTGTTCCTGCAGAGAAAAATGACATTTTTATTATTTATATATATATATATATATGATATTTTATTATTTTTTTTGGTTCATGTTCTTCTGCAATTTATATCAATGCTATTCAAAGATTATACTTTGCAGTTATTGTAATGGGAGGAAGCCTCAATATCACTGTAAATTATTAGTGAATACTGTGCCATCTCGAGAGAGAATACATCCAAATATCTTAAACTATCAGTAAAACCAAAAATACGTACGCGTTCATACTCTTTCCACTACCACTAAGCACAATGTAGGGGAGTTTTCTGGGACTTCTTGTTTCTCTTGCAGTGGTAGGTTTCACAGTGTCAGAGGAGTGTCACTGCTGCTCATCTCTTCTTCAGCAACTGTAGGGGCATAGCTATGGCTTCAGCCGCGAATACCAAACAGAGCCACAATATAGTACGATTTCACTGTGAGGCTAAGTCACAGTGAGAGAAAATATTTAATTTAGAGAAAATATTTTACCGTTCGAAAAGCCTGGTTGAATTTGTGGAAGAATGATATTCAAATATGACTGTACATGCTACAATTACAAAAATGAGTTCTGATAGTTATTATATAAATAGAAAAATTAAGACAGCCCAACAGCAACAATGTTGAAGAGTTAGAATAGTGTGTTCAGTGTTTATCCTTAGTAAAGGTTACAACTGAAATTAAAATTTTCAAAATTGAAATGTATTTTAAAATGCATCCGCTCAGAATGGAGACTCCATTGCTACTTGATGTAACATGGTGTTATATATATATATATATATATATATATATATATATATATAGTATTGTGCAAAAGTTCCTTCAAAAACTGTGTGCAAGTGTACCTAGAAGAATTGATACTGTTTTGAAGGCAGGTGGTCACACCAAATAATGATTTGATTTAGATTTCTCTTTGTTCCTTCACTGCATTTTGATTGATGAAAATAAATAAACTTCCATTTTAGAAAGCATTCTTTGTTTACAGCATCCCCCCCCACTGTTATTAGTATACTGTGTGTGTGTGTGTGTATATATATATATATATATATATATATATATTATATATATATACACATATATATACACACACACACACACACGTGTGTGTGTGTGTATATGGTATATGTGTATATATATATATATATATATAAAATACACACACACCAAGTAGTAATGGGAGTTTCTCATTCTGAGCAGATGCGTATAAAATACATTTTAACCAAATGAAACATACCGCCTCTTCCTCCAGTTTTTTCATTCTTTTCTCCGTTTTCATCTTTCCAGAGCCTTTACCATGGAAACGATGGGACAGCTGTCTGAAAGCCTACAAGAAGTTAAAAACCCAAAAGAACAATAATTTGAGAACAATTACTACACAGTGTCTCTTATGTTTCTGGTAGGGGAGAAACACCACAAGGTCAGACCTCTTTAGGTGTGAGCTTGCGGCCAGACTCATCCACATATTCAATCTTGACATCTGGCTTGTATCCATCTTTCTCTTTAAACTCCTGAGTAAACCCCCTGTACTCCTCCCGTCTACTGTACTTGTCATCGATGGCCCTGAAACAACAACACAAAACAAATGAAGCAACCCATAAAGGAAAACATTTATGGTTCATGCAATAATTCTAGATATTTAATTTAATCTGAATTCCATTATGACCAAGTTATGTCAGAACAGAAAAAATGGATTTCACTTTCAAGCGTTCCTCTTCCTCAACTCACATCTTATCTTCAATGCAGTAGTTATCATTTGGCAGAGCTCCTTTTGGAGCACGGACTCGAGCCACCTTCTGCACCTGAGTATCCAAAAGTCCTGTGAAAGAGGGTAACTCATTTGAATGCAATGCCTTTTAAACAAAATTATTAAACACCTCCCACAACCCTAATCAAAACAAGTGGCTAAGAAAATGAGTGAGTGAGTAGCTAGATGAAATAAACATGCTAGTGACTTGCCTTTGTTCTTGCAGAGGAGTAAGGCAGCTGCAAGGCCAGAATTAACAATAGGCTCTTCATCCAGAATTGTGGTTGAAGCTGTTGCGAACTAAAGCAACACCATAAACACACAAAAACTTTAACAAATTCTACTCCAACAATAAACCACAATTTAAACAAGATTATTTTGAAACAGCAGTGTCTCTGTGGGCATTAGGCAATTTAAGCTTACATCAGGCTGCTTCTGCTCTTCATCCAAGTTCACTGTGCTCCAGCCCACATTATCATCCATTTCAGAATCAGAGCCACCAGCTCCCTCACGCTCCTGCTCCTGCTCAAAGTCCTGCACAAAATCCACAAAAATAGAGACAATAATTTCTACATCTCAACCTGAACCTGTTCAGGTAAAATTACAGCTCACATGATGTAGTGTAAGTGCATACCATGATATCTTCCTGGTCCTCTCGGTTGCCTGAAAGACCATAGGTAGGGATATCTCCCAGTGTGCGGCAGAACTCTGAGGTGGCATTGAAGACAATGTTATTCTTCCTGTCAGGGTCTTCATCATCATCTTTGGGTCTCTCCAAGTTTTGTAGATGCTCCACCACCTGTGATTTATTTTAAGGGGAGATGAAAAGTGAAATTTTTTCAAGCTATGAAATGTTCATTATTCTGCATGCATTTAAAAGAGAATAGATTACAAGTAATGAAAGGAAAACAGAAATGAAAGGTGCTTAAGAGGTGCATCCAAGCATTTTGCAACACATGTTGACCTTTTCTCCTGAATTTTTCAACAGCTGTTTCTGTTTAAGCTTCCTCTGTTTCTCCAGCTGTTTCTGCAGCTCCAGCTCTGCCTCATCCTCTTCAATGACTGCAGGCTCCACATGAGGCATGTCATCTGAGAGAGAGAAAAATTGGACATTTATAGAAAAATAATATTTAAAAAAGATTAATATTTATATACCTTTTGCAAACATTCCAATTGTTTACATGTTAATTAATGGATCCATTCTTAAATCTTTCTGCAAAATTAAATCAATAATGATCAGTTTGCATGGGTTGAGCCAAAACGTGCCGTTGTACAGAAATATCTATTACATGATCTAAATTTTTCAAAATAGTGGTGACTGGCACTTATAAAGCTCCTAAAACTATAATGTAAAATGTTTACAAACATGTTGCTTGATGCCAAGACATTCTTTAAAATGCCGAAGTATAATCTGGGTGTTCGAAAGACAAAGCTAATCTACAAAATTTCTCTTTAACAGGTCTCACCTTCATCGCTAAAATCCATGTCGGCCATCCGGATATCATCAGACTCTGGAAGCACATCAGTATGTTTACTGCCATTGTCTTCCTTAAAGTCTTCCTCTTCACCATCTTCATCCCCTTGCCGCCTCCCCCGGCCTCGTGACCTGAACGACAGCGCATGAAGGTTACAGACACCTTAAGGGTCAACAGAATTAACTGATTGATTTATTTATTTTAAGTGACGGAAATGGAAATCAGTACTCATAGCCAAGGATGTGTTACCTGGAGCCAAAGTCTGTGCTACGAGAGTCATCTGTGAGCAAGTCTTCGGTCTTGACAACTTTCTCCTTCTTTCTGATCTTCTTCACCCGACGCTTTGTCTTCTTGAAGCCCACCTGAATACAGACACATTTAGATTAAAAACAAACAGAACTTAATCAACACTTATGCATGCTCAATAACACACATTGACTTACCATCTCCTGTGGGGTGTAGTACTCTGAGGCGATCATGAGACCCGGCATCTCCAGTGTTTGTGCCTGGTTGTGTAGGGTTTCTCTGATGGCCTGTAACTCACGCTCTCTCTCCCCAGAAGCGCAGCCTCCAGCACTCAGACGAAAACCCTTCTTTTTCTCTCCCTCTATCTCCTCATCATATTTTGACAGGACGGACTTTGGTTTAAACTAAGGGATAGAATGTACAAAAGTGGAAAAGTATAAGTGTTAGGGCATCTTAAAGAACTCAAATACTAGATGATTACAAGCTTGAGACGATGATGATCCAAATTTAAGGGACATGTAAGTAAGCAAGCTAACCATGACCATGTCATCCACACTTTCTTCCTCATCATATGGTTTGTAGTCAGGTTTCTTTTTCTTAAGCTCCACATTCTTCTCTGCCTTCTCTCGGTCTACCAGACCCACATTGACCAGAATGTCCTCCTTCTCTTCCAGGACACCTAAAACAACAGGACGAAGGGTTGTGCTGAAAATACTGATGCTTTTGATAAACAGCCCAATGCCCTCAACTATTCATCACTATTCTGTCATTTTTAATAACTATTTTTTTCCCCATTTAAAAAAGTCTGTTGTACAATAGGCATGGCAAACAACTGTATTATATTGTAGTCTAACACTAATAATGTGATACGAATTTTATTGAAAGATTACTACCAGTACCGAACCTTACTAGTGACCGTGTATGCTTGTGGAGAGACCATTGTGCACTTACCTTTGTCTTGTAGAGTAAGAATGACTGTTTCCCCCTCATTAAAGGAATCCAGCTTGTGTTGTACAGTAAGACCTTTGAGGTCCTTCGACCCATAAGCCTCCTGAAGGCAGAAAAAACGCAAAAAACAAAAAGCATTATACACACAGGGATCATGATGTGTTCATATACTAAATTCCTATTACTGATTAACTTAACAACTGTTACAGGTCAAGATAAGAGTTCTAAATCTACAAACCTTCTTGCTTTGTGCAAACTCCTGTTCAACCAGATTGCTTACACCAAATTCTTCATCCATCTCTTCAAGGAGCTTGGCCTGTGAAAAGGAATAAAACGCTGTATAAGAGAGATACTGCATAAAGTTTGTTTAAACATCATGTATTTTGACAGAGGTCTTATCCGTTACCCTCTTCTCTGCCATTTCCTTTTCCTTAGCTAATTTGCGACTCCTTTCCACCCAGGCAGCGGTGTCGTCCAACCATGGTTCATCATCTCCGAGTGTCTTTACCTTTCTGCAAAAAAAGAAATAGAGATTGACCATTATTACAGTAATAAAATATTACCCAAGCCATCTAAATTTTAGTTTAAGACCATATCTGAAATACACAAATGAGAATATCTGCAGAAAACATATTCCCAGAACAATTGTCTTTAAAATGCAGACTGTAAGAGAACTGTACCCAAGTTTCTGATTAAGCAGACGCTTCTCTTTAAGAGCAGCCAGCTTCTCTCTAATCTCGGTCTGCTGTCTGATCTGAACAGGGTTGATGGTTTCAGCTACGATGGGTTCCTCCTTTGTGCCAAGTTCTGAAATCAGCAAAACAATGGTATAAATTACATGCAATGCAAACCACGGGTTTATTTGGTAATGTCTATTTTGTCAGCTGTCAGCTACCTTTTTTATTCTCATTCAGCTCCAGAGGCTTCAGACCCAGTTTGGCCCTCAGCTTACTGAGAGAAGGAAAACAAGAAAAAAATTAGGTGTGAAATCAACCAAAAGCAAACCAAAAAGCATGAAAAGGGATATTAATGACATGAATTGAAAATACTTCAGCAACATACTTGGTCTCTTCAATGCTGAGCGAAGCATCACCACTCGCAGACTTTGGTGCGATTTCTGCAAATCATAGGAGACAGTTCATAATTGGACATCAGCGCACTGAAGGAATTCAAAATCATGTACATGGGATACAAAGAACAGGTTGTAAAACAGTTTCACAGCACATTTTATTGTTTCATTACAAACGGGTTTTGAGCAGCTCCGCGTGAGACAGGGAAAAACAATATTTTATTCAATGTCTTTCATAGTGTTTTTCAAATGATCAGATGTCAGAAAGAAATGCAGATTCTTACACCTTACATTTTTGCTAAAGCACCTACACCAAAAAGGCACCAACTTTATATGCTCAATTCTGCACTTTAATAACAAAACAGATTACCCAGAATGCACCCGGGTGATGTGTTTCTAGCAGCGATTTCCATGAAAGTTTACAAACGAGATACCCCTAAGAGAGACTCAGTGATTTTATGCTTTAACACATACTAGAAGTGTGTTTTAATTGGAGAATTTCGGCGTTTTGAGTAATGTGTCTCAGACCTTACAGCCTTGACATGAAGGCAGATCGTTGATGATGCTGTTTCTGTGGCCTCTCCAGACTCACCCTCGCTCTCCTCGTAGGCTGCATCCACCTTCTCCTTCTTCACCCGCGGTTCTCCGCCGCCCTTCTCTCCTTTACTGCGGCTCTCCTTCTCTCCCCGACTGCTCCTCTCTCGGGAGCGGGATCTTTTCCTCCTCTCTTTCTCCTTGTCCTTCTCCTTTTCCCGTCCATCTCTCTCCTTCTCTCGGTCCCTCTCCTTGTGTCGGTGTTTCTTATGCTCCCGATGCCGCTCCTCAGGGTCCCTCTCCTTGTCCTTTTCCTTGTGTTTCTTTGATGAGCCCATGTCACTTGCGAGCTGCTTTCTATGTACTGTCTGAGTGAATTAAATTCAACCTAGCTGAAAAGACGTGAACTAAACGTATGGGGCAAACAGATTAGCCGCTCACACGACTAGCCTTGTTAGCCAACTAGCTATCAAACTACCCGACAAAAGCTTTCACCTCAAACATGGACACGTTTCCTGTGCACACTTCGGTAATAAAGGAACCCTGCTGCTCGATGAGTCCAACATACAATTAAAATAAGAGTTTAAACCGCTTGTTAACTTAACGAGTCAAGCATAAACATCGTCCAATAGTCGTTATGCGAGCGTTGAGCGGAACTCCGTCACAGTCGAATCCGCTTCCGTTTGCTGCCAACTAGCGGGGAGGAGGTGCAACTACACCCCACCTGCTTTAAACCAGCTTCTGCAGAGGCGCTGAAGAGAACCAGGCAACTCAGTCTCAACAAATACAACCATTCATCTCCTGTAAACAACAACCTCGGGGAGACTGTGAGCAACATCATATTTAAAACTCACAGTCTCCCCGAGGTTGTTGATATGATGTTGCTGATGATAAAATAGTGTTCAATTCAAAATAGGTTTTGAAGGTATTATTATACTCTGCATCCACTTTTTTTGATCATTAAATTTTCTTTTCATATTTTTTCTCCATATCACTTTATCACTGCACATATTCAAAGCTGTGAATCTCTGTGCTTTTAGAGGCTACAGGGATTCAAGCAATCAAAATCTGTTCTGAGAACAAAGAATCATGAAGATATGAAAGATATCTTCATATCAACATAGTGGTTAGGGAGTTGGCCCCAGATCTGAAGATTGTAGGTTCGATTCCCTCACCAGTAGGTTGCCCTGAGGTACCTTTGAGCAAGGTACCGTCCCCTTCATTGCTCCCCGAGCGCTTCCAATAGCTGCCCGCTGCTTCAATAGCTGCCCTGTTTCACAATGACAGGGGTTTTCACTTTACTTTATATATTTATCTGCTGGAAATGTAACATTAATTTCAAATTACAAATGTTCCAAAATATACAGCTACAAAAGCCATTCCTCCCTGGCTGTGAGACAACTGTTCCCCTTCTGTGCGTTATCTTCTGAATGGTAGCTTGTAGATGTCAAACAATCAAGATCTTCAAAATTTGCATTATGCATCTCAGTCCTTTACTGGGTGAACAAATAAGAGAACAATATAAAAAGGTAAGGAAATATAACTTCTTTATTGAAAAATACACTAAAGCAAGCAACATCATATACAACGATATGTATATACTTGTTAGAAAGTGACATTATTGTTGTTGTTGTTGTCGTCATCATTTACCTACTTAATTAATTAATTAATTAATTAATGTTGAAAGGGTGCCCTGTAATTGACTGGGGATCTGTTTAGGGTGTTTGTCTTTTGTTCTGTGTATGCTGTGATTGGCTGCAACACCATGACTACCATATTCAGGATATTCAGGATTCAGATTGAATGAGGAATGATGTGCAGGACTGGCAAAAGTTTCTAGGGAAAATTGATCGTCTGACATAATGTAACAAAACAAATATCAACTCTTTATGATCAAGACTTCTCAGACTTCAAGACTGAAATTCTGTATGAAACAAAAATGCATAAGCTCTTGCAAATTTCTTCAGCATCTTTAGCTGCTCCATGTGTCCTTTCTGTCAGGAGAACTGTTAAAATAAGCATATGAGCATGTGAGTATTTGATTTGAAATCATTAGGATTTGAAAACATTGTTTTGATTATAAGTCCTCTATTAAGTGTTTACATTTAGTTTGTTTGTGTGTGTGTGTGTGTGTGTGTATATGCCATTAAGGCAGTTATGGCTTAGCTATTAGATATCTACAGTGCAAACTATAAGGATTAGGGCAGCACTGTAGCATTCCTGCTTTGCATGGGTTTCAGAAATGCTTACCTTCTCCTGGAGAAAGAAGACTTTTTTATGACTACCCTACTTTCTGGCTGAGTATGCTGGCCTTGAAAACAAAACGGAGGGTGTCTCAAAGTGCATAATGAAAATAAGAACTGTTCTGTTTTAAAACCAAGATTCACAGCAAAAATTACAAAGTCATTGTCAATATCACACTGTCATTGTAACTCAGTGAATCAATCCTATTCTAATCAAAAAGCAATATATTGTGCATCAAAGTATTAACACTTCTATATACGAATAAACTTTACGCACAACAAAGTCTTAATAAACATATACAAAAAAAACATTCTAAACTATTCCTGCATAATGACTTTTGTAGCATTAATTACCAAACAGTCTATAGAGTGGCATCAGACTGAAAGATTAATTAAATTAAGTGAAACATGCTCTGCTGACATGAAAATACCTGATGGCAAACATTCAAATCTGTGTTGTTTTAATAAAAAAAGCATTAAACAAATCAGGTCATTAAGGTCAAAATCATAGTCTGTTTACATTGGCCTGCGTTAACACTCAGACAATGGAGCCTTTAGTTGCCTCCATAGTGTCAGCGTCTCCTTGGGGCTTCTCTTATGCACCAGAAGTACTTTGCGGTATACACATGGCTTTTCCCTCTCAGCCTCTGGTAGATCAAAGGTCAGAAACCCAGGGTGATAATTTGGGGATATCCCAAGTCTCTGAAGACACATTCCCAAGTACACATCATCGATGGGAAACAAGCTGACCCTTTGTGAAACTACACGCAGCTGCATGGCCAGACTAGCAGAGTAAACAACTCCCCCTCCACCTGCATATGTTGGATACACACCATTATAGAAACTCTCAGGTATGTAATATTTAGCATTGGCTTGGCGACTGGGCCAAGCATTGGTAATCACATCACCAACAAGAAAATCATCTCTTCCTTTTGTTCCATTATCTGTGCCTTGTGAAGAAGCTTGGTGTTCATCCAAGTAGTCCAAGAGAGCACCTGTCCTGACGAAAACATCATCGTCCCCTTTGAAGACAAAGTGAACATGCGAGCAATGCATGGAGAGCCAGTCCCAGAAGAGCACATCCTTCAGGGTGAGGTTGAAAAAGGTGTCTCTGAAGTCCCACTGCAAGATGTCTTTATGCTGGCTGCTCTCCAGCTGTAAGAGTGCAGCCAGGTCTGGGTGGGGGCCTGTTGTTGTGTCTTGCCTTCCAAGCAAGAAAACAGTGTGTACTCGCCATCGTTTCGCCCCTACCTCCTGTTGTACCCAACCACTTCTCCCCCATGTCTCCCTGATGGCCTGCCTGTTCTCAAAGTGCCCCACCTGGGACTTGATTGCCATGAGTAGCACTGATGCCTCTGTGTTTTGCCAAGTGCAAAGGTCAGGTTGGTCTATCAGGAGGCTATAATGCCTGCAGTGCATGGATAAAACAAAGTCCTGCATCTGTTCAGGCATAGTGTTAAAGTCAGGCAGTTGAGATGCCCAGAGATGGTCAGGACTACATGGAGGAGAACTGTCACTCTCATGCATGTAATTAGGGTCAGTGCTTGGATCCCTAACCCCTGTGCTGTTACCTCTCAATATGGGATTGTGTTGTCTGTCCTGGAGGTGCTGTATACGGTTCCACAAAGCACCTTCCACCAAGCGCAAGTTCCAGAAGTTGCCGAGTGGATGGGGTGCGAAAACTCCAGAATTTGATGAAGCTCCAGGGGCTATGAAACGAAGGGGAAGCTGAGGTTCTGGCCTGTAGGACATGGCAACAAATATGGACACCATGATGTACACCAAGAGATGACTCATCATCACAAATGGAAGAAGACACAGGCACAGGGCCCTTCCACTGCACCTGCATCGTGCCATGGACTGGGGGGAAAAAAGGAATTATGAGAACAGATTATTTTACATATCCAACAAAGTGAGCTGCTACACTTCCCTTTTAAATTGCTGGAAAACCAAAGCCAGTTCAGTTGTTCTTGCTATGCACTGAAAAAGTCTAGGTTTGAGATCAAAATTTGAATATAAGATTTTCAGCTCTTATTTCCAGGAAAGCTTTTGAGAGCTTTCATAGCATTGTGTATGGAAGTCCTGTTAGCAAAAGTTAGCAAAAGTACTGAAATAGAAAGGTTTAAAATGTGTTAATGTAAGTGACACTTCATATTTGGTTGAATATCCGTAACGGCATCAATAACAGCATCAAGCCTGACTTCATCAGATTTTTTTTTTTTCTTTCATTTGGCTACTCGTAACATCTTTCAGCTGTTGTTTGTTCTGGGGAAGGGAGCTTTTTCAGTGCAACCTGTAAGTGTAACCAACAGAATTTAAAGACTCAAAACCTGTCGCATTATAAAATTTCTCGCATTATATTAATCTTTTGATCTCAAACATCATTGTCTTTAGTGCATTACAAAAACAAAAAATTGGCTTTGCTGTTCCAATGCATTTGAAGAGTACTGCATATAAGATGCATTTAAGTACTGGTGCCCAGTTTCATTTACAGCCTCAGATTTTTAAAATTTATCAGTGATAAGAAATCTACCGTTGGAAATTCTTATTCTGCCATTTGATAAAAAATTGAAGACCATAAGGAAAAAGTCTCTAGGGGATTTGGTCTCTATGGCTTGACCCTAGGGGGCTCATTATCTGGGCCTAAATGGGTCGGGTCCACAGCATCATGCAGCCCATGATATTTACATCATATTCCTCAAGAGCATCCAGCAGGATTGGAACAGCTTGTTTATGCATTTTCATTTGCCTTGCTTTAAAAATTTGAGTTGAATTTTCAGCATCCTTAGACCTGGCAACTGTGGGTTTTCTTTTTTTTTTTCTTCTTTTTTAGCAGTTATAAACCAGTGTCACCACACAGAAGTGTACCTATGATTTTTTATGCCCTTGTGAAATAAATAAATACCAACAGTATCTTGTTACTCTCAGTTCAATAAAAATGTAATTAGCTTGTTTACTCACTCTTATTATTTCATAGATACGTTGATGCTCTGAAACTATATCACCCCAACTATTAGGATCTTACACTGTTGTATGTTTATGTTACAAAACCTATTAAATATTTTAGAATTTTATATATAGTGAAAATATCACATTGCAGCTTGTCTTGGTTACCATGGATGAGATGCATTATGAATAAGAGGAGCTAAATAGCTGACAGGGCTGAGGTGTTTAGTGTTGATGTGAGCTAATGGCGTGCTGTGTTATTAAGAAACTGGATCTTTCTGTGACTCATGGGTGTAGAATTTTGTCACTGTGTACCTGAAGGCCCGTTACATATGACATATGTTCCTTAATAAAAAGCTTGCATTGTTCCCGTTTGTTTACCTTTACTCATCATATCAACAACCTCAGCAGGAAAAAAAAAACATCAGGAAAGTAAAGGCAAAAATGCAACACCCAACAGATCTATGGCAAAAACCGTGTTACCTCCTAATTATCAGGTCCAGTCTTCTTGATCCGTTCGGTGGGGAAACTGTCACATATGAGGAGTCTTTTCTAGATCCACTGACCCTTTTCTTCCAAAAAGAGTTAGATTTGGAAATCTTCTCATGCTGAAGTCCTATGTTTTCATGAGAGTGCATCTGAAGCCGACTAGTTCTATTAATAGCATTTTCAACCCAGAGACCTTGATAATGCTTGGCTCATGTGAACAAAACGTGCCTCTGAATCGCTCGCAGGTGGAAGACTGCACTGGGTGAGTAAATGTTGTCATGCAATAACTCAGCACCAACTCTGCTACTGCTTCATGGGCGTGTTAAGCGTTTGGTAAGTCACGTGATCCCACACAGGTGCTCAGGTGCTGTGGGCCACCAGATAGCCTATTATCTGATCCAGTTTGTATAGCACACTGGACTGTGGGAAATGGCAGGAAAAGTACTTTCAGATATTATAAACAGTTGCCACTCATTTCTTTATATTTTGCCAGGGAGACACCTTTTGGGTGGTAAAATACTATTTAATACCCGTCCAACTGATTTATATTTGGTATATTGAGGAGATTAATATAAAAATAGTAAAAAAAAAATCCTTTGAAAGGCTGCAGAATGACTAAAGATCTGAGCTGCAAAGATAAAGAGGTTCCAGCCACTCAGCATTCAGCATCACTTGCACACTAATCACCGGCATGAACATCTGTTACCATCTCCACCTCTTTTTTAAATAAACAAAAAAGCAAGAAGATACTTTTTTTTTTGTGGGATAAATATGCAAATGTATTCACAAATAAACAACATGCAAAACTATAAAAGGATATATAGTAATAATACAGTAAAATGGTTAGTTTCCTGTTATCTCCAATGCTGTGTAAAATAAAGCATAATGCTAAATGTAAAGTGATATTCCTAATTCCTCCTTACTTTTATTATATAGATCTAGTTAACTTTTTTTTTCTGTTAAACACAAATGAATAAGATGAATATAAAAGGTCATCTAATCCAAAGCCCAACCTTACACTTACTTTTAACCTTAAATCTAATCTGAATCTTAACCCTAATGCTGACAAGAATCTACCAAATAGTTAATTAATAATTAAAACGTCAAAAATTAATTTATTTTTTGCTTTGACTCTCTATTGTTTCTTGCATTACATGTTAAAACAAATAAATACAGAACATTCCCTTTCGATTCTTCAGTAAATGTATTTAATTGATTATTAACAGATTACTTATTTTTCAATTTTAAAAGATCATGTAAACGTGCACAACATACAATAATGTGTATGCCGTTTCCTATGGCCCTAATTATATGGTGCAATTCATACCCTTTCATCCTCCACAGACATGCTCCCACACATGCATCCTAAAAGCCCTTGCCCCAGTTTTTTGAAGCCCTCTCAGGCACACTAGCGTTCCAGCATTGTTCTATCAGCCCAACATTTAATGCTAAAGTGTCCTATTCCTCAGCATTAAGAACAAGCAGTGTCCCCACCCCACTCACGCTCAGCCTTCTCTATGACACTGAGACAATTGGACTGCCATGAGCAGCATGGCAGCATTGTTACAAACAAGGTTTGGGACTCACGAAGGCCCTGAGAGAAGTGGACCTAAGATTGATTCCGTTACAATATGTGCCCTGTGTGAAGTCATAGCTCTCTAGCCTATTGATTTAATTCCCTCAGGGCACTAAAGCACAGCACAACAGCCAAATCTTACATAACTGCAGCAGGTTAAAATGCTGAATTGTCAATGCCAATTTAACAAATCTCATTGACTTAACCAGTAATTTCCAAACTGATATGTTGGAATGACTCTGGTGTTGGTAGTGGGCATATTTCACAATATCCTAAGCTAAAGGGCCATTATAATGAGGCATGTTCAGGGTTCCTCTTACATTTTTGAACTTTACAGACCTGCACATTTCATCACATGACCTGAACTGAAAGAAATTTGGACACAGATTATTGGTGATTTGATGTAAAAAATGTATTTCAACAAATCATTTTTATTTTTGTCATTATGTGGATAGTTGTGTGGTAATACAGCCAACCATTGTTTTTCCACTCTTTCTTAAAGAGGTAAATCATTCATCATAGTCATTGCAGAAAAGAATCAGTTCCTAATACTGATTATCATTGTTGCTTTAGAACAATATCACAGTCGCTCAATCACAGTAGGTTTTAGTAAAAAAAAAAAACAAAACAAAACAAAAAACACAACAACAAAAGCCCTCCAATCAATTCATAATGATAAAGTCAATGGCACTCTTAAAAATAAAGGTGACAAAAAAGGTTCTTTTGAGTAATGCAGCAGAATAAACACATCTGGTTCCTTAAAGAACCTATGGATGGCTTACTGAATACCCATTTCTGTAAGTGAGATGTGTCCGCGAAAATGAAGAACCTGTTGAAAGAACCTCTACATAAGGTTCTAAACCAGTTAAAGGTTTCGTATTGGACTGTGCCAGGAACCTTTTAGGAGCCTTTATTTTTAAGGGCAGAGGACGAAACAAGCACACATGAGAAAAGACTGATGCATCCATCTACAGTTTAGAATGGACATTAGAATCTCAAGTTGCTGGAGATGAGGGATGTAATAAAGTACAACATGCATTCCAATTACTGCAGTCATCCATAAGGGATGGTAACCTAATACTTCTAAACACCTCTATCAAAAGAGTCACTGACAAAATTCCAATGATCAGACAAAAACATTGTCAACATATGAAAATATAACGTCATCTCATGAGAATCATTATTCAGCAGTTTTGCGGGAAAAAGTCGCCACAGAAAGTATAAAGATACAGCAACTCAGTACAACACTGGCGTCGGGTTAGCTTCATATAACCTAGGGAGGTGGGGGAGTATAGGTAAGACACTGATAATGGGACAGCACTCATCACTATTTTTCCTCCAGGGCACTTCTTTATCCTCCACACAAAGATGCTGCGATCTTCAGCAGTTCATTAATAATACCATACATTTTTTTGGCACAAGAACTTAGATCAGATTTTTTTAAAAACGAAGAACTGAAAACAGGCATAGCATACATGGTTAAATATAAAGTCACTGAAATAGACACCAATTTACATGTCTGAGCAAAATTATACACAGAAATTTACATTTAGTTGCTCAATATTATGTGCAAAAAACACACAGCTGGAGAGATGGATTAGCGCACACATCTCTCAAGGACAATAATCTTGGTACAGTTTATGACCTCAAAATCTGATCTTCTGAAGTCCATCCCACCAAAGTCCTTCCTTCTTTCATCTGTGGTGGAACATATGATTGAAGAAATAGAGAGGTAATCATTTTCTAATGAATGGAAGAGCAGCCCTGTGGAAAAAGTAGCCATAGTCTATGATAGCAGATGTAGGCTCGTGGTGAAGTTTTGTTAACGGATAATAGGCATGGCCTGAGGTTGGGATTCCTTGTAAAAATGGTAAGAAAGTTTTAGACACTACATGAACTTCCTTCCTTCTCTCTCTCTCTCTCTCTCTCTGTCTCATATATACACACACTGTACATTGCAAACACCAATTTTAAACAACATCAAGACCTTCCTCTCCTCAATTAGGTGCTACACTGGCTTGGAAGACAGTTTCTAAACCCAAAGGCATTTCTGGAATTTCACTCCTAAAACACAGGAAGTATGTATATATCCAAGCAAGGAGGAGAAATTGGCAGTTTTAGATATAAAAGCTAAAAAAAAAAAAAGTAGGGTTCAAAAATTATACAGGTCATTATACATAAGACAAATGTCTCAAGAGACAATGGCAATACTTAGTACCAATGTTTTTGGAAGCATTACCACAATATAGAAAGAAATATTCAAGTTTAAATGCTGTTGTTGTCCATAATATTTGAGTTTATCAGCAGCTTCTATATCTGGACAAAGGTATCTGGATGAAGGTCAGATCTGGTCTTTCAAAGCTCTTTTAACCCAGTGATAAAATGTTCAGTAAATTCCACCAACTGTTATTCCTCAAGGACTCAGTCAAACCATGCGGAGTCTCCTCAGCAAAGCTAAAGAACTATTTCTTTAGTTCTTTAAAGAACTACACATTGAAAGATTGAAAGTGTGAAGAACCTTTTTGATGTTTACAGAAGCCTCCAGAAGTTCCATATCAATGTATTTATTTTTTTCTTCTGTCAACCACAAATGCATGTCAAAATACATGCCTTTCGCAATGAAAGGCAAAGTGGAAGTGTGGTTCTGATTGGCGGGTGGGTGGTTGGGGGTTTTGGGTGTTGGGGTTAGGAAATGCAGCAGTGGCAGAAAACCCACTACTTCTTTGAAGTGGACAAGAGCTTTGAGAGAGCATACAAACCTCCTGCAAGGAGAGACTGATGAGGGGAGACTTTAAGGAATAAGGCTGAGAATATATAAGAAGAAGAAGAAAGCTTATCACAGTGAACTGAACAAAGCCTGGTCTTTTTCACAGATTACACTTCCATATTAGTAACAAAAGAAGAAGGACTTTATAATGATGCATAGTATCATAAAACGGAGCCAGAGCACACATCTGAACTCATCTGAACTAAGAGAGCAGAATGTACAAAGAGGGTAGGAAAAGTAAAGGAAAATTATAATGGTGGATGCTTTTCCACAGTCGATCAAGATGATTTGCCTTCTGTCCTGAGAGCTTCATATATCTGGCTTATTCAAAAGGCCACCATGAAAATGAGTGGTATCGGAGGCAAATTAGCCACCCTTATCCAGTCTGGAAGTAGCCTACATGGTGTAGATAACTACTGGGCTGGAGCAAGCACAAACCATGAATGGGGTTAATGTTACTCTCAAGCATATTCACTTCGCAGTAAGCCTTAAAAGCTTCTTTTTTGCCTCTGGTAGGATTGGACTGCTATTATTACACTTCAGTCCAAGTCACAGATAGTCCACTAATCCTGCTACAGGCCACTAAAATGCCTAAATTGAACTTCAAATGTTTTTGCTGTTTTGACAGAAACCAAAGCCTCAACATCCCATGGCATTGCTGAAAAGGACAAGAAACCAACCAAACCTGTTTAAAGCCACACAGTGAGTGAGAAATGATTACAAAGGAAGTGATGTGCACCATATTTCTAAGCTAGTGAAGTAATATTGTAATTTTTAAACACAAAAAGTCTTCTTGATCTCAGGAGATAATTTCCTTTACATGGTGCTCATATCATCGGATCTCAAATAAGTTATATAAAAAAATAACAGACAAAACAAAGGACGCTTAACAAAAATAAAATCTCTGTACTTGTGGTACTTGTGCTGTCATGCCAGCAGAGATGCTCCGACAAAAAGTCAATTGGTTCAAAAAAGAAAAGAAAAATCCTGCAGAATCTGCCGCTGTTCTTTTGTCCACCAAGCTTTAGTGTCAAGTCAAATACAGTCTCAGTCTTTGTGTATAATTCTCATTAATTTTTGCTCTTCAAACTTTAACATCTTTGGAGATTGTATCACAGATAGCCAACTCAAGTTTCATTTAAAATGTCTCGTTAAGAAACGCTGTCCGAACGTCAATAATTTAATTCAATATTTCTTTCACCTAGCTGACTTTAGTCCCCACCATTATGCACTTCTATTGCACGCCCCCACACAGGAGAATTAAGATAAAGAATGTATGAAAATGTAGAATGAATCAAGTAACAAAGTAGCAGTTAAATAAATGCTGAACCTTCTTAACTTTGTCAGCAGCCAACTTAGTGTCACTGTAAAACAGACAACTGGGATAAAAAAATAAAGTGCATTTGAACTCTC
Source organism: Hepsetus odoe (assembly GCA_017165825.1). Lineage (NCBI taxonomy): Eukaryota > Metazoa > Chordata > Actinopteri > Characiformes > Hepsetidae > Hepsetus > Hepsetus odoe. Next base: position 12,565,548 of record CM029381.1, on the reverse strand, counting down.
TATTCAAATAATTCTGCCTAGCAAAGTTCTGTGCACAGTGGAGAAGGTGTGATAAATTTGCTACAGCTTTTGGGTCTCAGTGTAATCCCGTAACAGCCCCGCCAACCCCTACTGTACCGAAAGACTTGTCACATCATTGTGTCTTTTTCTGTGCTTGACAGCCAGGTTATTTACTCTTGCTCTGCATTTAAGCCCCACCTCCAAAGTATAGGCCAACAAAGGTTGCTAGATTCTATCAATAATAATTGTTATAATAAATGGAATAAATTGCGTATTAATGCATTAATATGTCGTGTTTTCAGCATTACAAAACTTGGCACATAATTATGAACAGAGTGTCACTGCAAATTGGTTATACAAATACGCTTTCGTCTACTTCCGATAAAGCAGTATAATTATGTAATAAAAATGCTCAAAACAGTGGAGGTACATTTGAATTTAAACCGTTTCCTCTCAGTTTCTTCTCCTCCCCCCTCCCTGGATTACTTTTTTTATCTGATCTATTTTTGAACATCTCATCACTTAAGACAACCCACATAAACATGTTGATGCAAATCTACTTCTGTTTTCTCTTTCCACCTCATTTTCCTCACCCATCTTTCATCTTGCAATATTCTGGCTCTTTCAGACTTGTGTCTCCAGGCCACTCAGTTTGGGGATTAGGATTCGAGGGGTAATACCAGAGTTGAGATCTCTCTCAAATTCCAGCAGCTGTCCCATGAAGTTGAGGTTTGGAGACACCACTGGCCGTCGACCTCGCACATATTTATAAGCATCGGTCATGGTCATAAGGGTGTGCTTCATCAGGTATGCTATGACAATGGTCGCTGATCGAGACACACCTGCTTGGCAGTGCACCAGCACCCCACGTCCATTCTGATGAGCTTCCTCTGAAACACAAAAAAAAACAAAGAAAACATGAATTATTAAGACATACATGGCATCCATGGAATGTGCTATTTTTGAAATACTCATTCTGTTCTTTTTTTAGCTCATCAAATGTTATTTGTTGTTAAAAGAACAGTACCAAAAACAGAAGAAATGAATTTGCACCCATCACCCTGTCAGAAACAATCCTTTGTATAAGTCTTCGACAATAGATCAGAGACAAACTGAAGAACTCTCAAAAGACACAAAAAGCCAAAGTCGGTCAAACTAAAAATAAGAAATAGGCATCTAGTGTGGTTCAGCTTTAATCATACACTAGACAATAAACATGCTTTTCCATGAACAAATTGTCTTACAAAAAAAGAGCACAGCTAAAAAATCCTCTCACCTATGAACTCAAAAACCTCTTCAAAGTACTGGCGGAGGTTCTGCTTGCTGTTGTCTGTGGCAGGGAGCCTCTTGTAACGCACCAGACCTGTGTCCACATGGTAGAGGGGCAGGTGTGTGGTGACGTTGACGACGTAGCCGATGTTCAGTTGCAGCAGCAGGTCCAGGTCCTGCGCATCCCTCTCATTTCCCAGGAAGAGGAAAGGTAGAATGGGGCTGACCACAGCGTTCTCCACATCTGGCGTCATCACACTCTCGTCCGACAGAGACGCGGGGAGGGAGGAGGAGAGTGGGAGGGAGAGGTGTACTGACGGAGAAAAACAGAAACCTTTTCATTATCTTGTCCACTGTGAGAAATAAATGCACCTGTTGTGCAACTAACCTAGTTATTAAGCGAGAAAGTACTGAGGGAAGGTGGTATTAAAGAAAGAACACGCCACATCAAATCAGCTTATATAAACTATTACTGTCTCTCATGGAACAGGAGCCAAGTTTGCACATCATTTTGGAATTGGATTCTTTTATGCTTACGTAATTGCAGACGTCATTATGTTTTTGACCATGGGGTCATTTGGCATAATCTTTTTTTTCTATGTGACTTTCTGAAGAGAGTAGCTAATAACATATGTACAAAAATCATAGAATTTCTTATTTCATGATGCAAATAAGAGCAATGCTTAATCTCCTGCCAGTAGGGGTTTATTGTCAGTGACCCCATTTCAGGAAAAGAATCTAATTATTTCACATATTTAAATCCTTGTTTCTCTCTTATCCTGCCTGCATTTACATTATCATTATGCTCTTTTCCCTTTTCCAGTTTTGCTCGAAACTATAGCTTGAATTAACAGTCATTATCCTTTGGCCCTTAAACAAAAAGCAACACATTACAATAATGCATAAAAATCAGGCCCAGACAATGAAGCCATACATTTAAAAGAGTGATGTAACAGCTAAATATATTCAAAAATGAGAAGGACTAAAGCATAAAGTACATACAGACCATATACATGCAGACTGAACACAATTTGTACCATCTTTAGAAGTAAGGCTGGGCCATTTGATAGGCTAGTTAAAATAATCACTTTAAGATTGTGGCTGAGGTTACGCGTCAAAGGGGAAGCCTGGCTTGTGCATATTATACTGTGGCATGATTTTACTACTGCCATCCAGAGACTCCAGAATGCTTACCTCTTCCATTCTCCTCTTCCTCTTGCTCTCTGTTGAGTGAGTTGAGGACCAGGTGAAGTGACTGAGCAGAGGGTAAGGAGTGTCCACCTTCTCGCTCTCTTCCTCTGGGTTTGGGTTTGATGAGGGTGCCAGGGGTAGAAGGTGGAGGTGAGAAAGAAGGTGGAGATTGAGAAGGTGAAGAGTGAGGGGAAGGGGAGCGTGGAAGGATATCATCATCTAGCCCATCATCATCTCCCATTCTTGCATCTCCACCCTTGTTCCACAGCCGTTTCAGAGAGTCTCGGCCTTGTTCTCTGCCACTTCCTGACCCCATGAAATCCAAAACTGCCATCTTGCCTTGCTGGAGTCTCCGTCTTCCTGCATGATCAGTTAGCTGGGAGCGGGTGAACTCTAAAAGGTTCCGGCAATCCAGAATAACTGGACTAGTTCCATTGCTGCCATTCTGATCATGGCTCATGTAAGCCCTTCCTGATCCCATCCCCATCCCTGCACTATGGTGGTTAGGTTGGGCCTTAGAACATGTCATCTTTTTTGCAAGCTCCTCAGGCCAAATAGTGCGCACACTGTAATCGTCGTCATCGTGTTGGTACCCTCCCATGGTGTGTGTCCCAATACTGTGGCCCATATTGGGAGGCTTTGATCTGTGAGGATTAAAAGTTACAACTATGGGATCACTGCTACAGTAACTGCAGGTGGAACTACCGGTCTGACTTGCTTTGGGATTGCAGCCACTGACACAACTCTGCAGTGCACGCAAGGGGGCAGAAGAGGAGAGTGGGGCACAGGGTAGGCAACCACCAACAAGCTTCTTGCGGAATGCAGCAGGACTCTCAAAACCTCTACCTTCTCCAGAACATGATGCACAGCCCAAGGGCCTTAGCAGCCCTGTGCGGCAGTCTGAGACAGTGCTGTTAGAAGAGGAGGTGTTGGTTGTGGAAGCTGTGGACAGACATCCTCCTAATGTCTTCAGTCCCATAGTGGCGTCTGCTCTCTTCGAAATTGCTCCTTGGGCTTGGGGAAATGATGGGCTTCCAGTTCCACCCTGACAGGCAGCTGAGTGACCCCTCCCTCCCTTGCAGCGAACCAGTCTCCAACAGCCACAGTTAAATGGACGGGAAAAGTCAATTGTGCACGTGTGATCTGGGCTTGGGAAGCCACCACGAGAGGAGGTGGGAGAAAGTGGTAAACTGTGTAGGATTTGTGGGCGTTGTTCTCTAGCACGGGAGGGACGGGTTTGACTGATGTGCTGGAAAGAAGATGGGGTCCGGAAGGGGACAGAAGGTTGGGTAGCTTGGTAATGGGTGTTTAGGATGGAGGCATGAGGTGATGGGGCAGAACTATGGTGACGGGGTAGACTGTGGGGGTTGGGAGGCTGTTGAACAGATCCCAGTTTGGAATTCTCTTTGTTACCCACAGAAGGCACGTCCCTGTAATTGGCAGCTGTACAATGAGACTTTGATGACAAGTCTTCTTCTCTTGTCCACTTAGATTTGGATTGTTGTCTTTGGGCTGGAACAAATTCCAAAACCCCGCCTGGTGACACTGCTAGGTGGTTCTGAAGGTGACTACTGTGCTGGGTCCTGTTCTGATTCTTTTGCTTCTCAGCTGGCTCAGAAGACTTTGCTCTGGGTTTCCTGTCACCTACCCTGGGATCCACGTGCAGTGACACCCTCTTACTTCTGCTCTCTCTAAAGCTCCCACCTCGAGTCAAGCTTGAACTGCACCCTTTGTCTGAATGTTTCCCTCCTTTGTCCACAGATACTTTTATGTCAATGGTATGAGTGTGCTTGAGAGGTCTGGGACCCAGAGTCACAGTCCCATTGCTGTGACAGTGACTAGGGATCCAGGTGCTGTCCTCTGTTGTGGCACCTTTCTCGACCTTGGCTCTTGAACGGGATAAATGCCTGTGCCTGCATTCCAGGGAAAGTGAGTTGGAAGTTGTATAAGGACGGGGTGGAGGAGGTTGGGACTGTGGTGAGCGGGGTGGGGGCTCGTTGCGGGTGGTTAGACGCTGTGAGGAAGACTGAGAAGTGGTTGGTGGGGAGGCCACACGCAAGGCCAAGCTCTTAGGCCGCTGAATAACCACTATGCGCTCGTCAAGAGGGAGAGGAGGCATCTGGGGCTAAGCAGAGCTGTGTATTTATAGATCAGAAAGAAACAGAGACATAGGTTGAATTAGCTTCATAGATCTTGTTCATAGTTGTATTTGAGTAATTTTATAAAGGTATTTTATAAAGTTCTTTTTTTTTTTACACATAATAGTTAACAGAACTTCAGAATTAGCTCAGAATTCAAAGCAAGCACAATTACACAAATAATTGTGATGAGGAATGCACAGAAGCTAATCATAGTTTCTGTCAGTCATCCACAACTTTCCTATGAACTAAACACCAAAAACAACAGAAAACAATACAAAGGATAACACCACAGACTTGTCAGTAAAAAGACAATCCCCATAATACAAAGAGTAAACAGGATTTTTGCTCTAATATTATCATAAACTAGAGAAATGCAAAGTGTCCTGACATCAGCTGTCACAAATAATGATACAAATGGAAAGATTTTTGTGCTCAAATATACATTTTTTGAAGTACATCTCATTGTCAGTGGAAGCAGGTAACATTAGCATTATGGAATGTCAGAGGAAAGTCTGTAGATGGGGGGTTAAACTGATTGGTAGATAGATAGATAGATAGATAGATAGAGAGAGAGAGAGAGAGAGAGAGAGAGAGAGAGAGAGAGAGAGATGTAAAGACAAAGTGTAAAGAGAAAGAGACAGGGAGAAAGAGAGAGAGGTAAAGACAAAGAGAAAGAGAGAGAGAGACAGAGAGAAAGAGGAGGAGGGAAGGGAGGACTGGGAGAACAAATACAAGATGTGACATGGCTGAATCAGCCATAGGCCTCATGGGAGGGAAACGCATGCAGAAGTGCACTTCAGACGTACACATACACTCCACTCCAGGACACAGTCATCACACCGTGCTTTTAATCCCACATGCATACGTCCACGCACAGAGCCTGATGATGGTATCCTCATCTTTCCTTTCTTTCTTTTTTCAGCCTTGCCTTTTGTAGCCTGCGGTGAAGGGGGGTGGTGGTTACATTGACCCAGTTTTGTCATGGTGCAAGTCATCATCATTCTGATCACTTTGGCTCACACACCAAACACACCTCATCAGCACTATCACACAAAAACTACACAGGTAATGTATTTTCACACTGAAGCCAGAAGAGCACACTTTTGCACAGCAGCACATGTTTGCCTCAGAAATGTACATCAGCCTCTGCTTCATGGGCACAATTACTGCATAAACACAACCGCTACAAACAGTTATCACATTTCACTGGCCGTATACAGAGCAGTGCTGGAAGTAAAACACGCACACAGTCGTGGAGATAAAGGAGTTAAATGCCTAAAGAGGACGGTCACAAAAAGACAGAAAATAGGAATCAAGTTGTTGTAATACACAATCATTTAATACATTACACACTTTTAATACACTTGTGCTCAAAGAAAGCAGCCAGTCATTCTGTAAAACCCTTCAGAACAGAGACCCCTCAGTGGTTCATGACTTGAAAATGCAGTTTCAGGATAAATCTGAATTGCCATTGATCCTTAACAATATTTGAAGAATATTTTCAATTCATTAAGGTTCTTCACACTGAAAGGTTATCTAGGGAACCAAAAGTGGTTCCTCACTGAAAGAAAGAGAAATTGAGAATGAAAGAAAGAAAGAGAAAGAAAAAGAAAAAGAATAACATCCTATATTACCAGGGCTCTGTTATCATGTTATGTTTGGTGTATGGTGTGATCACTAGGCTGTGTTTTTACAGACTCTACAAATCGATGAGCAGACAGTGTGCGCCAGACGGAGGCCTGCTCCACAACATCCGTCCGTCCACAAACAGCGCAGCCTCTTTATCCTCCTTCATCTTCTGAAATATCCGCTAATTCACACAGAGGACAGTATATGGCCATAATAAATAAGGTGGAAAGCAGAGCAGGAAAGGATTTCGCGCATCGTCACACATCATCACCCTCATCCAGCTCCATCCTCTCCGTCACTTTCTCTCTCTCTCTCTCTCTCTGCCTTTGTTCAGTCAGTAATGCTGCCCTTCACTAAATGACCAGTGCCGCTCTCCAGTTGGGTTTGCTTTCCGGATCAGAAAGAAAAGAGGCTGAAATTAAGACTCTAATGCAGAAAAAGGCGCACTCTGAGCCCAGGCTGGAGTCCACACTGCGGACCGACAATGTACCAAAATGACTTAGGGCACGCTGACTTGCGCCTCATGCATGCTGTGGTTCACACACTGTCTCTTACACTGCTGATGACTACGTGTGTGTATATATTTCACATATCCCACAATTTGTGTATATACATTTATTGCTTAATTGAACGTGCAATTATACTGTGGGCTATTATAATTTAGAATGTGCTATTGTAATGGCCTCGATGTCTATTATGTGTGTGTGTGTGTGTGTGTGTGTGTGTGTGTGTGTAGTGTGATAAGCCCTGATCATCTCTGCAGGCCTGACAGGAGGTTTGTGCTGGAGGTAAAGCCGCAGTTCTTGTGCTGATCGCATGCAGGCCTCTCTCGTGTGGATCAGAGGAATGAGAGTGTGGTACTCACGTTACTCTCGGTATGTGCGCGGTGTGGTCATTATCTGAGAGCGCTGGGACCCCTGTGCTGTCCGTGTTTGGCGGCGCTGTGCGGGATCGGGGCGGACATGATGCTCAGTGTTACTGAAGAACACGCTCCTGCTCCCGGAGATGCTCGCCTGCAGCCCCAGCATCCACCGATCACTCCCCGCTCCACTAGACTGATGGATGGGAGGATGGAGGGATGGAGGGATGGATGAATGGATGCGCACGCGAGCAACACAGCGTGACCGTGGACGCGCGTGAACGTGCGCCGTGTTGTGAAGCGCGTGCGCGCGCAGGGAGGAGGAGGAGGAGGATGCTGGAGATGAAGGTGGGGTTTCGAAATGCATGACATCATCCCAGTGCTTGTGTGTGTGTGTGTGTGTGTGTGTGTGTGTGAGAGAGAGAGAGAGAGAGAGAGAGAGAGAGAGAGAGATCAGTGAGCTGTTGGCCTGTGAAAGTGTAATTACACGTTGACAGTCCCGTGTTGTTCACTGTCCTGAAGCCTGGAGAGAAGGGGAACAGTAGCTTTTCTGGGTCTTGATAATAATTTATGATCGCACACCTTTTACATTTTATTTTTAGAAGACTCCAGCTAGAGATGGGCATTTGTATCACAAGAAGATTCATTTTGCTGCCAGGGCCAGAAATATTTTAGAGATTTAGTGACCAGGTTTTGTATAAATTTACCAGAACAGCAGTGTTCCTTTCTTAAATGGCCCACATCGTTGAAAGACCCCTTTTGTGAAACAAAAGCACTTGAAGATAATCACAAGCGTTCCATTCATTTTAAGCAATTAAAAGCCCATATAAAATGTAGGATATAGGCCCTTTAAAATGTACTCAGACTGATTTTTCCATTTCTTTCCTGCATACATTCAGAATTATTTCACTGAGACTCCAACTTTATGTATTTGGATGTAAATGGTTCACTGTAGAGAAAATGATCGCCTCGGATTATAATTACAGCAATGACTTTTTAAATGTCCCAAAATAGAATTCTGAGCTAATTAGGGAAAAATGGGGAAAATCAGTGGTGGCCTACTGGTTTTGGACTTGACCCCATGATTGGAAATGTGTGGGTTCAAGTCCTGAACCAGTTGGTTACCCTGAGGAACCCTTGAGCAAAGAACCGTCCCCATCACTGTCTCTCTGGCTGCATGACTGTCCACCGCTGCCCTGTGTGTAAATGCAGAAGAAACATTTTGTTGCGGTTCACTGTATTGTTCACATTCACTTTCACTTTAAATTTCTGCAAAAGAAATATTGTCATGTTATTTTGCACTGTGTTTATAAGCAGCAGTGGTGGTAAAATAGCTGTAAATCTAAAAAGTACTTTGTTAAAAGCTGTGTTAGTACCTAATAAGATACTATTTTGCCATTGCAGTGTACCTTTCTGTCATGGGAGAATGAAGGAAAGTACCTTAGACACCAGACACACTATGTGTTTATAACTATTCCTATAAAACTCTACTTAGCATTTAACTGTGAACCACTCTGAACTACACTGAACACCTTAATGTTTAAATCGTGCTGATTTAAACCTCCAGATTCGCACCTTAGCGCATGATCTTCTACCAACAGATGGCAGCAAAGAGTAAATATTGAGATCACAATAATATAAATGACAGTCAAGAACAACTCAAACTGTTCACCTCTCATACATGTAACATGTAACCTGACTGTCTCAAACGTTAATCTAGGATTTTCTCTGCATATACTGTGCAGTAGTGAGTTGTTTTAGCTTTTACTGCTTATAATCATGCAAATTATACATACATATATAATGTGTGTGTATATACATAAAATTAATTTCAACATTATTAAATCAAATGCACACTTTAAACATTCAAACATTTCTACTAGACTTTTAAAAGATTTTTAAGAAAATTTTAAACATGTTGTATATGTTCACTATAAAACTGCCAATGTTAAATTTTGTTTACTGCATGTTTGAATTGGATTTTTTCCCCATGTGGTTTTCCAGTGTCTCGCGTGCATTTTATATTGTCTAAATAATATTTTATGTAAATTGTAATTTCTAAATTATAATGTTTAATATACATTGCATATCTTTTATCTTTTATCGATTATATAATTAGGAATTCACATTTTAAACTAAAAGTTTCAGACCTTTAGGACTCTTCCATATAATTATTTTTGTAATATAACCCAACCTCAAACAAAAATATGAAATATTTTTTTATTACGTGAGGATTACTTCAAGGGAAAACAATTAATATAAACTAGACCGTCTAGTACAAATGAATTCCTTCTAAGTAGTTTAAAGCGAAGGACCGGAGCCTGTCAGTTCAGTGGTGTTCCTGCTGCACCAATTTTCATAGTAAAAGTCTCGACCTGCTGCAGCGCTTTTTCCACATCAGCAAAACAAGGCCCAGATAACAAGAAGGCCTCGTGTGTGTGTACCAGTAGGCACGTAGGGGCTCAAATTAAATCCAGGCGGCTAATAAAAGGTGTCTGTGCATGCAGAGCCCACTAGCTTGTACGCGACGCAGTTCTGCGTGTTAATGTTAACGAGCGTCGCCATTACGCGAGGCTTTTATTTTAAAATGTGGATGGAGGTGGCCGTTAAGGTCTGGTCCTCTGTTGAACGCAAACAACGACGCTGTCCGTCCGGACGATGCAGTCAGTCCTGCGGCCGCCCAGCACGATTCCTCACTCGCCCCGCAACACACATTTCCTTCGGCCTGCGGCGCGAGCCATGGTCTAAAAACTCCTCCTAACCCGCTGCCTTAGGACAGCTGAAAACCCGTCCCCTCCACCGAAGCCCTATCCCGTCGTCAGGCGTGTGGAAGCGGCCGGTCCGAGAGCGGCAGCAGGCAGGCGGACGGTACGATCATCGAGCAGCGCGGTGCGACTTTTTTGGTCGGCGAATATTTACCAGGCAGCTGTTGGACATCAGCAATTGCACTGTCGGGAAACTTCCAGTAGATCTGTTGTGACTTCTGGTGCTCAGGTTATCCTTGAGGCGCACTGTGTAAATAACCGCTGTGAGTTTGCCTAAACGACGGGTGTTGGAGTGAGCTAGCCCGTCGGCTCAGCTAACTCAGCCCCTGACTTTCTCCAGACACCTGGATAAATGTTTGAATCGAAGAGGATTTCCACGCTGGGGTGCAGATGAGCTAAGTCGCCGTTGCCACAGTTCAGTCAGTCTGTGAGCTAAACCTGTGGATTTCCCCACCTGGCCTAAACCGGAGTCCCCGGGCTCGATTTAATACATCCCCTTTCGGGCGACCAGGACTAAACAAACAAACTACTGGTAACTAACCCGACTTTTTTTTTTTTTTTTTTTTTTTTTGGCTGTGATATGTAACTAACGTCTGTGCTTGGTCGTCTGAACCGACAGAACCTCATTTTTGTTCGCTTTTGAGAAAATCCAACTCCAGTTAGGGTAGCTTGCTGGGTGCTTTGGCGCGTCCAGCTCCGTTTAAACTCACTCCAGACCGTTCAGCTGGGATCCAGGTTGCCACTCCTGCATCTTCACCGTGAGAAAGTCCGCAGCTATTTCCCACGGCGAGCCTGCTCACCATGACCTGACCAGCCGGATCCACCAGCCCTGCTGCCGCCCTTCGCTGAAGCCCAGCCGCTGCTGCTCCTCCATCCCTCCCTCAGACACCCATGTCCCAGTTCGTTGGATGGTGAGAGCCGATCTGAGAGCCCAGAATGACAGCGCGGACACCAGTGTTGACGGTGATTGAACATTCAAGCGGTCAGGTAAGAGTCTCCCAACGTGAAGTCGAGCTCAAAACTCGCCCCAACTTCCTCTCCCTGCTAAATTAGCGCAGGCGCTAACGCCACCTAGCAGGTTAGCCAGCAGCCAGAGCTAACGAGCTGCGCTCCAGAGGTTTATCGACGCCTTTGAGTTAACAAGGCTGCTTCTGTCAGCGAGTAAGCTTCAGACTTATTTACTACACATTTATGGGGAGATAAACACCCGGAACTAGTGAGTTTTACCGCTGTGTTTATGTAACCTTACCTCAAAATGTCGCTGCACGACTAGCCAGCCAGGCTTTCTCAGCAGCTGCCTGAGGTCGCTCTCCTTTCACGGGCTTCAGTGTTTCTTTAAACTAACTCAACCAGCAGTTGTTCCAGAAACCAACAGCGGCAGACTGTTGATGTGTGAAATAGCTGCTCAGTGAAGTCCCAGTGGTTGAATGGAGGCATGAAATGTTCATGGGTTTCCATTTTAGTTAGGCTTCACCCAAACACTGGAGTTTTGACTTGACCTTGTTCAGTTGTATTGTAGCTTAAAAATGAGGCTTTCTGGAAGTTTTGAAGTGGCCACGATGGTCATTTGTCCTCAGTGTTTGAACGGAGACCTGAATTGTTTGATTTCCGAGCTTCTGTTTGGTTTCAGTTTCAGATAAGGGTCATCCGAACACCGGAGACCACTGATCTCTGAACACACTGATCTCTGCTTGAACAATCAGAGCGTTTATCCATGTATGTCCCTTAGTTCAGTTTCTAACAACGTACACACTTGTTTCTCATCTTCACTGAGTTTAGCTCCTTGCCAATAAGATGGGACTGCTGAGTCGAGGTTCTTCAAGCAGCCTGTTGAGACAAAGCCTCTTACTGTTATTAGTGTGGAATTTTATGGCTGAATGTAATGAAGCTGATGTGAGTCTAGATATTGTTCTTTTTTTCCTTTCAGCCCAGGTCATTTAAGAGTGCTTCGGTTTGCAGGGTTGAGTAATTGTTAATAAGCTTGATAACCGTGTTTTTGAGACCTTTCTTTCCTAAAGGCCGGTTTTACTGCCCTTTGGCTGTAAGAGAATTTAAAGCTGCTATGTTTCATACAGTTCAGCTTTTGTTTTCCGAGGGAAGTCTGTTTAAAACAGCACTACCAGTTCTCTTTAGTGCCACATGGGAGAAATCATTCTGATAATGCACAGCTTAAAAGTCTTTTTTGTGAAATTGGGCATTACCAAGAGTGGAGGTAAAAATGATGTCTGGAGGTTTTTTGTTACCATTAGGCTGTTAGAAGATCTAGCATAGTGAGTGTTTCCCATGATCGGTTCTGAAAGGAAGAAAAGAGAAAGATCTGGGAAGGAAAACTGCACCAATGTGTGAGTGTGAGAGTTGCAAGCTGACTTGTGATCCTTATCGCTCGCCATGATGTATCGTAAATAGCTGTAATACATTTTGAAAGATTTTCAAAGGATGGCAATTGCACGGGGCAGGTATTTTTACCATTAAAATAAAAACGATGTGAGATGTTTTTCTGAGGTTAGAATGTAATTACCAGTTTATTGTCCTATTTCAGTTTCAGTTGTTTTAGCAGGTTTTTTACATTTTAAATATGTTTGTAATAATGCTTACGTTAAGTTTGGAAGATTTTCAGTTCTGCTACTCAGAATCATGAACAAAAATACTTTGATTTCCTCAATATTATTTTTATTGTTTCTTTTTAAATGTCTGCTTTTTAGTGAATCTCCACCGTATGCTTTTAATAGATCGTGTCATTTCAGTAAAGGGTGGTGTTTTCCATTTTTCTCATTGAATGAGACACATTTAATTCTGAAGGAGTGCAGGAATAGACAGGACTTCCTGGGGGTGATGGGGCTTCTGCTTCATTGTCCCATTGAAGAAGAATTGTCTAAATATAATTACAACAGTTCTTTAACAGTTACAATGGTTGTGCTATGACAGGGTAATGTGAGAGGAAATTGTAAAGGAAAGACATGGTGGTCGATTAATCAAATAATAAGATTAATCAAATGACTGCTGTAACTGTTTTCATTACCAAGAAACCCCTAATAGCCCAATTTGGGCAGCTTATGCCATTATTTCATTCTGTAATTTCTTGTTTGAAATTGATCGAGGAATAAATCTAAATGGATCAGTACGGTTTAGTTGAGCAATGCTCATTTAGTGACAGTCGCCACTTCAGATGCTGCAAAGATGTAAATCAGCACATTTGAAATATGTCTTCTACTTTTCGATGTCCTCCATAAATTATCAACATTTTCCACAATGTAAACATGCTTCCATGCTCTGAGATTTCAGTCTGAGGTTTTGGATTTCCAGTGACTAGAAACACTTTGGCAAGCGCCTGTTGTGGCAAAAAGTCTTTGGTGTATTTTGTTGTTATTAAAGAACCTTATATTTTCTGACAGGTATGTCCAGGACTGTTTTTGTTGTAGCCACCTTTTGGTAATTGCTTGCCCCTACATGTCAAACAAAAGCAAAGCAATGGTTACTTTGCATGTCAGTTGATGGTTGTTTCCAACCAAACCCAGTTGTGGTGGTGTTGGGTTTTTTTTTTTTTTGTGTGTGTGTTTTTTTTTTTTTTTTTTTTTTTTTTTTTTTTTTTTTTGCCATGTTGTGCTGTTAAAGGTGAGGCATATGAATTTTGCAGATTTGTGCATAAGAAGTAGGTGACTTATGTGTAAGTACAGATGTGAAATGTCTCATTCTTGAGAAACTAAGCAAGAATTCTTTACAATATTGTTGATGGGAACATGACATTCAGAGCATTTTGTGCTTCTGAATGCTTCTGAAGCAATATAAAATATAGTGGTTGCAAATCAATTGTTTGTTGTTAGAGACATTGTTAGAGGATTGCATTTGAGTACTAAAAAATGGTGTGTGGGGTGGCTGTTCATTAAGGATCATAATAGCTATATTTGTGTTGTCGTCATTGCAAAGCTTTAAGATGCACTAGAATCTGCCAATCAATACATTGATTGTTTACATCTTAATAAATGTTGCCACAATTTCTAATTTTTCGTTTTTCCCTTTCAGACTTTCTGATGACATTCAGGTGTTTGGCTAGGGAGACCAGCTAAGCCTTGCCTAGCCTTCTCATACTTACTCATTACTTTCCACCTTTTCTGTCTCGAGTGACATTTCCAGTTAAACTGGGTGTCGATCAAGAAGTGACACTGAAATGTGTGTGTTGTGAATGTTTACCTGAGTCCTGTAGTGACTGTTGTCCTGTTTAAGACATTTCTTCCCATGGTTTATTGCAATGTTTTGCCGTTGCTGCCTGCTGGTGGAGCAAGAAAAACCAGAGTCACTACCTTCTCCAATCAAAATTTTAATACTATTGAACCTAACCTGAAGTACTGAAGGTGTACTGCAATAGATTGTAAGTTATTGTTACTGTAATAAATCACAGTAGGTTCCAATCCACACATGTGAATCTATAGCAATATTGTTCATGCATTAAAAAAAAACCCTGACCAACTTCCTGTTCAAACAGCATAACTGCATGTGATTAATTGGATTTATTGCAGTGCAGCACTGTGTGAGGAACACACAATTTTTACAGATCATTTGGTTGTACTGACTCATCCAAAAAATGCACTCATCTCACTGCTACTTGTTTATCTAAAAGGTTTGGCCATTTCTAAAGTGCCTGCAATAAAATTCAGATTCCTTGCTGCTTAGGTTGCTGTGCTATTGATGCATCTCTAGATTATAGGTTGAGTTTCTTTTTCTTTTTTTATATATATATATATATATATATATATTTTATATATATTTATTTATATATATATTATTTTTATTTTTTTTTTTTTTTTAAATATTGATGATTATGATACTGAAAGAAGTACAAGGTCTGATCTTTGCGTGGGGTCTCTGCCCTTTAGGGACAGAAACATGGTGGTGTTTCACGTTTGAGGAGGAGGGGGGAAAAAGCCAAGAGGAGGGTTCAGCTGGTCTCTATTTGTGTGCTGGCTGCTACTGCCCTTCTCTAGAAATAGCCGTGGTGTGATATTAATACCCTGATAAACGACAGGCTGGCTCGCACATCTCTTTTATTTACCCCTTGTGCTAGTGTACCCCTGTGTTTGCTCTTTGCCATCACAGGTCTAGCACCCTAAAAATAGACTTGTGCTTTCTCTAACAGTGCAAAGATGGTGTGTTTTATCAAAAATAACAGAAGATTTTACATGGGGTTCTGTTGAAAGATGTGGTTTGTTGAAAGACGGTTGTTTGTTTCTCTTTTAAGATCCGTTCACATTGTTATGGTGGCTCCGTTGTTGGTCAGAAGTGATCAAGAGCATGAGACCTCTGATCTGTGTGGGGTTCCGTTACACAAACATGGGGTCCCTAGCACCACAGTGACAAAGCTGTGCATCCCAGCCAAAGTGTGTGTGTGTGTGTGTGTGTGTAATGTCATATGTCACTGAGACCTGCTGGTGCAGCTTTGGTCTATTTGGAAAAGCAGAGTGTTAGACTAGAGGCGGCAGCAAGGCTGAAGTGTGCGGTTGGGGAGGGGGTGCAGAACTGTTTTGAGCAGCAGATCACTATGGCAACAGAAAAGTTCTTAGAGAGACGCTGCTAAGTGAAGGTAAAATTCAGCCCTTCAGATCGCAGCAATGCTTACATAACCTATCAGTCTTTCAGATGCTTTCCCTCGGCTCATCCTTGTTATTTTCTTTTCCTTTTTTTTATGCTTTTTTTTTCCCCCTCTATTGTGCACAAACATTTTGGTCAGATAAACTGCCCAGCCTGACATGAGCTGATTTAAGATGTTATTGCAACAAGGTTTAATTATGCCATTTTAATTTTAAGCTCTATGTCCTGTTTTTCCAGTTCTGACAATTTGATTCTTGGTTACATAAAGTCTGTTTCTGATGTGTTGGTGGTAGGAAATAAAGAGGAATTTTGATTAGCAATGCATGGGTGAACCTGATAACTTTAAACATTAAAACTGATTTTAAACTTTGTTGGTATCTGGTTAGTATTGCAAATATTTGTTTAGTATTGCAAACATTTGACTCTTTTTTTTTTTTTTTTTTTAATGCTGCTTTTTTCTTGAGGCAAGTTGTAAAGGAGATTTAAACAAACAAACAAAAAAAAAAAAAAAAAAAATATATATATATTGAAAATTAGTTTCAGTGGGTGCATTAAACATTCTATATTTGGATGCATCCCTATTTTAGGCTCCACAAATGGTATAAACTCTGCCAAGTGTACACGAAACAACCCCCCTTTACTAAATGTAGGTTTTTGATCAAGATATATCTAAGAAAATTTGCTTTAGTGAGTTTTGCAGTGAGGCCACAAACGGTTTCATTAACAGATTTTTTGGCTGCATTAGCTTTAGTGAAAAAGCAGATAAAACAAACTTTTGTTTTTAGCGTAAACATGTTGGAGGTAACGGGGCACATAACTGAAGCTTGATTAATTTTGTGGGCCATTCATTTAACGTGTTTTGAATTTATGATACCTCACTGGTGTGGGAGGGAGGAAGCACAAGTGTAAAAGCAAAACTGGTTTTTCAAGGTGGAGGTCAGGCAAGTAGACAGGTAGGGCTGGTTTGTTCACAACTCCATAAAAACTTGGCTATGTGAGGTTTGGTTACTTTATACTTTAGTAGCCTTTAGTAGACTTTTACACTATTGTCCTTTAGAGTGTGGCTTCATTAGTATAGTTTCTGTTTTGCATGGCTGATCATGTGTGTTTTTTGTTTGTAATCCTATGTGACCATTTCAGTAGAGTAGTCTTGAATAGATGCTTTTTTAAATTTTTTTTTTTTACACATTTAATTATTTATTTTAGATTATTTGCTCGTGGGAGTGGTACAGAGAACTGCTCCACACTGATTTAAGAAAGATGCCTTGGAACCACAACTGACTTCTCTTTAATCTGGTCATTTCTGCCTTTCACACTGGGTTTGTCAGCAGGATTTAGGCCTTAAAGGAACTTGGGAGGGAGAAAAATGTCTAATTAATCTTACTTTTTTATTCATTTTAGGTTCCCAGGGGTTTGTTGTACAGTCTAAATGATGTTTCCTTCACCATCCAAAATCACAGATTGTACACAGGTGTTGCATTTCTTGCTGGAAATACTTACTTCCATTCCAAAGTTAAATTCTGTTAGTGTTTTCAAAAAATTGAGAAATGTATTTAACATGTAACATATAATACTGAATATCATTGAATTAACACTTTTTTTTTAACGCCACCCGACTTATTTTATTGTGCCATCCCATAATCCACAAAATAGATAAGAATAATTAGAGGTGTAGTAATATATAGAGTATGGCTAAATCTGAAGAACCATTCTGGCTGTATGATTTTTACATTGTAAAGCAAATTTGAATGAGGAAAAATGCCAGTTGCATCTGTGCTGTAAGGATGACTTATCAGACCTGATAATGTCCTGCTTGTTGATTGGGAATGGTTATTTATAAACTTTGATGATCAAACAAAACAGTCGACGTTGGCGGATTTATTCATAGAATGTCTCGTCTAGATTATTTTTTTTTTTTGCCACATCATGTAATGATCCAATATTCATTAGGATTATCAAAAATTCTGATGATATGCATCATGTAAGCTGTGGAAAAAAACGTATTTCATTTCAGCAAGGATTTCATAAAAGTAAAACACTCTTACACCCAATAGTGTGTGTGTGTGTGTGTGATATATATGAAATATATATATATAATACACACACACACACACACACACACTTGTCAGTACATCTAATTTCTTTTTTGGTGTTGGTATTGTATAATTAAAAAAAAATGACAAATTCCTGGCAATTCAGATTCATCATTTAATTCTTGATGGATGAAATTCAGACTCATAGAGCCTTCAAGACGGAGTCTATGGTTAAAAATGATGTTATTTGGTGTAGTTATTTAATAAGCAATCATTTTGTTTTTACAAATGTCAGTGACTCGACATTTTATATCTTTTCAATGTGAAATTGTTTTGTTATGCTGCTTGCTGTGGGAAGCATGTTCATGTTGAAGTAAAATTTGAATATTGAAAATCTAAATGAACTATTTGAATACACAGTCAAACCACTTTTTTTATGATTTGTTGGATAACACTCAGTCTAAGAACTATTGGCTATAGATGTACAATCTTTTTGGAAGTCTTTGGAAGTAGCTTTGAAGACTTTCTTTTTTTATTCTTTGGTTATCTTTATTTTTGTCTTGAGGGAACCACACTTATATCTTTTCTGCAGTATCTTTCAAAACTCTTTCAGCTGCTCCTTAAGGTCAAAAACTTTTCTACCGCCGCATGAAAAATTGATAACCTTGTCTTTTTTGCCCACAAGAATTACAATGCTCTTTAGTCCTTTTGGGCTGTGAGACTCGTGAAAACCTTTTAGGATGGCTCAGTCTGTTTCATGGATTCCCTCCCACACAGTTTCATTGTGTTTCTCCAGCTGTCTTGGCATGTCCCAGCTCGTTTAAGTAGACTTCTTACAGTGCTCTCTCCCTCTTCATAGCCACTCCCCTGGACAAACCCAGACACGTTGCTTCCGGGCTCTTACTCTGCTTTTGCCTGTGTGCCCTCCCGTCCACTTATTACTGTACTTCCGCAAATTACACCAACTTCCTGTTGTGCTGTGTGTTTGGGGAAGCTGTTCCTTTCTGCTTGGACCCCCAGAGAGGCCAGGCCAGCATGTGTTGTCCTATTTTAGGACAAGATCCCTTGGCCTCCGTAACCATCCTCTGGGTCATCCATTCATGCTTTCAACACACTTTTGCTTTAAACTGCTGCAAAGACCCATAGCAGCTTGGAACATGAGCTTCTTCAACTTTGCCGTGAGCCTTTGAGGTTTACCTATATGGTTGTCTTTGGCAGTAATATTTTCAGTATTGTGACAATCATATCAATGTTTTTAAAACACCGACATCTAGAGCATTTTTTTTAAAAATTCAAACTTACAAAAAAAAAAAAGCTTATTTAACATCTTAACTTATTTTAGCAGGTGGCCTAAAGGAGTTACTGGTGTTTCTCAGTGATTTTTTGCACTGTGTGCTCAAATAGGAAAGATTTCCAGTGGATATATTCTGCCTGTGCCAATTGCCTTGTCTGTGTTCATGTATGTATGTATTTTTAAATTTTATAAGAAAAATGTTTGCAGGAGAGGGCAGGAATTGAACCCCCCCTTCCCTCAGATCATTTTCACTTGCTTGTATTATTGGCTAATGTGCATTTCTTCAGAGTTCTTTAATTACATATTAGGTAGGTGGACCATGAGAGGTGGCCAAGAGCTGTGTGACTAGTGTGATATAAGGGATTTGTTTTTCTTCTGCTCAGTGTTGATGCCTGGAGATTTGTGTGTGTTTGAAAGAAGCTTCCTGTCCCACTGGGTAATTCTATCTGTTTCGCTCCTCCCTGTAAGGTAGTTAAGGATAGTCACTTATAAGTGTGGTGTCTTGATGTAGTTCCTGACATGTATGCCTTTGAACTGTTTCAGCCTTGCTTCTCTAACTTTGTCTCCAAAGTTGTAAATGTCTATCCTGAGACGTCCGTCCCAATATACTCCTTTCAAATCCCGTCCATCCTCGTCAAACCCAATGAAAATCTCAGTTTAATGCTGGATTTTATTGATGGATCTATATCACAATATTGTAAAAGAAAATGTAAGTAAAAGAAAGTGCTGTTTTGTGACTTATTCCTCTATTCTAGTACAGCTGATACAGCCCTGTACTACCTCAGAGTTTGCCTACATTGATGTGGTTCTTGTTGAGGGATTATGAAGCAGTAGCAAGCTGTGGAGAAGGTCAAAACTGTAAGAACGAAGACTGCATTGCTGTATCACTACGGGCCTCTCTAAGAGATCAGTACGCTGCTAGTTATGCATGTGGTTACAGCGAATAGTCAGTGTGTCAGTTACAGACAAGGAGAAGTGAGGCATAAATGTGTTGTTTCCTTCTTAAGATTGCCAAAGAGAAAAATGACACACTTATCTATAACACAGTGTTCTAATGATTTATACTTTTAACAGAGAGTCTGTATGGGATGTTGGAGCATGGTTTCCTTTTGTAGCCTAAATTACTTCTGGGTGAAAAACTGTATCAGGAGAAGTCTGTGAGGCAGCTGATGAGCCTTTTGATTTGATGTTGGGTGAGAGCAGGAAGAGAAACATAATATTCATTATTATTATTTACAACTGTAAGAAGTATAGCAGTTTATCCACAGGGTCATACGACTGGATAGCAAATTAACTATGGGAGCATTTTCTTGAATGTATCATCACATTCATTGTATTAAACATTAGATTTCCTAACCCTTGATTCTCTTCAACCAGCAGAAAAGAAAAGAAATATTGTATGTGTTGATTCAACTGCAGGAGAATGCTCAGTTAATGGTATTGTGCTTTCCTGCTGATGTTCTAACCATCCTGACTACTGTGTGCACGCAGATTACACAGCAGGTATGAGGCAAGAGTAAGCTAACGTAAGAAACTCGGTATCTTTCTTTGTTAGTGCAAATAAACGTTATAATTTTTAGAATGACAATTATCAGTAAATATCCCCTACCCTCTAAGGCACAATTGTATACCCAAGAAGACATTTTAAAGGCTGGCAAAACGTACTGGATTTTGACAAAAGATAACAGAAAAAAGGATCTAAAAATGATGAATCATTTTAATTAATAAAAACATTTTTGTGGGCTAATTAATCTGTAATCTTTTTTATAGCATCCTAGCAACTGGTTTGGCCTGTGTTTAGTGTTTGCAAGCGCATATCAGAAGTGGTCTGCATCGTTGTGCAATAAGAGAAATAGAAAGGTCTACTTTCAATGCTCTTAAGATATGTCCTGCTGTGAACCTTGAAAAAAGCTTCCCCTTGCAGTTTGCTTGTTGCAAACAGATAATTACACCAATCTTAACCTATCAGTAGACAGACTGAACAAACATTACAGCACACAGATGTGAAAGGCTCTGATGGTTATTTAGGTCATTTTAGTACAATCCTGTTTCATTTAGCCTAAAATGATCTTATTTAAAGGAGTTTACAGTTTTAAGGATGGTCGTTTTTATTTATTATCAAAAAGCAACTAAGCAAATATTTGTATTCTGATATGTATTACTGCAATGACTAGAGGAATAGAATTCTTTAATATGTATTTTATGGTTTTTATGGTATTTTAAAGTTGCTACCTTCCAACACCCGTGCTCAAAAAATAAACGAAGCAGGAGTTTTTCTGAATAATTAATGTTATCAAAATTATGTTTTCCTGAATTGTTGTACCAAACATATTCTGTTGTTGCAAAGCATGCACGTAACAGTTTGAGGCTAGAGATGCACCAATATCAAATATTGGCCCGGGGCTAAATATGTTTAATGTGTATATCCACCAATGCTGATAAATGAACACTTGATACTGCTTTTTATATATATATATAATTACTATTTTTTTCTCTTCCTAAACAAAATACATGAATCATCAGATACCTGCTTAAAATCATAGTAAAATCTGAATATCTATCCATTGTCAGCATTCTATATATATATTTTTTTTTTCTTAATGCAAAACTAATACGATTGTCAATCATTGCTTAAAACCTCTTACAAATAGTCAAATTCAATTGAACATTAAGCTTCTGTCATTGTAATTTATACATAGTTATGTTATTCTTCTGTACAAAGCATTTTTATTTCTACTTGGGAGCATTAGACTGCTGTGTGGTTCAATTTTTTTGGGACCCTGAAATCAAGGGGGGCAGCATAGAGCAAGAGGTAGTGGGCTCAAATATTGCAAAAAAGTATTGCATGTTTTTTTTTTAAAGAGGTAATATTAGTCATGCCTGCGAAGTATTTGTGAAGACCTCCATTATCACACTGACAAAAATGTTTGAATGACATTTAAGGTCATCTGAAAGTTAATGTCTTTTATCATATTTATTGCATCATATAATTTAAAAGCAGACTTATTTCTTTGTGATAATGGATCAATTAACCAAAATTCTCTTTTCCTAGAAAGTAAAACCTTAGAGTTTATTTCATTATTATTATTTTATTTTATTTTATTTTTTTTTACAATGGGCACTAGATGCTATGTTGCATACTTGAGTTCCAACATGATATTGACTTTTGTAAGCATGAATTATTTCATTGGTACAGTTTCTCCTGTTAACTGCAGCTATCACAACAAAAAGATGTCTGTCCATGTTTGTTCTCACCTCACTGGTTAACAATCTGTGTTCACAGTGAACAGGGGTGAGAGCACAGGACTACAATCGACACACTGTTTCTAACTGAAAACGGATATTCCAGTTTTTACTCATGCTTATTCTATCCATTCTCTTGTTCTGCTTATTAGCTTCTATCACACCCCGCCCCCCTTCTTTCTGCTCGTTAGTGTCCTAGTCAGCCCGATGACAGCCTTTTCCCATAGGCCTTACATAAGCCCCTACAAGCCCATACAGAAAAATTAGACCGCAAACATCTGTAGAATGATATTCTTAGAAAAATAATTAAGTGAATTAACACCATGGTTTATATATACGCTCTTCTTTTTTCTGGGCAGGCTCACTCTGACTCCAAGGCTGGGGGGCGCTCCAACATGAGCCGTGGCAGGAATTCGCAGGCCACCACATCAGACGATCAGCCACACATCGGTAATTACCGGCTGCTGAAGACGATTGGAAAAGGGAACTTTGCCAAGGTCAAACTGGCTCGGCATGTCCTCACCGGAAAAGAGGTCAGCATCTTTGTTTCTTTTACTTTTACCCGAGACAGCTTTAAAATCACGTTTCACTGTAACTGAAATACATGACGTTATGTGACACTACAAAGTAATGAAGTGATTGCAAGAGAGATGATGTCTGGTTAAATTTGTGGAATGCTTGGGTGTAATCATGCAGGGATTTAAATGATCGGTTTCACTCCAGAGGATGGAAAAGGCTGAGTTTATGATGGATCATTCAGTAGTGTTTCGAAATTATTTCTGAATGAAGTACGTTTCAGAGAAAATGCTCTAGTGATCTATTTTTATTTACTGTTCTCCTAATTAGCTGTAGTTAACTGTGATTTGCTCAAGTCAGCCCTATTCCTTCACAGTAGAATGCACTGCCGACACATTTGGTGTGTTTACGTTGCATTCATGTCTGAATCATGGTGGTTCTTTCATTAGCCCGTTGCATGGCGGTCCACTTAGCACAGCACACTTAACATTCAGTTCCTCCCCACTCAAACTAGTTCTGGATCCCCTGGGCCTGCTAATGTGTGACTGCATAATGTCTGACACTCTGATAAAACATCACGCGACCATGCAGAGAAGCTTTAGAGGGATAGTGGGGCAGAAGAAAAGAGAAATGTGTGCATGCGCTCGCACAGACTTATTTTTTGTGCACCACTCTGTAATCTCCATGTGGCATGGTGAATTGTTTCCTGATGACGTTAGATTGTGATCTGTACTAGGATCCGTCATGGCTGATGTCAGACAGTAACTTCTGTTCAAGTGAAACACTGTTTTAACAGTGGTTTAGTTTGCTGAGTTAGTTATGTGTGCATTATTAATATTGTTATTAAGTTTTCGATATGTTCTAAATTAATTTTATTTTTCAGGTGGCAGTGAAAATTATTGACAAAACTCAGCTGAACTCTTCCAGTCTGCAAAAGGTGAGTGGGGTTTTTTTTTTTTTTTTCTTTTCCCCCCCCTTCTCTCCCCTTTTTGGTCTTTTACACCAGGCTGTGTGCTTTGCGACATTGTTTTCTGAGAAGAATGAAGTTCTGGGGGGTGCAAAACTTCCTCAAATAAGGACTTGCCATCTTCCCCCACTTATCCTGGAAGCACTTTTACTCTTAGGAGGGGCAGTTAATTACAGGAAATTAGACTCATATGCTTCCTGTGGTGAGGGGTTGGGTTGGAACTTGCTTGCTATACACAAACACAAATCTGTGATATCATGTATCTGCTACACATCAGCCACCAGGTTGTTTTTTTTTTTTTTTTTTCTTTTTCCTTTTCCCTAGCTATTTCGGGAAGTGAGGATTATGAAGCTGCTGAATCACCCAAATATAGGTAAACTTAATGAACAAATTAAGTGGCTTTGCTTTAATTTCTGCTGTGCTGTGTATATGTTTAATCCGTTATTTGTTATTCCAAACGGTAAGCTTTTTCCTGTGTTATGTACTTTTAATAATTTAATGTATAAAATACTATGGTTTTTGTCTTTTACCCATTTTATTTTTTTCATCTATATATTTTGCTTGTGTATTTGTGTTTGGGGGAAAATTCTCATCTCTTTCTTCATTCCCATGTAGTAAAATTGTTTGAAGTGATCGAGACGGAGAAGACCCTTTACCTGGTTATGGAGTATGCTAGTGGAGGTCAGAGTTCTCCTTTTATCTCTTTTTCTTCAAGTCCCTACTTCATCTGTTCATTATCCATGATACAGTGAACTACTAACAACAATCTGTCATGACAATCCCTTTCCTGTTTTAAATATATAGTCCAATTATACTCTGTGTTTTTGTTAGCGATCCATTTAGCCATAGCTTTTTTTTCTTTCTCTTTCTTTCTTTTCTTCTTTTCTTTCCTTTCCTATATAGGTGAGGTGTTTGATTACCTTGTTGCCCATGGAAGAATGAAAGAGAAAGAAGCCCGAGCCAAATTCAGACAGGTGAGACTCTTAGATTGTGAAATTTGAGTGTCGGGAATGGTACTCTTCAGTGAACGTTAATCATTTTGACTAATAGAAGTGCATGTAAACGCGTTTTAAGTTTTGACTTGGGCTGTGGCTGCTAGGCTCCATGTCATTCTGTTTTTCTCTGTAATTAGATTGTGTCAGCAGTGCAGTACTGTCACCAGAAATGCATTGTTCATAGAGACCTAAAGGTGAGCCTTTTTCCTTATTGACTTAAAACAGATTGTTTTTTATTAAGCTGGTTTCACTACAGGGTTTTTAAGATGTTTTATGATTTCATTTGCTCAGGCTGAAAACTTGCTACTGGATGCAGACATGAACATTAAGATTGCTGACTTTGGCTTTAGTAACGAGTTCACTTTGGGCAACAAACTGGATACATTTTGCGGTAGTCCACCCTACGCAGCTCCAGAACTCTTCCAGGGGAAGAAGTATGATGGCCCTGAGGTTGACGTGTGGAGTTTGGGGGTCATCCTCTACACACTGGTCAGTGGTTCTCTGCCATTTGATGGACAGAACCTAAAGGTAAGGATGAGTAAAGAAAACATCACTTGATGGAAAGCTAGGGAGCCCGGAATGAAATTCTAAAAGGGCCACTGACTCAATTTTCCAGGAGCTACGTGAACGTGTTCTCAGAGGCAAGTACAGAATCCCATTCTACATGTCCACAGACTGTGAGAACTTACTGAAGAAATTCCTTATACTCAACCCAACCAAGAGAGGCAGTCTTGAGGTTAGCACTGGCATCAACATACTTTCACCACAAAGCAACTGCTGAATCAGCATTATGCATACATGTTATAAACCAGTAAATTATTTAAAATTGCCAAATTAAATGAATAGCCATTGCTACAATCTCGTTCCTTTTCCTTATTATGATTTTTTTTTAAATCAAGCTTATTACTCTGCCTCTCTCTTATAAGAAGACAGATTGTCTCATTAGATTGTAAGTGTAAGGTTAATTCGTCTACATCTTGCTGCCATAACCATAACTTCCTCTAACACTCCCCCCCCCCTCTCTCTCTGTATCTTTCTCTCCCTTTTACTTATGTCTAGCAGCAGATCATGAAGGACAGGTGGATGAACGTGGGCCATGAAGAGGAGGAGCTGAAGCCCTACATTGAGCCCCAGCCTGACTACAAGGATCCCAAGAGGACAGGTCAGCACCCCAGCAGTGCAGGGGTTTGGAAGCGAGGTGGGGCAGATGTCTAATGGCAGTAGGCTGGGGAGAATTGTTTGGGGGAGGAGAAGAAAAGGGTGGTTCTTTTGGTGACTTGGTGCTGGGCTGAAAACTTGGTGCACTTGCAGGATTTGAGGCTTTTTCTGTGAGTTGAAATTGCTGATGGTTCTCTTGGTGCCTAATTTGTTGGCCATTTGTCTACGGATTATAATTATTCTGTCATCTCATTGCTGATATAGTTTTGACTAGAGGTCAACCTATATAGGTGGTTGTGGGACTGAATGACAAATTTAATAATATCCAACTCTCTGACTTTAAACATTTAATTAACAAAAGTTACAGATGCTGTTTAACTATTAAGTGTATTTAATATTTAGTAAAATTATAAACATCAAGCAAGTGAAAAGAAAAACTCTTTAGATATTCCATCTTTTGAATATCAGCAAAAAATTAAACAAGGAAATGCAGCATTTAAAAGGTAAAATTGTTTTTAAAAAATTGTTTCTTCTTTGTCTTGATGTTTATCTAAGTAAATGAAGGACTTTATATCTCATCATGTAAGTTCACTGCTGAGCAAAAATGCATCCCTGAAAGTTTGCCTTTTTTTCATGTGCCCATGTAGTCAGATTTCTATGCCAATTATTGGCCAGTATCTATAAAATATTGCCCCCCCCCCTTAAACCTTTGATTTTGATCTATTTTAACCTTGTTCCGGTTTTAATGATAATGTTTCTCTCCCCCCACTAGACATTATGCTGCAGATGGGTTACTCTCAAGATCAGATACAGGAGTCCCTTGTCAACCAGAAGTATGACGAGGTCATGGCAACATACTTATTACTGGACTATAGGAATTCAGAGGTATGCGGATGCCTAAACAAACACTAAGATGGAAGTTATTGGCATGTGCACTGTCTTAATACTTATTTTTCCCTCTTAGCTGGATGAAATCTCAATAAAACCCCGCCCAAGCATTGACCTCACAAACAATGCTCAGTCACCTCACAAGGTACAACGCAGTACCACCACCAATCAGAAGTCTCGCAGATCTGCAGAGCAAAGTAAGACAAACTTAGCTTACCAAGCATGCTTGCTTTTAGCTTAACAACATATTTTGATTCTTTGTCTTTTCATGCTAATCTAAGTATCTCTTTCTTTTCTGTAGCTTCGTCTGCCTCATCCAAGCGCTCTCAGGGGGATAGCAAGAATGTGACTGAAGATTATGGGAGAAAAAGCTCAGGGAGCTCTGCTAAAGTTCCCCCAAGCCCTCTGGCTGCAGGTGACCGCAAGAAAACTCCGACCCCTTCCACCGTAAGTTCACGTTTTCTGCAGTACAACTGAGCACTCTGTAGCTTAAATATGGTGGGTTTTGTTTTGGGTTGTTTTTTTTTTTTTTTTTTTCTTTTCCCTTTTTCTCCTCCTTCCCTAATTACTTTAGTTTGGATATGAAAATGGGTTCATGTGTCTGTATTTTCAGAATATTTTTGGAATTTTTAACTGTAAAACATTGTTTGATTTCAGCAGTTTTTTTTTTTCCCTCCTCTTTTTTGGTATGCACATATTAAGCAAATAGCATGGGACATATTACAAAATGAAAATGTGGAAATAAAGCAAAGTAACTACATGAAAGGAAAGAAATGTGGAGGGAATTTAATATTACACGTTTGAAATGGTAGTAGTCTTTTCTCTGAATGTAGTAACAGATAGTAGGAAATTTAATTGCACTGACTTCTATAGTGTTTTTTCTCCCCCCAGGCTCAGCAAGTTTTGGTAGAACCTGAGTGCATTTGGCTGTTTTGACTTCATTGCATTTGATGACTTTTTGGTTGAATGCAATGAATATGATTTAAGGGTCATTTTCTCCTTTCTGCATGATACAGAACAGCATTCTCTCCACTGGTACAAGTCGTGGGAGGAGCTCACCTGTTACTGAGAGAGCTACTCTGGGAGTGCAGAATCACAAGGACAGGTATGTACACATTCACAAAAACACATTTTAGATGAACTTATTTACATTTACAATTGCATCTGAATATACCACTATAGCGTCTGTTGAATCTGTACATATTTCTGTAGACAAT
Source organism: Hepsetus odoe (assembly GCA_017165825.1). NCBI lineage: Eukaryota > Metazoa > Chordata > Actinopteri > Characiformes > Hepsetidae > Hepsetus > Hepsetus odoe. The sequence goes on along the minus strand of CM029381.1, from coordinate 12,537,800 downwards.
TGTTACATTGCATTGTATGTTTAAGTGCATTTGTGGACTGCAGTGTTTGTAGTGGAGTGACGAGCTGCACTTGACCTAGTCTGGCTGCCACCATGCCAGCATGGGAAACATAATCCTGTTATGTACACACACTCGCACGCATTTGGCCTCACGCTTAAGCTTAGCTTGAGGCTGAAATCCAAATGGCAGGATTTGCAGCACCTTTGGGAGTTTGAGGCATTAAAACACTGAAGACCAAGTGTCATCTAAATCATCTCTTGCAACTACCAATGTAGAGCTGCATGATGTGGGCATAGCGATTACATTGCTGTATAATGTGGTTGTGATAAGACTTGTAACATGCCAATAATGTGGCAAAGACAGCAAATGAGAAAGAAAATGTAAAAGGGGCCAGAAAAAAAACTTTGTTTTGGCTAAATTGCAAGGATACCTTGTTTCATCAAAATGACTAGTAGCATTGACCTGGAGTTTTGATTAGTCAAAGATACTGAATGGACAGAGACTCCTTTAGACACTGTGCCCTTCTGCAATATCAGTATTGAAGTAATGATTAACAGATGATAAATTGTGCAGCCCTGTACTAGTGTAATAGTGGTATAAATCATAAAATGACAGTAGCTAAACTTGTACTGGGCTACTATAGCATTGCTCACTTTTTGATCGCAACACGTCATGTAAGCTGTATTGGAGGCCTTTAGATGCATGTGCGTTTCTGCTTTTGTTTTGATAGAATCTGACATAATTGCCTCAGCATAACCCATTGTAATTCAAGCAAGCATTCTGGCATACAGCTACTAGAACAGCTTGCATTTGAAATATTTGACATTTATCACAGTTGTTGAGAGTCAGTTGTGTGCATGAGTCTTACATGTGAACCTGATAAGAGATCAGTTGCTTTTTGCTGTAATCTCACTTCCTTTAAAGTGGTTGAGTGTGTTGTGGTGAGCTCTTACGAAGGCAAGCGTTTTAGACACACTGACACACATTCAGGTATTAGAGATTGACCCTGATGTACACAACTCCACTGCCTAATCTGGTTTTACGGCTGGTCTTGCAGCCAAGTCAGGGAAGAAAGAGCAGCAGTGTAAGCATGGCTCTTTAGGTTTGCTTGATATCCATAATGTAGGCATAATGCTGAAAGGGAGAAAATGTCATTGTTAAATTTAGCAGAGCAAAATATTTGAGGAGCACAGTGCTAACCAATGTCAAACATGGTTTAACACATTTCATTCACTTGCAGGAGCAAACTTTACTTATGCTACTACTTATGCTACTGCCATTCTTTGTGGTTACAGGTTTGTAAAGATGACGACTCTTTGAAAGCACAGTCTTCAAAATAAATCCAATAATGCCTGCAGTCTGGGACCTTACATTTAGCAGCTAACACTTTAGCCCCCCCAAAAAAAACATTTTCATTAAAGGACCTTTTGGGGACAGTAATTTAAAGCAAATGTTAGTGTTCAAATTACAATGACATATTTTCCCCAAATTGTCTTTATTGAGATCTTTTTTGTTTCAGCCCTATGGGTTGTTACTTCATTTAACTTCCTTTAGTTCCAGGGAAGCATTGCTCTCATTTTTGCATTATCATCTATTTGACCTGATTAATATTAGAAACAAATAACCTATGGAAGCTCTTGATTTATGACTTAGTGCATTACATCTAGTAGTAAATTTGCTTTGCCCGTATAATGCAAGTTTGTCTTCGTTGTGTCCAATATCATCAGTTACTGATGTGTTTTCTACCAAATTAAAGACCTGTGAAGACCAGCCTGCATCATACTATTTTTACGCTTTATGCTAGTGTTGTATGTTTAAGTTTGTGGTCCTGTTTCCCTCTACCCTCCCCTCAACAAGCAACCATTCTTCCATCAGCTCTCTCTAACCTGTGCACATCACACCTCACTCCTGCCCCCCTGTCTGCGGGGGTTTGAGGAGAGGGTTCTTGTGGATGTTTCTCCCCTAGCTTGAACACCCCTGGGTCCCGCGCCTCTACCGCCTCTGCAGCTGCTGTCCTAACTTCCTCTTCCTCCTCCCGCCCCCGCCACCACAAGTCCCTGTCCACCTCGGCCCACCCCAACCCCCCCGACCTCCATGCACATCGGCCCAGGCAAGTTGCAGCCTAGCCCACTGTTTGGGCCAGAAACAAGCAGCTGATCTGGTGAAGACAGGGGAACTGGAACGTTGTCTTGAATTGTGAATGCAGAGATTTGCTTAGGTTCACCGTATTAGCCAGACCCCCATCTTGATGCACTGTGATGTCCTGCCTTTATTCAGTTATAGAAATCTTTTTGCTGAACTGCTACAGAGTAGCCTTGGTGAAGATGCCCTTAATAGCCTTTTCATCTGAACAACACTGTTCAAGCTGGAGCTTAAATCCCTGAAGCACCATTTATCCCTTCAGAGCCTCCAGAACCCCTTCCGTTTTGCATTGACACTTCATGTCATTCCCACTTCATGCTAACTGACTGACATGGCACTGAACCTTTATCTCTACTTTCTCAACCATATAACACTTTTACACTGATTTAGAATGGCCACTTTTTTTACCCATATCCTAATAACTCAGGACTTGCTAATAACTCATAGCTAATTCTTTTGATGCACGCATTGGCCAAATCTTTTACTTTTTTTTTTCTTCTTTAATAAATAGCATTTTGGGGGGAAAAGGCATAAGGGGCCAAAGACACATTTAAAAAAATTTGCCTTGTCAACATTGTTTTTTTTTTTTTAAACTCAAGACAAAGCATGTCAGGAATGTTTTGTTTTAGCAGCCATTTTGTTGCTTTGTGGCTCAAAACAATAACAATAAGCAAACAATAAAACAGACCGGAAGGAGCAGGCAATTTTTTGTGTACACCATGATGTGATTATATTGATTCAGAGTAAGAAAATAGATATGTGCAGGGCATATTTGATATTGTCAGTGTATTTAAAAATATACTACAATTGATTTTTAGCTGTTGTAAAAGTCATCTAATTAGGAAAGTTTAGGTTCTAAAAATGGTGTACTGTGCTATATGAAGCACGAAAATACAAATATTAGATTGGACTCACTATTTGAATTATATTACCTGAATAATGAATTTCATTACCTTGAATCAGTGTAAAAGCGCATCCTTCATTAATCTTTATCATTGCTTATGAGGTGCATGTATTAAGAGAATGCTGTCGTCTGTTTACACTGCTTTAGGGCATGCTTAAGTTCTCATCTCACACACTGATCCGTGCCTGCTGCAATGTCCTCAGCCTCAGAAATGAGATTGCAGTCTGCTGTGTCTGGTAGCGAAAACTGCTTCATTGCTCCTGGTCTAAGTTGGGTTTATCAAAGTTTCTTTCCCACGAGAAACCTGCCTCTGTATAGACACCCAAGATGTACTGTTAAGATCATTCTTATTCAGGTTACACATTCTAACCTACTCTGATCCGTCTCACTGCAGAGTGCTACAGTTAACTGAAGTTTCATATTTTAATCCATTGTGTGTGTCTTTTAACAACAAGGTTATGTCCCAGCTATGCATGTTCACCAACCGGTTTTATCCTAATAAGTGGCTTGAGATCGTTTTGACCTCATACTATCCAAGGTCTCATTCTGTTAATAGGTTGGCACTGCTTGAATTTCCCTAACATGCATGCATATTAAATTTAAAAGGGCAAATATCACAGAGCAAGGATCTGTTAGTAAGTTAAAAAAAAAATGTAAAAAATCATAAGAGCATGAACTAGTGAAGGCTGAGTTGTTTGAACATGGTGCAGTTTCTGCCCATGGTTGGTCACATGGCATTTAATCGCTGGCCTGGCACATAAAGTCGTGTCTTAGAAACCCTGTCTCCTAGGATTACACTTCATTCCATGGGATTTGAGAGTATGCCTTCGGTTCCATGTAGTCATTTATTTCAGCAGAGTTCATATTGAATTTTTATTTAAAACCCAGTTTTTAGATGTACATAGTTGTTGCCCATTGGAAAACTTCTTGAAATTGATTGCTTTTTTTTAGCATTAGTTTAGAAGGAAGATTTTAGGTTGAGAATTTTAGTTTGGGGGAAAAAAAGATTAGCCAGGGGGACATGCTTTTTGAATACTCATCTGTAGGACATTTTGCTGTTAATCTTATTGAATGTTTAGAAATATACGAAGTAGCAAAGTGTTTACTCTGGTCTTGGTGTCCTGCTGCACTGAGCATTTTGTTGTTTTCCCTGCTTCCAACACACTTGATGCTACTATTAAGCACAATCAATGCCCTTTGTAAGCTGAAGTGATGGAGGCCAGGAAAAGCAATTAAGTGGGAAGCACAGGGCTCTCCAGGACCGGTGTTGGGAAACACTGCTATGAACAGTCTATGTATGATTTTAAGCACTGCATGAATTATGAGATGGTAATGTTTCAGCAACTCTTTATTGAGGCTTTTGACTAATGATTTTAGTAATGACATGCTATCATAAATTCATTAAGAAGCAGGAATCGGGGATGTATATTATGCTTGCTAGCTACTGTATATTGTGCAGTAGTGAAATGGCATAATTTTACATTTTCCCTTAAGATGCAGAGCTATTTTTATGCTGCATCAAAATAAGAGGGATTGCTGAGCAGTTTCTAATGTTTGTTTCTGGCAGCACTTGCTAAACAATCAGAGCTTTCATGTAATTATATTTACTTACTATGCTTTACATATTCTATTTGGTGCCAAAACGTTTGCTTTAAAAGCAGTTAAAAAACGGTATGCCAACAAGATTGCTACAATTGCCGATTGTGTCAGGCAGATATACAAACTGACTACATCTCTGAATTGGCACAGTGTGTGTTCTTTAAAGAAATGGGCTAAACAGGGTTTAGCAATCCCTCTTACAAATGTAGGAAGTGTAAACACATTGTATGTATGAATTTTATTGTAAGCATTTTTCTCACACCTTTTGATTTACCAAATATTTGTTTGCAAAAACAAAAACAGTGCCGTCCCACAAAGAGTTCCAGTGGTGTCTCCTTCATCCCACAACATAAGCAGCTCCACGGTAGCAGACCGTACAAACTTCCCCAGAGGAGTGATAAGCAGAAGCACTTTCCATGCAGGCCAACAAAGAGCCACACGCGACCAGCATGCCTCAGCCTGCAATGGACCCCCAGCATCCCCCTCCCTCTCCCATGGGAACAGCCAGGTTCGTCGCCCTGGTACAGGCATCTTCAGCAAATTTACCTCCAAGTTTGTGCGCAGGTGAGTTCATAACCATGGCAACTCTGACAGTATAATTTTGATTATTTGGTTGATTATTATTATGTTTGCAGACCAAACCATAGTGTACTTAAAGGAGCATTTCAGACAAAATCCTCAGTTTTTAATGCAAGTACATTTTGGGAAATTTCCAGCTATGTTTTACAAGCCTGCAGGCAATAATCAACCAAAAGCTAGCGGTGAGACCTGCGAAAAAGAACTTGCTTAGAAAGGAAATGACTAAGTGCCTTATTTGAAGACTAAAATCTGAGCACAATAAAAAATACTTATTATTACAATACCAGAATTTATAGCTGAAATTTAAGTTGAATTTATTTGTTGTGTCTCGGCTAAAGGACTTTAATCAATGAAAAGGGCCAACACTAGCTGAAGTTCTCCTGGATACTGTTCTCTCAGTAAAGAGTTACGTTGTCATGCTTGTGGGCAATGCTCTTTTAAGTAGTTGTGCAATATGTGCGAGTGTTTACTTTTGTGCATTGTGATATGAGACAGTTTTCGTTTAAGCCACGCCCACTTGGTCTGTTGACTCTCTGTAGTGCTCCCCTCTTTCAGGACAAGCTGGTACGGAGCGGCACAGATATCTGTGACTAAGATCAGGTCCCTCATAATGGAGGGTCATTGGAGCAGGAATTGGTTTCAGTGTGAGAAACACCAAAATTGAAACTAACCATGAACTTGGACCCAGATTAATCTCAATTAATCTTGTACTAAAGAACCATGATTAAGATTCACTCTGTATTCTTAACCGGCCATGTGTAACTCAAGTCATCACAACTTCATGCCTTAGTATGACTCCATTATCCTGTTCTGTAACCTCCAGTTAACATTAAGTGTACCGTCCTCACTGCTCAGGCCCTTCTAACATGTTTCTTCCTGACAGGCCACCTGGGAATATGTATATTTTATATATCTTTTTAAAAATATGCTGTTTTTTCACTCATTTGAGAACATACTTTTCCCCCCTTTTTTCTTTCCCACTATTATTTTTTTTTCCTTATAGAAATCTGTCATTCAGATTCCCCAGAAGGTAGGCAATAACACTACCCTTGAGTCATCCCAGCATTATTTTTGTGCTCCATCTCCTTTCTTGTGTGGTCTTTTGTGTCTTGGTCCAAGGGATTTGTTTTTGTAAATATAGGCTGTACATCTCTCCATGGTTTTGGCATTAAACTAATACCCTGCTTCCATCGCCCATTTCCACTGGCAGCCCTCTTTTCTTCCACTTCCTGCTTCTTCTCCTGCAGTGAATAGCTTCAGTCCATGTCTTCACCATCTCTTTAGCTCTCTCTCCCTTTTTGTCTGGGCCCGTGGTCTATGGTCATTGTAATTGTGCCTCGGACCTTGTGAATGGAGTCTTGGTGCTATAGCCTGTGCTATTTTCACAACTCTCCTACAATGCAGTTAAGTAGTGTACTATGACTCGCCAAGGTCATAGATGCTTCAGATTCAATTACACTCTGAAACTTGACAGTCCTGTGCCCTTTTCTATATATATGTTTCTTGTTAGAAAAAAAACCCCAAAACTTAAACACACTGCATCCACTGATAGTGAGATTAAAATAGTTGTATGTATTATCATTTGCAGGTGCATTTATAGCCATACGGTCAAAGATTTTGAAAGAAGACAATCTAAAAAAAAAAATGTTTGTCTTGAAAATGAGTGTGTAATGACTGTGCAATTAAGTTCATCTTGAACTTAATTGTATGAGTTATTATACAATGATTGACTGCATACAGCTTATGCAGGGTTGGGGCAGGGTGTAGGCTCTGCCTAAATGCCCATGGTGTCAGTGACGAATCTTTCCTTTTCGTTTCTGTGAATAATATTTCTCAAATATTCTAATGGCTTCACTAAACCACCTGTGGGGAGCTGATGTCCTGCTTTTGCTTTTGTGCTGGGTTTGTTTTGAAGGTGTTGCTGCCCAGGGTGTACTTTCCCTCCACCAAGTTTTTTTACATGCATTACATCTGGTTCCCTGTGCAGTTACTAGGAGGAAATAAAAGCAGATAGGAGGCGAGAGGCGGACAGATTTGTTGCGACCTCTACAAAGAGTTTACATAGGTTCTCGTCCAATTTTGCTCTTTAACTATTACAAACAAGACCTTTTACTCTACAGTTGCCAAAAATGTGCTAAAAAAGGTTAATTGTTTAGCAGATGCATACACTTGCTGTATATTTGTTTCACTTTAAAAGTATTGAAGCTTGTGGTTAACTCCTGTTGTAAGAAGAAAAAAACAGGCAGACAGTTGTGATAGACAAGCATATGTCTAAGAAGAAAAACAGTTTCTTTGGCTTTGTGAGAGAGAGAGAGAGTGTGTGTGTGTGTGTGTGTGTGTGTGTGTGTGTGTGTTCGAGTATGTGCTAATTACAGAGGGTTGAAGTGTTTGAGAGAAGAGGTTCTAGGCAGTGTGGTGGAGGGACTGTAAGATGATGCTTTCTGTCTTTTGCTTTCTCTGGTCTGTGCACTTGTGTGTAATAAAATGGAGGTGGTTTGACACATTGCCTTTTTTCTGCAGATGTGTTAATCCCTAGTTGTTTTTAAGGCTAATGTTTCTTTTTAAACTATTAAATGCAAATGTCTAAGCTGCTCTTAGAGTAAAATGTTGTGTATATACTTGGAAAAGGCAGAACATTACAAATAGCTTTTTATTTTTTTTACATTTTTTTTATTGGGAACTAGCCACAGGTATTGTGTTGAATGTTCAATAATTGGCCAAGACAAAGAACGTGAACATAAATAAGAGACTAAACTTGTGTCGGTTTTCTTTGAGGAGTCCATATGAAGGAGAGGGTCGAGATGAGGCCAGCAGGTGAGGATCTTAAAAACATGAACAAAAAGTGCTCAATCAGCACTGTGAATCTTAATTGCTTACTTTGGTTTTTGGATTTGATTTTTACATTTTTTTATTTATTCATACTAATGATGAACTAAATGACTTTTGTTGTCTTTTCATGACACTCTATCAATGAGACGTCGGTGAATTTCACACTTGATTAAATTCCTCTGATTTCAACTAATTACCACCTCTAGACAAGTAGTCCGACAGTAGTGTTTGTAAACAAATGTAAATAACTGATATTTGATTCCAGTTCTGGGAGGCCAGAGTCCAGTGATGTTTTATGGCTTTCTTGTTGAACCTTGCATTTAGGTTGACTATCCATCTATCCATCCATCTGTCTATCTTTCACACATACATACAGTGCTGTGTGAGCCACCCCTCATTTCTTCAAGCTTTACTTCCAAAGTGTAATTTTAATGCATTGTTGAGGGAATGGTAATTATTTATCATAATATAAAGAAATTAGTGATTATTGGCATGTAAACAAGTTGTTCAGCAAAATCAAAAAGTTTGTTTTTACTTATTACAATAACACAATACATAATTAGAATGAATTCAGCTTTTAAGTAGTTTATCTTAAGCTGTTTTTAAAAACACAGGCTTGGGTCTAAATTTCTTTTTGATGCATCGAGCCATTTAACCTAATGAATTGATTAACCTAAGCATTGATTTAGCTAAACAAGCTGAAATGAACAGGAAGTACAAATTACACTGGGATTGCCTAATGAGAGATGATACAAGGTTATGTAATGCATAAAACCACTACTTATTGTATATAATTTGTAGTTTTAAAGGTTTGTGTTTTCTGATCAACTAAATGCTTAGTGCCCAAGTTAAAAGTGCTTTAAGCATACCTTTTTAAAATGTTTCGAGGCATTATTTGATTAATTAGGTTAAATTTGGACTCAGCAATGCTGTTTGATGGTCAAACTATATTTGGGTTCGTATCAAATTCAGGTGTGGAGACATTTCGGATCTTAAAGTTCTATGGGACACTGGTCTTTGAGGACAGGCGTTGAATATCTTTGATGTGCATAACGTCAACTTTATTTATTTTTTGGGGTAGCTTTTGTACACAATGTTGGAGGATGCCAGAAATTGGTCCGACTGCATTGTAGTCATGCATCATTGTGTCCCCCTCTCCCTTCTTAGTGTTTTATTTCAGCCATGTCTCCCTGTAAGAAGATTGTGTTCCCTGTTGTGTGGGAGAGAGGCTAATGTGTTTGATAGACTGTGCTTGCCCCATACCTCCCTACATGCCACAGCTTTGCCCAATCAAGTCTTCATTGGCTAAGTTGAACCTGTCTTGGTTTATGATTGTTTCCTTCCTGTTGTTCACATCATTTTCTCCTGTCTCCTGTTCATCATCTCTAAGACCCATGCTGAGCACAGTGGACAAGGCGGAGAAAGGTACCCAAGGTTCGACAGGTGACGATAACAAGGACTCTGTGTCTTCCTCCTCTCCTGTGTCCAGCACCCCTTCATCCACGCAGTCCGCAAAGGACACAAAACCCCGCTCATTGCGCTTCACCTGGAGCATGAAGACCACCTCCTCCATGGAGCCCAATGAGATGATGAAGGAGATCCGCAAAGTTCTGGACTCCAATAGCTGCGAGTATGAGCTGCGTGAGCGCTTCATGCTCTTCTGTATTTCAGGAAAGCCATCCCGTGACGATTTTGTCCAGTGGGAGATGGAGGTGTGCAAGCTACCCCGCCTCTCCCTCAATGGGGTGCGCTTCAAGCGAATCGCGGGCACCTCCATGGCCTTCAAGAACATCGCCTCCAAGATTGCCAATGAGCTAAAACTGTGAGCATGTTAAACTCTTGTGTGCGGAAGAGGATCCGACTGAACTGTTTTCCTGATGTGAGGGGCTCCAGCCCAGATACACGGTGTGAGGAGTTTGAACAAATATTGCCAGACCAGTGGACAACAGTGGCTAGCTCAAAGACAGGGCAGTGGAGAGTAATGACTGTAAATGATACTGGAGGGCTGGGACAGGTTGGTGGGGGAGGTTTTGTGTATAGCCGTTTTGAGGGCCTTCCTTTTGGTAGGAGGTGTTTTTTCTTGGCTTGGGTTTTCTGTCCCCACATTTTTCCCCCACCTACTTTTGTTGTCTTCTTTTATTTGTGGCGATTTTGTTTGTTCCCAGTTTTGTGTTTTCTTCTTGATCCTTGGTCGTCTTTTGTTCAGAAGTTCTAGTGATGGAGGAAAGATGTTGATGTTATAATTAAAAACTGTTTGCTGGTGGTTCGTGTATTGCAAACTCAAACCAGCTACTGTCTCAACACGCTGTAATTCCCCATACCCACAAACTATGTTAAAAGCTCCACGTTACTTGATTTTCCAACTTCCAGTTCCAGGTTCTGTTGATCAACAGAGAAAGAGAGAGTGAAAGATTGCTGATTTGACACTCTGAATGTACTACACAGTTAGTGATGGTATTTGAGACTAAAGTGCTAGAAAAATTTGGTAGAGCTTTTTCTAAATTTGAAAATTCACTCATGTTCTGATTCTCCAGATAACATCTACACCATAGTAAAGTGTCTTATCCGATCTGTAATTGAAAGTGCGGACTTAAACCCTCAGTGCTACAGAGGTAAAGCACCTCTGTGCACTTTAAGCCGAGACAATGAGGTTTTTTTTTGTTTGTTTTTGTTTTTTTTTTTGTTTTTTTGCAGGGGTCATATATCAGAAGCTAATTAAGGGCCAATTAAGTAATTATTGGTGGATTTGTTGTGTAACTAAGAATTGCTGGTTGGTTTCAATGTACTGCACTGGAATGAGTCTGTGTTTTGTTGCCTTTCTCTGGAGAAGATAATATTATTATGAGAATAAACAAAGTTGAATGGTTTTTCTTTTTGTTTTTGATCATGCTTTCAGTCCCATTTTAAAAATGTTTTAATGTAGTAATGGTTTCAGGTATGGGTATTGAAGACAGTGCAACACTTGTTGATACGCTTAACTAAATATCAACAAATCGGGGTTAAAATGTTTGCTAATTTGCTCGTCCCTCTTACAGACCTCTGACGTCTCTTTTGTTTTTATACTAAAACGAGCTGCAACGCCACCTAATTAATTTAAAAAGGAAAAATGGAATGTATAATTGGAGAAGAAAGCATTGACTGCAGTGGTGCTGGAGGGACCTGAGATGTTAAACAGCCATTTAATTTAAAACACACAAAGACCAGTGCACTCGTGTTATTTTGTGTGATTATGAAATGCAGATATATCTGAGAAGTTTACTTTTATGTCCTCAATGTATATTTTTGATGAATGGATTGTAAAACGAGACATCTTTTGTGACTTGACCGCTGGTGAGACACATGGAAAAATGCCACAAGAAATAAAAATGTTTCATATTTAAAAACCAGTACCAGCACAAATGAACAGCAATATTTGAATCATTTTCTGAACTTATGGAGTGCCACCTTCATGGAGGTCCCATAGGGGGGGCGGGGGGTTCTTTGTGGATTGCAAAACGTATCAATATATCATATCAGTCCATTAAAACTTGCTAAAATAATTGCAATAAACAGAGCAGCCAAATTGGAGATCAGTTATGATCCTGACTCAGCCATAACATTAAAACCCCCCTGAGGGGGGGGGGGGGGGGGGTTGAGTAGGCAACTGTTTATGCTGCTAAAGTGGCTCGGACCTGTCAAGGCATGCACCCCACAAGACCTCGAAAGGTGATGTTTTTCATCAGTATGTCAGCAGGGGATCCTGTAGATAACATTGGTTGCAAGTTGGGACATCCATGGAAACTAGTTTGTCAACAGCTTGAATTCTTTCTCCATCAAAATGTCCCAGAACTATAGTGGCAAAGAGGAACTACATTTTCAAGGTTATACTGATACCATGGAGGGTTTACCTGCCCTGCAACAATGTAAAGGTAGATGCGTTGTGTCAAAGTAACATCATATGAATGTAATGACTCCCCATTTTCTAGCAGAACATTACCCAGAGCATCAAGCTGCCTCTGCTGCCTTCCCTCCTTTCAGTAGTGTATCCCGGTGTCATCTCCTCCCCAACTAAGTGACACATGTGCCTCTCCATGATATGAAAGAAAATGTGACTGATCAGTTTAGACCTTTTTATGGATCCACGGCTTGGTGCTGTTGCTCATGTGGCTCTTGCAGGAGCTTGGGTGTGGCCAGGGTCACCATGAGCACTCTGATTGGTCTGTGTCTAAGCTGTGCTGCACTTTGTTCTTACACTTTCCAGCACAGACAGCACTTTCTCAGGAGTTAGTGCTGCAGCAACTCTTTGGTTTTAACCAGACGGGGTAACCTTTGCTCTCCACACAAATCAATAAGCCTTAGGCATTCATGACCTTGGCACCAGTTCACCACCTGCTGCTTCCAACACATCAACTCCAAGAACTGACTCTTCTCTTGCTGCCTGATGTAGTCCATCAGTGACAGGACCCACTGCAACTGTAAAGATCAATTATGGCTGTTGTTACAGAAAACTACAATGAAGTCAACCACAACAAAATCCAGCCTCTGCATTTAACCCATACACACACGTTCAGCCGAGGGGCAGCTAATGAAAACACCCGGGGAGCAGTGACGGGGACGCTGTCTTGCTCAAGAGAACCTCAGGGCAACCTACTGGTCTGGAATTCGAACCCACGACCTTCTGATCCTGCCCAGGACATGATCAGCTCGTCTTTAAATGATGTGTGCTGGGTGAATAAATCAAGAAGAAAACACCAGAGTAGTATTTCACAAAGCAGGACGTCAGGGTTAGCCACAGAAGCCTAAAGTTGAGGATCATCCAATATGAAAATGACATAGTTATTTTATAATTGAGCATTTTCGACTAAACTGAGAAAATTATTTTTGTTGATTTATATCTGCATTCGTGTGGCCAGTTACAAAAAAAAAGCACATGTTTCCGCCCGGTTTCGAACCGGGGACCTTTCGCGTGTGAGGCGAACGTGATAACCACTACACTACGGAAACGCGGCGAGGGTCAGGCCTCGCTGGACCCTCTTAACCACTGCGCTCCCTGCAGGCGGCCGGGACGCTGTAGCTTGATTTAATCTTGTTTTTTTGTGGCAAGAGTTTGAAGCTGATACTGCTATCGGCAGAAGAGATGAGGTTTGCAAAAAACTTTTATTTTATACGGATATTGACGTCCAGCGCTGAAGCGCTCAGAGAGACGATGTCTGCGCACACCCGAGCACAGAGCTGCAGGAGTCAGTCTGCGGTCCTGCTGGGGAAGTCACTCAGAGTGCCATTTTAATCGCCTCGAGAGATTTATTTATCCGATTCATTTTTTTTTTCAAAAACAGCCGTTTAGAATAATGTGAAAGTGAAGTGAAGTTTACACATTAACAGATCAAACCTTTTGGGCTAAATGAACGATCTCTTACACCAGGTTTATCTTCCTCGATCTGTATTTTAGCTTTTTTCAACAAATCGTCTACATTCCCCGTATGTGTTCTTATATACCACTCGGTATACTGGGTATAAAAACAGGTCTTATTTTTTATTTTTTATTTTTAAATAAAATAGATTTTTTTAAGTCAGGCACAAACCGACCTTCCTATGCTGTTTGAAGCCCCGCCCATTGACGATGATTGACAGCTGGGTTGTGACCGGAAGCTGAGGAGACGTCCATTTAGGACGAAGGGGTCCAAAACAAACCCGCCCAGCGCGCTGAACTCGCGGCCCGCTGTTGCGCTCTTGCTGTGGGGTGAGATTTTTTTGTTAAATACTATATGTATTACACACATATAGTTGAATTTATAGATTCACGTTTGCATAAACTAGTTAAATATGGCGTAGGTACTGTTTAACGCTCTCAGTCAGCGGCGCTAACGTTAGCAGGCTAGCATTCGGCTAGGCTGGCAGTTGTTGGCCTACCGAGCTGCTTGACTTTTATTGTTTTTGTTTATTTTACACGTTTAATCACTCTCGGCATGATCATGGCGGTTTTATTAGAGAGAGTAACCGGGTTCTCTCGGTGTCCCGTTGTTGTTGTTGTTGGAGCAGCTAACAGCCGAGTAACAGTGGTGATGGCGGATGTCTCGTGTCACTTCCTCTTTTGTTTGACGCGCTTTAATGTAACCTATTAAACGCGCTGAACAGCGTCTAAAACAACCGTGCAGCAACTCTGGATATAAATCCTGTTCGATTTGTTTAAATACACTGTTGTGATAAGTCATAAAGTTGTGCTGATGTGTTCGTTTTTAACTTTTCTGAAACTGAGCAGTGTGAACCGTTTGCAGCTCCACTGTACTGTGTTTAATCCCTTCATCTGTGTTTTTGAAAAGTCAACGGGTCTCAGGTGCAACAGTGGCAACAACCAGACATTTTAAAGGAACATTTAATCAATGATGCACAAAATAGTGGAATCCGAAAAGGTTTCCTATTAGATTGGTTTCAATGCACGTGTTTTCAGTTGATTTCCGCTGTAGATTTGTCTGCTTGGCCACCCCAGCCGGTCCAGGTGTTTGCTGAAGTCTTCATTTGCATCACATACAAGAGGCGCACAACAGAAGTGTAAGCTGCATTTGCATTGCCTCACGCTTCAGGGTAGCGGTGCACAGTATAGAATATGAGACTTTTTGAGTTGCTCAGACAGCACCGCATATGTGAATGTGTCCAGTTGACTTCTTAAAAACTCTTGATTCACGTTCCCAGAGCACACAGGCTTGATTTTACACAGCAGCCACGCTGTGTTCTTCCCTGAAGAAATGTTGCACAAATGCTTGTTTTTAACCAAGTTGTCAGGTAGTGTGTTGAATAAGAAAACAAAGCTGCTCTTTTTGATTTTATAGGAAAGTATTTCAGTGGAGCAGTCTTTTTTACGTTTCAATTGCAGATAGTTCTGAATTACACAGGATTTAAACTTCTAATTCCTGTCCTCAGAATCTGCTCTTAGTCAGTGTTCTTTTTTTCAGCAAGTGTATCATTAGCCTCACTTTGTCAAAAACAATGTATGTACTTGATGTTTTATTTGTGATTTGTTTTTAACAAATCTGTTTCTATTTAGGGGCTGTTTCCAGAAAAGGAACACAAAAGGAGCAGCTTGCAACCAAACAGCACCTACTTAAGTCACATTTACAGGAGCATTGTCTTAACCAACAGTTATGGTGAAGATATTTGTTGGCAACGTAGCTTCAGCGACCACGGAAGCAGAGCTCCGTGCGTTGTTTGAGCAGCATGGCACTGTGTCAGACTGTGACATCCTGAAGAACTACGGCTTTGTGCATATGGATGAGGAGGATGCTGCCCAGAAGGCTGTTGCTGCATTGCACAAGCATGTGCTCAATGGCTCTCGCATCACAGTTGAGTATGCCACCACCAAGGTGCGCAATGCCACCAAGATCTACGTGGGCAACGTCCCCGAGGGTGTCACGGCTGCCAAAATCAAGGAGCTCTTCCAGCCTTTTGGCAAAGTGGTGGAGTGTGATATTGTGAAGAATTTTGCATTTGTTCATATGCAGAGGGAAAATGAGGCCTTGGAGGCAATCAGGGAACTTAATCATTATAAATTGGAGGGTCAAAAGATCTTTGTCTCCCTCTCGCGCAGTAACCAAGCCAAAAATGACAGAGGGGAGGACTATCTCCCCCCTCCTCCCCATCACTATCCACCCCACCCACACCACCATCCTCCCTACCTTCCCCCGCGCCCTCCGCCCGGTGACTACTATGCGCCTCGAGGTCGACTTCCACCTCCTCCTCTCCCTCCACCGCCTCCTCGTGCCTACTATGATCGCGAGGCGTACGAGAGAGGCGTTCGACCCGACCCATACGCCGCTGCCTCCTCGCGTTATTATGAGCGGGATCCCTACGATCGACGTCTTCCGCCTCCGCAGCGACCGCTCTCTCCTCCTCTCGCCTCTCGCTACTACCGTGAGCGCAGCCCTTTGGGCACTCGTCGCTCTCTCCTGCCTCCGCCACCCCCACCACCTTCCTCTGCCGGCTACGCCCGCAACTACGCCCGCACTGCCTCAGGCACCGCACCACCACCACCTCCTCTCTCCACTGCCCCGTCCACCCACTATCAGCGCTATTCACTCGGTACAGGCTTTGATAAAGATGATTACATGGAGGACAAGTACAGCAATGGGTTTGGCAGAGGTTACTGAAGTTAGTTTTGTCCAGGAGTCCCCATTTTGTATTGTAGAAGATGGGATCTAAGAGGGACATATTTGCAGGGAGTTCTATGTTCTATGTTGGTTGTAGCTAATTTTGAGAACGGGTAGATGCTGCATTCATTGGTTTCATCATAGTCATTTCAGTTTTCTGAAGGATCATGAAATACTGATTTGTATTTACACTTAGACAGATTTTTATTGTGTATTATCAGCTTTTGAATTTTTTTTTTTTTCCCCCCCCACATCTTAGAGAATTTTTTTTTTTTTAAGAATTTCTTTGAAATTAGTGATATGTCTTGCATGCAGTTTAGAATCTAAAGGAGTGTGAGGGAGTGTCTTGGACTTGGAGCTAAGGATTCAAGTATTGCATATGCCTCCTGTAATTATTGATATTTGCTAGATGTGTTCCTGAGAACTTAATTGAAATAGCCCTCTTTGCAATTTCTTTTAAGAATTTAGATATGTGGTATTTTATTGACCTTTGTCTTGAAGCATGGCATATGACTTGCATGGTTTAAAAAAAACAAAAGAAAAATCAGGCTCTAATCTGACTTCAACCCAACACCCCTGACTGCATACATTTAGCCAAGTTTAAGTGTGTTTTTAATTATTTATTATTATATATATATTTTTTGGCAAGTCTGTTGTGAATGGCCTTGAGTGTTTAGGAAAAACCCTTGATTAAAAGTTTGTGTAAGAGTAGGGACCAGTATAAGGAGGAGGAGAAGAGGGTACGTGTGGTAGTGGGTGGAGCTGGGCACACACCGACTGATCAGCAAATCACACCTTATTGGCCGAATGAGCACAACATCCAGCGGTCACTCAACACTTGGAAAGAACGTCGACTCCTAGGATAAAGCTCCATCAACTAAAGGAAACTCAGAAAGCAAATGACCATTCGCTCTCCGTATAAATAAACAAAAACACTGATTCTTAGATTGATACTCTGTATTTCTAGATAAATTGTGTTTTGCCGGTTAATCACTCCCGCAGGCTTTGAAAATTGTAGCTCCTCTTGACTCTCAAGACATTTTAACGTTACAAGGCAGTGCTTGTGATTGAAAACCCAATATTGTAGCTTGTTCTACTTGTGCTCTTGTTTCCCTACGTTCTTATTGTTAAAATACAATTCTGCTTAAAATGTACCACTTAAAACAAAAATCTCGACTGTTGATGCGAACCGATATCTTGACAAATTGTGTTACTTAAATTCTTTAACGGTTGTTCGAACGTGAGTCGATTTCTGTGCTTGTTTTGATAACTTCAAAAATAAATTTAGTCATGTCCTAGCAGTCGCTGTCTCCATCCACCCGCTTAAATAAAACCGAATGATCTGAATCACTCCGTAACGTTTTTCATGTCACTGTTATTTCTTTCTTTTTTTTTTTAAACACACATCTGCTGCCTTTCTCGCACACGTTATCACTCGCTTCATGCAAATGCCCTGTTGACTTTATATTCTCTTGTAAAGAAAATCAGATGTTTAAATCTTTCTTGTCCGCTGATACACCGGTTCACAGAGGCCAAATGTAACTACAGTTTCCGTCTCTGAACCTCTGCCCCTACTATAACTTTAAATCCCTGCCCTATGCCCAGGCCGAAGATGTTAAAATTTATGTAGGTCTGTTATAAGTAGTTTTTGTAGCTCACTATGTGGCTACATGCAATATACAGGTGAGTTAAGTAAACGGGTAAGTCCAGGTAAGTGTCTTATTTAAACATTTGATTTGTCTTTGTGGAACATTTTATGATAGTATTTTTGACTCCTCTGTCCTCAGCAATGAAAAAAATCTGGTAAATACTTTTTAACCATGTCTTTTAAACCTCAAAGAAGACATTTGTGTTTTTCAGTTGTCTCGGAATGATGTACAGTTAATTGTTCTTGTCTGTGGCAAAGGCAGTGTTGTAATATTTGATCAAATTATGTGCATTAATATTCATTATTGTTTCTGAAAATGATTCATTTTGTCTCCATGTGAATTGCACAGGCAGCCTTCTGTGGCTGACATTCAGTTATTAAAGGTATTGGAAGTTGGAGGTTCATAATTTATTGCCCGGACTTGTTTTTCATTACAAGTCTTAATTAGTAGGTTTTTTTTAAATGCTGAATGTAACAAATGTGGACACATATTCTCTCTCTCTCTCTCTCTCTCTCTCTCTCTCTCTCTCTCTCCAGGATGATATTAGCATGTGGAGTGTCTAGATATACCTACCCTGTATCTGCTTTTACTGAAAGAAATGTTTGAATCACCTACTGTGTGCTTTGTAGGGTTACATTTACTGTTTGAAGGCCATCTGTTGCTAATGTTGCGTGGGTTTTTACGCACCTCAACTGGGTTCAGCAAACATTGGTCCTGTGGTCAGTGCACTGCTACAAGTTATTCAAAAAAAGTGAGTACAATCAAGTTTGCATAGAGTTTAAGCTGTACCCAATATTTAAAAAATAAATAAATAAAAAATACATACTTACATGCTGCCATTGTTGTAACAGCATGTCAAAAAAATCATTGGTATTGAGGTAGACCCGTCCAAAGTAGTGGTTGTGGATAAATTGTGTAGCAACTGATGGGTTACATTCAGTTATTGTAAGCCAACCGAGTTCATCTGCACCATTAAGCCATAACATTAAAACCACATTCCTAAAATTGGGTAGATCCTGTCATTCCAGCAAAAAACCCCAAAAAAAACTCTGAAAACAGCACTTTGTTAATTGTTAAGATGGGATTCTGTTACCATGAAGGGATAAGCTTGGTTTACATCACTATTAAGGTAGGTTGTAGGTGTCAAAGGAAGATCACTTCCCAGCTGGGCGTTGGCCAAAGAATTTCTATCAGCATGTCTTTCCCATGGTGCACCCTGATGCCTGGAATGGAATTCTCATCAGATCAGACCTTTTTGTTCCATTGCTCCCTGTTCCAGTTTCTAACTGATTAGTCTGGGGATACACAGCAAGCATGTATATTGTTGAGCCTTGGGCACCCTAACCCTGTCACCCGCTCACCCTTACTGCCTAATGTATCTCACCCATTAAAATGTAATTAGATAATAACTCTCTTCACCGGTCAGTGGTTTTAATGTTGTGGCTGAATGCTGTATGTGGTAGGTGTACTTCATAAAGAACCCAACAAATGTGTACAAGGTACATTCATAGTGTGTACATTCACACTAACTGAAGTGTTATTTAAACAGGACTAGAAACTATGCATAGCATTCAGAAGGTATGACAAAGTGTTAATGATTACAAACCTGTCAAATGCTTGAGTAAAGCTGATTTATTAGAGTCTAATCGAAGGCTTTATTACATTTCTGTAATGGTATTTGCACCAGCGATGCTGTCAGAGGAGAAGGGTTTTTAATCTCTGCTGCAGTTATTTCTTTATTCACAGGGCAAATCGAAAAGGATTAGTCCTGAATTTTAAAATGGGATTTCTGTATAATTCAGCAATTCACACTGGTTGGAAATGTAGGTAGTGCATTATTTAAAAAATTTTTTTATTTTTTTTTATCACTTTATAGTGTTTGTGAACACAGCTCAAAAATAATTAGAATAATTTTGGATTATAAATTATCATATCCCATCACTCTGAAGGACATTAAACTCTGAAGGAAATTAAAGTTTATGTCTTATGAATTTTGATGCACAGCTTCAAAAATCAGTGGAATTATTCCTACTAGGCCATGTAAAATGCAACAATAATGGAAGCAGGAATTTAACCATGCATTTCAAAGAAGGAAAGCAACTTAAATTGACCATTTTAAATCAGATTAACCATAAAAGGAAGTATTCTATTATGCCCTGCCTTGCGCCTACTGTAGCTGATCATTTTATCAGCTAACCTACATATGCACGTCGTAGGTTTATAATTGATGACCTATTAATTGCTATAGCTTATCACTCCTAATCCATTATTCTCTGATCAGCTATGGAACTGGTGTGATGTGTGCTCATGACTGACTGCATCAAACTTTGTAGATATTCCATCTCATTAACCCCGTTAACAGGAAAGGTTCTTAATGGTTACAAAATAACCACAATTCTAAGTGCATTTCTTTCATATATATCATTAATTGACCTCGCCTGGATTTAATTTGAAGGACTATGTAGTAGGAGGTCATAAACTAACCAAGAAGCCAACTTCTGTATTTGTATTTTTTGTAAATTCTACAGGTCTTTGCCAAGATTTGCAAATGTTGCTATTTAATACACTTTATATATATAAAATCTTTCTTTACACACCTTTGTTGACTTTGTGTAATAAGATTTTAAGAGTTCATACTTTGATGCAAGGCCATAGTTGCCATTTGCAGACATTATAGACCGAAGTAATTAGCTTTAATACATGTTGCTGTGAAATACTGGCCCGTTTCTCTTTTTCAAATTGACTTCAGTTTCCGAGCCTTTGGTAGATTTTTCTTTCAGCTTTAAAGTCCTCCATTCTTTCTCATTGGAATTCAAGCCCAAGTCATTTTAATACCTTCATCACTCCAGTTACATTTCCTTTGGGGGCCCAGTATCATTTGCAGATGATCAGCATCATCTCACTTTACCCTTGGGCACAGTGATTGTGGGATCCTATGCTGAACCCCACTCCACTCATGATGAGCTGAACTGTTGCTACAACGTTCTGTTTTTGTTTCTTCTAATTGGATTACACTGTTCCAAACGAGTACCGACTTTTCTACATGTCCAGGGATGATTAACTGAAGTTTCATGAACTTAATAATCGCATAGTTTAACTGAAAGAGCTGTTTCATTTCTAGGGCACTACAGCATACAGCACTTTTGAGTATTTATAGTACTTTAAAGATTACTTGTTGCATGAAATATCACAAACCGGCAGCAGCGTTTCTTATGATGATGCCAAGTGCACTTTGCATTTACAGTTTCTTCTGTAGAAGATAACTTTCCCTTCTTTAAAGCTCACAAGTCTTTCACTTGGTGAAGGAATGTTCACTTTTAAAGTTTTCTGTTATATGATTTATTTTGAATTATTTAAAAATCGTCAAAAAAAAAACAAGACAATAGTATAGTTTTTCACACTGATTTACAACTACAGTACCTCAGTATACAGAAGTTTCCATGTTTGCTTATTCTTTTGCATATTTCTTTTTCTGAGTGTATGTACAGAATGTGTCTAAAATAAATTGGTTGTCCTATGCTTTTGAAGCCTCTTGTTATTCAGTTTTTTTTCTTTTCCTAAAACTTGGGCAGTGAATTATAATGTCTTCTAAAATCTTTGTAAAGTAGTGTTTATACCAATGAAATAAGGGGATTCTAAGGGAATAAAATGCAATACATTTTAAAAAAGCTTTGATATAAAAAAAGATTTTACCTAACACTTGTTTCCTGCATTATTTATTTAACCTTTATTTAATCAGCTAAGAACATTTCTAATTTACAAGCCAGTCTGATTACAGCCGTTACTGAGCCACCTCAGTAACGCTGCACGTCTTCGTCCTGCACTCGGCACCAAGGACGCTGAAATGCTTGTTGAGGCTTTTATTAAATGATGTCTCGATTATTGCAATGCTTTGTTCATTGGCTTTCCAGTAAAGCGCATTGCTCGTTTCCATAAAATTTAGCTGCTAGAATTCACCCACGCTTAACGCTCAGCACACAACACTCCCCACATTCAATGCTCATCTGAAGTCTTGGCTCTTCTCTCTCTGCTCCTCTTTTGATGATATCTGAATGACTGCTGCTTCTACCCTTTCTATGTACGATCAGCTGCTCAGTGGAGGAATACTTTTAACCATGTTTCACATGTTTCTTGTCCCAACCATTTGATAACCAGCTTAACATTTCAAAGATAACAGTTAAAATACATTACAAATGCAAGATTTTTTTTTAAATACGGTACTGTGTAAAAGTTTTAGGCACGTGTGGAAAAAATGCTGTAAACACAATGCTTTCAAAAATGGAAGTGTTAATCATTTATTTGTAACAGCATCAGTTCTTCTAGGTACACTTGCACACAGTTTTTGAAGGAACTCGGCTGGTAGGTTGTTCCAAACATCTTGGACATCCAACCACGGATCTTCTGTGGATGTAGGCTTCCTCACATCCTTCTGTCTCTTCATGTAATCCAGATACACTGGATGATGTTGGGATCAGGGCTCTGTGGGGGCCAGAAGAACTGATGCTGGTTTGAAGGCAAAAGGTAGTAACACCAAATATTGATCTGATTAAGATTTTTCTTTTGTTTGCTCACTTTGCATTTTGTAAATTGATCAAAATAAACAGTCATTATTTAGATTTCTGAAAGCATTCTTTGTTTACATCATTTTTTCCACACCTGCCTAAAACTTTTGCACAATACTGTATATATATATATTTTATGTAGTGAAGATGTTTCCCACAACTTGAAGGCAACCCTGTTACTGAAACCTATTTAGCCTGCTAGAGGAAAAGGAAGAGTCACATGATGAAGGAAATTACTTCATCGAGCCATTTGTGTTGTTTTTGTTTTTTTTTGTTTTTTGATTTTGCCTCCCTTTTTTCAGTGGAGGTCCTTCAAAATCACAATCCTCTGTGAGTTTAATCAAAATGGTATTTTGAAACTTGTATTCATGTTGAATTGCACAATTTTGCTTAGTTTCATCAGAAGGGACTCTGATTGGCTGAACATTTAACATTCCATAGAAGCTATCATTTGATGTTACATTCAAAGGTGGCAACGTAAGGATATAAGTTGAAAACTGTTCAGAGAAATCTAAGGGAGCACAAGGAGAAGATTTTAGGAAATTGAAGAAGTAATTTCTCACGACGTACAGAAGAAAACTGAACATGTTCTTAAAAGCTCAAATTTCAAACCAACACCTTCTCACAGGCATTTCAGACACTTGCTGCCAGTGTCCCCACTGTATATTTCTTGGCAGCAGTGGAGGGTTCCCGGTTTAAAGGGAGAGGTATTAAGAGGCAGGCAACCTCCGGAAACAGGAAGCACCTGTCACCATACCAACAGACCTTCTCATCGCTCTGCTGCTTTTGGATGTGTGTTATCTTATATCAGCCTTCAGTCATACATGCTGAAAGCTTCTAAACTAAAAAGATAGCAACAGGTGATTGAGCGCTTCGATTATATTCATATATATAATATTTATAAATATAGTCATTTGTAAACAGATTCATATCTTCACAAATAGACTTTTTTACAAAGAAAATAAAAATTGTAGGTGACTTCACTGCAGACTTGCCAACTAAGGTTTTTTTTTTATAGTACACTCCCAATTTTTTAAATAGTCCACCTCCACTTATTTATAGTTCACTCCTAATTTTTTATACTCCACCTCCACTTTTTAGTTGTCCAATCCCACTCCACAAAGTTTCAGATGCACTTACATCCTCAGGCAGCAGGGAGCAGGGAGCAGGCAGCAGGGAGAAGAGAGCAGGGAGAAGGGAGCAGGCAGCAGGGAGAAGAGAGCAGGGAGCAGGGAGCAGGCAGCAGGGAGAAGAGAGCAGGGAGCAGGCAGCAGGGAGAAGAGAGCAGGGAGAAGGAAGAAGGAGCAGGAGAGAGAGAGCAGGAAAGAAGGGAGCAGGGAGCAGGAGAGGAGCAGGGAGAGAGGAGCAGGGAGAGGGAGCAGGAAGAGGAGCCAGGGAGCAGGGCAAGGGAAGGGGCAGGGAGCAGGGAGCAGGAGAGAGGAGCAAGGGAGGAAAGGGAGCAGGAGCAGGAGAGAGAGCAGGAAGGAAGGGGAGGCAGGAGAGGAGCAGGGAGAAGGAGCAGGGGGCAGGGAGAAGAGAGAGCCAGGAAAGAAGGGAGAAAGAGAGCAGGAGAAGCAGGAACAGGGAGAAGAGAGCAGGAAGAAGGGGCAGGAGCAGGGAGAAAGAGAGGCAGGAAGCAGGAGCAGGGAGAAGAGAGCCCAGGAAGCAGGGAGCAGGAGGAAGGAGAGCAGGAGCAGGGAGCAGGAGAAGAGAGAGGCAGGAAGAGGGCAGGGAGAGGAGGCAGGGGAGAAGGGAGCAGGAAGCCTGAGGGGGCAGGGAGGAAGAGCAGGAAGCAGGGAGCCCCAGGAGAAGGGAGCAGGAAGAGAGGGGAGCAGGGCAGGAGAAGAAACAGGAAGCAGGGAGCAGAGGAGGAAGAGCAGGAAGAAGGGGCAGGGAGGGCGGAAGAGGAGCAGGGAGCAGGAGAAGAGGCAGGAAGCAGGGAGCAGGGAGAGAGAGGCAGGGAGCAGGGAGCAGAGAAGAGGCAGGAGGAAGGGCAGGGAGAAGAGGAGCAGGAAGCCCAAGGAGCAGGGAGAGAGGCAGGAGGAGGGGCAGGAGAAGAGGAGGAGCCCAGGAAGCAGGGAGCAGGAGAGAGAGAGCAGGAGAGACCCAGGAGAAGAGGGCAGGGAGAAGGGAGCAGGAGAAGAGAGGCAAGGAGAGAGAGACTGGGGAAGCAGGGAGCAGGGGAGAAGAGCAGGAAGAAGGAGCAGAGGCAGGAGGAGAGAGGCAGGGAGAAGGGAGCAGGGGAGAGAGAGAGAGGAGAGAGAGAGCAGGAGAGAGCAGGAGAGAGGGAGCAGGAGAGAGAAAGAGAGGCAGGGAGGAAGAGAGCAGGAGAGAGAGCAGGAGAGAGGAGAAGGGAGCAGGGAGCAGGAGGGAGAAAGAGAGCAGGAAGAAGACAGGGAGAAAGGGAGCAGGGAGCCCAGGGAGAAGAGGCAGGGAGAGAGGAGCAGGAGAGAAGAGAGCAGGAGAAGAGAGGCAGGGAGAGGGAGCAGGGAGGAAGGGAGCAGGGAGAAGAGGCAGGGAGAAGAGAGCCCAGGAAGCCAGGGGGCAGGAGAAGAGAGCAGGAAGAGAAGGAGGAGCAGGGAGCAGGGAGAAGAGAGGCAGGAGAGAGAGGGCAGGGAGAGAAGAGAGAGGCAGGAAGCAGGGAGCAGGGAGAAGAGAGCGGGAAAGGAAGGGAGCAGGAGAAGGAGCAGGAAGAGGAGCAGGGAGCAGGAGGAAGGGAGAAGAGCAGGAAGAAGGAGCAGGAGAAGGAGCAGGGAGCAGGAGCAGGAGCAGGGAGAAAGGGGAGAGAAGAGAGAGAGCAGGAAGAAGGGAGCAGGAGAAGGGAGCAGGGGAGAAGAGCAGGGGAGAAGGAGGAGTAGGGAGAAGGGAGCAGGGGAGAAGAGAGCAGGGAGAAAGGAGGCAGAAGGAGAGAGAGAGAGCAGGAGAAGGAGCAGGGAGAGAGAGCAGGAGAAGGAGGCAGAGAAGCAGGAACAGGGAAGAGAGGCAGGGAGGAAGAGGAGCAGGGAGCAGGAGAAGAGAGCTAGCCCAGGAGAAGAGCAGGAGAAGAGAGGGAGAAGAGAGGGAGGAGAAGAGGGAGAAAGAGGAGAGGGAGGAGAGAGGCAGGAAGAGGAGCAGGGAGCAGGGAGGGAAGGAGAAGGAGAGCAGGAAGGGAGCAGGAGAGGAGCAGGAGCAGGAGAGAGCAGAGAGGAAGGAGAGCAGGAAGCAGGGGGCAGAGGAGAAGAGGCAGGAAAAAGAGGGAGCAGGGAGCAAGGGAGAAGAGGGAGGCAGGAGAGGGAGCAGGAGAAGAAGAGAGCAGGGAGAGAGAGAGCAGGAAGAGGAACAGGGGAGAGAGAGCAGGAAGAGAAGGAGCAGGGAGCAGGGAGAAGGAAAGAGAGCAGGAAGAAGGAGCAAGGAGGAAGGGCAAGGGAGCAGGGGAGAAAGGAAAAAGCAGGAAGAAGGAGAAGAGAGCAGGAAGGGAGCAGGAGAAGGGGCAGGGAGCAAGGGAGAAAGAGAGCAGAAGAAGGAACCTTAAAGGAGAGAGAGAGAGCAGGAGAGGGAGCAGGGAGCAGGAGGAGAAAGAGAGCAGGAAGAAGGGAGCAGGAGCAGGAGAAGAGAGCAGGAAGAGGGAGAGAGCAGGAAGAAGGGAGCAGGGAGAAGGGAGCAGGGAGCAGGGAGAATAGAGCAGGAAGAAGGGACCAGGGAGCAGGCAGCGGATTGAGACTCCTTGAGTGTCTCCTTGCACACCCTCTTTCGGCAGAGAGAAAGCTGCACGTGAAACAGGAACCATCGGTACGCGTGTCTACATTCAAGTTGGAGTTCTCAGATAAGCAGGAAAGAACTGGACGTAGGTATTCAGCGTCAATCTGGGATGATCTGATGCCACTTCCAACACGAACACCGTGTTCTGTATGGCGGAAAGGTTTCCATCAGTCTGGAATGTGAGTTCACAATTCAGTGCAGTAGCTCCAAGCCTAGTCTCTGAACATCAGTCCATGATCATGCTGCTCTCTTTTAATAGTGCAGCCCAGATCCTCATAACAATGTTCAATAAAAAGCCTTTATAGATTCCAGAACAAGCATTAACACGTGTCTACAAACTTTTATGGACATTGTATATCACCTGCATTATAACGAACACAGCTGTATGTGTGAGAACACATACGATATTGTGGAGTTGATCTATAGTACCCCCAGATGCACAATACAGGGGTCTCGGTTGCTCTGAACTCCAGAACGGTGATTCCACTCTTGGGTTTGGGCACCTACAAGCTTCAAGACCGTGACCAGCTGTTCAAATCTCTCAGCGCTGCCCTGGACTCAGGATACCGGTGCTTTGACACATCTGCTGTGTATGGCAATGAAGGTCATCTAGGGCAAGCCATCAGGGAACTGCTGCCCAAACATGGCCTCTCACGTTCAGATGTGTTCCTCATCAGCAAGCTTGGACCAGCAGACCAGGGTCCCAGGGCCAGAGAGGGGTGCTTAAGAAGTCTGGAACAGTTGGGCTGGCAGGCCATGAGCCTGGCCGCCTGGTACACTGGCCTGGGAGTACCTGTTTAGAACCAAGAGATCCACTAAATGCAGAGTGTCGATTGCACAGTTGGAAGTGCTGGAGATTCTACGCTAGTGTTGGGTGTTTAAGGCCACCAGGGGTTTAGCTACACTGCAGTGCACCTTCCAGGACTGATCAGGTGCTGCAGCGTGTCTCCAGCAGTACTGCAGATGGAGTGTCACCAGGCTTGTTCAAGAGAACCCCGAGGATGCTTGCATAAGTCCAGAAAATTCATTTCAGGCTATAGCTCTCTGAAAGAATGGTTCAACTTCTGGCGAGCCGGAGGTGAGGACGGTGGCTGAAGGCTGTGGCCGCACGCCAGCTCAGGTGCTGCTGAGGTGGGCCGTTCAGCAGGGCATCTCTGTCTGCCTAGCTCCTCAAAGCTCCAACAAGTGAAGGAGAATGCCAGAATATTTGATTTTGAGCTTAGTGAAAAAGAAATGGTCAGACTAGGTGCACTGAATGATGGAACAAGGTTTTGCAGAAGAGATTCAACCAATATTGCTTAGCTTGGATAATGCAAATTTTTCCAATTCTTCATTATTTATTGTGTATTCCTCCAAAACAGTCCCCTCATACATGCAAATGTTCTTGTCCAGTGAAGATGATAAGATCTTTCAGATTTTCATATCAAGTCAGTCAGAGAGACTGGGCCATCCTACTAACGTCTGCAGCATGCAGGCATTAGTCACTGTTCTTCTGATCAGGGCGATCTACGCACGAATATATGAAACCTGCAATCTTCATATTCTCCCTTCTATTTATTTAATGGTGTAATGTACAGCAACATGCAGTTTTTACAACCACTGAAATGTGTGGAAGAAAAAACTAAAGACTAATTGGCCAAAAAAAAATCATTTATTTTTAATACAAATAATAAATGAAAATTAACAATTTTTATACAAACATTTCATTCAATTACCTAATATATGCAGTATAAATGTATACAAAAAGAGCGTATGAAGAAAAAACAAAAAAACAAATACCCATATAAACACATTTCCAAATGAGACATTTTGCAAATGCCCCAGCCCAGCTGTAAGAACAGGTCATATGTTGTCCACCATCTGCAGTGATTTGCTAAACCACAGACTTTCTTCTTTTGCACACAAGGCAATTTAACCAGACTGCTAAAGGGCAATGCTGTGCGTATAAAACTAGGACAACATGCTGTTTCACCTATTGGGCAATATATACATGAGAGAATTGAATACAAAATGAACTGTCATAAACACCCAGGGCTTTTTGTTGGTGTCTTCATAGAATATGTTCCGCATGAGTGACTGCAACATAACCAGTTTAAACAAATAAATACAATAAATCAAAGAAAACCCTGAGACGGACCTCGCTGAATAAGAACAATACCCACATGTTATTAGCCACCACTACTAGATTACTTCTTTTCACAGGATTTACTTCATCTAGATTAGGAATTCCTAAAGTTATTTACATCAACAAATTCCATTATCATCTTTATTCCACTAACCTTAATAATACAAATAATTTAAGATCCCAACATCTATATATTCATTTATAAATATTTGTTGTGGGTTTTAATATCATTTCTTATCAAATATTGAATGGATACAAAAAGTAATAAATTGTCTTTAAATAAGTTTCTTTAGAATCGATACATCTAGAGATTGTCCAATGTTGTCCATGGATAGAGAGATTGTCACTAAAGATTGTCAAATTAAATGTAGCTAAAGCGGATTATATGGTAGATTATTGCAGTGGTCAAAGTAGTCTGTAACACCTTCTGCTTTGCTCACATTTCACAAAACTGTGTTCTTCTAATTCTAAGAGTTAGTTGGTTGAGCACTTTGATGAAAGCCCATACTGGTGGCCTTGCCCAGCCAGCCTCAATCTTTCTGGTATTACTTCATCTCTCTCTCTATGTCTCACTGGTGCAGTAGTTTCATTCTCTTCCTTCCTCATCTTTGGAACCCCAGATAAAAGAGAACCAGCCTCGGTTGCTCTGCTTCCCAGTGCTGCTTGCTTTACTTATCTCCTGAAAACATCAAGACAGGCCTTTATGTAAGTAAGTGAGCATAAAATGAGTTTAAGCACAGTGTCAAGACTTCACAATCGCATTAACCAGTTGCACTTACATCATGCAAACATTTCATGATTAATGAACGGTCCAAAAAGACTTCTTCTATGCAGCTATCGTTTCAGAAACAGAAGTTTATGGTATTGAGTTTACCTCTACCTCTGTCAACGGACATCCTATCTAGCAACTCGTGGTGGTGGAGGACTAGTGGTAGGATAGCAGCTACAGACAAGAGGAGTCACAGCCTAGAATCCCACCTCCTTTCTACCACTGAGTCTGAGCAAAGCCCCCAACCCCAAGTTGCTCCAGGGAGACTGTCCTTGTAGTTAGGAATTGAAAGTCGCTCTGGCTAATAGTGTCTGCTAAATGCCATGAATGTAAATAGTCATTCAGAGAAGCACTTCAGTTCTGATGACTTTTACAGGGAACTCACCCCCTTTGTCCAACCAGGTATCAAGTCGCCCGCTCATCCTCCTCAATTCCACCGCCCATAACTGCCAGCACCAAAGTACAGCGGGCAAACTGAGACCGGCCTCGGAATGGAGCTCCATCACCAGCACCACCGTCTTCTGCTGAAGCCCCGTCCTCAGTGTCTTCCCAGCGGCTGACTGTGTACACCTGGGACTCGGAGTAGAGCCTCACTCGACCCCCCACTCTGACGGGTCGTCTGAATGTGAGCAAGTGAGCATGACACCCACGTATTACACCTTATAAAATCTTAGGTTTAAGGTGTCGCACAGTAAATATTTGTACTAGAACTATTCTTTCTCTTCATGCTTTTATTAACATTAAAACCAGTGCACCGGTCACTGAAATGACCTGTATAGTGTGATTGTACCTGTACATGTGTCGGCTGGAATCCTGTGGTCATTGTCCAGTTGTGGGGAGTCAACATTCTGGACTGGGGATCTGGATCGATTCTTCCTGGTCACACATGGGTCTGCCATCTTTTTCACCGTGGGCTGTCTTTGCCATTGTGAAAGCTGTTCAGAGTGACATTAATATATTTAAAACTTACTTGATGTATTAGCAAATTCACAAATAATCACAGAATCACACACACACACATGCACATATAAATATGATTATTGACTATATATATATATATATATATATATATATATATATATATATATATATATATATATATACATATATATATATACAATACACACACACCGTACTGATTAAGAAGCTGCACCTGTGGTTCTGGATGAATTCCAGCGCAGTGTGCTGAGAAGGGTTCCTTCTTTTTCTCTCAGTGTTTGGTGTTAATTATTCTTCTATATCCCTCCTCTCCGCGGTTTAATCGAGGCTCTCACTCGGTTTCAGCGGATATTGATTGCTCATGGCTCGCGACACGCAAACAACAAGAAACCTGCATAGCTGAATTGGCGGAAGTTTCACGGTAACGTTATCCCGCCTTCTAACGGGGCACATCGCCGCCTCAGGTACTGAAGAAACTCCCGCTCTTTTCGCCACATTTATTCAGAGTGATTATCTTCAGCAAAAGAATCCGCCGCCGCGTTTATTTTCCCATCAGACTGAGTGCGTCTGTCTGTACAGCGTGGATGATCTCATATCCACCTCGCTGCTGCTGCTGCTGCTGTTGTTATTGTTGCCCTCGCCGTTCGCGAAGCGCCCCTCCGGTCAATCGGAGCCGGCGTGCTCTGTGGAGTGGCCAATCACGGGCGCTGCTGGGCTGTTTCGGGCGCTGTTTTGCTACGACGTCACTGTTACTGACGGAGCTCCGGGGCTCGATGCTGTCGCGTGACTTGTTACTCGCTGAGCCCGCGGGAATGAGTCCGGGCCCGCCAACAAAATACATAATGATAAAAAAACAATGCATTTTCTGATTAAATGTGAGATTTGTAATATTAATAATGGAGCTGCAGGAAAATGTGTTGGGACAGAATTATAATTAAATTTTTAAAGAGTGGAATCATCTTGCCCCTATAAAGCTGCAGTGTTTCCTGGATTTACCCTCCGACTGCAGATTTTAAATGACAAGTAAATAACATGAGTAAAGAGATATATTATATATGTGATATGTCAACAGTTCCCCAGGTAGTTAGACCGTCTAAAAGCATAGGCAGTAGGAAGCGACAGATACCTGTGTTGGTCTTCAACAGCAGCTTAGGTTGCCAGTAGATTTAAATCTCAATAACCAGAAACCTTATTCTCAAATTAAAAAAAACTTTGGAAATGAAGCGTAGTCAATCACACAGGCGCTTTCTTTTCCAATTTAGAGGATCAGCTTGCAGCCTGCTGTGCATTATTTCATATAAATATGAATATGACATTGAATAAAACAATTTCCTAATAATATATTTTATATACCTATATATATATATATATATATATACTATATTATATTATACACATGAGTACTGTGTGCAAAAGTTTAGGCAGGTGTGGAGGAAAAATGCTGTGAAAGCAAAGGTGCTTTCAAATAAATATTGATTGTTTTGATTGATTTTCAAAAATAGTTAGTAGTTGAGTAAAAATAGTTCAATTTACACAAAATGCAAAGTGAAGCGAACAAAAATCTAAATCAGATCAAGAATTTTGAATTATTTACTACCTTTGCCTTCAAACCAGCATCAGTTCTTCTAGGTACACTTGCACAAATGGATTTTGTGCCTAGAAGACAGTGCTGTCTTGAAAACAGGTGGTCACATAAATATTGATTTGATTTAGATTTCTCTACTATTCACTGTATTTTTGTTGATTGATAATAAATGATAAACACTTCCATTTCTGAAAGCATTCTTTGTTTGGCATTTTTTCCTACCTAAGCTGCCACAATATATGTTATTAATATATTATATATATATATATATATATATATATATATATATATATATATATATATTACAATTGGGCAGCACAACAATGAGGTTCTTGGTTCAATTCCCTCCATCCTTTCTGTGTAGAGCTTGCATGTTCTCTCCATGTCTGCGTGGGTTTCCTCGGTGGATTCTTCCATTAAATCGGATGCCTTTTCCAGTCTGGTTATATCATATCGTGTACAGTGCCATAGAAGTCAGATATTTGTCTGTCATAGCTCATACTTTTTCTGAGACTTTTGAAAGAATCTATAATTTCTAATCTGGAGTAGTCTAATAAAGTTGTAAAAGGCCATTTAATGTACAAGCCTACTACTGCTACTTTGCCTCCACATGTATTTACAATGGTGTGTCTATGGAAGGTGTAGACTGTTCTGTAGTCAGTCGCTAAAGTACAGTTTCCTCAGTTTTAGCTGTTGCTTTGCAGATATATATGATATTGTAACTGATTGGATTGTAGCTTTACCTAAGGAACAAGGACCCGGGGCAGCTGTGGCCTAGTGGTTAGGGTGTTGGCTGCATGATCGGGGGTTCGAACCCCTTCCCAGTAGGTTGCCCTGAGGTACCCTTGAGCAAGGTGCTGTCCCTGTCACACTCCTCCCTGCGATGGGCTGGCGACCTGTCCAGGGTGCGTCCCCCGTCCTTCGCCCTGTGTGAGCTGGGATGGACTCCAGCACTCCCCCGCGACCCCACTTGGGACAAGCGGCAGAAAATGACTGACTGACTGACTGAAGAACGAGGAATCGGCTCATGTTTCAGATTGTTCAGGAATTTTGGATGTGTAGAAGATTTCAGGCTTAAGAAATGTTAGAGAGTACGTGAGTAATACATTCTGAAAATTAAACTGCTCATCAAAATGCAGTGCGTAAGAAAGCCTTTAGGTGGCCTAGAGGAACCCATAAAGTTACCTTCAGGATTTCTGCCTCTTTGAGGTACCTGACAAACCTCCCACAGGAAGGCCTATGTGTACCATTACTGAGATACAGTATACTGCACTCTGCTGCAGTCTCTTCTGGTGAGAGCACTGGCGCTGAGCCTAAGTGTTCTACTAGGAGGAGGATATATTGGAAATATCCTAGAGGACTCCTTCATGCAGAACTTTCAGGATCCTTAAGTACTTTTTACTTATTAGTTTTGCACTCTTTAGTTCTGAACAGTTTCAGTTGGTATAAGTAAGGATGCACAATGATGTTAAAAGCAAACACTGGCCGGTAAGTAGCTTAAAAATCAGTGATTTTGTTTCAGTATTTGGACGTAAGATTTGGTCATACTTTTCCTATTCACAATTCAAACATGCCAGTGCTGCAAAAGTGTTTTTACCACAGTTCTACCTCCTTATTCACTGCTTTCCCACAGTGTGTTGCTCGCCTGTCCCCACTAGCTCTAATTCTCTTTTGCCTGAGGCATGCAGACATGTCCCAAGGTATTGGGACATTTATGCCATGCTTAAAATGCATTTCATTCATTGTGCAAGGAAACAAAATGTCACACCAAGTGGCTCTTTTTCACAACTTTAAACAGACTATTCCAAGACCTCAGAAAGGTAGTTTATGCGTTTCAGATTTGATCCTGATCTAGTTTTCTTATTTGAGCATTTCTGTTGCAGAATTATTTACATTCTTTATCTGTCTTTATGTCTTTGAACCTCTGCATTCATGATAACCGCCTATGAGCACAACCTCACCAGTTTATGAAAAACAGCTCCACACTTTCACATTCACACAATGGTCTGACTGATATGACATCTGGTGTCATGGTTGGTACTGATACTTATTTAAGGAGGCTAAAATCGGCCAATATATATTTAAGCTTTTACATTTAGACACTAGTCAACAGTGTTTTACCATCTGTGTAAACTTCAATGTTTATTATCAATCGTCACACTTGGTGAGCTTGAATGAACATCAGAAAGATATGTTTAATATACTGGAGCACTGGAGGCACAGCTGCCCAGAATGCTTTAAGGAAATGTCTTCTTAATGATATAATGTTCTCATTCCTTTTTCAATGAAATGAGCCTGAAATGAGTATTTTTAATGTTTGTAGTAATTATCATCATTGCGCTGTGATGTAAATCGTGAAATTTAGCGGGTTGGCCTGCACTGCTTCTGTAAAGATAAAGAGGGCCTTATGTAGAGCAGCCCAGAGGGATGGGTCATTTAATATATTCTTTTATTTGTGAGCTGAAAGTTGATGCGCAGGCTTGGCCTACGTTTAACACGAGTGAGTGTGAGGAGCTGGGGTGGTTTTATTACGTAGTTATGCCCATTCAGAAGCATTCAGCCTGTTTCAGCAAATCAAATCAACTGCGTTTTGCAAACAACCTGAGATCACAAAGGCTCAGTTTACAGAAATGTTTATTGCGGCAAGAACCGATTAGGTGGGAGAGAACGGAGTCTGGTAGCTGTAATAGCCGTCTAGATTTTGGAACATGTATGCTTTTTGGCTCACAGATGCCAAGATTGACTAAGTAAGTATTGAAAAAGTCTGTACTAAATGTTTCAAAGTACTTTAATAATCTAGGTGGGCCCTGAATTTTTAATTTTATTGAATTGTATATTGTTACTGCTGTGGGTAGTTAATTGGTTTCATCGGCTAACTGGTATCAGGAACTAGTCTCCACTAATGTGTGTCTAGTATCTTTACTGTA
Organism: Hepsetus odoe; assembly: GCA_017165825.1. Lineage (NCBI taxonomy): Eukaryota > Metazoa > Chordata > Actinopteri > Characiformes > Hepsetidae > Hepsetus > Hepsetus odoe. The sequence goes on along the minus strand of CM029381.1, from coordinate 12,503,333 downwards.
TGTTCAGACTGGGAGCGGAGAGAACACCAAAGTGATAAAGTCATGAATTTTATATGTAAGTTAGCTAGAGGATAGAAGTGCTCCACTCTAGAGGGTTCCCTGAGCACACAACCATGTACATGTTTGTTCCAAGCAATCATTACTTCTAAAGCGTTGATGGAACTGGTTTCAAACAGACACGACTCCTGCATAAGCCGGTGATATTCCCCATGCTGTCGATGTGGCTGAAGAAGTGGATGGACCCACCGTGATCTCACACATCTTTGCTGCTGGTAAATTGTTTCACACAATTTATAGACACCATTTTTCCTTCAACATGCTTATGTCTAAGCAGGAACGCAATTCATTCGTTCAGTTGATGGATGCTCTCGCCGCTCCCAGTTTGAACATATAGTTAGAGGTTTGATTTATTCTCCAGACTCCTTTTCCACACAACAAATCTAACATTATTTTGATGCCGATAAAAGTTTTTTTCTCTGAACATTACATTTCATTTTATTAAATGTTAAAAACCTTTAAAAACTCTGTTAGTTTTGGAGGTCACTGTATATCTCACTTTGCAGCGACTAAAGAAGTGAAGTATTTTTCAAATATTTTGAGGAGACATTTGTAATTTGTAGATTTATATGTCTTTATTAGATAAACTGTACATGATATATACAGCCGCTCAACATCCAGTAATCAGTCAGTTGACTGTACGTTGACTTGGTGTGATCTGATGCTGGGATTGAATTATCTGTCATTTTCTATCAATATTGCAATTTATTAAGTGTGCAGTTTTAAATTGCAAGAACTAATTATTTTTTATTATATTCCCCAACAATTTGACCCTGACCAGAATAAAACATAAGTTTGTAATATAAATCATAACCTGTTAAGAAGAAAAACCACACTGTGGAACACCACTGCAGCAGAAAGTGATCAGGAACACTAAAAAGATTATCTTGCCAGTGTAGACAACGCACAGAACACCAACAAGCTTAAAAAAAAACCCTTTCTGGTGGATTGCATCATGCAGTACAGGTTGTAGTTTTCTAAATCTCAGAACACAGTTCTCAGATTTCTTCACTATTGGACAGACACAACAAAGAAAAATGTGTAGAGTGATGGAAATAGCAACGTGTTGAGAAGAGAAAAGATCTGCTTATGATGCTAAGCACACCATCAGATCTGTTAAATATGGTGGCATGTATGGCTGTGTAGACATAAGCATCTTAAAGGGAATTCTGCCGAGGTATTCTGGAGTACTAATTTTATTATGAATGAAATTAAATTCCTCTGTTTGCATGAACACACAGTGAACAGAGAATTAGCATTTAAACCATCTCAGTCACACCAGTAGTGAACACACAGTATTAGCAATGTGCTGCAATGCCTGTGTATGGGGGGGCAGTTGTGGGGTAAAGTACCATGTCCAAGGGAACGTCAGCCATGGACGCAGGAGTGAGGAAGCATTGTTTACCCACCTCCATTGTTTACCCACCTCCATTGTTTAGTCCAGTCCTGCCAATCTTTGACCAGCACACTTCCCATAAGGCTATGGGGCTACTCCACCATCTCCCTGCATGTATCTCTGTGCCACAAAAAAGTTTATGATCAAAAATCTCATCTCTGATTTATCATAGAACAATGTCAAAACCTAACTGTCACAGTAAAATTTTAAGCACTTTTATTAATTTCACTGTTGTTCCTTAGTGAGTCATCACTTCATAGACCCTACATTTTTTCCTATTGAAAATTTAAGAATTTGATGATTTATGTAATAAAGAGTCATAATTCATTACATTTACACATGTAATGTGAGGGCAAAGGAGCTGCGGGGTGAATGAGTGGATAATTTTGAATGTTTATGTGATGTCACTGGAACAGTGTATTCAGAACTGGCTGCATTTGCAGTTTTCATAAGATTGATAGACTAAGGAGAGAATCAGAAACATGGGAGGCAGCCACTGAGCTTGCTGCAGCATCTAGATTTCATGATTTTTAACAGTTAAAAACTTTTTTCCATTGCTGCAGTGTGTCTGGTACATTTTGAAACTTAAAGAGTTACATAGTTTGTTTAACTTGTTAATTTTAAAAAGTGATTGTAAATTGTGACAAATGATGAAACAGACAAAAACTCACTTGACAGCAGCTTGTGTGTGCACAGAGGAATGCATATGTATGTATGTATGTATGTGTGTGTCTGTCTGTCTGTCTGTGTCTATCTATTTATTTATATATATATATATATATATATATAGATTCCAGCCATTTTTGGGGCATTTGCATTTGCAAATTGCATTTGTTTCACTCAATTAGAAAAGGGAGTTGTATTTCAAATAAAGTTTGAATCTGAACCTGTGTAGTTTGAATGGAGGTGCTCAATAATGTTCCAGTCTAGAAAAGGAGGGCCCTGCAGAGAAAGTTTGGGAACCACTTTTCCCAACAGTGTCACTACTGGTAGTGTGAGGAGATTCCTGGACCCTTCAAAGGTTGCGCAATACCAGCTCCACCAGGATGGCACATTAATACGTGCCATTCCCAGAAGATTTGTAGCTATTGAAAGCTGCCCGGGGAACAGTGACAGGGATGGTTCCTTGCTCAAGGGTACCTCAGGCAACCTACTGGTGAGGGAACCCACAATCTTCCGATCCAGGGCCAACTCCATTACCACTAGGCTTATGTCCATCCTCATGTGGCAAGGGTATGCAGGCAGTTCCTGGAGGATGAAGGAATTGATACCATTGACTGGCCTGCATACTCGCCTGACCTAAATCCAATAGAACATCTCTGGGACATCATGTTTAGGTCCATTTGACGCTGCCAGATTGCACCTCAGACTGTCCAGGAGCTCAGCGATGCCCTGGTCAGGATCTGGGAGGAGATACTCCAGGATGTTGTCAGGCATGCATACAAGCATGTCGGGGCCATACAAACTACCGAGTGCCATTCTGAGCCATTCTGCAATGACATTTCAGCAAATTGGACTCACCTGCTGCATCGGCTTTTCAGTTTAAATTTCTTGGTGACTTCGAATTAAGCTCTTTGTAGGTTGATCATTTTCATTTTCAATAAAATAACGTGGCATCTTTTTGTTCCTAACACATTACCCATTCCATATCAGTATGGACATCCAGCATGATTTTTCCCAGTTGAGATCTGATGGGTTAAAGTGTTCCTTTATTTATTTTTTTTTTTTTGAGAGAGAGAGAGAGAGAGAGAGAGAGAGAGAGAGAGATAATAATATTCTAAAATATTTTGCCATCAACCCTGCAAAGGAAAGGTTTGTTCATCTCAGCCCACAGCTGGCTGTGCTTCACTTCTAGTGAGACTGCCAATAGAGCCACCCACTCCTCTCTGCAGCCTCTGATGCTCTGATAAAAAAAATGTCATTTTCGTGCTCATTGATTCTGTTCTCTTCGAAAGATTAACACTGAAAGAGGGGATCGCAAATACGTGCCTCTTGTTTCTCCGGGTGAGTGATGTCTGACTCGAGGGCGAATCTATTGAACCGATTCATTTTGAATAACTCGGTCGAACCGATTCGCTGCTTGGATAGAATCGAACATGCAACATCTACGCGATGTTCTCGTCCGGAGTGTAGGAAGACTGAAGACTACCAATAAACTTTTAATGACAACAATCAAAAAACCTAACATTAGTGACATTTTAATTGGCGTTTATGGTCTCTGGGCTCTGACTGCGGTTGCCTCGCTCTCTGTGTTGTGTTTGCGCATTCCTCCATTAGTTTTAGGAGTAGACTCCTTCAGCAGGCAGCTGAAGCGACATCCCTCTCCATCACGGGTGGAGCCTCGCTATAATCAGGAGGAGAGCAACGGAAAAGATTGACTTCTGAACAAATGACTCGTTCCGTAAGTTGACCGACTCGCTGAACCGGATAGTTCAGAAGAATCGGTTCAATTAAGGGACTCACTACTACTAGCGCTGCGCCTGCTTGGCGGCTCCTCTCTCATTCAGCCAGCTCATTCAGCCTCTGCTCTTCACCATGCCCTCCATCAGTGCCGTCTTCTGCCCGCTGATACTCACCTCCGTTTGGAGAGCCCGTATTTCTCCCTCGTCGCTCTCTTTAAAAAGCAATTCCTTACCAAGGAGCCGATTTTAGTTTGTATTGCAGTTTTCTTCTCTTTGGAATCGACAGCATTTTGTGTGTTCAGGTTTTTACATCTGTCATTCTTCGGTGACCGGTAACCCTTCTTTCTTCCACATTTTTGTAAACCAGTGAGAACCTTTTGGGCATCCAGCAGCCACCAGCATTTCCATTCGAAAGAAGATTCAGCTCTTTGATTGACAGCAAGGCAGAGGTTCATGCTTAAGGTATCAGGTCTAGAGCTTCTTGGTGAAGTTAGTTTGGCAGAAAAAGGATTCTCCCCTTTTTATTCTCCTGAAGAGCTCTTAAAAGCAGATAAAGAACGTTCAGAAGATCCTGCAGATGAGAGATGCTCTGCTGAGCAGTGAGTGAGCTGCGAGCAGCAGAGGAGCCACTAGAAATTCCCTCAGAGCACATCCACACAGCAGCTGTTCAAGAGAAGAGCATCCTCCAGCAGTGAGTACAATCAAATGGCCATTGTGGCTTTGAATTTCAAGTGGTTGTGGTTGCCCTGTGAGCATGTTTTTTGGATGACTTGATTGAACTTGTTGAATTATGTGGACATTTGCAGCCCATACTGGCCTTTCAAGATTGCCTACTGCCTACCTATTGCCATTGCTCCTTTAATTCTGGCTTCAATTTTTAGATTTAGGGACCTGAATGTATCTTCTTGTGGCATTTTTCAAAATCTATCTGGAGAAGAAATTGCTTTGAGTAAGCCATGAACATGTTGAGCAGTGAAGAAACAAAAGTCTATTCCTGTTATTTTCAGTGTAATCATTATCTTTGCAGGAGAAAAGTTCAGTCACAGCCCAGTCCACCGAGATGAATACCTGATGACCAGAAGAATCTTTTTTCTCCCTCTCTTTCCCTCTCTCTCTCCAGACTAGGTATGTTGATACTCAGGGATGGACATGATTGAACATTATAGTATAACACAATCAATCTTCAGCTGGCTCATTACTGCAAAAATAGCTGGTGGGTTCTTGATGCATGTTTCATAATGATCCACTACTGCAATATGTGTTTTCCATTCTCCAAGCTTGTGCTACTTTCAAATTGGCTCCAAGCACTTGTAAGGCACCGTTCTCATGGAAACGCTCCCGTACTCCCACTATAGAAACAGCCCACCTGTTTCCTATAAACATATTCAGATGGTAAGAATGATACACTAGCATTCTGGTATCTGTAGGGAAACCCCACTTCCATCTGGATGCCATTTAAAATATTCGGAAGCTTTTTAAGATAAAGTTTCTTGCCTTGTTTTAGTTGCCATGGAACCTTTGCGTTATGCAGATGTTCTACAGAATCTTAACTGGTTTTTCAGACTTGCACATGTCCTTTAAAAGATTCTTTAGTGGAATGAATTTGATTCTTCTCTTATTTAAGAATCTATGTCAAGGATCTGATTGTCGACTGGATACTTTCCAGCATTGTTGCTATGGTTTTAGAATGATCTGTCTATCTATCTGTCTATCTGTCTATCTATTTATCTATCTATCTGTCTGTCTGTCTGTCTGTGTATCTATCTATTTACATTGTAATTTAGAAGGACTAATAATTATTAATGTTACTTCAGTAGAAATCTGCTTGAATGCTGTTTGTTTGTTCACACTACACAGTAAAATTTGAAGATGTGTTAAATGAGCCGTTAGATCAATTTTCCCCTCGAGACTTCACATAGATCCCTGTGTCCTCTGTTAGCACCTATTAAAGCTGAAGGGATATGTGACTTCCCTCATGATAAGAGTAATGGAAAGGAACAGGCTGTTGTCCCAAACTGTGATCTGCTATTGAGCTCTGCTCTTTGTGTTGATAATGCCAAACGGTGGTTTAACAGGATTAGTCCTAGTGAGGGAGCTGAAATCCTTATATTCCCTCCAACTATGTTCTTAAATGCTCTAAAAGGGTTCTGGAAAAAGAAAATGGTTCAGATCTCCTCTTGCGAGTAGAACAAAACTACATCAAACCCATGCTAATCTGTATCAGTATCTGAATCAGTATGCTAATTCTAACCAACTTTAGGCGGTGTCACATTCTTCAGATGTAGATAAATAGAACTACATCTTAGAACTGGAGCTGCAAGCCTAACCAACAAATAAGTCAATAGTTATCCCAATTTTTATGTAACAATACATCTCAGAATTTTCTCTCAGCTCACTCAAACAGTATTCTACTCTTCAATAAAGTAGATCAGACTTTTTATAGTGGAGTCTAGGATATCATATGATCTACTTAGTCTCTCGCTTCTTATCATAGCCACCTATGATACCTGTGATGGGTCGAGGAACCGTATGACTTAATTAAGCTTTCAAAATGAACAAAACCAGGGCTGGTAATTACAAAGCACTTTTTTTGGACTAATCTTGAATATGATTAATCTGTATTGATTTTGGTTGTTGTCACAACTAAAAGATTATAGATCAGCAGCTCTGCTGGTGGTTTTGAGTTTGTCTTGAAAGGCTGCCACATTGTTTTGAAATGTATTATTTTTCTTAAATGGCTTGGATAAACAGTTCAAGTACATTAAATGGGTAGAGAACATTTAACTTCTGATGAAACGTTCTTCTATGGCATTAAAAATGCTTTTCTTTTATCGGATCATTCCATAGTTTTCTTATTTTTAATGGTGCGACCAGTGTTGTGGTGGTTTATACGATCTCTTGTTGAGAATCTTGGTTTCACTGGCTTTATATCCTCCCTAATGCCAACAACCATTACTTACTACTTAAACTAAGTAGTAATGTTTTGTGTGGATTGAGAGTAATCCCACTCTTGCTAAGGGCAGAATTCGAGAAGTGGTTTGTTTCCACTTTGCTCCATTCATTATATGGCATGTCGGAAGCTTCCCTCCATAAGATGCAAATTCTGGCAGAGCGGGCCAACATCCGTTAGCCTATTGTGCAGAATGTGTTTTAATCATGGATCAGTTTCCGTGGGGCTCAAAGCAAGCCTGAGAATGTATTCAGATGAGCTCCAGGTTTAGCTGGGGGTGGCAGCGTAAGTTTGAAAATTATTTGTGTCCGGGTAAATGGCTTTGCACTGGCACATTTCTCTTTTTTCTTTTGGGGCTAAGACGTTGGTGTAGTTTTATGTTTCTGTCAAAAGCAGAAGCCCTTCTTTGACCGTTTGTCTGAATTTCTGCTGCTCTGCTTGTGTGGGTGGGTGTGCGTGTTGTCTCTTTTGCATCACTCTTCTGATGCAGTGTATCTGTATCCTAATGGCCAATGGCTGGCTGCTTTTCTATCACCTCTGTCAGCTTTATTAGCATGGAGGGAGGAGCTTGACACTCAAATCATTGTATTTCAACTCTGCTCCCCATCCAAAGACCTGTCTACCCATTTAGATGACCAACATCGGCCAACATTGGTGAAGTGAGCCAGTGGCCCCAATTAAAATGCCTTTTGCTCTGTCAGTCAAGGTTAAAAATAAGCCCATTATTCAGACAGTGCTCTGGAAAATTGCCTTATTTATAAATTATGAATTAAAACTTAAACATAATGAAAAAACAGCAACTTTTATCACTTTTCATTTTGCCACTCTAATTTTTTTTCTTATCTTCTGAAGCATTTGCAATTATTAAGGCCTACATGGCCAAGCCTTTGGAGGCCTTTGAGTTGGAAGAGCTTTATAAATGCAAAAATTGATTTGACATCATCAGGTTTATAAGACCAGCCAAGGGCTGACAGTCTTCCAGAGTTCCAGTCTTCCAAACAGTACGCGTGTTTGAAATGTAATAAACATGCCAGACTGGTACAGTGGACCAAATTATGGATGTGATTGGTATTATATTGATACAGTCAGATATATTTAAAATAATTCTCATTGGGCCAATGTTTAGAATTGGTCGATATTTCAGACTGATATTTGATGATGTATATATTAAACTACAGGAAAGCAGATTGTATGCCATGTTAGGCTACTGTATAAAAATATATTTAGTACAATATATGAGTATAACATATATTAAAGTACAATGCAATATTTTTGGGAAATACGATTGAGAATTCCCATATCAGTGCCAGACAGTTAGTGTACATTCAATAAGAAGAGCACTGGATGTGCTGTTTTGTTCTGATGGAGTGTGTATTAGTCGTCGAGGAGTTTTTAATTTCAGGGTTATACCTGCATGCTGTTTTCTCTGGTTGCATTTGTGATGCACAGAGTGAAGCTAGCGGGGTGTTGTAATTTCTCAACAGAACCCGTGAACGTTCCTCTGGGTTCCTGCTAATTATTTGCGCTTTGTAGATTCTTTATGAATCTCTCTCATGCGCTCACTCTCTCTGCCCTCTCTTTCCCCCTTCCCATTCTCCCCCTCATTCTTTTTATAGCTGTGGGTTATAATGCAGGCCTTGTTTCTCAGTTTTTTTTTTTTACGTGCATAATTGTCTTTTTCTTTGCTGTGTTTGTACATTCAATAATGAATATTAAAGCCGACTAATTAGAAAGTTGCATCAATAAAATATTGTTTTGCTTATTGTTTTGGGAGCCTCTGCTACCAAATAATCATCCACTGCTCCTCTAAACACTCTGCGGTTATTGCATATCATCTGTCAAAGTCATAGTCTCCCTGCCCAGTGTGAGCCGGGGAAAATACAGCTGTTTCCATGAGATACTGTTTAAATTAAACTCTTGAGGGCATTGTTTAGCAGAAAAAAATCTTTACATCATCTCAGATGTAGTTGAGCAGCCAACACTTGTTTGATGTCCACATTTTTGGTTTAGAGTTTTAATTGTGAGGCCATTGCACCTCAATAGTCACCCAATTAGTCTATACCTTTTCCATTAAAATGCATCTCTTCATTAAGGTGGCACAGATTTGTCAGTGTCACAGTCATTTATCAATCACTGTTTTGTAAAAAATGGCTGAAATGGCTCCCTGTAGAGTTTAATTTAACAGCTGGCAGTTTGCATAAAAAAGGAATATTACAAACTACTGTAAACATGTAGAAAATGATATTTCCAGAAAATGATGCCTGTTTTTTCTGCATCTTTGCACTGCTGGAGAAATGAATTACAGGTAGTGTTTGTTAGTACAATAAAAACAGTCAGTTCAGTTGCTGTCTGCAGGATAGTGTGGGTAGATATATGACCAGTCTGGTGACTCCATATGGAGGCCTGGTGGTCACTACACAGGCTGTAGACCAGTGATTGTAGGACACTGAGCTGTCTGGACTCTAGAGGCAGATGTGTGCTGGACCATTGATTTCCCCGCCTCACCTTAATAAGTGCAAATGGAGTCGGAAGTGTTCATGCTCCAACAACGTGTTAAGCATACCTGAAGAAGAGAGGTTGTCTTTGTAGTCACTGTGAGCTTTTCTTTCTCCTCTTTCACCTCTCTCTCTGTCTCTCTCTCTCTCTCTCTCACACACACACACACACACACACACACACACTCAATATCTCTTCTTCTCAATTTTTTTCTCAATTTTTCCATTTCTTTCTGTGTCTCTGCAACTCTGTCTCTTCCGATCTCTTTCTTTCTCTCCCTGCCTCTGTCTTTCTCTCTCTCTGTTTCTCTGCCACTCTTTTTTACCAGTCTTTTTCCCCCTTCTTTTTCTGTTTGTCTTCTGACTTCCTCAGTCTCTCTTTCTTTCTCCTCTCTCTCTCTCTGTAGAAGCATGCTTCAGGTTAACAGATGCAATATGTGTGTCCTGCTCTGCTTCTCTTTCTGTCCTCTCTTACTCCTCCTGAATGTAAATGAGGAAGGGCTACGTGTACTCAAGGCTTTCTATAACTCAGTGTCTGTCTGTCTCTCTGTCTGTCTCTCTCTCTCTCTCTCTCTCTCTCTCTCTCTCTCTCTCTCTTTCTCTCTCTCTCTCTCTCTCTCTCTCTTTCTCTTTCTCTCTCTCTCTCTCACTATGGCTCTGTGCATTGGGCATCAGTGCTGTATCCCAGCGCTGTGAGTGTTTTCACACATGGCTGGCCAGTTTCATTGGGTTTGCTCAATATATAAGAATATAACTCCTAAAATACTTTCTCCCTTAACTGCAAACTCCTGTACCATACAAATAACCCCCCATACACCCCGCCTTTTACACAAAACTGCTTCTTTGAAAGCCTCTACAATTCTAAGACATATGTCTTATATAAAATACATCACTATTTGAGATGAAAGAAAATGTCGTTTACTTAATGATGGATGTGATATTAGACTATAAGCATTATTATATTTAGGTAATGATAACTAAAGGTTAAACACAGCTGCAGTCTTCCACCCACAGTTTCACAATTTTAAATGGCGAATAACATTCAGGTAAGAAAGGTGAACACATTTTCAGATACTCTTTGAGCCTCCATGGATCTGAGATACAAATAGATATATCACCTAACAGGAAGATCCTGAAGCTTCCAGGTCCTGTTTGTGTGGAGTTTGGATGTTTTCCTTATGTCCACATGAGTTTCCTTTGGGTGCTACAGTTTCCTCCACAGTCCAAAGACATGAATGTCAGGTGGGTTGAAGATGTTAAATTGCCCCCTGGCTGTGACTGTGAGTTTGTCTGTCTGGCACCCTGTCCAGCCATTTCTGTACTTTTGCCCTTGGAGCGCTGGGATAGGCATCAGCACTCCCCGGAGAGCTAGTCAGGGTAAACTGTTAAGATTAAACCTCCATGAATGAATGGAGGTTAGCTAATCAGTCTTATCTAATTCCTTTTTACATATGAATGGCTGCATAAATATACACTTAAATATACACTAAATATAAAAACTTAACAGTCCATAGACTCAGTATACTTAAACTGTTTGCAAGTACATATAAATATAAACGGTACATATAAAGGTGCACACTGGTCAGAACACATGAAAATAAGGGATTTTACACATCGTCAATTCTGCAAAGATCAGACAGATCTGGCACACTGTAAACTGTGTGTGTGTATGGGGGATCTCTGACAGTCATAACTCCTCTTGCTCAACTAAGCATGGCTGTGTGCACGTTGGCTGTGGTAACCTGCAATTATGCAATTAAACAAATGCACACTAAAGAAATGTCAGGGACTCATATAGCATTGTGAAATCCAGTGCTTCTGGAGTGGAATAGTCCCTGTAAAGAGAAGTGCGGTATGAATGTGTGTGTGTCTATGAGTAAGGGTAATGCAAATTTCTTAGCACAAATGCATATTTTGTTGATTTAAAACATTTAAACATTAAAACATATTTTAGTTTATATGTTGAGTGTAACATATTGGAAAGGACATATTAAATGGGAACTTTTGCACAGGCCATCATTCATCATTTTTCCACAACAAACAGTAGTAAAATTTCCACAACAAACAGTAGATTTGCCATGAAATCTGCAGAAGTGTGTTCTCTGTAGAGGATATGTGCTTATGTGCACTTAGAAAATTAACCAAATTGTTTTTTTGAGAAGGGATTCCTAAGCCTTTTGACGCAACTATTATAAATCAGCAGATACAACGTCAACAATGTAATGTCAACTTTTTTTACTTACATTTTTTACCAACGTAATGCTTCAAAATAACCCGCAATTAAATTGTCTTACATTTCCTTCTCCTCTAAACATTCTATTTTGGACATCATTGATATCCCGATATTGTTTTAAAACATATGTTTGATTGCTAGGTAATTAATTAGGGTCACCTGCAAGACCTTTTGGACAGACAGCCAGATTTGTAAAAGCACACACACAGCGCTAGACAGAAAATACCAGTGTGGATGCCTGGGGCAAATGTCACTTGGCGGTAGGGAGTGGGGTTGAATTCCAAAAAAGGGAAAGGTGTTATTTTTGATTGGTAAATGCCATATGCAGCTCATTGAGGCTGATCAGCAGGAGACCTTTCCCAACATGCTCAGCTCTGTCTGTCAGTGACCAAATGGCAAAGGCGTTTTTATTGTAATGAGAACAAAAATACTTGCTGCCAGAAAACTGTGGCTCTGAAGTGACTGTTGGGTTATTTCAATTTAGTTCAGTGAAAGGCCTGGCTGATGAGGACACTGACCGTGGTGCTGATATGATGAGGGTGATTATGAAACAGAAGGACATGGCAGAAATCTGCCTATTGAGAAAACCCACTTTACATTCATGGTTCTTTTGTGTTGCCAGAAGATGTTCTAAACAGTCATGGCAGGTGTGTCATTAAAGATTGCCCAAACGTTTACTACATAGTTCACTAAGAACTATTCTCTCGCTCACACTACCATCTTGGCAATAATGCGGCTTGCTCATTAAACAGGCTTTATGATTGATTTTGTGAGTGCATAATATTTTACAGACACTGTGGCTGGAGGAGCTGTTGCAGGCTGCCTCTTTCTGTGAAAAAGGGCCATGAGCATTGAAAGTGCTCAAGTCTTGAAAACAAAAAGGTCAAGATCAAAAACTTCATCTTAACATTTATAAATGTACAGTGGATCAAACATTCTTCTAGGGTGATGTAAACTGTTCTTGTAGTGCCACACAGTACAGCTGACCAAGCCATGGACTTTTATTGCAAATTAGGTACACAATACTTTCATAGAATGTTAAATTACAAGTGTGTACAATTAGGACTTGACAGTCTTGTTCTCCTTTTGGCTGCTCCTGTTAGGGGTCACCACATTGGATTATTTGTCGCCGTATATTTCTGTCCTTTGCGTCTTCCTATTTTAAAAAGACCGCCTGCCCTCTCACCACATCCATAAACCTCCTCTTTGTCCTTCCTCTTCTGCTCTTGACTGGCAGCTCAATCCTCAACATCCTCCTCCTAATGTAATCCTCGTCTCTCCTCTGTACGTGTTCAAAGCAACGCAACCTTGCTTCTCTAACATTGTCCCCAAAATTTCTAATGTGAGCTGTCCCTCATAAATACTCACTTTTAGTTCTGTCCATTCTCATCACTCACAATGCAAATCCTTGCTTAACTGTGCCACCTCCAGCTCAATCGTCTGTCATTTTGTCAGCGCTACCGTGTATGAAATTATTCAGTGAAAAATCAGTTGCCTGTTTAAACATGAATTAAGAAAAGTGCTACTGTAAGAAGCGATCAGCTTTTTAATTCAAATATAGCTCTTAATTGACTTAGTTATTAAGCGGATTCCAATTTCCGATTTTCAAAATACAATTTTCTGAGTGCAGCCAAGCTATTGTCAGTATTTCAAGAACATTTAACCACTGCATGTATCATAAAATGACAGATCAGCTGAATTACATCACTCTATATTCACTGCATAAATAACAGCTGGCTAATTGAATGTTATTGCTTTTTTTTAAATGTATTTTGTACTATTTATTGTTCTTGTTGTTTCTCTGTTTGTATTACATTTACAAATGTTTCACAATAAAACACTTAACAGATAGAGAATAAATAAAAAAAAAAAACAACATATAAGAGTTGCCAGAATATCTGTTGTGCACAAGCCCCTGGAGCTGTACAGGAAGGATGGAGCACCTTTTTCCAAAAAATCTTTCATCAGTAATTGTTATATCTACCATCTACCTTTTGCCAAAATCTGCTGTAGGTATGACACTCTCCTCATGCCATTTCATTCGTTTTTTTCATCGCCCTGTCATGAATATGGCTCTACGGTTTTGCTGGTTCATTTTTTCCTTTCCTATTTGAGTGAAACTTCAAGTGTCATGATGTTACATTTTTGTAACCCTTGAATAAAGTAACCTAAGCAGGATCTACCATATAATGGACCAATACAAAATGGTACATCAGTCAACTGCACAGTCGCAGTCTTTTGCATGCTTGGCAGCACTGATTATACATTTAAAGCACGAGTCTCCCTCTGCAGGTTTTAGACCCATCCAGTCCCTTTTCTTTGTCAGAGCAGCAGCCAGCAGAATGATGAATGCTTTATGGAGAACGACGGATGTTTTGGCACACAACTAAGCCTGCTATTTAAATAAAATGCACAGGGCGACACAAAAGATCTATTGCAGCTCAAGCTGCCCTAATGATCTGGCGGACCACTGTTGTTTGCAGGTATTTTGAACATGTGGAATGCTAATACGTAGCATGTTGTATGAATATTAATGCATTAGGTACAGACAAGCAGGGAAGGCACTGAGAGAGAGCTGGGGGCATGACATAACGCTGAATCTGCAGGCATACAGGGGTGGAAAAGCCTTGGAATTTGTGCAGCACATAGGAGAGAGACTGCTGACCCATTTAAATGGCAGATCCAACACGTGTGATGCCTGGCAATGGGGCGAAGTGCCAGGAAAATGCTGGCTTCTGCAGGGACAAACAGAGAGAAGAGCTCTGGGCACATACAGTTGTGTGCATCTGCTGATTATGATCATGAGGTTCCTGTTGCCTTGAGCATTTAGACTGGGATCGGATCATCCCATATCATTAAGAATAAACATTTAGGGTATTAGAAAAAATGATCATATGTGACAGTGTACTGAAATTTAGAGACTTTCCCTTCAATTTTTCATTCCCTTTTTTCAGAAACCAAGAAAAGTGAAACAAAATTATGAAAACCAACATGCAATTAATGCTTATTACTGAAAAAGCAATTAATGCTTATTGAAAACGGAGATGTGCTGTGAATATGGAACAGCTCGTGCTTTAAGCCGTTTTTAGTAAGGCACTACAGCAACATCAGATTCATAACTGGATCAGCAGATAATTGGTTTAAAAAAATATTCACAGAGTGGGACTCTTGATAGGTTGGATGTTGGAAACTGTTTTACTGTCCAAAAAAGCAGAGCTTTTAGGTAACACTGAGCTGCTGTGGGAAAACAATTACATTCTTTAATTTTGTTGCATTTCTTCTGGAAAAAAAGTAGAATCCTGATTAATTTTATGCCAATTTTCTATATTTTGTAAATTGCTGTGTTCTAAAATCAGGACAGTGACAGATATCCAGTAGTCTGCAAAAAACACCTCCAGTCAAATTGCATCTTTTGTTTCTATTTTGGGGCAGTGGTGGCCTAGTGGTTAGGGCTTTGGCCACATGATCAGAGGATCGGGGTTCAAACCCCCGGTTACCCCGAGGTACCCTTGAGCAAGGTTCCGTCCCCATCCTGCTCCTCCCTGCGATGGGCTGGCGACCTGTCCAGGGTGCGTCCCCCGTCCTCGCCCAGTGTGCGCTGGGTTGGACAGCAGCACTCCCCCGCGACCCCGTTTGGGACAAGCAGCAGAAAATGGAAATGTTTCTATTTTAAGTATAAATGAAGATATAACAGCTGCAGTAAGCAAACTTAAATTCAGCATTTTCATAGTGTTGAATTTTAATTATACACACTGCAAAAATACAACCAAGAAACAAAAAAAGAGACATTTCATTTAAACATTTGCATATGACACATGAAAAAATGGATAATGGTATCAATTCAGAATTACCATTTCAGTGTTACCCTAGTCTCAGTCTAGGAGGATTTTTTTTTTTGCTTATGGATATTCTATGGATATTCATGGCTCCAGAGGTCCCAGGTTTGAATCCCACCTCTGGAACTACCACCACTGGGTACCTGAGACCCAACTGGGTCCCTTAAAAAGGGACGACTGTCCAGGGGGACTGTCCCTGTAATCAAGACATGGAAGACGCCCTGGATAAGAGAGTCTGCTAAATGCCACAAATGTAAATGTAACAGCCTCTAGATGCCTCCTATACACTTCGATGAGTGTCTAGATTCTGGATGGAGGTTTTTTTGACCATTCTTCCATATAAAATCTCTCCAGTTCAGTTCCATTTGATGGCTGCCGAGCATGGATGGCTTGCTTCAAATCATCCCATAGATTTTTGATGATATTCAAGTCAGGGGACTGTGATGGCCATTCCAGCACATTGTACTTCTCTCTCTGCTTGAATGCCTTTGTAGATTTCTAACTGTGTTTTGGGTCATTGTCTTGTTAGCATATCCAACCCCTGTGTAATTTCAACTTTGTGACTGATGCTTGAACATTATCCCGAAGAATTTGTTGATATTGGGTGGAATTCATCTGACCCTCGACTTTAATAAGGGTCCCAGTCCCTGAACTAGCCACACAGCTCCATAGCATGATGGAACCTCCACCAAATTTGACAGTAGGTAGCAGGTGTCTTTCTTGGTATGTGGTTTTCTTCTTCCGCCATGCCAAGCACTTTTTGTTATGACCAAATAACAAAATTTTTGTCCCATCAGTCCAAAGCAATTTGTTCCAAAATGAATCTGGCTTGTCTAAATGAGCATTTGCATACAACAAGCGACTGTTTGTGGTGTGAGTGCAGAAAAGGCTTCTTTCTCATCACTCTGCCATACAGATGTTCTTTGTGCAAATTGTGCTGAATTGTAGAATGACGTACAGATACACCATCTGCAGCAAGATGTTCTTGCAGGTCTTTGGAGGTGATCTGTGGGTTGTTGTAACCATTTTCTCAATCCTGCACTTATGCCGCTCCTGTATTTTTCTTGGCCTGCCAGACCTGGGTTAACAGCAACTGTAGCTGTGGCCTTCCATTTCCTGATTACATTCCTTACAGTTGAAACTGACCATTTAAACCTCTGAGATAGCTTTTCAGATATTTTGAGAGTTGCTTTGAGGATCCCATGCGGTCACTCTTCAGAGGAGAGTCAAAGGGAAGCCCAACGTGTAATTGACCAGCATAAATACCTTTTCTCATGATAGGAAACACCTGTCTATGAAGTTCAAGGCTTAACGAGCAATTTGGTGTTGCAAGTAATCGGTATTGAGCATGCATTCAAATCAGCAAAATTACAAAGGTACACAATTTTTTGCACAGGCAGTTTTTCACACAACTAAATACTGCTTCACTAAAAATCTTTCTTCATGTTCCTAGGAAATGAAAGACATACCACTTTTATCTTTTTTGTTGAAAGTAGAGTAGATTATTATGCAGGCTGAGAGGGGTTCCCAAACTTTTTCATATATATAGTTCAGCGTATTAGAGAATTAAGCAACCCTCAAATATATGTATCATTATGCCCTAATAAAATTGGCTTTGCTGTGCATGAGAGAAGCTCTTTTCCAATGGCCGGACTACCACAGAGTGTGAAAAATGTTTGCGTTAGTCTGAGTCATAAGTCTAACGTTAAATAAGGTCTGTATGTTTTACTGAGTATCATTATTCCATAATGATTAGTTTATACCCTGTTTATTATGCCTTGTGTTAAAGTGTTTAAAAATGCATCTGTAATGCCTCCAGTAGAACTGCAGCCTCCTTCATCTTGTTCCTCTATGACTTCAAAGCCTCGGGCCTCACTGAGCTACACTGCAGCCCCCAAACATCTCCCCCTCCATTCTTTACCCCCTCTAAATCCTCCTTTTCAATTCTCTCTCCTTTTCATCCTGTGCATAGTGTGGATAAAAAGCAGCAATCAGCTGCAGAATGTGAGAATGTAAAGATTACACTGAAGCCCAGTCTGTTGTCATTGGAGCCATTTCTCAGATTTGCTCAGATTTTACAACATAAACAGGCAGTGCTCTCAGTTTTGCAAAACAAAAGGAAGAAAATGGAAATCAGACAATGTTGTGAAGCAGATTTATCATAATGCAAATGACCTCTTAATAATGGATTGTTCTGGCCCTCATGAGAATGGAAATGGCCAAGTCACTGTTCTAAATTTGGCTTAGTGGTAAATCTGACTCAGATCTATACAAGTGCTTAGTTCACCATTGCAGTGTGTAGTTGTTTGCTAAATTTCAGGGAGAAACACAACATGTAGCAAATACATGCATAATGGAGATCAGACATTCTGTTAACAGTCCTATCTATTTTTGCGATCCTAAATTATCAAATAACATGGAGACTGAATTGTGTGATGGGTGTTACAGTACTACACACTAAATATATGTTTTCTAAATAATATACTAACAACAGTTACAGAACAGTTACATCTGTTGAATTAGCATTATTCTATTCTAATTAGAAGTGCTATACTGATTATGGTACATCTATAAGATTGTGTTTAGAATCACTTCCACATTATATTCATTCCAGATCACATTACCTACTAATGTACAATTGTGACAATTGAAATATTGTATATAACTTTTACACAAAATATATTTCAAAGGAGATCAAAACACAATGGTGAAAACTTTAGGCTATTACAATTAGTTCTCTGATAATACTTTCTTCTCAGTGTATGTGGCTTTAGATTTAAGCATCATTTAATAAACATAAGGCCAGTGGATGTAAATTTAGTGATGTCATTTTGCTTGCTGTGCACCTTTACAGATTCATTCACTCATGATTCTGGAAACCACTCTTTTTTTATACACCTTCCAAGGCTGCGTTATATTACCAGTAAAAAGTTGGCCACCTTTCGCCTGTTCCCTTTGCTGAAAAAGTAAACACAGCTAAGTCCATTAGATCTAGTCCAGGCCTGTAGAGGGTTACAGGCTATACTGTAGCTACACATACACACACACACACACACACACACACACACACAAAGAGAGAGAGCATGAGAGAGCAGCACCTTGTCAATTAGGAGATGAACTAAAGCAAGCACCAGGTCAGGCGACCGTTTAGTAACAGAATGGATGCTTGTCATCATTATTGGTTGCGCCTTCTTGCTTGGACAAAAAAGCGCTTTCATTCTTACAGTCCCTCTTTCTCACCTGCCCTTTTTCGTCCTTGTCAGTATCCCGCTGTAATTGTGGTGGAATGAAGCCAGGCACTTAGAGCAGCGTTTTAATGTGGCCAGCATCATATTTCATCATTAGGGGTGTTCTCATTTGCTAAGCTGGGAGCAGCTAATGGGGGAAAAAATGTTGTTTCCCACTTGTGCACACAGAAGCGATATGTACCAGAGCTAGAGACCAAACAACAGAATACACCCACAGGTTATTTCATAAAACAAAATTAACTTTACTGAGGACATTTGAATACATTCGGCAGAAGCTCTTATCCAGAGTGTCTTATGGTCTTACAGATGGTGGTGAATTTACTTACTAAGCGACTCTTAGTGATTGAGTATTGTGGGCTTGCCCAGGTAAGGAACTGAACCTGCTGCAGTGGGTCTCTTGCTTTGCTCTACAAATTGCTAAACAACAAAATCACAAGACTAACTCAGATCACCTAATCTATTTCTGAATGCTGTGTTGTGTATTAAATTTTTATTATTCTGTTTGCCTTCACTGTGACAATAATTTGCATATTCTCTAAATTCCTTATGCTGTTATGTTGTGATTCCCTGTCACTGAAAATGCAAACAGAAGAAGGATATTTATCCTTCTATAGCTATAATGTAAGGAGTGCATTTTTTCTGTGAAAATATGAGGCTATGAATACTCATTCTTCCAACAGCCTTGGTGACTCAGTCAGAGCAAAACAAAATGCCATTTAATTCCTCTTTAACCCTGCACTCGTTGCAGTGCTTTTAAACTTAGCTTGTGTTTATGTGTATGCGGAGCAGGTGGGTGAGGCAAAGCTCAATTAAGATGGAGGGAACGGCATACAAATATTGACTGGCATTGAATAAGAGGAAAAGGGAGGGGGCGGTATAAAAATCGACTGCATTGCTTTTGCTCAAAATTGTCCTCACACAACCCTCAAACAGTGCAGTGCACACGCCCGTCTCGCCGTCTGTTCTGAGAGGCTTCAAGCCATCACAGGCCAGAAGCTGTCACTGTGCAGTGATGAGTGTCTTAGTGAAGTCGGCTGACCTTTGCTTTATTGCATGTTCATTTCTGTAAAATGAGAAAATGGAGAGGCAAAAGGCAAGAGTGAAGTATTGAGAGATGGACAGAGGGATAGATTGGTTGGGGGTGGATTACAAGCTGAGACCAGGAAAAAGTGAAAGAGGTTGCAGAGGCAATGAAAAAGAATGGCTTCAGGGTTTTTTTCTTTACTGTTTCCACAATTTGAGATCAGCTGCTTTTGTTGTCATTGGCTGACGTTGGTTTCAAAGTTGGATGGTTGTTTTTATAGTTGGACGTCTGTTGCTCAGTTCAATGGTGCTATTCCTCTTTCAGGACATTTCAAATAGAGATGCTTCTAATGGATTTTTCCTCTTCTCTCAGCTCGGCATGTTTTTCACATAAACCCCTCTCTGGTTTTTATGCTGGTTTTTGGTTTTTAAAAACAAATGCAGTCTTAACTGTTGAAATCCTAAGCTTCCACTAAGAGCAGATATCAAGAGCTATTCATAGTTTAAACATTAAACTAATCTAAACTGTTTCAGAGCAATGTACTGTGGTCAGAAGAAACAAAACCAATGAAATGATTCAGCTCGTCCTGTTTGTGAAAATGTGTTTGTGAATGAACACCGTGCCTACAGAGATTGGAGCATCATGATGTAGGCCTGCTTTTCTGCAAACAGTACCGAGACACATCATCAAAAGACGCATGAACTGGTTCATAAAGCAGAACTATTAGAGGAGAATTTTATCTTTTCCCTAAGAAAAGGACATTTCAACAAGAGGTAACCAATCCCTTGACCTGAATCTTATTGAAAATTCGGCAAATATTTGAAAGGATGCAAGTTCTTCAACTGTACCCTTATGACCTTGAGAAATTGAAAACTTATAGTTCAATCTATATGAACCTATAGTTCAATCAAAATGCTGTAAAAAGCTATAAATACCAACTAAGACTTTACAACTAAGTCCCATTGTTAATAATCTGCGATTATCTGTGAAACTTTTCTCCTCTATAAGTAATTTTAAAACCTTTCATTATTTATGCTTATGAATAACTTTGAAACCTTTTTTTCAGGATGTACAAAATACATCCTTCCTTTGGATTATAAGCAATGCATACGCTGGCACTAAATAAGACTTGAAATTCCACAATGTCTACCACATTATTGGAATATAGAAAATAAAAGTACACACAAGCTTGGAATTTTTCTGTATGAGAACAATATTTCAGTTTATTCCATATATTATTGAATATTATTATAATGAATTAAAATATATAAAACCTGATGCTGCTGAAAGACCAGTGCATAAAAGTTGAGGTTCACAGGCCTAGAAAACTAGATTTAGCTCATGTGGTGGTCTGATCGTGTGCCGGTGATGAGTTTCTGACACTGTTGTTTTAGGGAGGAGCAAAGTAGGTATGTTTCATTATACGTGTTTATTGTGTGTTTGCTCGAGTTCCTTCACTGTTGCAATCCTCTGTACACAGAAAGTACCCCTTTTTCTTCTCTTTCTTCTCCCTCTCTCTCCAAAATCAGAATTAAAGTTGTAACAGTTCTCTTTTTTCAGGGTTTAATTTGGGTTGAATTGTGGTTCAGCTTGCAAAAAATGTTACCCGCTCTAAACATCTAGATAAACATCTAGATAAATAAAGATTTATTATTAATAGATTTTATTAATAAAAAAGTTTAATGCAAGGTGTGCAAGTTACAAACCAGTATTAAAAACAAAGTATGAAAAAAGTTACAGATATCAATAATTCTTGCATTATCTGCTGTATCAGGAGAGGTAACATTTCCTTCCGGAAGCAGACATTTTCATCAAGTAATTTCATTACTTTTAAACGAGTCAAGGACAGGGACCACTTTTTTATATTTCCCATTTATCAGTCATGCAGCGTGCTGTAACCAAATTCTTGATTATCTTGTTATTGCAATGAACTTTGTCTCACAATTCTACAAGCTCTTTTCATATCTGTTCACAGTGTTGGGCTTGTGTTTCCTTACCATGTGTTTTCTGAAACTAGAATTTCATGCCATGATTTGAATGTTTTTAATAGTGATTGGAATTAATCATTTGAAACAGGTGCAAGCTTTGGACCTATGTTACCTGTGCACTCGGAAAATAAACACTCACTCTCCCTCCCTCACTTCCTCTCTCTCTCTCTCTCTCTCTCTCTCTCTCTCTCTAGCTCTCTCTCTCTCTCTCTCTGTCTCTCACAGACTGTGCTCAAAAAAGATACATAAGGACATATGCATTCATAATTCAGAGCTTCCAAAAGCAGTAAGTGAGATTAAGGATTAAACAGTGTGTTGAGATCATTCTGTGTGGATTTGTAAAAAGCTGCTGAGGAAAGATTTGAGGTTGTTTATTTTAGAGTCATGCTGGCTTTTTCAGTGAGAGTGAGGTGAGAAATTATGTTCAGAATAGTTGTATGTGCTGTATTTAGTACTGCTTAGGGAACCTCTGTGCTTCAAGCATCTTTGGATGTGTGTGTGTGTGTGTGTGTGTGTGTGTGTGTGTGTGTGTGTGTGTGTGTGTGTGTGTGTGTGTGTTTATCCATAAAGACTGAACTAAAGATGTGTGATGAGGGAGCAGAGAATTTACCCTGCATCTCTTGTTTGAGTTGAAAGGATTTAAAGGGACTCCCTGATCCCTAGGGTGTGTTAAGGAACCTCTGTGCTTCAAGCATCTTTGTGTGTGTGTGTGTGTGTGTGTGTGTGTGTGTGTGTGTGTGTGTGTGTGTGTGTGTGGGTATGTTGTATGTTGTATGAGGATGCATTAACATCCTCATAAAGAAAAGGTCTGATCTGTGTGATCAGATTCCTTTTGTTTCACTTTATGCAAATTAAATATGTGGTTTATAGAATTATTATTGTTTAATTGGCACATTTATTTCAAGTGTGTTCAGGTTCAGCATGCATTTTCAGCATGTGCCATTCAAAATTACTATTAAATATTATTATAAACTATTTGTAGATATTTTATTTAATATATAATTAAATTAATAGAATTTTGGATAATATGCACAAGTATTACATTTGTAAAGTTAATTTCTTCATATCAATACTGACAGTTTTTTTTTCAGTGCTATTCAATGTTCTCAGTCATTTAACATTAAAAAGGTCTACAGGTCAGTTCATTATGATGAAGACATTCAAAATGTTTTTATTGCTATTTACAAATTCACAGTGTCCCAATAATTATTTGAAGCCTATGAATCTGCACAACTTACATTTCACATACATTTGACAGTCACACTTCTACAATCCAGTGATCAAATATGACAACGCTAGTATATGTGTAAGTGTGAGAAGAGCACGAGGTTTTGTTCTATAATAACAATTTACATTCCATTACATTCAGAAGAGTGTAAGATTGGTTGTCTGGCAGCTACATGTCCGTGGGGTCCTTTACTCCGCAGCAGTTATGCTGCAAGATAATCTTTGTTGAAACAGAATGAATGTGTGTTGCAACTGGGACAGAAATTAAGCGCTGTGTCTGTGGGTAGAGGTGTGTGTGTGTGTGTGTGTGTGTGTGTGTGTATGTTGTGGTATAGCAGTGTAGTAGAATAGTTGTGGTGGGAATAGTTTTCTGTGGTTAGCAGACCAGCATAACTAATTAGTGTGACTTTCTTCAGAATTAGGACAGAGGATCACCAGAAAGCTAAGTACTACATTTAATGCAAGCACACACACGCACACACGCATACACACACACACACACAGTGCAGGGACAATATTTATGCTGTTAGATCATTATGTATTATGGAAAGCACACCATCCTTAGTTAGTTGAATGTACACAGTGGGCCAAAAGTTCAGTTACTTTAGAAAATAACAGTAAAAATGACTGTGATATATTGAAGCTGGGCCTATACACACAAAAACACCTCTGAACTGTTCTGTAAACCCACTAATACACTAAACTGTATCCCATCTACGAAAATTGCACCCAAGAACCAACTCACACTGCAGCATTCCCCTTATTTATATTACATATTTACTGTACTATTGTACTTTTGCAGAATAATGTATTACCTCAAAAATGATACTTTAATCACCTGCTGCTAAATACAGTGTCAGACATTATGTTGTACTCACTCTCAGTGTCTGTGTTCTGTGCTCTACTCTGTTCCTTATTGTCATATATGACTGCTGATTCAGCAGTTTTATAGCCACCTTGTTCCTAGCTCCCATCATACCGTGCTTGCATTTTAAGAGTGACTACTGGTTTGTTACACCACTGAAACGAACTGGCTTTTTTTGAGCAAAAGCAAATGATAAATTCTGATAATGTTGTTATACCGCTGCTTTCTACGGTCAATGCATGGGAGCATGATTTGAAAAAGTGGCTCTGGATAACATACAGTAACATATTTAGCTACATTATTGAGTCTTTTGCAATGATCTATGAGGTGTTGAAACATCTTGAAAGCTATGAGGTGTATCAGTGTCTCCATAGCAACAAGGTTGCGTTTTTGTTAAAGGTGATGGAAAACAACTTTGTATACTTTAAATCTGATATTGAACTAATTCTACATCACCAGGCCTGGGTTCATTTGTATGTCAGGAGATGTGGCTGCTCAGATCCCCTTGTGTAGCATCTCCAGGAAAGTCTTGCAGCCAAGCCATGCAGCTGCGGTTCTATGGAAAGTAGCTAGAACATGGTTCTTTTGGCACTGTTTGTCAGTATTGTTTGTAATTACAGCTGAAGCTGCTGAGAGCAGTTTTACAAGACATGTTTAAAGCTGGTTGAGAATGCAGTTGGACAGGATAAAACATGGCTGTCCTGCAGTGTTCAGAGTAATAGAAGGCAGGCACTAGAGGGATGTAAAGCAGAAGGTGAAACGCATCAATTTCAAGCATTTTTGGTGCTCTCTGTAGTTGATATTTTTCAACCAATATCTTTTCAATTCATCAACCTATGACAAGTGATGGAAAGTGTACAAACAATGACAACTACAGTCCCTGTTTGTTTTTGATGTATGATCAGAGCATTTTGAACTTTATTTATATCACATATTTGGCTTTGCCTGGTTTTCAGCATGCTTAAAAGTGAAAGTGAAGTGAAGGTGATGCGGGGCCAACTCCCTAACCACTAGGCAACTAAAATGAATAATTTTGAGTGGAATATGTTTGTACTAAGTGTTAAGGGCAGTAAAGGTACTATCTCTCACTGGGTGCTGGATGTGGCTGGCCACGTATGCATGGTTTAAATGCAGAGGATGCATATCGTTGAAATTCATCATGTGTTGTCCTATGCGCTCACAGTGACAAATATTAACTTTCATTTCATTTCATGTTGTGCTGTTTGTCCTTGTGTCTTTTGCATTGTTGTGTGCACATTTGTGTAGCTTTATGTTGTCTTCTGTGCAGAATGTTGGTTTATTTCACAGAATACTGTTTATATGGCTGAAATGACAACTGACAGAATAACACTCTGAAATAAAACTTTTTGGTTGTCTGTTGTTTAGCTGGTAGTGATTCTCCTGCAGCCCTAATCAGATCTATCTGGTTCGCACTCAGATGCTTTAGAGGTCTTGATGAACTGAATAACTTTGCAGAATGAAGAGTTTGTGAAGAATTAGAACATTTCTTAAAGTAAGGAGCTGTTACCAGCAAAAATAATGAAGAATAATGAATGACTTTTTGTAGGAAGCTTGAGAGGGTTTTTTTGTGTCAGGCTTTAGAAGCTTAGAACAGGTTTGTTCTATATTTTTCTCCATCCATTTTCTGCCGCTTGTCCCAAATGGGGTCGCGGGGGAGTGCTGGCGTCCAACCCAGCGCACACAGGGCGAGGACGGGGGACGCACCCTGGACAGGTCGCCAGCCCATCGCAGGGAGGAGCGGGACGGGGACGGCACCTTGCTCAAGGGTACCTCAGGGCAACCCATTGGAAAGGGGTTCGAACCCCCGATCCGTCATCAGGGTTGTGATTTATCAAAGGCAAATGCTGCAGATGATAATGGGTGAAAGTATTTGTGATGAGCTCAGATGTTCTGTTGGTTTATACAACAGTTCTAAAAATGACAGAAAAAAGTAAAGCAACAAAGCTCAAAATTTTAGATGTTTTAATATCAGTGATTTTCTCTGACAAAAAGCAGATACTTTTGTGTTCTGGTAAGATTTATAAAACAGTATCAAGGCAGTATCGGGTTACCTGAATGCCCTTCCTCACAGTCTGTAAAGTATTTCACAGCCAATCTTATGTCTTACTTAGTAATTCTGCTTATTTTATTTCTAATTCTAATTCTGCCAGACATTAAATCAGACGTGGTCTGCAGGGGATTCTACTTTCATCAACACCTGCCTCACCCTAGCAACAGCTAGTGCCATAGCTGTTAATACCAAACTGGCTACTAATTTGAAAAATGGACATATTGCTGTTTTATATTTCTGTATTTTTCTGCCATTTCAAGTGATAAGAACTGTCATTACTGGAAATTAGGATCCTAGTGTTTGATCTCCCTCAGTCTGGGAAAAGCCAGAAAAGCCTTTGAAGGATGAATTGAGAAACAGCTTATATTTGCTGATATTGATAACCCACACAATAGACAAAAACATTGTCTGAAACTTGCCAGTAATTCCCACTGTTTCTGCAATGTACTGTCAACCTGTTTTGTGACCCTGGTAAGGATAATCGGCTTAGTTAATGGATGGATGGATTTAGCCTCAGAATTCACCCAAAAATCACACAAACACTGTTTCATTTACAGCATTCCCGCCGATTACATTAATAAAATTGGGTCCAGAACACTTATTGTGTTTCAGTGGATTTTTTTTGCCAAGATTTGTATTAAAACACATTTTACTTATGTGGAGAAAATGTGCACTTTTGTAAATCTAATGCGTCACTTTTTTCAGTGTGGTGAGTGTGCCGTGTAGAGATGATTATAGAGGTTTGACAGAGGCTCAGCTACAGAATTAGTTTATTAATGCCGAACAGTTTATCCTGCAGCAAATAAACCCTATCACACTTTTTTTCTCATTACCTGACCTAAATCTCATCATTACCATCAGCCTTACTGTGATTACATCTCCTAAATCTCCGTCATGGTCACAGTTCTTTGAATGTGATCCGGAATAATGCTGCTAATCCGTAATTCCTCATGTCTTAAACTCCAAATAAGGATCACAAAGCAAAACCAAATCCAAAATAGACCTAGATCCATTTCTAATTAGACTGCAACTCCAATCAGCAAACCAACCTTCTTTTCCTATTCAGATTTGAGAAGGTTTTTACAGCGTTTGTGTTTTGTGTGAAGCATTGTGTGTCTGTGTGTGTGGTTATCCTCCAGTCCAGAAGCGATAGCTCTTTCTAAACTCCCAGTGGCTCATCCCCAGGCTGGCTCACATGGCCTCAGGGCCTGTATGTGCTCTTTGACTCTGGCTCTGCAGCTGGCCCCACTGCTGTGGCCGGTCTGCTCCAGCACTGCCAATTAAAGAAACTGCCTTCTTGATGGAAACCCTCATAAGGTTTGGTTTAAACTAAAGATGGCTGTGGGCATGCTCCAGAAGTTGCTACTGTGATGAACAGAGAAACACTCCTTTCAGCCAAGTACTCTATAGATTTACTTTCATCAAAATAAGAAAATCAAAAAAAGATATATTAGCCATTTATTCAAATAATTGTGGATCCAAAGGAATACATTTTCAGTTTTACAGAGCCTGGAGATTGAAACTAGGCCACACAGTTGTAAGCAGCTTGTTTAAGTTATTCTTATATAATCAGGTTATTTTCTGTTACTCTTTTTTATACAGTTCGTTAAGAGAAATGTACAGAAACAATATAGGTCACATACTACTGTTTTCTGTGTACTGTGTGTGTGAGTATGTTTGTCAATTTAAAGTGTGTCATTACATTTTTTTATCACTGAGTTTGAAGTTAATCAAATATTCACATTAGGTATGCATAGTTTGGAAAAAAAGTTAATAATGTACCCTCTGAAACTTACTTTTCTGTTTTGACTAGTGAGATAACTGGCAAGTTATAAGCTGGTATGGATTTCTAAGATGAGAAAAAAACACTTTTACAGTATATATCAGACAGAGATGTTTGACCGAGCTGAGTTTAGTTTGGCTCAGTTTCTGTGCTGTACGGAAACCTCTTTGTAATTGAACTGTTAATGTCTTGCTGGTTTTAATGCAATATTGCAAGTAATCATCTTATTTTTATGATGTAGATACAACCTCATGTAATAATTGAGGTGTTGTGTCAGACTTCGCCAGAGAAACTGGCTCTGTCAGGGAGATTAATATAGGCTCACTAGCATGGTGGGCAAAATATGCCCTGGCTGTTGATGGGCACGTTGGCAAGGCCCATTCGCCAGGGACGCTGGAAGCATCCCTGGCATAGCTATTAATAGATTTTGCATCATGTGTGGCAATAGTAGGGGAGCATGGCTCACACTGGCACAGGGCACAATGCCCAGGGACAGAAAGAAAGAGATGAGAAACAAACAGTAATTCCATCAAAGTCACAGCACTGAGACATAGAGTCATTGGAGCATTAAGAGAGAGGCTGATGAGGATGTCACATCACCCATATATTCAACACACAGTCGGGTGAGCGATGCTCAGTGTACTGAGAATGGAGCAGGGCCATGGAGATTGAACCACTTGAACCTTGGATTTATCTTTCTTGTATTTATTATAGGACTTATTATACAGCCACCGTTGTGTATTAGAGCAAATAGTATAAATTATTACATAAGCACTACACAACTAATGTTTAAACTATGCTTTGAAAGTGAGAGACTCAGTGGAGCGGTATATTTGCACAGTGGTTAAAGATGACCCCTTACAGCAAGAATGTTCTGGGTTCATTTTTAAGCAGTAGTTTGTCTATATGTCTGCCCTGCAGTGGGCTTTCCAGAGAGTATGCATCCACTTGTGACTGTAGTTAACCAGCATAACAAGTACGTTAACTTGGCAGCTACCAGTATCATGACATCTATAGACCTCTGAAGTTGTGATCATAGGAGGATATCCAAGTCTATTCTATTTTTCCACTAACCGGGTTATTGAAGAATGGTGGTGTCAATCCTGAAACATTTTGTCTGTACACACCCTCAACAAAACCCAGTCAATGTTTACATTTACATTTACATTTACGGCATTTATCAGACGCGCTTATCCAGAGCGACTTACATGTCCTAATTACAGGGACAGTCCCCCTGGAGCAACTCAGGGTTAAGGGTCTTGCTCAGGGACCCAGTGGTGGTAGTGCTAGAGGTGGGATTCGAACCTGGGACCTCTTGAGCCATAGGTCCATAGGCAAGTATCCTACCACTAGACCACCATCACCCCTATCACCACCATCACCACCATAACCAATGTTATATTAAAATATAAAAAAATATACAAAATTTAAAAAATACTATTGCAGTCTTGCTCCATGAAGTAAAACCAAACAATTTAGTTATCACATTTGGCACTACACAATGTGATAGCAGTGAAAAACAATCTTTTTTTCCAGGCTTGCCCCAGAAAACTGGGCATGATGTTGACCACACAATGATGGCTTAGACTGGCATTTTGATTGGCTGATTGTGCTAACATGTGCCAAACTTTGTAATGCCTGCTGTATAATCTACAAAACATGGATTATAAACAACAAAACTGGATTAACTTTTTTCTCTTTTTGATAAAATATACAAAAGTAGTAGTAAATAACACATTCCAAGTCATTTCAAAAAGCAACACATTGCAACATGCTGCAAAATGCTGTAATCAAATGTCTGTTCACCAGTCACATGAAAATTTTCTCTCATAAAGAGCAGCTTCACGGGGTTAAAAGTGCATCAGAATTACTTTGCAATGGCCTGGCATTGCTACATTGCAGAGCATCCAGGATAGAAGATCATAGAGGATTCCAGAGCTCAAGGGTCCTGGAGATATTGTTGCATGGATGTGTGAATTGTGTTGTGTGTATGAGTCAAAGGGACAAATGCCTTGTTTACTCCAGCATAACCCAGGTTCTTATGTAAACATGTCTGTACTGGATATCTTCAAGGAACTATAAGATACAACTGGCTCTATGCAGTATTGCATAACAATGATGGTTACTGTTTTAGGTCACTGTTTCAGTCATGACAGTCAGACTTGAAGACAGGGACAAGTGAGGAAACTGGTAGAAACAGTGAGTAATGAATAGAAAAAAACTGGCAAATTGAGAACCCTTTTTTAAGAATCACTTTTGCCAACAAAAATAGGCATTGTACCCCCTATGTATTTATTTATTTTTTTTACTTTTTTTTATCAGTTATCCCAGTTAGAGTCATAGTCTGGCCTAAAGTTAACCTTTATTACATTTTTATATCTGTGCCTAAACATTTCATCTTAGTTACAGAAGTCAATGACTGTGACTTTATTAAGACCAAGTTAAAAAGACTATCAACATATTTACAAAAAAAAGACTGAATGGGGTAGAATATGTGAACATTATAGCTGTCAAAGTAGCATAATAGACATTTTAAAAGCATTTAAAACCAATAGAATTTTCTCCAGGTTGTGCTATTTATTGTCCACAACTGTAAATTCAGAGGTAATTGCCATCAACTGCATTCCTAGGGATCTGGGAATAAACAGCAAGGTTTATACTTTCCCTGATAGGCAGATACACTAATCGTTAGATGTCCATTTAGTGTGTACCCAAGCACATCTCAAAAGCCTGAGGAATCAGCCTTAAGTCTTCCACACCAAATGGACTGTAATACTGTAGAGAGAGTGGCTTAGGAATTAGAAAGGGCTAAACTAGGTGAAAAGTGAAACTGTTGCTCTGTTAAGCCCGAGGGAACATTAGGAAAGCAATAGCCCAAGATAGAGTATAATCTAAAATTGATGAGATTTTTATGTAATATTGATATCATGATGAGTTATGTAATAGTGCATGCACAGAATGCCCTGTTGGGAAATAATCAGTTTTATGTAATCTGATTATAGAAATGAAGTGTTTGTCACCCTCAGCTCATTTTGAAATGGTGTCATTTTACACATCTTTAGGATGTGATATTTCTAAATGCTTGTATGCTGGAATTCATCAGCATGTGTTGAAATAATCTTCATGTTGTTTTAGATACCATAACCAATCATTGTATTTGACTTGTCTGTCATGTGTCTATTAACCAGGCCATTTATGATCTTCAGCTCTGCATTAAAGATCAAATCCTTGAATTGCAAAATGATGGGAAACGGATCAAAAATGATTAGATAATGGTTTCTGATTAATCAAGATTACAATATGTTAAGTGAGGATAATTTAGTCACATTTTCATAATAGTGTGTATGAGTGTGCAGCCTGTTAAACGCCTTGAGATTGTTTTCCCTGTGTATAATCTGCCAGCATTAATCAAGTCCTCTGTACAACTGACCAACCCACACATACTTACACACGTAACCCTGACTTGTGTGTCTGTGGACCATTTTGTACTGTTGCAATGAATCTACCACAATTGCTTTTGTCTCACTAGTAGAATCTTAGAAATTGAAGCTTCAGGCAGTCTCATTACCGAAGCAAAGATTAATTGCATAATTTGAATGTACTATATATATGACCCTTCCTAGAAGAAGAGGTGAACTTAAACTGTGCCTTTGGCAAGGAAAGGGACAAGGAAAGGATAACTGATTTGCCATGTAGACAACAAAACGAAACAAAAGCTTTATGGTGCAGATATTGACCTTAAAAGATACGATTCATTAATAATGATTATGCATTTTTTGATTCCATCTGTGAAATTATATATTTATGAGTGAGGGAACCACTTTTTTTTGAGAGGAAAGATCTACGCAGTTTGGGGGATTTCCTTGATGTAACACTTATTTACAAAGTTGTGTCTGAGCAAGGAAATAATCAAAATCGCACTTTACTTTGATTCTTTTTGATGATGACTCCTTGTTTAAGGGCTTACGTTTAAAGTCTGTGGTTTCTTTTTCATTTTCAGAGGTGGCCACAGTGGAACAGATTTAAGAAATCTCCGCTTTTGGTGGATTCCGTCATCAATTCTGCAGCATCATGCTTTGTTTCCATGTCAAAACCCCCCCTCTCTCCTTTGCACCCTACCTGCCAACCTTTCTTTTTCTTCTGGGTCTTACTGATCCCTCACAGGCCAGCTCTGATGTGTCTCAGAGTGGTCCTGGGAACTGTTCTGGCCAATACAGCTGCTCTGAGGGCGTAGTGCTCCCTGTGTGGAACCCCCAGAACCCATCAGTGGGTGATAAGGTGGCCCGTGCTATTGTATACTTTGTTGCTCTCATCTACATGTTCCTGGGGATGTCCATCATTGCCGATCGCTTTATGTCTTCCATTGAGGTCATCACCTCACAAGAAAAAGAGATCACAATCAAGAAACCCAATGGAGAAACCACCACGACCACTGTACGCATCTGGAACGAGACAGTTTCCAACTTGACCCTCATGGCTTTAGGTTCTTCAGCTCCAGAAATCTTGCTGTCTGTGATTGAAGTTTGTGGGCACAATTTTGAGGCAGGTAACCTTGGTCCCAGCACCATTGTGGGCAGTGCGGCTTTCAACATGTTCATCATCATCGCCATCTGTGTCTATGTGGTGCCTGATGGCGAGGTACGGAAGATTAAACATTTGAGAGTCTTTTTTGTGACGGCAGCATGGAGCATCTTTGCATATATCTGGCTCTACCTGATCTTGTCTGTTTTTTCCCCTGGCGTGGTGGAGGTTTGGGAGGCTGTGTTGACCTTCCTCTTCTTTCCTATCTGCGTGGTCCAGGCCTGGGTTGCCGACCGCCGCCTGCTGTTCTACAAGTATGTCCACAAACGCTACCGGGCTGACAAAAACCGCGGTATCATCATTGAGACGGAGGGTGATGGCATGTTCACCAAGATGGACATGGAGATGGATGGACAGGGAGCCAACTCCCACCACAAGGAGGTACTGGATGGCATGCTGGCAGGCGTGGAGGAAGGAGGGGGTGGAGGAGCAAGGGGAGGAGGGGGAGAAGAAGAAGAGGCGCGGAGGGAGATGGCACGTACCCTGAAGGAGTTGAAGCAGAGGCATCCAGAGAAGGACATGGAACAGTTGATTGAGATGGCTAACTACCAAGTTTTGGTTCAGCAGCAGAAGAGTAGGGCCTTCTACCGCATCCAGGCCACACGCATGATGATTGGGGCAGGGAACATCTTAAAGAAACATGCTGCAGATCAAGCCAGGAAAGTGGTGAGCTGCCATGAAGCCAATGCCCAAGAAGAAGACCCTCACACCATCTACTTGGAATTTGAGCCCTCACACTATCAGTGCTTTGAAAACTGTGGATCCCTCAAACTGGCTGTAGGCAGACATGGCGGAGACAGTGGCTGCACAGTAAAGGTAAGCATTAACACTGTTTTGAAAACATTTTTACATCCTGCTGTGCATCTGTCACTTTATGGCTATTAAGATAATTTCAGGCCTTTAATGAACAGAGGCATCCTGGTGGTAAAAATTGGCTTTCAAAGCTATTAGCTGATCACTTTATTTTAATGGAAAATTATGGTGATTAATTATATTATAGCAGTTTTCAAAATGGTTGGATGGAATAATGTTAAATGGCACTGCTTATTTAGTGTAATTTGTAATTCTCCTAAGTGAATTATCTTTCATGTATTTAATATATTATGTGTACCAAAGGAAATAATTTTAATTATTATGATTCTTAATAATAATCATAAAATAATGAATGTTGTATAAATTAGATGTAACATGAGTGTAAAGTGAAAGTGACTATTTGTCATTTTAAAATTATGAAACTAATAATAAATAATTATTTAACTGTTTCACCAAGTGTAGCAGCATTCAGTCATACATCCAGAACCCGGGAAGCAAAGTTGGTTGCTGTACTTTACTCAAGGGTACCTCAGACTCACCTACTGGTTCAGAACTCGAATTCGCAAACCTTGGGTCATGGGATCAAATGCCTAGCCACTAGGCCAACACTGCCCTGATATTTTCCCACTGATCTGATATTTGCAGTTTGCTCAGAGAGAACATTTTTTACAGCCACATTCCAGCTTTCTTATGATTTCACACAATTAATATAATGTGTGAAGGTCCTCCAATACAATATGCAAAAAAATCAGCAATAGCAAAATATTGATCAAAAACATTCTAGGACATTTTATTAAGTTTGTTAACAGAAGAATCACTAGAAAAATAGAACACAGATATGACTAAAAAATAGAAAGGCAAAAAAGTGTTATTTTTATAAAACATCAATGCTTGTTATTACCTTACCTTAACTGCCTGTTACAAGAGACATCAGGTTGTATTTTTAATGCATATATTTTTTGAGATGCTTCAACCTGAATTAGCGTGATATTGTGTGAATTAGCGTGATGTTGTGTTTTTACTGATTATCACTGATTATACTAGACTTCAACAATCACAAAAAATTCAAAACACTCACCACTGCTTCATTCTGTGATTATTCACATTTTTATTAATAAGAACTCCTCAAAGGGGAGTTAGGGTGCTGGTGGTCTAGTGGTAGGATACCTAATGACCTATGGCTCAAGAGGTCCCAGGTTCAAGTCCCATCTCTAGCACTACCACCACTGGGTCCCTGAGCAAGACCCTTAACCCTGAGTGTCTCCAGGGGGGACTGTCCCTGTAATCAGGAATGGAAGTCGCTCTGGATAAGAGCATCTGATAAATGCCGTAAATGTAAATGTAAATGTAAATGCAGGCAATGCAAAATGTTAACTTTTTGATAGCATATTTCTTTAAATAATCAAAGTCTTGAATTTTTGATACCTTTTCAAGCTGTAATGTGAATTATGTGAAATATGAACCTTGTTCATAACCTGGCTGCTAACTCTGTTTGAGTAGATTATTTGTTGATTTTTGCCAATATATTTTCCATATTTTAAGCAAACGCAGTTGACTTCTATGGTTCTCAATGTGGGGCTAATTATCCATTAGCACAGTTTTTTTGTTTTGTTTTTTTTTGTTATGCAGATTGGTTTCAGTTGGAGAATAATGTAAATTGTGTAAATTACATTTTACAGTGAACTATAAAAATACTTATTTTAAGGGTGAGAGCAAACTGTCTCCAAATCCCTAGTCTCAAAAATCTTGTTTAAAAGCCTCTGGCCAATGCATTAATGCTTCTGAGTGCTTTTGACCTGTGGCATTAGATTACAGCTTTATTTAAGGCAATGCCAACTCTTGCCCCCAGGTTGATTACCGCACTGAAGACGGCACGGCTAATGCTGGCTCAGATTACGAATTTGCTGAGGGCACACTGGTCTTCAAACCAGGCGAGACCATAAAAGAGCTGACGGTTGGTGTGATTGATGATGACATATTTGAAGAAGATGAGCACTTCTATGTCCACCTCAGCAACCCACGGGTTGTCCACCGGGCAGAGGTCTCTGTCTTGGACCCCAATGCTGTCACCCCTAGCAACAGCCTCTTGGGCTCCATCCCTGTCCAGCCCAAAGCTGCCCTTGGCTCTGCCCACACTGCCACAGTTACCATCTACGATGATGACCATGCAGGTATCTTCACATTTGAGAGTGCATCCACACGTGTGAGCGAGAGTGTGGGTGTCATGCAGGTAAAGGTGCACAGGACATCTGGAGCAAGGGGCAAAGTGGCCGTACCCTACCACACCACAGAGGGCACCGCAAAGGCTGGAGAGGACTATGAGGAAGTGGCCGGAAAACTGGAATTCCTCAATGACGAAACCATGTAAGTTCCATCAGTTTTATATGTTTAATTAGGATGAAATGAGGTTGATGTTATTATGAGTTCAAATGCACCAGTACATAATGATTCATCAGTATCAAAGTGGTGATTCAGTTCTATTATATGTTTAACTTTTATAATTTATAGGATTGAGTTACTCTGTATTGAGTTTTTCTTCCTAAAGATCTGGATTCAAAAGGGAATGAAAGGTCAGTGCCTTACACCACTATTGATTATTGGTAAATCTGTACTGGGAAAGATTTTTAGACATCCTTTTACAACCCCATATAGCCATTATCTCAATAATCCATCTTTTGACCTTTTCTAGTGCCTAGGATGGAAAATTATTGTGAATGGGATTTTTATAAAAGATACATTAGATTTAGTTCCACAGGGCTTTGCCTGAAAGAGAAAGAGAGAGAGAGGTAAGTAGCGTTCGTGAGGTATGAGGACTGGAGTATAGTCCTATGAAGGAGTGTGAAGGACAATCTTTTCTCATAGAAGCTGTATATTGGCAAAATTTTGCATTAAACTCTGCAGCCGCTGTTGGCTGATGTATCAGTTGTCTGATTATAGAGAATGTTCTTCAATATGTGAAAATGCCAGCATGTGGCTAATTTTAGATGATATTATTTAATACCTTAGGGGCTATGACTGTCAGGGATTGCGACGCTCTGCTCTGATTGGCGTATTAACAAGGTGCTAGGTGCCCCTCATTGGCTCAAGGGTTTAAAGATCCCAATGAGTCAGAGCAGAGCGTCAGTCATTTTGGATTCCACGTTGGGTGACTATTTGTAGCCTTATTGAGTTCAGTGTTTGTGAGAGCACGTTAAAGTTATGGAGAATTAAGTTAAGCTGCAGACTCCTGGCTCCGCATTTATGTCCAGTCAACTCAACATCCCCCTTACAAAGGCTTACATTATACAGACCTGTCATATTTCCGTTACTCCTACATTAAGTACATTATAATTATTATAGTCCATATGGACGTCTATTAATATGAAAGAGTGAAGTGTCTCTAAAGATTTTCTGTATAACAAACACTGCATGCACCCCGGTAAGTGCTGAAGTTCCAGTTTGCAAGATGTGAAAAAAAAATGTCATGATTTGTCCAATTATAACACAAAGCTTTAAAATCAGGATCTTTCTTTTCTTGAGGAAAGGCTTTTCACCTAAACTAATAATAAAAATAGATTAATAGACTATACAATACATGTAGCTATTAGTCTGCATTGTGGGCTTCAGAATATTAGTCAGGGTCAAAGCCTGATATGTAGCAGAAGAATGAGCAATGTAGTGTGTAGTTATTACTTATAGTAATTCATTTATGTAGATATAATATACAAGATGAAAGTAAGTCCACTTATGTGACACAATGTGTTGGAAGTAAACAAACTTGCATGGTGAGTAAGCATGCAAACAAGGCTATCTTGGTTACCTGCTGGAAAACAGCTTCCAGAAAAATTCTTGAATGAGTTTTGAAAACAAGATTGAGAGGCGCTAATGCAATTGCTACTAGCATTTAGGTTGAGACACAATAATGTGTTTTGCCTCAGATTCATAAAAGTACTGTACAAAATCATAGATAGCTGTCAGCTTCTCCTAAACCACACTTGTGGTAAATACACACTTATGTAAAACATTTTTGAAATAATCAAGTTTATTTTTTTAGACCGCATACATTAACAGGTACTATTGCCACAACATTAACATTTCTGCAATGGCAAATATGAATGTCTTCAAAATGAACTCTTAGAAAAATACTTTGTACAGTATAGCAAAGATACTGTTTTTTGGTCAAACTGCATTTAGTCTGTTGGGATGGGTGGAAGATTCTAATATGTGTGGAGAGCTTAGCACATGGAAAATGATGTGGTCTCTTTGACTTTGTGAACAGAGTATATAGGTTTTGTTAAGAGATGCCTTGACAAATGTGCTTGCAAGATATAAGGTTCATGCCCTGGGCATGCCAGGTAGAAAAAGACAAAAAAAGTTGTCCAGCTCATTATTGCACATTATGCTGAGCTTCTGTAAATAACTGCACATGGTAAAGACAGGCCTAAATAGAAGATGGCCCAAGGACCCCCTATTGCCACACTCATCTTTGATGAAAACATTGCAGATTACTTGATAAAGTTCAAGCAAATATTTCTTATATACTGCACTGCAAGTTTATTGGAAGTAATTGAGTAAATGGATGATATTTTCACTCCAAAGAAATCCAGGAATCCAAAGAACTGGTATAGAAATTTACACAGTAAAGAATGTAATAAAAGACAGTCAAACTTTTAAGACAGCAAATTAGAAGCTGCACGGACAGTTCAGTTTGTGTTTACGTTAAAAATGCTAGCCAAAAAACTGAATAGTATGTGGCATTCAGCAAGACAGTGCACACTGCAAAAACATTTTGTGCTTTAGATAAAATAAACCATTTACTATCACGAGACCAGCACAAGGACGATCCAGTTCAGTGGACCACAAACCAATGCAGTCAGGCGCAGATACACAAATAAAATATATGAGCTTGACATGCAGGTGACAAATGGGCCAATAGACAATTTTACTGAGTGTAGAGATGCCAACTGAAAGAGGTGGAATATTTAGTAAGATGTATAGACTCAACCCCCGATCACAGTGATAACAGGTAATGCAGGTAATAAGGACTATTGATGCATGCTCTCCAGCATAGAGCTCCAAAGCTCACAGAGTGCAGAGATCTGTTTTGTTTCACCACTATTGGTGAACAGCATTTACATAATGTATGCATCTAGATGACTTGATACACACTGCAGTATGTATTCCTAGCTGAGGCCCACTGACCATGACCCCTATGGGCTGCTAGCCTTTCCTCTGAATACCCTATAGAATCTCTACAGGAGGTGAGTTGCTCCTGAGGTGTATGTTGTTCCATCAGGGTGTGATTGTTTTTGATGAAATCTTGGCTTGAGGTTGCACAAGATGATTGCAGCATGATTGATGTCTCTGCCAGGTCATGGACAGAACAAAAGCTCAAACTGAATTCAAACAGCTTTCCAAGTCCAGCTGTTTTTTGAATCCTGCTGTTTCCAAGTCTTTGAGGTCCTTAAACTTGGGAAAACTATTCAAACCCTACCCTGGCTAGATGGTGACAGTTAATCTGATGGTGCCCCAAGAGGACAAGCACAGAAAACTATGTCTTCAAGTTTGTTCCAGGTTACAGTGAGATCACTGCATGATTACATCAACTCCTACTTCCTACTTGTGAATTGGATCCCACAGGAGTACCATACAGCAGCATTTACCAAACTGCAAAAGCTCATTCCCAGCCCTCTTTTAGTTGAGTACGTAAGTGTGCACCAGCAAGTAGTGCTATCAGAAGATGCCATGCAACTAGGTCTAGGTGCTATAAGCTCCTGGGGCTCATCTGCCAATAATTTAAATAATTTCCAATAATTTCATGACTATGTATATGGCTAGCCTGTGACTGTCAAGATAGACCATCAGCCTCTCATCACCATACTGAGGAAGCCGCACAAGAAGCCGCACACAGACTTTGTCTACCTCCAGAGGAGGATGCCCAAACTGCAGTGCTACCACGTCAATGTTCTCAACAGGAGAGCCAAAGAATGTGCACTTGCCCACCAATGTTCCAGACTGAAACAGAGGAGGGCAATGTCATAGGGATTCTCTCCGCAGGGAGAGTTGAGCAGTGGGACTCTGGCTGACCCCATGTGCAGCCATCTATCAGAGATTATTATTGCAGGCTGGCCTGACTCATCAAGGAAGTTGACACATGACCTGAGGTCAATTTACACCATGAGAGATGAACTCACAACAGATAATGGTCAACTGTTCTATGGTCAGCAGTTCATCAGTCCCCAATTATGTGTAACAGCTGCATCAGGTTCACCCTTGCCTTGAAGCAAAGAATGGCAAGGTCAAGGAAACCATTCTCTGACCTACTGTCTTCTGTCCACAGACAACACCAGACTAAAGAGCTGAGGTCTACCTTACTACTGAACCTTACTGTGTTAAAATTACAGCTTATTGAATGTCGGAGCTGAAGCAAACCAAAAAACCCTCCTAAAACAACATCTGCCACTAGCAATGACATTTTCTTTTCAGTTAAATTATCATCATAGTTATCATGTGACCCCAGATCCACACTAATTGCAGTGCTGGGAGCTTAAACTGGTATTAGGACTACCTACTGCTGCACTGTACTGACAGAATTTAAGCAGCAGGATATTTTCAGAGTATGTGAGCACAGTTATAGATTATATTTAGTTATATATCTAATCTATGTAATCTGATTGATCTAACAAATGACATTATACTAATTCAGATCTTTAAATCAAATCAGCAAAGAGGTTCTAGGTTTCTGTCATTTTGGAAGAATTATGGTAAGTAAGAGAGAAATTATACACTGTTGGGGTCAGCAGAATGATGGAAAGAGAACATCTTACAGAGATGGTTCAACAGATGAATGAGGAGAGGCTGGATGGTTCTGCTGGAGTGATGGAGCTATGAAAAGAAGAAGAGCGAGAGATGAAGTGCAGGTCCAGTGCGTAGGCAGAACAGAATTAAACACCGTTGTGATGATAAAGCAAGAGGGATGATTTGGAGAGAGAAGAGGTGAGAGGCAGGTGTGCGGGCGGAGGAAAGGTAGAATGAGCAAGTGAGCAATGAGAGGGAAAGAGAGGGAGAATGATTTGTTTGAACAGTTAACCCTCAATGTTCATTGCGTTGGTTGACTGGAGAGAGTGAGAATAAAACAAGGTTGCGTGGGAGTATATGTGTGTGTGTGTGTGTGTACAATATCTTGTTAAGCATGCAATGTGTCTTGTCTGTTTTTCATCAGTGTGCATGTGTTTCAGTGTTTTTTTGTATGTGTGTGTGTGTGTGTGTTTGTGTGAGTGAATGTTGTTGAGAGTGTGATGTGGGCATGGTAGTAGAGTGTGTGTAGGAGGTTTGAGTGGTTAGGCCTATAAGTGTGCATGCATGCAGAAGTGATTCTACTATTATGTATGTTCAACAGATACTGTACAGCTTTGAAATGCAAATGTGAAGTGAAAGATGGGTTAAAAACAGTGCCTGTATTTATACATCAGTGCAGTGCAGGTCAGTTTTAATTGAGAAATGGACCAATCTTCTGTACTCGATGCAAAATGATTAAAATTAACATAGCTTAGCGTTTAGACTGAGCAATAGTCAACAGAATTAAAGGAAAGTCTTGTGGCTTGTGACAGGTTACTTCACAAGCCATACATACCCTTAAAATTGGTATATTGGTATTCAAGTTTGATTTGTTACTTTATGTGATTTTATTTAAAGCCAGTGTTGATTGTGCAGACTATAATAAGGTTGCAAGGATCATAATATTACCATGATGGTAGCACAAAGACCAGAATGGGCACATTTATCATTGGCTCTTATTGTAAATTAAGCACATATTCATACATTTATACAGGCCATTATAACACCATCTACTGTGAGAGCCCTACCATCAGGCAACTTAAACACAAACACAAACATCATGTAGGCCTGTGAGGCCCTTTATAGACCATTGCTGAATCTGAGTTAAGAGCACAGGTTTGTTTTTTCTTTCTCTGTCGTCTCTTTCTTCAGCAGAATTATTTTTTTAATACTTTATACAGCAATGTGTTCAATTTTACATTTTCCCATTTTCCCAACAGTTCTCTTTATAAAATAATGCTGAACAATATTGATCACAGTCCTTTTAAAAGCAAAACAAATGTGTATGTGTGTGTGTGTGTGTGTATGTGTGTGTGTGTGTGTGTGAGAGTGAGTGTGTGTGTCCTTTTAAATTGCTGTGCTTAAATACTCTCCAAACATACCACTCAGTTATATTAACTACTATTTACAGATTTCAGTAATTAAGTGTCTTTTCATTTTGTTAAGGATTATATAGGTTGGAACACAAGCAGAAACATTAACATGCTGGTTCTGCTCAGAGCAAACCTTTTTTTTTTTTAGTCCTATTTTTGAGCTCTGCCCATTGCTCCTGTTGCACCACATTTAAAATTAACTTTATATTTCATCATATGCCCCAAAAGATTTTCACTTTCACTAATTTACATCTGCTCTCTACATCCAAATGAAAGCCAAATGTGAAATTAAAAATTAGCTTGACTGAACAAATGTAAATTCTTGATAATACATGTTGTAAATAAGCTGAGGTGAAGTCCATTAACTTCCAAAGGATGTTAATTACCCTCAAGCTGTGTTTAGTTGCGATATTTCCAACTCTGATGAAACTTCCAGCTGCTTCAGTTGCCCTGTGCATCTGATGTTGCCATCTCAGGGGAAAAGGTCTGGCTGGTACGGAGTCAGATTGGTAAAGATGAGGAGGTGTTTGTAAAATAAATGTCCCATCTGCCATCGGACATCGAATGTAAACATGTGCAGTGATGTGGTGCACTGTATAGTGCTGCCTAGGCTCAATTTTTTAGCCAAAGGCCAAATCACAGGGAACACATATATAGTCATGTGAAAAAAAT
Source organism: Hepsetus odoe (assembly GCA_017165825.1). Lineage (NCBI taxonomy): Eukaryota > Metazoa > Chordata > Actinopteri > Characiformes > Hepsetidae > Hepsetus > Hepsetus odoe. The sequence goes on along the minus strand of CM029381.1, from coordinate 12,461,503 downwards.
TAGGACACCTCATTAAATATTCAGCTCTTTATTAAGAAATGTTCACATATCGATGACTAAACAAAATAAAAATGCATATTCTAACTGAGGAAAAAGTTAGGACACCCTACCCCTAAATAGCTAGTGTTACCCCCTTTGGGTGAAATTACTGCAGCAAGATGCTTCTCATAGCCATCTACCAGTCTCTGACATCATTCTGAGGAAAGTTTGCTCCACTCCTCAATGCAGAATTCTTACAGCTGTGAGATGTTTGAGGGGTTTCTTCTATGTACAACCCGTTTCAAGTCACCCCACAGCATCTGAATGGGATTAAGATCTGGGCTTTGACTCAGCCGCTCCAGGACTCTTAATTTCTTAGCCCGTCCTTGGTGGATTTACTGGTATGTTTTTTGGTATGAATTTTAGACTCATCTGTCCAAAGAACATTATTCCAGAAGTCCTGGCCTTTGTCTTCGTTCTCTCTGGCAAACTTCAGTCCTTGATGTTTCTCTTCGAGAGCAAAGGTTTCCTCCTTGCTCCCCTCCCATGCAAGTTAAAGTTGTCCAGGCTCTGATTGTAGAGGCACTTTCACATCAGCATTAGCAAGAGCCTGCTGGAGGTCCTGTGATGACATTGTAGGGTTTTTGGAGACTTCTTTTAGCATCTTGCGGGCTGCTTTCTGGGTGATCTTGCTTAGATGTCCAGACCTGGGCATGTTGGATGTTGTTTTGGAAGTCCTCTGTTATTTTCCAGACAGTGGAATGGCTGATTGCAGATCTTTTAAAATCCCTTACCAGACTTATAAGCTGCTACAATCCTCTTTCTGAAGGCTTCAGACAGCTCTTTTGATTTCACCATGATGTTCACTCTCAATCAGAAGCACATCAGACTAAATGTCTGAGGTTTAAATAGGTCAAACCTCCTTCAAAATGCTGAGTAATGCTGTTCTAATCACGTGCACCTGATGTGCTACACCTGTGTGTGATTTGATCCATTTTAATTGGGAATAAAGGTTGGGATGTCCTAATTTATTCCTCACCAGAAATTGTACTTTTGTAGAATTAAATTTTACCGAAGATTTTGAAGTTTTTTCTTCAATTTTCAATTAAAATTTTTTTTCATCCACCACTATTGTAAAGTGCCTTGGGACAACTGTGTTGTAAAAGGCGCTATATAAGAATAAATTGAATTGAATTGAATTGAATTGAATTTTGTTTGGTTATGAATCTCCCAGTATTGCTGAAATTGAGATTAAATATCCACATGTCCAAGAATGTTACAAAAACACACAGGCTTTCAAAGGGTGTCCTAATTTTTTTGGAGTAGATATAGTCATTCTGGCACAAGTAATTATGTCCCTTTTTATAACCTTTTCAATCTCCAGACCTTCCTTCCACAAAACATCAACAGACCATCACTGATTTACCTCCATGTTTTACTGTAGAAACAACAATTTGGGGTTAATCAAATGTTTATCAAGTCTTTCTAATACTGTCTTGTGATAAAATTTAGAAAGTCAGAAAATCTGGTGTGTAGTATACATGTTTGTGGATATTAAACGAAGATTATTACTATTACTATTATTATTAGTAGTATTAGTATTAGTAGTAGTACTAGTAGTAGTAATAGTATTATACACATACTCTTATTCATGAGTCACCCCCACTTTATTCTTCCACCCCTTGGGGGTCCGTTTTAATTCTGCTGACCAGACAGCTGAACCACCTTTGCCAAAAACCACAAAAGAAGCTTAACTCACTTACTCCCCTGGCAGGTAGATTCAAGAGAGCTGACAACAGACAGTCAGTGCCTGGGGAATTGTGTGTGTGTGTGTCTGTGTGTGTGTGTGTGTCTGTGTGTGTATGTGTGTGTGTGTGTGTATGTGCGTGTGTATGTGAAAGACTGCAAAGAAGAAGCAAGCGTTTCAGGTAGTTTTTGGAGATTAATTCAGCCATATTTCTAACATGATGGAGGTTTTAGAAATATAATAAACTGGGCCTTCAAGCTAACACTGTGCCAAACCCTCAGACTACCAGATTGTTTCTTATGACACTCCACAGCAGGGCTGCACAGTGTGTAATTTGTTCATTATTATCACAATATTGGCCTTTGCAATGCTGTAACAGCAGAGGCTACAAATTGCAAATTAGTGTCTAATAAATTACTGTTTTTTTTGTGCTGTGTTTGCTATGAGCATTCCTACAATTCCCAAATCTTCCAAATTATTTACTGGGGGACTTTGAAAGCTATTCAAATTATGAAATGAAATTAAATATATTTGATTAAAATAATGGATGCATGTGTGGAAATGCATGGATAGGGTCTTTTTATTCTATGCAGTAATTAAGACACAAATTATTATTTATTTAAATTATATATCAATCATATATTTATATGATATTAACAAAGAGCTGTAACTAAATATTTAGAATAAATAATGTGTTTATTAAATAATAAGATAAATGGAAGAACTTTATTAACCTTTTATGTTATTAACTATTGCCCAGTCTTTTAAGGAAAAGGGTTTTTTCTTGATCAAATGTCTTGCAATGTTCTAACAGACTGAGAGTCTGTGTAGATTAATGTAACAGCCCTTTAGTGTTTAACCATAACCACCTCTTTAATCATAAGAACTGGGGTATTTTGGTAATTTTTGCATTACTGTGCTGTTTTTAAGTATTTTTAAAGGCATAAGTATAAAGGCTTTCAGCACAACTTTGGAAACATTATGACTGTCCCTTTTAATCAATTATTTAAAAATTAAAAATAAATAAAACTCAGAAAATCAATAGTTCTTTTTAATTAACCAATATATTGCGCACACACACACACACACACACACAAACACACACATTAAACCAAAAGCCTGACAGCTTTAATTGATAATATTATTGTACATTTTATTTATGTGGGATTTCAGCTTTTTCAAAAATATATAGATTTTAAACACAATATACAGTAATTTCAACATAGCTTAGGAGTGCCAAACAAGTCACTGTGACTTCTGAAACCTGATTGTGATTTTACTTTTCTAGGCAAACTGTGCATTAATTGGTTCTGTCTGACACAGGACAATTTTGTGGCTTTTTCTTTTCCACTTCTTGTGGAATCCAATGAAACAGTGGTTATATTCACATCTAAATGGGTTTCATGCAGGGTCCCGTCCAAAGACATGCATATCAGGGGGAATGGGGATGTTAAATTGCTCCCTAGATGTAAGTGTGTGAGTGTGCTTATCTATCTGTCTGCCCTGTGATGGACTGGCAACCTGTTTCACTGCCTTTCACTATTTGTGCACTGCTATGGGTTCCAGTAGCACCCATGACCCTTTTCATGATAAGCATTTCAGGATGAATGAAAGAAAAAGTGAAATTTTAAATTAAATTTTGGCCATTCTGTATTTGTGCTGCCCTTCTGTATTTGGATTTGTTTACAGTTAAACTATTTCTCAATGTGTATGGTAATGTGGGCTGTAAATGTACTTGTTCTCTTTGTATGCACGTTCATCTGGGGAGTGTATGACTGCAGCATTCTTAATCATTGTTTCTTGTGCTCCTGTATTTTTGCATAGAAAATGCAGGCTGGAGACAATGAGATGAAAGGGAAGGGAAATGGAGAAAGGGGCCGCTTATGTAAGCCCAGGATGTGAGTGCGGCCAGAAGACATGGTTGGCAGGATCTCAGAAGAGATGCTGTGAATAAGTCCCAGAATGTATGGATACATTCTACGCTCTCAGTGGCTCTCTGTGCCTTGGCCTGTATGTGAAAGATTGATGACAACCTGCCATTCTTATAAATAATAATCTTAAAGCAGTGGGGTCAGAGGTTTCAGAATATGAGGGTTGCCTTTAGTCAGCTAATATAAACTCTAATACTAAAACATGGAGCAGTTATACGTATGCTCTGAAACTGAGCAAGATGGTGCTCATAAAGGGGACATAAAGGAGACATGAGCATTTTAATAACTCAACTATTATTAAAAGAAGCATAAGACCCTTTAAAACAGCTATTTCACTAAACTACTCCAAAACAAATTAAACACATCAGTTTAGTGTATTGCACTATGAATATACCAAATGATGAAGTTATTGGCTGCCTATGATGAGGCTAAGTGCAGTAGATTTTTTTTGCTCATTTTACATGAGTTGGAAATGGGCAGTGATTTGTTTTTATTTTTGGCAACCCCCAGAATGGATGAAGAAACATCTTGGAAAATTAAAAGTGGTATTTATCTGTGGATTCTACTGACTGTTTGTTGCTCAGGGATAGGCTAGCGAACTCATTACTGGTAGTAAACCGGTGGGAGTGAATTATTGAATTATATGAAAACTTGGTTCACTCAGATACAGATGGAAATGTAAACAATATAAACCAGACTCTGTTTCACCATCTTTCTTGAAAACCTTCTTGCTGCCAGTGATGAAAACTGGACTTCTCTGTGCATTTTATCAGAGTAAGTTGGGTATAAGGGGGAAAGAGGTTTATGCCGTTGACTTGCCACTTACTCATTTACTGTGGTTTTTTGCTGAAGTCAGGGTTTACCATTTTTGGGGCTTGTTTTGTTAGAGGGCTGGCACAGCAAGCTCTGAAATCATATCAAACCTTGACAGCATGTGTCCCACCCCTAATTCTCACCCTAACCGCTTTCTCAGTTAGCCTGGGTAAAGCAGAGCTGCAGACTTTACTCGGAGAGCAAAGCTGCAAGGCTAAACCTTATTTTTTGTGTAAGGCACAGCAGACAAGGCGTGCAAATGCAAGCAGGAAGGATTGTGTTTGTGGCAAAGTGGGAGAATGCTGAAGATATGCTTGTTCAATTTCTCATTTGTAAACATAGCCACAGAAAAAAGAAAATACATTGGTGCAAAACACACACATCCATACTCATGTGGCTACTGACAAGTGCTTTTGCCCAGGGAACGGAAGTGTCAAACACGGGTGCTCCTCTGTCAGCCCTGATGAAGACAAAACATGGGAATTAGAGACTGAATGGGAAAATCGTTCCTGCAGAGAGTGACAGTGCTGATTAGCATTTTGCAGCGTGTTGTGCTGTTGAAAGGAAGGCACTGCTACAGCACACACATTTTAAGGCCTATCCTCCCAAAATCCACATACGCATAACGCTGCCAAGACGGCTATGCTTCAGCTTCCTAGTTAATTATGCTTCTATAAACTGCAGCTTCAGATTTGTTGAGATTTGAACCACTATCTGATCTACTAATTCACCATTGGATTAGGAAAGCCTCTCAAAATGATATTTTGTTTAATCCTTCAAAGCCCAGTTCTCTTCCTTTTCAATATGCGGCTTTGCTGCGTAATTGAGCTTGCCCAACTGACCGCTAAAGGACTCCCAGTAATCAGTGCACAAAGCCTTCTGATTGCAAATTGGACTTTGAAGAAGGATGGATTGGATGAACAAAGGGAAGTATAAAGATCCAAGAAAGCATTCTCTACATCATTTTTCTCCTTTGACTAAATCTTTATTGTCTCTGAACTTGAATGGGTTATCTTGCACAGATAAACTACACTGCAGCCAAAACAAATGTTTTGCCACAACCACAGAGCAGCATCCATAAAAGCCAAATATCTCTGTCCAATTACATATTATCATACTGGACATTTTCCTCCATCTCGCTCTCTCTCTCTCTCTCTCTCTCTCTCTCTCTCTCTCTCTCACTCTCTCTCTCTCTATAAGACCTGGCCTTCAGAGGCATTGTTTTTCATCAATCCCTCCGTCCCTTTAGGCACCTGCTGGGGGTTTATGGCCCTGGGTCATAGCTGCAGAGCTGCAGAGCTGTTTAATTTCACACAGGCTGCACAAATAGAAAACAGAGTTAGAAAGAAATCAATAAAAATGAAAAAGTGGGAGAGGAAAGGGAATGAAGGCAGGGAACTGATGGTGAAACTAACACTTGTTCTATTTTTGGGGAGGAATAAGAAAGTACTAAAGTCCTTTAAATGCAGTGACCTTAAAAATCTTGTAGTTTTCATGTGTGTATGCGCATGTGTATTTGTATGAGTGTTTGTGCATGTGTAGCAGGGTTACCAAGTAGCTTAACATTATGATTATGTTATGTAGGCTCTGCTACAAGGAATGTGAGGTTTGTTTAGTCCCTGCCGTCCCTTTTCGGCCTAAAAGAAATTAAGAATTCAGGTTTTGTGTATAAACTTAGTATGTTTAGGGTAGATTTGCATGCATGCATCTAACCTGTGTAAAAACATCCCTTCGAAATGTAGTTATAGCTATAATTTAAAATCAGTTTGGTTTCATAAAGGTTGCTTTCCTCCACATCTGGAGCTGCAGTGTGTTGGGCAGAACAAAGGGCTTTGATTTCTGTAAACAGCCCTTGTGACTGGAGTGATTGTGTTACAGAGCGAGTAAGAGGATGCACCCAGATGTGACCCCAGGAGACCTCCCAGCTGAAAATGACACTGGTGCCATCATGCTGTCACACTAGTGTCTCTCCTCTCTTGGAATCTACCTGCCATCTCTTTCTTTCCCTTTCCATCTCTTCCCCCTCCTTCTGCTACTTTCCTTCCTTTGCTTTAAATTATGAATTAGAATGTAACATCCCACAAGCACTCTCTCCAGTGCAGCGTTATTGCGATATGCCTTCTGCTGTTTTGAAGAGGACACCTAAACAATGCAGCCTGGATTTATGGCTCTATTTTGGGCCTTCATATGCATGATGCTAGTATAGCGGGTTCCTTTTTTCCCTCCCCTCCTTGCTCCTCTCCCTGTTTTCACATAATTTCCTGGTCTACCATGATTCTACCATCTTCTTTTTTCAGGTCTGGAACAGGGCCAGGACTGAGGTTGTGAATGCATGATTTATCTGGTAGTGGTTCTAATCCAAAAACTGGGATTATCAAACAGACTCAAGCTAATGGAGCTGAATTATACGGCACAAGCGACTGGTCGGGGATAATGCTGGGTGGATGTTACAGACTTTGTCATTTGATCCTGGGCTATAAGGTAGCCGGGGAGCGGAGTGGAACACTTCACTCAGGGATAAGCTGGTGTTTAGGCAGTACATGTGACTGAAGTACATTTACTGCCTTTCTCTACACACACTCACTCTCTCTATTTGCCTGTGCTTGAGTTGGTGGATTTGCTATGCTGAGGGCATGTGCTAGAGTGTGGGTGTGTGTAAGATGGATGTGTGGGTGTTTGGTCCTTGCTAGAGATGGGTCTTTGGAATCAGTCTTTTGAAAATCTATCATTTTCCTTCTAACATATGAACTCCATTTAGTCGGACAATTAAACCTCATTATTAAATCTTGTGTGTTCCACACCAAATTAATCTGCCCAATCACAAACCAATTAACAACTAAACGAAAAATTAGGTCCTGACTAAGAACAATTCATTATTGTTATATGCCATTTTAAGCAAGCGTACCTTTGGGTTCAGCTCATGGAATGCTTTATCTGAAATGGGTGCATGTATTTATTTGTGTTAGGGCAAACTGGGGCAACCCACTGGCCTATGTTTCATATTATTGCACTCATTTACGTCCGAAACTACATGCTTGGGTAAGAGAACCTGTTTTAAAATATATTTGCCCAATAGCAGCCATGCATTTGATTTGGCTGGAAAGAAATCAGAATCTGAATTGACTAAAAGTTCAAAATTTATACCTCTAGTGCACCTCTGGTATTAGGCTTACACTATTGCTTAAGCAATAGTGTAAGTTTCAACAGCTGTTTACCCCACAGTTGTGTTCTGTGTATTTAGGGATAAGCAGCTTTTCTCTAGCCAGTGTCTCTCAGGACTGTTCTCATCTTCCAGAACCCTGCCATTATCTGTGTGTGTGTGTGTGTGTGTGTGTGTGTCTGTGTGTGTGTGTGTGTGTGTGTGTGTGTGCATGTGTGTCTGTGTGTGTGTGTGTGTGTGGCCGCATACACTTGCTTGTTTGTGTGAAGTTGAGAGTCAAAGTCATCCCTGGTGTCTTAACCCTCAAAGACACTTTCACCATTTTTCCTATCCTCCCACGTTGTGTTTTATTTATCTTTGTGCCCTGTTTCTTCTCTGCCTCTAAAATAATTATTTTGCTTCCCATGAATCTTACCAAGATGCCTTCTAAATAATGTATTCAGTACAGTTTGCCATTACTCTACATGAAAGGTTTAGATTACATATTAAAAAGTTTACATTTAGAATATATTTAATAAGACACATACAAAAAATTTTCTCGCCTTTTTCCACATTTAGGCTGTTCCTCAGTGGAACCGGTTGGCTTTTCTTTAAATTTGTTGCTTAGTTGAACAAAGTTCTAAACTTCTAAAAATCCTGCCTCAAAAAAAATCCTTAACATTAGTTTAGAACTGAGGAGACTGTTCAGGTCAATCATCACTCCATACAGAATCACTGAAAAATATATAGCTGGTCTTCATAATGATTTATCAGTCCAATCAGGTTTTAGCAGAGCTCAGTAACACTGACTTGAATTAAATTAAAATGGTTTATCAGTCGACCGTGTTTGTGTAGTTGAAGTAGTGTAGTGTAAAGAAGCCATTTGTTAAGTTTGTCTGATTTGTCTGCTTTTTAAATACTTCATATTTATATGTTAATATTATTTTTGATTTTTAGTGGGTATTCAAAAAGTATTTCATGAATGTTAAAAGTATCAGCATTCTGATTATATGCTGCCTTTTCAAAATGCAACATGGACAGAAAAGAGTTTTTTTCATTAATTTATACTGAATACATGTTTCTCTCTTTCTCTCTCTCTCGCTCGCTCGCTCTCTTGCTCTCTCGCTCTCTCTCACGCTCTCTCGCACTCTCTTGCACTCTCTCTCTCTCTCCTGCTCTCTCTCTCTCCTGCTCTCTCTCTCTCCTGCTCTCTCTCTCTCCTGCTCTCTCTCTCTCTTGCTCGCTCGCTCTCTCTCTTTCTCTCTCTCTTGCTCTCTCTCTCTCTCTCTCTCTCTCTCTCTCTCTCGCTCTTTTGTGTGCAAAATGTGGACGATAATGACGTTGAACTGAGCTTAAAAAGGATTTGTGCCTTTTGCCAGTCAAAACCATGCCTGTGTGCCCATGCTTGTGTGCGGACAAAAATAGACACCCATCTACCCACCCACACATCATTAGGGAGAGTGAGGCGAGAGTGTGCGTTCAGGGATGGGTGGTCAGTGTGTTACACCCTCTGAATATCTATGCTTACGCAGTCAGGCTTGTGGAACTGTGAGCCTACATTTGCTATTCTTTTACTGAGTGCAACTGACCAGACTGTGACAGGCCTGGACTCCACATGCCACCACATACACGCCACCACACACACTGACACAAAGCATTTTGGAAATCAAATAGAAGCAGGCAATAGTGTTATTATGAAACAGTTATGTCATAATACATATTTCTGTTTATGTTATTAAGATCAGTACTATTAGAACTAAGTGATTTATGAAAAAAAGATGGATTTAAAGAGAGCCTGTACATTAGTGGTTGACTGATTTACATTTACAGCATTTAGCTGACGCTCTTATCCAGAGCGTCTTACATTTCTTAACTACCCCCCTGGAGCAACGTGGGGTTAAGGGTTTTGCTCAGGAACCCAATGATGGTAGTGCTGGAGGTGGGTTTTGAACCTGGGACCTCTTGGTCTGTAAATGACTGATTAAATTCCTGGTCAAAGATAAGACGAGATATTCTGTCAAAGCTTCAATAAACATCAAAATCCTCTACGCTAATGTTTCAGATTTAGTTCTGGGGTAGTTTGTTGAGAGTTTGACTAAAGAAGTCATTGCAAAGCCAAGAGACTGAGATAAACAAAAACAGCTGCACTAAATCTGAATTTAGAATGAAACTTTGAAATAACTCGCTGAGTCACTTGGCTACTGAAGTTACTGCACTTGCAATGTTTAGTTGGCATCTCATTTGAACTGAACAAGAGTTGGAGTTGGATCTTCATTCGATACACCTTTTAGTTAGTTGTCACTGAAAATAGTTTATTCAAGAAAGATTTTTAAGACATTTGAATTTAAATGTGTTTTTTTTTTTTCTTTTTTTTTTTCTTACTATCTTTGCTATTTAGGTCAGTGAATTTCCAGTCATGTTTATATATAAGAAACCAGATCATTTGAATTTTACTTTCATTTAATTTAATTTTACTTTTTTACAAACACCTATTTTAAAAATAAAAGGGTTATACTGAGTACACAGTTATACTCATTCTAAAACAGCATGGAGTTTTAAAAGGAAAAACAAATTTCGACAGAATTTTGTGTAGGATTTGTGTTATTCTAAATTCTGATTTATATTTTTACTGTAAATTTTAGTGAAAAAGGGTTAAAAAAACAGATAACAAATTAGACATTGTATACAATAAAAAAGAAAAAAAAAAGTCACCAATCACATGTCCCCACAGCATAAAGCAGCAGATCAGCCCTGTCACGCACGTTTTTCTCCATCGCAGTGGGTTTTCCCCTGTGAGCAGCTTTGCACGTTGTGTGCTCTGCTGCAGCTCACGGCAGCTCATAATGAGAGAACTGGGACTGGTGCTCCACTGCCTTCGCTACACACTCTGACTTTCATCACAAAACATCTCCACACAAATTCATCTACTCAGACCCACTCATAAAATAAGAAGACTTAGAAAAACATGAGCAGCTGTGGTAATGTTTACAGAGTAGATAGCAAAACATTAATAACTATGACAGTCCTTGTAGAAGAAAAAGGAAATTATAAATAGCTACAAGAGTGTTTAAAGCAGAACGTTGTGGAATGCACATGAAAGCACGAAAGTTATATGAAGTCTTATGGGCATTCTGTGAAGGAACTATAATTCTATGATATGGACATTCTATGAAGACATATAATCTTATAATTGGAGACATAAAATCATGAAAAGCCGAGAGTGTTCCTATAGAAAGAACATGAAGGCCATAAGAAAGTATCCATAGCTGTGGAATTTTTACAGAACATTAAATAGTTATGAGCATAATTACAGAAGACTCTAAATCATGAGCAACTTAGGGCGTTCCAGTAGAAAAAAAATGGGAAGGCCCTGTCACTGACTATGGATGCCTATATAAGCATGAATAGCCACTCTGAATATTTATATTATGCTAAAAAAAATAATAAAAAAAAAAACCTATAACTTTTTGCTGGGAAGTTCCATTCAGTACACCCAGATTCATTTGAGCCCCTCTGTGCTCACACAAGGCCTTTTTAAAAATTCTCTTTATGGAGAATTTCATACAGTATATTCAGAAAAGATATTTGCATATGCTATCTGCATGCAGACCTTTTGTGTAATATTGAGAGGGAGTGAGAGACTAGAACTCCCTGATTCTGCATTGAGATACTCTTTAATCCTGAGTTATAAGACTTATAAAATGAACAATTTTGCAAGGTTATCTTAATTTAAGAGCAAACAAAGCTTTCCTTTTCTGATCCCATGGAGAAGGAAATGGATGTTCATAAGGGTGTATGAACAGCTGGATGGACTGATCAGGAATGCCATTATTGCTTTATTGCTACCCTTAATATTAAGTCTCTTTCATGTTCATTCTCTGCGTCTCTCAATCACGCTTACTCTTTTTTCCCCTCGGCTGGCACTCGCCCACGTGGTTTACATTAAAACAATTAGGGAATACAGAGGTGTATGATTCCTGTGCCAGGAAAGAGAGCACACTGAAATTAATTACATTCTTCATCTTATCCTTCCTCACATCTCCCTCACTCACTCTGCTGTAATTATGAGTCTTCTCAGAGTAAGTCCCACGGTCCACTCTTCGCCTCCCTAACTCCCATTTCTCTTTTTTCTTCCTACTTGCTATCACTCTTTTTTCTTAATAGGTATAAGCCATTGTTAGGCCACAGATATGGCATATTTTCTTGATGGAAAGCATGAAAAGGTATTTCTGCAGCAGCTACTGTCGTGGTCTTTGTGGGAATAAGTAAAAAAAAAAAAAAATGTTTAAAAACACCCTCTGTCAGTGCTGTCCACCTCTCTGCCTCCCCATCATCCCCTGAAGTTCTTCTGCTCTGTACACCTCTGTGTGTTTTCTCAGCAATGTTTATTCGAACAGCTTGTAGTTTGAAGAAATTTTCAGCACGACCTTATTTTTCTTGAAATTACTGTAAATATTAGAAAGCATTTGCATGTGCAAATACAGCCTCCAGAGACTGCTGTGTGGTTGATCTTTTTAAGGCATGCTGTGTTTATTCTGCGCTTAATGGAGCATGACGGTTTGCAACCTTGGAACGACAAACAACTACGGACAGATTCAGGTGGCGTGGGGTAAACTAGTGACAGTGCAATGCTCAGACTAAGAGAGGGAGATGTGAAAGATGAGGTCATTCATCTCAGCCACTGAGATTTGGCTGACACACACAAAGTTCTTGGGCCCAGAGGAATCGCTCGATGGCCAGCTTCTGTACAAAATGTGCAAAGGATGAAAGAAATGTGCAGAGAGCTATAAAAAAATAATAAGGTTTTTCAGATAGCAATATTATTCACTGTTTTCCTCCAGGGTCTAGAAAACCTCCCCCAGAGAGCTCTAGTAGTGTGTAGATCAACCTGCACTTTATTTCACTATCTCCAGACCAAGATCACTATGAGCACCCCAGAGCTGCTAATGCTAAGCCATACAACTATTAGGCAAGCCACACTCCAATCTCTGCTGTAGCTGAAAAACTATCTAAGACCATATTTGTAGCTTTCAGTCAGCTTATTTCTGCCTCTTGCTTTCCCTTAAAAATCTGCACTCAAACTACAGAAAATACTATGACTGAGGGCCCCCACACTCAGGCAGACTACTTGCTGTAAATATGTTATATATGATGCTCCAGATGCAGGCTAGAACTGGCTGGTAAAACCTATATATTTTATCCTAATTATGCACAATTTTTGAACTAAGGTGGACCACCTTAGTACTCCAAAGAAGTAGACAAGCACTGGCCTACAGGGGGGCTCGTAGCCCAACTTACACTACTTACATTATTATTAAATTGCATTTTTTTTTTTTTACAAGAGGTGTCTGTTGCACTTGCAGGGAGCATCTCAGGCATGTTTGAATTACCGCTCCGCTACTAGTTGACATTGTCCCGTAACGTTAGGGACTTGAACCATGAACCATGAACTGGTCCCAGACCAGTAGGTTACCCTGAAGAACCATCCCTTGATCCCTTGGTACTGTTCCCAGCACTCCTCCTGGGTGCAGAATGTATGGCTGTCTACTGCTGCACTTGGTGTGATGGGTTAAATACAGATGAATCATTTCATTGTGGTTCACTGTGTGAGGTGGCATGGTATCTTCACAATGACATAAGTCACTTTCACTTTCATCATTTTATTATTTTCATAGTGCTTTTTACAACTAGTGCTGGAAAAGCCATTTTACAGAATCCAGGTCCAAGGCCATAGTAAGCAAGCCACAGGGTAACAGAGGCCAGGGAAAAAAAAGGCTAAAACTGGAGGTAGAAAACTTAGGATGAACCAAGACTCAGAAGAGGAAGCCATCTTTCTCTTCCCGACACCAGATAATTAAAAAGGAAAGGAAGTTAAATTTGTCTAATGTCTAATATTATATGTTAAAGAAAAAAGTGAAAGTGACAACCCTTGTCGTTGCGTTCACAGCACAGCACACAGTGAACCACAACGAAATTGGACCTCTGTATTTATCCCATGCAAACACGTGCAGCAGTTGGCAGCTATTGAAAGCTCCCGGGGAGCAGTGATGGGGACTGTACCTTGCTCAAGAGTACCTCAGGGCAGCCTAGTGGTGAGGTAATCAAACCCACAATCTTCTGATGCAGGGGCAACTCCCTAACCACTAGGCCACCGCTGCCCCGCTGTTAAAGAACAGATTTAACCACTGATGGCAATATAGTCAGTGGTTAGTAAAACTGAGGTCTATTAGAGTCTGTATTTAGTAGTTAATTAAAAGGTTTTAGACTAATAGTATCAGTTCTGTTTGTGTGGGAGTCAGTGTAGCTCTGGTTAGCCTTGATTAGTGAGCATCAGAACATGCAGGTGATCCATGATGGTGCAGATGGTCTGAAGTGAGGGTGGGAAGAAGATTCTAATAATGGTTTTTCTAATCGAGAAGACAGTAGATTCAGATGGTGGACAGTCTGTTATAGAGGACAGGAAACTCTCAGGGTAGTTAATGGAGCTGAGTGGGTGGGCAGCCTTTCCCTTCAGGAAATATATAAGCTGCCCTACAGGTGGTGGGCAGTCGTCCATCTTTGAAAATAGAAAGAAGGAGAATTATTTCTGTTTGAACTGTTTCAGCAAGCTTGAGAATCTGAGTGACTAACAAGGGCCAAATAGTGATGGCTAGATCACCAGACCATATCCAACCTTTAGGTCCTGTTGTTTGTTCTCAATACACAATAGTTAGTACCTACCAAAAGTGGTTCAAGGATAGACAACTGATGACAGGGTCATCCCTGTCACCCAAGGCTCACAAATTCACAGGGGTAGTGATGGCCCAACTATCTGATCTGATGTCAGTCTGATGTGCTGCTACTGTTGCACAATCATCTGAAAGAGGTAAGGAAGGTGTTGTGATTGATCTTGCTGATCCACAGCCTAGCAGTATCTTTATATCCAAAACCTGATCAGGAATGTTGATCTGGCAAAAAAATTCCACATAGCTGAAACTCTCCATTTATCTGCTTGGAAAACAAAGCTAATTTGCATTTAACTCATCTCCATTGGCAGTCAGATATAGCAAGAATAACTACTCTAGTCACTTCTGCTCATTAAAAATGTGATGCTTGGCAGCCACTCCAAAACCAGTAAACAAGGTAGGAACATGATGGTGTGTCAGGAAAAATTAGATCCTAACAGGCAGGATGGGATCAATACTTGAATGAATAGAGAGATGCTTTAATCAGACCTACAAAGCAGCAGAGGTAAGAGAGCAAGGTGTTACCAGAAGAAAGGGAATGCAAGGAAGAGAAAGGGGGGAAAAAGATGCCATTGTGGTTTACATTTGCTCTGATTGCTAGTCTTATGGGACCTAAGTAGCTTCTCATCATCAGAGAGTGGAAGAGAGAGAAGCATGCTAATGTGTATCACACAGCAGCTTGCTACAGTAAGAGTGATCTGGAGCTGGGGCTGATCCAGAACTATTTTGCAGCACCACTTCACACAGTCTGCCCCGTGACACCAAAGCCTTGAGAGGAAACAGAGCTGGATGGCTGGTTTCCTTTTTAAACCAGTCAAGAATTTATCAAAACTAATAGTTCTGCTTGGTCTGAGACCAACAGAATAATTTCCTGAGCTTAATGAATTGTCTTAAATCTCTCATTAGTGGCTGGCATTGCATCCGAGCAGTTTAACAGCTCGGTTGAGTGATGACTTACTTATGATATAAGCTCAAAGATGGTGACTGCAGACACGCCTCCTTTGTAGATGTTGTATATTAATACACTTAATAGCAAAAGAGCAGCTCCTCATCTCTTGTTTAAGGACCCCTTGCTCATGCTCACTAATAAGCAAAAAAACTTAAAGAACTTAATTTAGTATGGAATCACATTACATACTGTGATTCCTGAAATGTGAAAGATTTTTGCATATCTGATTTTTAAAATGTATCTCCTTGGGAAAACAAAAGTGATTTTTCAATGGCATCGCTATGAAAGGGGAATTTTTGGCACTTTCATTTTTGGGGGGGGAAGTTGGCCTTAATTCTGCACTCTTTTTCTCCCCTGTTCCAGTACCTTAATAGATTTACTGTGTAGGCCACTGCTAGGCTTTCCCCCATTAGCTTCTGTATTTGCACCTCAAATGCTTTGGAAGTCTTTCACATATTTTCAAATACTTGTTAGGTATTAGGAAGAGTGGAAAGGAACAGTGTGTGTGAGAAAAGGCCTGGAACTGAATGGGGTGTGTGTGTGAGTGTGTGTGTGTGTGTGTTTGTGCGTGTGTTTGCAGAGGTTTGGGAACATATGAGCTGCAGCTGATGTGCTGCAGTGTGTGTGAGCAGAGGGTTTGCTGGTATGAGTCAAGCCTGAAGCTGCTAACAGCCTGGCACTATTCAGGGCAGTCAGGCCAGATGGAAAGTGCCAGCTTGTCTGTCTGAGACTGCCTGCTGCCCACTGCACTGTCTATTAGCAGTGTGACTCTCATAATAACCATTTGCTTACACTTCAAAAAATGATTCTGTTTATCACGAATTCTTGGGTATTTGATTGCTATCAGAGCCGATTTTTGGTCTTTTTATATATACACTGAATTTTCTGGTAGAACTATTTACACATATACAGTGATCAAAAAAAAATTTGACTAAAAGTGACAATAAAAATAGTACTAAGCTCCTTGGGACCTT
Source organism: Hepsetus odoe (assembly GCA_017165825.1). NCBI lineage: Eukaryota > Metazoa > Chordata > Actinopteri > Characiformes > Hepsetidae > Hepsetus > Hepsetus odoe. Next base: position 12,445,246 of record CM029381.1, on the reverse strand, counting down.
TCTGTAATGAATAAAACAAAATTCTAATTTTCAGTTTAAAATCGTAGTTTATGTTACTTTCCGTTTGGAGTTGGCATGTTATTCTGCTGTCTGTGTGGATTTCCTCCAGGCCCTACACTTTTTTCCCACAATCCCCACAACTCACAAGTGGGACTGTGTGTGAGTGTGTTTGTCAGTGGGTTTGCCCTGGTTTGCGATGGACTAGAGAACAGTGTGAAGTGTTTCTCTGCCATCACCCTGTGAGCAACGGGGTAGGCTCCAACATCCCAAACCCCCACCCCCCATATTTTAATATATATTTTTGTATCTTTATTTTACAAAGCAAGACGCTAAGAACAGCATTTCTTATTCAAAATGCCAGCCTGGCAAGAGGCAAGCGATGAAGAGAAACTTCTTGAAGAAGGGAGATATGGGTTAAAACTCACACTGTCTGATTTGGGATAAAACATAATGAAACAAGAGCGTGAGTATCAATAAATCAGCTGTTTTAAAGGAATTCTAAATTTGATGATTCGCCCAGTTTAGATGCAATTTTATATAACTAACGCTTACTGCCTCTGCTTGGAAGGAACTCATGAACAAGCCATTCTTTTGGTCCGTTGGAAAAAAAAAAAAGCAGTAGAACTGATACAAACATTGGAAATGTCTTTTTTTTCCAGTTTAACTGATCAAATGTTGCAGTGCATATAATTACAGCTTCTTACAATTCATAAACCTCATAAAATGCCATATTGTAACATTAAGAAACTGTATTGTCACCTGTGCTCCCCATGCCAACTGCAGCTTCGTCTTTCTTTAAGCTGTGTGTTTGTGCCTCCCTCATTGTGAATAGAATTACTCACGCCACACTCAGAAATGATAAAGTTCCATTCAGGTGTTAATTAATCCAAACGTCCAGTCAAAAACAGTCATAATTCATTTGTAAAGAGCCTTTGTTGCCTGTCTTTTTCGCTATATGTGTTTATTGTCTTTTTCAGAATTCAATATGCTGCTTTTTCCTTTTACCAATTTACTTTTTCTCTCCTTTACATATGTTTTATTCCCTTCAGTCAAGCCTTATCTGCCACTGCTTCCTTCTCCATCTATGTGTGTCACTACTGAATTTCCCACACTTGCAGTTTCTCTCCTTCCCCCTCTCTTTCTACTCATGAATTTGTTATAAAGAATAGAGAAGAGGGGGTTGAGAGAGAGATGGGAGGGAGAGAGATTGATCGGGGCTGATATTCACACTGCTATCTTTGATATCATGCGTTCCCTTCTACTGCATGTTGTCTCTCACTCTCACTTTCTCTTTCTCTCTCTCACTCTCACTCTCACTCGCTCTATATATCTGATATTCTTTTTCTCTTTCTTTCCTTCCAGTTATCCCCTTTCGTTTTCTTTCTCACACCCCATTCTCTCTCTCTCTCTCTCTCTCTCTCTCTCTCTCTCTCTCTCCCTCTCTTTCTGTGTCTCTCACATAAGGTCTTGACTTACACTGGCTTGCTACCTGTTGCCATGCCAACACTATAATTTTTTGTTGTATGCTGTGTGCTGTAGAATGGAGTGAACGCCTGCTCACTCTCTCAGTGGGCCTATATCTGCTCTCACCTGTGCTGAAGTACAGTGGGCTCCTAATGACTCAGGCTTTTTAATATTCACTCTCATCCCATCATCATCATCTCCATAGCCCACTCCTTCTATATATAAACCCAGCAGTACCAGCCCAGCCCTACTGCACAGGAGCACTGCTGTCTTCTCTTTTTATCCATCTGTTTCCCATTTTGTCCTTTTTCTTATTCATGAATTCATCTGAATGTGTGTGTGTGTGTGTGTGTGTGTGTTTATTAGTGTGTATTCATGTTTATGTAAGTGCTAACTCCCCCTGGGTGTGAAGTCAATGGATTTTCAAATGTGTGGGTATATGCAGTGTGCGTGTGTGTGTGTGTGCGCGTGTGTGTGTGTGTGTGTGTGTGTGTGTGTGTTCACAGCTCATTAGAATCCTGCAGTATTTTTTGTTTTCGGCACATGCTATCCTGCTGCAGACACACACACACACACACACGCATACACTGTCTGAGTAAAGCTCCCTTTTAGGGGTTAGCTAGTATTTGCCTCAGTGATTAATGGTGTTAGTTATTACCTGAGGGCTGGAGTGTGAGGTTGAGGCACATGTGTAATGAGATGGCACAAATCTGCCTCTGCCTTTTTCAGGCTTAGTTGTTTACTCCATCCGCTCATCAACTTCATCTTCATTAGTGTGTGTATGTGTGTATGGGTGTGTGAGTGTGTGTGTGTTCTTTCTTTCTTTCGTTCTTTAATCTTTCTTTCTTTCTTTCTTTCTTCCTTCTTCTTTTGTCAAATTGCATCTGATTAAATGTATCAAAGCTCCATTTAAATTCCAATCAGACATTCATATGGAGGTAAAATGAAAATAAACTCTCTCAAACTTCTTCTTCCTCCTGTGCTCCTCCCCTCTTCTCTATCTCTTTGCGGAGAAAGAGATAAATCTCTGTGGAGCTGGTCAGTATGCTACCAGTGAAACACTATGGCACTGCTGTGCTACACAGTGTCGACACATATTAATTGGGTCATTGGAATGTAGTCAAAAGAAGTCACAAGCAAAGAAGTAGAGAGCGAGAAAGATAAGAAAGAAAGAAAGAGAGAGAGAGAGAGAGAGAGAGAGAGAGAGAGATAAGTGAGTGTTTGTCTGGAGAAATAAGAGAGGATAATAGTGTGTGAGAAATATGGCAGACAAATAAATAATGTGCACTTTCCAAGGGATTTAATTACACACATTTTTGGCTGGTGGTTGAGGTCGGGGGTGTTTCGGGGGTCAAGTGGTATGATGAAGGAGAAAGGGAAAAGAACAGATTAGGACTAACATTTTAATAAAACATTACAGTATAAAATTTGAGGAAGAGGTTGAAGGAAAAGAAAGGAATAAAAGCAGACCACAAACAAAATGTGTGTGTGTGTGTGTGTGTTTATTTGACCATGCTTAACTAAAATGAGCAGATTTCCCCTCTGTTTCCCCAAACTGCCTCTGCCCTGTTTCTCTTCATTATTCATAGGCTTTAATTATCAATGTTCTGCTTATCCACAGCTCTCTGTGGTTCTCTTTCCTTTCCATTCTCCTACTTTGTTTTCTTTAATACAGACAGTGCAGCCCTTCAGGTTGTAAAGGTGAGAGATCCCTCCTTATTTGTTCTCTTCTCCTCTTTATCAGGCTTTGTCATATCTGCTCTGAGCAGCCTCAGTTCTGCTGGCACCCCTGTTTCAGATACCCAGCTGTATATATGTTGTCCTGTTACAGCACAATGTGGATCTCAGTCAGTTTGAATCTCAACTGAATCAATGATTCAGAACAATTCAGAAAATTCAGCTTGATTTTACTCAGCTTATTTTGATGTAATTCACAGAGAACTACACTGCCCGTCCAAAAAAAAAAGTCACACACTCTAATATTTTGTTGGACAGCCTTTAGCTTTGATTACAGCACGCATTCGCTGTGGCATCATTTTGATAAGCTTCTGCAATGTTACAGCATTTATTACCATCCAGCCTTGCATTCATATTTTGCCGAGATCTTGTAGAGACGATGGGCGAGTCGGACCGCTGCACAAATTCTCCAGCACATCCCAAAGATTCTCAGTGGGGTTAAGGTCTGGACTCTATGGTGGCCAATCCATGTGTGAAAATCATGTCTCTACTCCCTGAACTACTCTTTCACATTTGAGCTGATGAATCCTGGCATTGTCTTCTTGGAATATGCCCCTGCCATCAGGGAAGAAGAAATTCACTGATGGAATAACCTGGTCGTTCAGTATGTTCAGGTAGTCAGCTGAGCTCTTTCTTTGGGCCCATAACGTTGCTGAACCTAGACCTTACCAACTGCAGCAACCCCAGATCATAGCACTGCCCCCGAAGGCTTGTACGGTAGGCACTAGGCATGATGTATGCATCACTTCATGTGCCTCTCTTCTTACCCTGGTGCGCCATCACTCTGGAACAGCGTCAGTCTGTACTCATCAGACCACATGACCTTCTTCCGTTGCTCCAAAGTCCAATTTTTATGCTCCCTAGCAAACTGAAGTCTTTTTTTTTAGCCTCACTGGCTGATCAGTGATTTTCTTATGGTTACGGAGCTGTTTAGTTCCAATCTCTTGAGTTCTCTACACATTGTGCAAGTGGAAATGATCTTACTTTCACTATGGAACACAGCCGTCGCTGATCACGGTCGTTCAAGATTTTTTTCCGACACATTTCTTCCGCGAATTTGATGGTTCCCCACTATCCTTCCAGTTTTTGATAATGCGTTGGACAGTTCTTAACCCAATTGTAGTAGTTTCAGCTTCTCCTTAGATGTTTTCTTTGCTTGATGCCAATAATGTGACCCTTCTGAAACAGAAAAACATCTTTTCCACGACCACAGGCTGTGTCTTTCAACATGTTTTTTTAAGTAATGAGAAGCTACTCACTGCATCAGTTAGAGTTAAATAACTTGTCACAGCTGAAACATAATCATCCATGCAGTAATTATCCAATGGGAGGCTCTTACCTAAATGCTTTGTAAAATCCAGGTGGTGACTTTTTTTTGGAGTGGCAAATGGATTTACACATTTGATAATAAAAATGAAAATGACAAATAAGTATTTTTTTTATAAATTACAAAAAAAGTCTGGGCATTCCTGCTGGAGCTGCTGCTCCCGACCTCGGATAAGCGGAAGAGAATGGATGGATGGATGGAAGTACAAAAAAAATGAACACAAAAGCATTTAGTATTTTGTATTTTGGGATTTTATATTTGAAAATCACCTTAGACATATTTTTGCCAAAAAGTATGAATATATTTATAAGCAATTACAATGAAGTGAAAATGACTATTTGTCACTGTGAAACACAGCACGCAGTAAAACACAATGAAATGCAATGTTTTCATTTAACCCATATACACATATGCAGCAGTGGGCAGCCAGTGATGAGATGGGTGAAGAAAGGGATACCTCTGGGCAACCTACTGCTCGATTAAACACCATCAAAGAATCCGAATATAGAGAAACATATTGAGAATACAGGAAAGTATGAAAATATTATCATGGATTACTGATGATCAGTAATGTTAAAAATCCTGCAATCTGTAGGATTTCTGTTACAACACAATGATGTAAATCTGGTTCTCTGAGTTTTTTAGGTCTCCTGTCTATGCTCATTCATTTTTTGTTCAATGGTTTTAATGAGCAGACTGCAGTTACACCCTACCTGCTGCATTAACTTTCTGCAGTGCAAACGCACTAGCATATCACCGTGGACCCAGGGCTTAGGTGAGGAAATTAAACCTAACACCATGGTGTGAATGTTAAAAAGATGTGCTTCATTAATCCTTCATACAGCTGGCCTGATTCTGAGTTATCTCTCAGCCAGTATCCTTTGCTCCCTCTATCTCACTTTTTTATTTTACAGCAGATGGTGTGTGTTGTTCTTCAACTCTCTTGTTGTTCTTCACCACTGCAGAAATATATTGAAGGCAAGCTCTAATTTTAAATGAAACCCATTAAGTGCACTGATTCAACTGCGATTGCTAAACATTCTTGTCTAAAGTAGGTTTTATTACTCATCATAGAGATCATATTAAAGAATTTGTGAATTAATCTTCACTAACTTTTGTAGAACTTGTAGAATTTACAACACTTTTTATACTTAGTTGTTTCAGGGCACCTTAATGTTTGGGACAAACGGCTTGACAGGTTTTTCTTTAGTGCAGGGATGAGATACCAAGATGTGCTTCTATTTGGAGTTTTTAGTTGCAAATGTTGAACATGAGGAGAAATGTTGACCAAACCTTTGGATTACCAAAATCAACTAGAATATCAATAAAAAATAAAGAATGCACTCTTAAGCTCTGTAATTGCAAAGGAACTGGAAGGCCAAGGAATGAATTCTGACGTGTATAGAAGCATCTTAAATGCTCAAGATCCAGTAAATGCCTCAAACTCACTGGATGGTGATAATGAAACATACTGCTTTTCTCAAAGCTAAAAATTGGAAAATTCTTGAATGGCCAAGCCAGTCACATGAGTTAAATCCAACTGAGCATGCCTTCCATATGCTGAAGCAGAAACTTAAAGGGATAAGCCCCCAGAACAAGTTGGAGATGAAGGTGGTTGTAGCAGAGGCTTGGCAGTGCCAAGAAGAAACTCGGCACCTGGTGATATCTATGAATCACAGACTTCTTGCATTGCATGCAACAAAGTACTCAACATGACAAGAACACGAGACTGAAATGCTGATATTTATGGGTGTGTCTGTGTGTGTATGTATATATGTGGATATATACACTTTTTGTATTGAAAATCACCAAAGTAGACTTTAAACTGTCACTGTTAATGTAGGTTCATGTCAGTTGTCATAGTGTTTTATGTAGCTTTATATAGATTTCACTATGCCTTTTTAATACATCTTTCAGTGCTTATGAATGTAGCAATGTCTCTATGTTGGTAGTGTTACCATTGGTAATGTTAACCACAAATGCAAGCTTAGTATATGCTCACATCCTGCAACTTTTCACATCAACTCACTACTAGAAGTACTACTCGTAATTCTGTCACACCCATGCATCTCTTCCACATAATAATCAACTTTGTGACTGCTCGCACTAACACAGTCAGTATACTCTTTTGCAGAAATGTTATTTTTTATGCAGTGTTTAGACAGGGGTGGACAAATATATGAGCACTGAAACTTGTGAAGAACTGTCCAATGCCTGACATCAACATTTATTTCCACTATTTGTCCATAGAATCCTGTGTCCCATATAATTTCTGTCCCTTGAAGTATCAATGCTTCTTTGTCTGATGTTTCATTCCTGTTGTGCTTTATATTCAGATTTATTATAGATGCGGCTTCAGTTTTCTCCTTGTTGTTAAGCGTTTGTGCATAAATGCATGTCCATATGTATGATCATAAATGGGAGATTGTAATAAAATTATAATACATATAGAGCAATTCATGTTTAACTGGAAAGTGATTTTTGGTATACCAATACAGCACAGTGGTCAAAGTGCTTTTATTTAGAGTTATTTACATCAATACTGGTTAACCATCCAGTAGAAACAGCCCATGTATTGGAAAGAGCTGTAAGAAGTTGATTGAAAATGAATATAACCTTAGATAAAACTGTCACATTTAGTAGACCTCCAACAAAGAACCACCTTACTCTGTGATCATTGTCTCATTTCAAATTCAGTTTGCTGAAACCAGAACAGGAACTGTGTCAGTGCCCAATTATTTATGGGCCACCAGCATCTACTAACTTGTCACAGCAAATGGAAAATCCTTACTGCTTTGAGATGATTTGAGCAAAACTGTAAACATAAATGATCTTTATGTTGAATAGTTGGCATGAAAAATTAAGGAAGGTAAGATACAATTCAGCAAAACAATGACATGTTAAAGAATAAATGGATTTAAACAGCTCTGATATGTTTTAATACCCACTGGGTACTTTAAAGAATCGCAGTTGAAATCTTACTAATGTGTTCACTCTGACCAAAATACTCCTCCAGCACATATCATACACAGTAATATTTACTTTACTGACGGTTTTGATCATATTTAAGTAGAAACACATTCATGAAGGACTTATTGCAGTGCAGAGGTCATATGTGTCTGCCGTAATGTTCATTTTTACTTTTTTGTTCATTTTTTTCTCTTCTCTCACATATATCTGTACTCTATCTCTGTCATTTGCAGGAAGATCCTGGAGGTGAAAATCATAGATGACGAGGAGTATGAAAAGAACAAGACTTTTACCATTCATATAGGGGAGCCTGTGCTGCTGGAGATTGGACAAAAGCATGGTCAGAAACATTTTTTTGCAATAAAAAAAAACAGTTAGCCATTAGGAAAGCTGCAGAGATTGGTATCCCAATTAAAGCCTGATTGTTAGAATATATCTATATGCCTCTTATATACCTTGATAATCCCAAAAACAACTAACCACAAATAGCATTACTCTCAGCGCACTCAGTAAGCTTAAGTACCCTTAACAGTTCTCAGAAACAATTTACTCATTGCTTCTTATTACCTTTGAAGGTTTTTTGACTCACCCTTAGCTGTGAACAGAGAGGAGGAGTGGAGAAAAGATGCGTCTGCAAAACTGAATATAGGACAAATGATTTCAAAGCCCAAATATTACACACCAACATTACACACAATGTTTATAAGTTAATCGCATACAGTTTGCTGAACATTTTGAGCGCATGAATAGCTGGAGGATGAGCTCCATCAGGACAGACAGTAATTGGTCTCAGCGCATGCGGTCTTGTTGGAGCAGTGTCTTCGGGCCATTCTGCACATTAATTATACACTTACTGCTCTAATTTAATGTTCTTCGCCATGCTATTCAATTTGCCAAAGCTATTGTAGGATCCTATTAACAGTGTTCTCAATGCCATTTAAATCTAAGTTTCTTTTTCCTGGATTCTCCTCTCTCTTTCTCACTCTTTTTCTTTCTCTTTCTCTTGTATTACTTGCTATAGTGTGCGCTGATGCAGAGAAAAATATTTTTAATGTGCCTATATTTATCTAGGCAATTGCATCAGGTTAATTATGGGGGGGCAATTATAGGCACTGACAGAACTTAACAATTTAGACTATGTACTACAGATATCAAGGCTTTGTTCACATTACAGGATTGAGGCATCATAAATGTGGCCTTTTATCAGTTACATATCTGAGATTAAAAATATTTTTTTTTTCATATAACACTTCACTCAGCAAACACATAATACATCTCATCCATTTTTAAGTACTAGAGCACACTCATGGGTCGAAATGCTTTCACTCAAATGACTAAAAATGTACAATGAGCAATAAACTTATCATGTGCACATAGCCTATATTGTATTTGTACTATCACAATGTGTTCTCATTTGCCCGTGCAGTTAACAGTTTAGAGTGTTTGTTAATAATGTTTAAAAAATTTTTTACTTGTTTATTTTAATATTATTTGAATTCTCTGAATAAGAATTCCACTGTACAATTACAGGTACAAGCTTCTATGTTTTAATAAAAAAGCATCAACAATTAGTGGATTGTTGCCAACCTTACAAACCTGTGATGTAGAAAAGAAACATTACATTTTTGAAAATATGTTGGTTTCTTGATTACCTGTCAGTCTCCCTGCTAAATAGAGCCCTTCTTTTATCCCTTCTTGCCGCAGGGATAAAGGCAGAACTAGTACATTTTGAGCATGTTACAAAACAGTATTTATAGTATTTAAAAATTATGTTCAAATTATAAATATTAAAATATATTGGGGCAGCGGTGGCCTAGTGGTTAGGGAGTTGGCCCCGTATCGGAAGATTGTGGGTTCGATTCCCTCACAAGTAGGTTGCCCTGAGGTACCCCTGAGCAAGGTACCGTCCCCGTCACTGCTCCCCGGGTGCTTTCAATAGCTGCCCACTGCTGCACGGTGTTTGTGTGCATGGGTTAAAAGCAGAGGTCCAATTTCGTTGTGGTTCACACTTGCTGTGCTGTGACCTTGCAATGACAAGGGTTGTCACTTTCATATATTGTTTGTTATTATCAATATTATATGGATTTTTAGCCATAGTAATGGTATTGGAAGTGATGTTTTTGTATCAGTTGGGACCTACTGGTAGTAATGTACATGTGGTAATAAAGTCCACGTTCAAGCCTAAAGGTGAGCCTATCATTCCCTACAGGAGATTCCAATGATAACAAGCCAGTAGTAGGGATTGAGGAAGAAGAAGTGGCTAAGATGGGTTGCCCAAGTCTAGGAGAACATACCAAGCTGGAGGTGGTGATCGAGGAGTCATATGAGTTCAAGGTTTGTTCTGAAAGTCGGACTTGTTGTTCTGTCTGTCTGCATTTGTCTGCATTTATGACCCTGGATTTCACTCATTCTCTCATACAAACTCACAACATAGACCTCCGAGGTCACTGTTTTATTACTGTGTCTGGATTCCCTCCCACTAGTCCCCATGGTGACAGACTCCATAGAGCAGGTCAGTCAGGTAAAATGGCTCATGGGATTTAGGAGAGATATGAGACAGGCCCATTATGACTCCCATGGCTTCCTCTACAAGATTATATAGCCCATGCCCACTCTGAAAAGACACAAACCAGAAGCAGCAGACAGGATGACACTGGACGGAATGAAATACAGAAGAGAGAAGGAGGTGGGATTGGTGGGGGGTGGGTTCCGGCTCCCACACTGCCACACTGTTCTCAAATCATTTTAGCTAAGATTGCTACCTACCCTGGCTGTCTAGAGAGCTAAATTAGTTATTTATGCAGCACAGTGTCAGATTGGAGATGAGATGGATTTGTTCATCTGCTGTGTGTGCTTTTTTTGTTTGTGTGGTTGTGTATTCAGAACACTGTGGATAAGCTGATAAAGAAGACTAACCTTGCATTGGTGGTGGGCAGCAGTAGCTGGAGAGAACAGTTTGTCAGTGCTGTCACCGTCAGCGCAGGTCAGTGTCTAAAACACACACACACACACACACACACACACACCCACACACACACACCCACACACACACACACACAAACAAAGGACATTTATATCTATAAGTATTTAATTGCTCCCTTCATTCGTATTCTAATGAAATACCTGCTTCATTATCTGATTAATGTTTGATGGCTTGTTCACACTCTTATCAGCCTCCTTTTGTCCCCTGTCAGCCACTCAGCCAAAAGCCAAAATGTCTCATAACACTTATTTGGTTCCACAGCAGATGTCACAATGCACATCCACACAGGTGTTTTAGCAGTCATGACATCTGCTTTTCTATGCTGGGAATCAGGTTAAAAGGAGTTCCGATTTGAACAGCATTTTTTCCTAATCCAGATTAACAAAAATGCATTATTTTAATATATACAGTACTGTGCAAAAGTTTTAGGCAGGTGTGAAAAAATGCTGTAAACAAAGTATGCTTTCAGAAATATAAATAATGGTTGTTTATTTTTATCAGTTTACAAAATGCAAAGTGAGCAAACAAAAGAAAAATCTAAATCAAATCAATATTTGGTGTTACTACCTTTTGCCTTCAAACCAGCATCAGTTCTTCAAGGTACACCTGCACAAAGTCAGGGATTCTGTAGGATTATATTCGGTGTATGATCAACCAGTTTTATCAAACAGGTGCTGATGATCATCAATGTCACACGGAGGTTGAAACACAGTCATGTCTGGAACAACCTACCAGCCGAGTCCCTTCAAAAACTGTGTGCAAGTGTACCTAGAAGAATTGATGCTGGTTTGAAGGCAAAGGGTGGTCACACCAAATATTGTTTGATTTAGATTTCTCTTTTGTTCATTCCCTGCATTTTGTTGATTGATGAAAATAAGTGATTAACACTTCCATTTTTTTAAGCATTCTTTGTTTACAGCATTTTTTTACACCTGCCTAAAACCTTTGCACAGACTGTACTTCTTTTCATTTAATTAAATAAATCAAATACAATATTTTTTAACGCTAAAGCTCCATCTCTGAGACCTCTAGAATTAGGAAGTTTGCTTTAGCTATAGCATGTTTTGCTAGATTAGTGTTTCAAAAATAAAATGGATATTAAAGACAATCACTTTGAAGTGAGGCAGGCTCATTTCAAATGTTCAAATGAAGAGAACTGCAAGCATTCACACAACCTGCAAACAGCAAGTCCCATTTGAATTCCCACCCAGAAACTGTTTTCCATCCTTCTACTTAGACACCCTCAAACATCCTTCCTCCTAAACATGTGTATTCAGCTTCAATGTTGAATTTCCACTTAACATGCTTGGAGGAGAATATTACTGCCAGGGCGTTTGCATCTTCTAAAAGAAAACCTGCACTGGCTCGCTGCATGCGTGACAGGAAAGAAAAGGACCAAACTGCCCAACCAGTAAGAACAAAGCCTAATGCGCTACTTGAATTTGGAGTTGCAATGGCAAGTAACCACTAAAAATAAAGGTTAGACCATGTAGTTGTTAGTATCGGGATACTCTAAAGTTACTAAAGCGACAGCTCAAGAAGAAGCAATTAAATCATTAGGTGATGGAGGCAGATGGAAAGTTTTATTTTGCACTATAACATAACTTCTCCAGCTTACAAGGTAGGCTTATAAAGAGTAGTTATAAAGAAATGCAAAATACAAACACAATGGCTATAAAATTCTGCCAATTTTTTTCGGCAAACTACTATTTCTAAAACAAGGTTTCAACTAAATATAATAGATTGTAGGCTACTAGACTTTATCTACTAATGTTAAACACCTCATTGCCTGCCAGACAAGGATAAGGTTGAGACTGTAGTAAAAATCTGATGTGGACCACTCCTTTAAGCATTACATAACTTCCATTGCTGGCTCTCCAAGGTGATGACGATGAAGAGGAAAGCGGTGAAGAACGCCTGCCCTCCTGCTTTGATTACATCATGCACTTCCTGACCGTCTTCTGGAAGGTTCTCTTTGCCTTCGTGCCACCCACAGAGTATTGGAACGGCTGGGCCTGCTTCTTTGTATCCATTTCGCTAATCGGCGTGCTGACCGCTGTTACTGGAGACTTGGCCTCTCATTTCGGATGCACAATTGGCCTGAAGGATTCCGTCACAGCCGTGGTGTTTGTGGCCCTTGGCACTTCAGTGCCTGGTGAGTGTGCCTTCAGGTCAAATACGTCCGCAGTTGTTGTACAGCTAAGGCCTGGTCTCCACTAATGTTTTTACTGCACCAGTCAGTATCATGCAAACGGCATGCCTCAGTGATCTCATGCATGCATCAAATTGCATTGAGGTGATAAGTAATCTGAAATGTTCTGAAGCATGTGGTTCCTGACAATCCATGGCATGCGGTCATTTAAAATGGACAAAAGTACACTACATTAATTTTGTTTTGCCTTCTGAAATAAGTCGAAAAGTTTGAAAAAAATTTTTTGTGAATTATCCATTTCATTTATCAACTGTAGGTGAATAATAGCATAGATGTTAGGAACAACATGAGTAAATCTGAGATTACTGAAGTTGTGTGATTCATTAGTCAAACAGTTTGCTCAATTTATGAAAATAAAGAAGTAATCAATTGGCTAATTGAATCCATTTGAGATACAGGCAGTTAGTGAATTGGGGGGATTTTAATTTTCTAAAATGATTCCCCCTTGTTAACCTGCCAACTTTGTGATTTTTATTCACAGATTCCATGTTATTTCTGGGGTTAAACTATTTGAAAATTATTTTTGGGAGTTTTCAATGGACCTTTACTGGCTATATAAGGCCCCAATGTTCCCTTTGTCTCTTTTCTGCAAAATGTTCATCGTGTGTCCTTTAAGGAATTAAAATGATAAAAAACATTCCAGCAATCATGTGGGCCATGTAACTTAAAAGTACCCTGCTTGTACAGCATTTTGTGAAACCTTATAGTCTACTGTGAGAAACCCTAAATATTGTGAATATTCAGTCATTACTTTAAAATACAAGGCATCCTGCAATTATAACTTTTAGGTAGTTAATATTGGTGTGAGTATTAGTTGGAGACGTTGGACTATCCCCCTGATTCATAAATTACCTACGGGATATAGCAGTTTAACATTTTATTAAACTAACATTATTTTTAGTTATTAAACTAAAAAAATTAACATTAAATAATTACTTTAAAGTATATACATAGGTAATGACTCTGTCTTTCCCCCTCTCTTTCCCTTTACTGCTTTACAGACACTTTTGCCAGCAAGGTCGCTGCCATTCAGGACCAGTATGCAGATGCCTCAATTGGGAATGTGACAGGCAGTAATGCAGTCAATGTCTTCCTGGGCATCGGTGTCGCTTGGACCATCGCTGCCGTCTACTGGCACAGTAAGGGTCAGCAGTTCTTTGTGCCACCCGGCTCACTGGCCTTCTCCGTCACTCTCTTCACCATCTTGGCACTGTTGTGTGTGCTTATACTACTCTACCGCCGCCGGCCCTCCATTTCCAGCGGAGAGCTTGGGGGGCCGCGGACCGCCAAGCTGCTGACCGCCCTGCTCTTCCTCTCACTCTGGCTCGTCTACATCCTGCTGGCTGCACTGGAGGCCTACTGCCATGTGCCTGGCTTCTAAGAGCGAGAAAGAGAGAGCGGGAATTTTTTTCCTGTGCAGCCATTTAATTATTCTCCCTCTCTCTGCTGTTGTGACATAACTGTATCTATAATGTGTCCAAATTGAGTGTTTACATTTATTATTGCAGATAATTAAGTGTTGTTGAAATGGGACCAGTTCCTTCTCACTAATGCTATCAAGGTAGATTTCTAGCTTGGTGCTAGTGGAGGAGATTTAAACTTAAACCTGCTGTTTTGGAGGGGACTTGCTCTGAACCTGGAGGAAACACACTGTCCTCTACATGGTTTACTCAAGCTTATCTTTTGCATTGGAACTGTTATTTTTTCAGTATTTGGCATCTTCTGCTTCCTATCAGTAGATTCATTCCTGCAGTGGCACTATAGACAAACTCCAGAAGGTTTCTCTGCTCTTGAGGCAAGAACATCACTGACCATTCATTCTTTTCCCCTGACTGCCCGCAGTTGCCCACAGACCATATCTACAGGCTCAAAGAAGGTGATATCTGTCCCTTACACTTTCTCTTTTCTAACAATTCCTCCACGTTTCTCCTCCCTTTTACTGTCAAGTGCTCGTCTTGTGCAATTTTTGAGAAAAATAAGTTCTTACATGTGGGATTTTTTTTATTAATGAAATATTGGTTAAGAAACAAGATGATGGAATGTGAAGCAAAACTTTTCCTGTGTTATTTTGGTAGTTTTTCTCAAGAGTTGCTACAAAAAAGAAATGCACAAATTGCATGGCACAAAAACTTAGAGTTAGAAGTACAATCGAGACCAACAGAAATGAAGTAAAGCTAAAAATGAGAAAGGCATCAGTGTATATTCATAAGATGATCGTGATATTTACTATCCTTACTTATATATTGTGTGTTCAGGAATATTGTGGACTGTATGTGTATGAGAGAATGTATTGGACAGGGAGTGTGGAAGCAGGGATAAAATATATAAATTGATATAATGTGTCACCGTGGGGTGGGCCATTCAGTCAACTCATTGTTCAAAGTCTTATAAGTAGGGCTGTCCTAATGTGAATAGTATGATTGTGAATGGAAGCTAAGCATGGTGATTGATGTTTTTACCACTGCCGAACACTCATACCCACACATACAGATACACACACACTTACACACAAACTCAACTTTTAGTGTACTTTCACTTTTTTCATATACCTGACTTCCCAACTTCCATGAGCTTCCAAGGAATTTGCCGTGAACATGTAGTCAGGATTAGTTTGTGCAGGCAGAACAGACAGATAAGGACACCCTGCTATGGTGCAGTTACTGTATGCACCAATGGTAGCACTGTTTTCCTGCTTCCATAGCAATACCATTACAACTTGGCCTGGTTCTATGCCTTTAGATTGCATTTAATTGTGTTGAAATTATAAATGTAGTTAACTTTTTTTTTTTTTAATAGAGAATCAGACTTTAATCTAAGTGGGGCTCTAATCTTCACCTTTTAATTTTAGCCCTCATCAATGGTGCACTCCCCCAGATAACATCACTGCTGCATCTTCTGGGTTTTTGTTAATGCATTTTTGATTGAATCTCAAATCATTTTTTTACACTATTCAATCAGGTACTTCCATCTGTTCCCTAACTAATGAGGTTTGGTCCAGTTCCAGTAACCCAGTAGTCCAAGAGTTAATCTGGCTGTTAGATCTCTCTCTCTTTCTCTCTCTCTCTCTCTCTCTCTCTCTCTCTTTCTCTCTCTCTCTCGCTCTCTCTCTCTCGCTCTCTTTCTCTCTCTCTCTTTCCCTCTCCCTCTCTGCCTTTCTCTGTGATGGAAGAGTTCTCATATATCATATAATTGTTTACAGGGTGTTTATTACGTTCCATTTTCTTCTGGTACCTATCAGCCATCTGCCGTGTCTGAGCTTGGACATATGCTTCAGGAAGTGCTTGGGATGCTTGAGGCAGGAAGTTTTGCTGATGCTTGCTGTCTCACTAGGCCTGAATTTGCAGACTTACTATGTCACCTTTAGCTAAACTTCAAACATTCAGTGTGTTTTGTTCTTTTGAGGAGGCTTTTTTCCTAGGGCACTTTTTTTTAAGCTCATTTTTGGTCAGCTAGAGGCTGTTATGTCAACTTTCTGATATCAGTTGGTCTCAGGGACAGAGAGAGAGAAAGATAGGCAGGGATAAAGATATCTAATCATGGCCTGAAAAACGATTGTTTTCCCCCATTTCAGGCTTGTAGACATCAGTCATGTGTTCTGTGACATTCCTTGAAATGCACAACTTCATTGACACATCACATATGAAGGACTATGAAAAGTGCTTAGGAGAGTAGATTTTAGTTGAACTCTAGGCCTGTCACAATTATTACCTGCCTGATGAAAGTTATTTCAGATGATCAGAATTATTTAGGCTGTTATTTTCCAAAGTCACAATTTGCATTGTGTGACAGCAAGCGGAAGGTTAATTTGCTGCATTTTGTTGGTTCAGTAAAGACAAATATATTGTGAGAAAGCAAGAAACACACTTACTGAGATGCATATAAACAGAATGTCAAATAATGTTTCTTCATTTGTAGGGATGCATCAATATGGGATTTGTAGGGCAATGTCCATTTCCAATATTTTATGTACATTGCAATACAGATCCCGATACATTTTGAAAAATGTTTCTTCCTAGACTGGAAAATATTCTAGGATATATAATATAATTCCACAAGCAAAGTCTGCAGTGGCCCACATACCAAGCAAATCTTTTTTTTTTGTTTTTTTTTGTTTTTTATATAAAAGTCCATGTGATCCACTTAACAGGCTATGTGAATGGCTGTTTTGGACACTCAGCCCTATGGCCTTGTGCAGTATGCAAGTCTGCAAGTATGCCAGTTTAATGAAAAGGCCAGATTCACTTTGGATAATAATGGAAACACCTAGAAGTTCTGTTTCTGGAAACCTTTGTGTGTAAAGGGCTGGAAAACACTTTGCTTTGTGTGTTTACGTGTGTTTATGCACTCTGGCTTTTACATGATGCCAGCCAAACTGACTTTTTACATGATACCAAGCAAAAAAAAAAAGTGCGCAGAGCGAGTATTTTTAGTGCTTCTTGTTGCTAGGCGACGTCTCAAAGAGTCATTGTCTTTCTGTCACTGCGTTGACTGGTGTCAGTGCGCAAGGGTGGGCGTGTATTGGGTATAGTGGGGCCACAGTCTTCTAATCTCCTTTTGAGGTCATTTTAGTCTCTTTCCCCAAATCAGCACAGAGGGTTAATGAATTTCAAGCATTATTCCACTCTAAAGCTGCCTTTAATGTAGGTCCTTTGAGTGTTACAAGTGGTGCAGTGTGTGGGGGGGATGCAGCAGACTCAGTCCCACATGTACCATATAAGTGCGCTGACGTAGCTCTGCAGTGTTCGTTGGTCATAATGCTGTTCATTACACATTAACAGCAAAGACTGAGTCTGGATCAGCACTTCCGCTGAAATGCACCACAAGCCCCTCTGGAGTTCTAAGACTGAGGTGGTGATGGATTTCTGCAAAGAAAAGCCTGCTCAGTTCAAAGCTGAGTAGAGCAGGATTCTCTCGGCACGGCCGTTTCTTCTCACTTTCCCTCCAGAGGAAATGATTAGCTTCAGCATGGGCTGATAATAAAGCTGGGAGTCTTCAGAAGGCATTATTAGAATATGTCCTGCAGGGGTGAAGAAGACTTTGTTTCATGTAAGCACAGATAACAGCTCATCGATGAAGAGATGCAGTCACTTGGCATTTAAAGTATGCAGATTTGTCATGTTCTAATGCCGAGTTATTAAAGGAATACTCTTGTGTTTTTCAGTCTAATCTCTATGTGCTATATCTGTAGCATATAGTTATCTCCCTGCATTCTCTGAACAGGAAAAACATTGACTCATTTTTAGTTACAATAGAAGCCAATGAGGCAGGTGCTTCTGCTGGGGTTTTCTCTTAGTTTCTCTCGGATATCTGTTAAAGTAATCAACTGTACACTACAGCTATGGCTAATATAAGCCATATCCAAAGTTGAGCAGGGTTGTTACATCCCAGGCAAGGCTGTCAAATTTTGTACTTTCATATGTGACTAAGAGATGCACCTTTTGTTTCTGAGACTAAGCAGGCAAATCCTTTCAAACTTTTTCATTCCCCACAAATTATTTGAAAAATGGCAGAAATGGCTGTGAGCAGCCCTAGAGGAAAAATAAGATTCCCATATGTGGCTCTATGACTTCTCAGGAGACTTAAGGGTTGTTCTTCCAAAATTGTTCAGACATAACCTTAGACAGAAATTAAACATGGCACACAAAAGAGAAAAAAATAGGGATAAATAGAGATAAATTTACACAATATGTAATTTTATTGAGAGATCAACTGAACCTGAAGACAAGACATGAAATATATACACACGAGATATATTGGGTTTTTTTTTCTTCTTTTTGATTGGGAGAAATCATTTGTCTTTCCAACTCGTCTAGAAGAAATTACAGAAAAATTAAATCATTTAAAATAGAGTTGCAACACCACAATATGCAATAATGCAATATATGAAATTTCATCTCACATTTTTACACATTAGTCTGCATTTCTCATTTTAATAAGACCCTGACAGATCATTCTAGCCCTGAAGAGACGACTTTGTATAACCCATATATATAAAACCCATTTTTATAACTCAGTCAAGTTCCCACCTCAGCTTCATTTTCAAACATGTCTAGAGATTAGGCTTGGAAAGCACATAAGTATTTCTTAAAATTTCTGAATGCTGGGACTGAGTGTCTGAGCTGCTGCAATAGTTTGATCTTTCTTGCTGGTTCAAATGCCACAGCTGTCTGCCGAAAGCCATGTTTTTTTATTCCTATGAAGACTATTGCCATTTTCACACAATCAAGCACAACACAGTACAACACAGCACGGATCATTGCCAAAACACAGCCTCTGCCCTCACGCCCACATACGCACTCTCTCATTCTCTCTCTCTCTCTCTCTCTCTCACTCTCACTCTCACCATCACTAACACACATACAGGTGCACACACAGATCTTCAGAGTATAAGAGAGATGGGTGTCCTTTTCTTGCATGCTCGTTTCATTGCTGTGCGTCAGTTTGCTAACATGTGCTGTACTTATCTCAGTCTGTCTGTCACACGTGCTGTTGTGATCCTAAGAAACTTAAAGCATGTCTTTTCTATGTGTGCGTGTGTGCGTTTGTTCGTCTTTTTAAGATCAATTTTCTTTTTTCTTTAACCACAACACAAATACATTTACAGAAATGACAATGAAATATTTACAAAAGTGACTATTTGTGCTTGGTTTTTGTATGTGTCACCATTTGATAAATGACTGCTTTAAAAGACATGGTTTTCTAAATGCCAAGTGTTCTTAATTTAAGTCTTTGATCCTACCGTATTGAAATCTGTACTGTTACTGAGGACAAATTTATATTTTGAGTAAACAATGAAGTGCTACAGGCAGTATGTCACTATTATCATCTCTCTCTCTCTCTCTCTCACACACACACACACACATACACACACACACACACACACAAACACACAAATTAATTTATGTTTAATTAACACTATACTTAAGCGTGTATGTGTGTGTGGAAGAAAGGGTGTGAATTCATGTCAGCTCGCTGAAGTTGTTCTGTGAAAGTGAACTATTTGCCAGAAGGAGTAGTGGGAATGTCTCTATTTGTAGTGCATAATCACTGGTTTCTTATTTTATTTATTGAAGACTACATTAAAGTTGGAATTGTATATTATACAATCACAGTGGTCCCTCCCTGGTCGTTTTTGAAATTCTTGTTTCTGTTCACTCTGTCACTGAACTCCTGTCAGTTCAGTCCATAAACCTTCTATGCTTGGGATGAATTTTCTATTCGGTTTCATTCAGAAATAAACTCACAGTTCAGTTTCACAAATTTTGATTAAATATCCTCCAAGATGCAATGTCACATGTCCACCCTGGACTTTTTTTTTTTTGTGGATGGTGGATCATTCCCAGCACTCTGTGACATGTAAGTGCCATGTAAGAGTGATGCATTTTTTTATGATGTCTTTATGTGATTATCTCTTTCTATGCCCATGTTGGTCATCTTGTAGTTTCAGACCAAAGGGCTACTGTTGTCTGGATATTTTTAGGACACAGACTTTTATCAACCTAACAGTAAGACTATGGTTGCAAACTCATGTCACTCATAATAGCAAACAACAGATATCAATATGATGTTAGTGTCACTACTGTGCTGATAATCATTCACCAAATGAGGCAGTATTTGAAAGGCAATGGTCCTAAGGTTGCCTCTTGCCAGTAGGCATTCCCCTACTCTCTAGTATCTGGTCAACATATTTATTTTCAAGTGAAAATAAATAAACTACAAAGATCTCAATTTTAAAATTGGAATCAAAGGTTACTGTTTATTTAAGGACATTAACACAATAAAAAAAGATCAAATATACAATCTGGCCTCTGCAAAAATATATTGTAAATTGTATATTGTAACATTTATATTGATTGTTCTTGTTGAGCAATCATCTGTAGAAAATTGTCACATTCAAGTGTGTTCCCTGTAGAGGATGGGAACTTACTTTCATATTGATATAACTGTAGGAGGTCAATATGATAAAATGGCCAGTGCATGCAGCTATAAGATTGGTGTATGACAAATAACTGTAATCCGTTCAATTTTGATCTCATTTGTTGATGACTGTCAGCATTGATTGTCACACTGTAACCTGACATAATTGAAACCAAAGATTAAATGCAGGGTTCCTGCCAATTTTTGTCCATTTGAAAGATATTTTAAAGGTTTTGATGGGTTCTTGAAACCCTTTGAATTACTCAAGGTTAAAAAATGTTTTAATGAAATGGAATGTATGCTTGAATGACATGAGAGTTGATTGTTCTCTCGAAGATCTTGTATTCCCCAGATTTTTCGACAGATGGCTCACGACTCGGTCCTGTACCCCCCACAGACCGTTGAGCTGCACAGCAGTCCAAAACACTCATTAGACAAAAAAGGGAGAGAGAGAGAGGATGTTCTGAAGTGGAGAGCATAAAAAAAGTAACAAAACAGAATAGAAAGCCTCATGGGGAAAGAAGGAAAAGAAGAAGAGACCTTTAGAACAGCCCTTAATTTGATTAGCCCAGAACACCTCAGCAGATACATGACAGTGATAATATGAGACATGAAAATCATGGAACATGGCCTGCTTGATTACTGCCACAGCCTCACATGAAAGAAGCACAGCCAGGCATGCATTAAACACTGTGTGTAAAATTATTAGGCAAGTGAGTATTTTGACTGTATTATCATTGTTCATCATCATGCATATATTCCAACTCCAAGCTGTATAAACCTGAATGCTAATTGGATTTAAGCATAACAGGTGATGTGTATTTGTGTAATGAGGGATGGTGTCGCCTAAGGAGATTAACACCCTATATCAAGGTGTGTATAATTATTAGGCAGCTTCTTTTCCTCCTCAGGCAAAAAGGGCTCAAAAAAGAGACAGAACTGACTCTGAAAAGCCAAAATCGTAAAAAGTCTTTCAGAATGATGAAGTGAAAGTGACAACCCTTGTCATTGCGAGGTCAAAGCACAGCAGACAATGAACCACAACGAAATTGGACCTCTGCATTTAACCCATGCACACTCAAACACCGTGCAGCAGTGGGCAGCTATTGAAAGCGCCCAGGGAGCAGTTATGGGGACAGCACCTTGCTCAATGGTACCTCAGGGCAACCTATTGGGAAAGGGTTCGAACCCCCGATCCTCCAATCAAGTGGCCAACGCCCTAAGCCACGATACAGACGATGCAGCACAAATCACAGCACCATAAAATGGTTTGCTGCAAATAGTCAAGGGTGGCAGGAAAGGTGTTGAGAAGAAACAAACATGAAGCTACCAGGAACCCATTATCCTCCAGTACTGTCATATTCCAGAACTGCAACCTACCTACAGTGCGCAGACGTACATGAAGGTAAGGAACGACTGGTGAGATGAGAGTGACTCTTGATGGACCAGACCGATTGGCCTGTGGCTGGATCAGTAACGGGCACAGAGCTTCACTCCAGATGCCAGCAAGGTGAAGTACTGGTATTACTGGTATTAATAAAGATGAGCTAGTTGGACCTTTTCAGGATGAAGATGGACTCAAAATCAACTCCTAAACCTTCTGCTAGTTTTTAGAAGACACTTTCTTCATGCAGTGGTCAACAAGTGAGATGGTAACATTTTCAGTTTTCATTTGGTTGCATAATAATTCTGTACACTAAAAGTTGCCTAATAATTGTGCACACATATGTTGCCTGAGAATGCTCACACTCAAATTTGCTTTGTAAAACATTCAGGTTTCAAGGTTATTAACATTTTGGATGGACTGATGGTGTTGTATTTGTTCCAAATTAAAATTAATCTTCAAACTACTCACTTGCCTAATAATTGTGCACAGTGTAGCATTTGAATTCTGTTTAATAGTGGCATTATCATATCATGTGTGAGCCAATAGCAGATGTAGTAGACCTTTGTTTGCTTGGCATGCAAAGTTATGTGGGCATGATGTGGACCATATTGTTGCATGAAGTAAAAGGTCTTTAGAAATCACTTTAATGCAAAATATTCAACAAATCACCCACAGATGCACTGAGACTAGTCAGCATGTTAGCATGTACTATTAAAAGAGACATAATTTGTATAGTCTAGCCTTCTGCATTGTCAATATTGCTAATATTGTGATTATGATTAACAAAGCATTTATTGTACAATCCTATTACTAGGCAAAGAAAAGGCAGAAGAGTCCAGTATCTGAACCAGCCACAAACTTAATTCTGGTTTGAAGCGTTAATGATAAAACACATAAATTCTCCCACTTTTAAACCTTTTCACACTCCTTTACACCTGTTCACCAAACAGTTCATGCCTGGCCCTGCTCCAGCGTCAATCTGTCTTCTAGATTTCTGATTTCATGAGTGGAAAGAAACATGTTCCCTTCGTTGGCTTGCTTATTTTTCTTGAATGCAAGTCTACTTGGTAGGAAAGGGAAGGGAAGTGGTAGGTTAATTGCCTATCAACCAAGAGGTTGTGGGTTCAAATCCCACCTCCAGCACTATCACCATTGTGTTCCTGAGTGAAAACCTTTAACCCCAATTTGCCCCAGGGGCACTGTTATCAGGAATTTGAAGATGATCTGGACAAGAGTGTCTGCTGAATGCAGTAGATGTGTATATGTCACATGTTCTGTTTATGTATGGCTGCCAGCATTATTTAGAAAGCATGGAGAAGGGAAGTGAGGGAAGTTCACCTCAGTAGGCTTGATGTGATTTACTGATTCTTATAGATTAGCACAAATATGCACCATTATTCAAGTTAAATTTAAATTTATTACAACAGTGCCCTTAATTTGCCCTGAAAAAAAACATTCTGATGCTAGCCTAGGGGAACCATTGCAGGGAGAATTGTGTACTGGTATGGTGGCTTCAGTAGTGTGCCCTCTCTCTGCAAGCTAGATATTCACCAATGATGCAGGACATGACCACCTGCCTAATATGGTATTGGCTCTCTGCATGTCCCAAAAGCAACTCCCAGCTGCTGAGGCATGGACTCTGCAAGATCTCTGAAGATGTGCTGTGGGATCTGGCACCCAGACGTTAGTGATAAATCCTCTAAGCTGAGCAAAGGAGCCTGATGAATCATACTTGTTGGACCAGGACATCCATAATGGATTAAGATCTCTGGATTTTGGGGCCCAAGAATATTATCCTGCTGACTAGCATTGGGGGGCTTAACGTGTCGACAGCGATGTTTAGGTAGGTTGCACATGTTACATTAACATTCACATGAATGCCCACACCAAACAAAACAATGCACAGAGCTTCACATTTCTTTCTAAAGAAAATATGGTCAAAATTCTATGGGCCTTTTCAGAGTAACTCAGATCTTTATTCCTGTACATTTTTTCATACAAAATGTATATGGTGAGCTGTCAGTTAAATTCAGCATCATTGTTTATGATTTGGCTATGCAATGAAACTGTAATTTAATGGACACACCTACATTTGGTAAATATGCAAACCAGTATTGAAACTTTTTTGTCAATCACAAAGATGCTTTTCAAAATGCTTTATATTTTCCCATTGAAAAATCCAGCTCAGGCATGTTGCTATCTCAAAAATGATGCAATACTTAAAAGGTCCTTAGGCACCAAGCACCTGAGAGTATACCCCCTCTTCTCATTATCTGCTCCCTTCACTTGAAGGCTGCCTTCCCCACGTTCCCTCTTTTGGTCTAAACATAGTCTGAAGTGAGTCATATGCAAGTGCACTTGCCGAGGATTAGCATTATGTAACATTATTATTTTAATTCTACAGAATAAATAAGTTAGTTATACTTCACCGCCTTCCTGCATCCTGTATTCTCACCCTGTGAAAATTGGACTCCTTGCAATGAGACCTGTAGGCTTTACCAGCTGAGGCTGATGAGGTTATCTAAAACATTTTCCCACCTGCTGTAACCAATATCATTGTGGGTACCCCAGATGTTATAGCTTTGGTCATGTGCACAACCCAACACAACTGCTGGAAGGAGATTTTGCCTTTAGCATGTCAAATTGAAAGCACAAAAAAACACTCCTCAATTCTTTAGTTTTTCTGGAAAGATCTGAATCACAGGAGGTTGAAGCCACTCGAGCAGAAGTCAATTGAAAGATAACAAATTAGAAAGCTATTGTTTTACCCTGGAGGTTTTATCTGTGTAATATCCAGTTCTATTTTCAGATCACTTCAAGGGGGCAAAAAGGCAGCTGCAGCAACAATCATTACAGTGGCCATTTAGTGCATTCAATCACTGTAGCCTGGCTGCAATAGTCACCTGGTACAAGGGTCAGATCACACTGCATCTTCTTCAGTTGTTTTGGCAAACTTGCTCCGCTCTCTAAAATTAAAGCTGTAATCTTTCATATCCTTGACACTGAAGCTGAGCTTCTGACTTGCCAAAACAATCCAGACATGGAGGTGGCATCACTGGCATTGACATTTATTGCAACAGATGCTAGGGGGGCAACAGATAGGTTTACAAGATAATAATAAAATCTGAAGTTATATCCAATTTGCCATTTAGTAGACATGGCATCACAATGGGTAGCAGTGGTGCCTCACAACAAGAAGGTCCTGGGTATGATTGTGAGATAGTGAGAACGCATGCCCATTATAAATGTATAAATTAATCCTAACTAGCTGTTCTCAATACTTAAAAACAACTTAGTAGTTGCTTTGCCTTTAAATCCAGATTTAACACCCAAATTGACCCAAAAAATACTCACTCTATGATTCTACGATGGGGCAGAGGTGGACTAGTTGTTAGGTACTTGCCCTCATGATCAGAAACACAGACAAGGAGGTTACCTTTAGGTACTCTTTAGCAAGGTACATTTACAGCATTTAGCAAACGCTCTTATCCAGAGCGATGTCCTGATTACAGGGACAGTCCCCCTGGAGCAACTCAGGGTTAAGGGTCTTGCACAGGGACCTAGTGATGGTAGTGCTAGAGGTGGGATTTGGGCTAGGTAGATTTGGGCTAGGTTGGATGGTAGTGCTAGAGCTGGGACCTCTTGAGCCATTGGCCTATAGGCAAGTACCCTACTACTAGACCACCACCCTTATCCCGCTGCTTCTGCTCCTGGTGTGTGTGTGTGTGAGTGAGTGTGTGTGTGAGTGTGTTCACTACTGTGGATGGATGAACAAAATGCAGAAGACAAATTCACTGCTCACTGCGTGTGAGAGCCAGCACAGGAATTTTTATTGAATTAATTCAGTACTATCAAGAAATAGTCATGCTGGGTACCAGTTACTGAGTTTGTATTATTTTCATCTCTATTGGTTGTTTGAGTCTAACTTACAGAAAACATCAATGCAGCTAAACAGAAGGGTAGAGACAGCAAAGGTCTGTTTTTGTAAAAAAAAAAATGCACTACTTACAGCAAACAGCACTTATATCCAACATGAACAGAAAGGTCTAATGTAACTTCGACTGGTTCGACTTTTTTTCTTTTTTCCTTTTTTTCTTTGGCATAGTAATGTCTGAATTAAAATTTGGCTGGTCACATAAATATTTGATGAACCAGTTCTCCTCTGGCCACTTTTTGTTAGGAGCAAAGAAGGGGTTAGAAATTATTTATGTTCTTCACTCAAGTTAGAAATACTCTCCTTTCCGACAAAAAGAGAAAGCAATTGCTGCTCGTGGGAAAACATATGCAGTTTATTTCTGCTGCTGTCTGTCAGGTCACCCAAATGTCGATGTGAGAGAGAGCAAGAGAGCAAAAGTGGGACTGAATTAGCAAGATGTAGAAAGTAAAATGGAAGGTAGGAGGAGAAGGCACAGAATGGGTGCTTGTTTCATGAATCACGAGCTGAGCCAGTTAGTCATCAGCATAGTGTCACTTCAGGGTGAGGATGATTCACTGGCCCTGCAAAGCAACACTGTAGTCTTGAGCTTCATCTTCCTCATGGCTTCCAAATATTGCTTCAGTTAGCAAAACACAGGCCCATCGCTTTGCCTGTTTGTCCTGAGTGTATCATAGTGGTGGTCACAAATGATAGGAATAACTCACTTGTCATAAAAACAGATTTATGCTTCCTAACCTGAAGGGAGGGGATGTAGCAAATATGTCTCTTCCGTTTATACTCTGTCATCACCATCATCTTGCTATTGGAGCCCTGCAGAGAGCCTTTCTTTTCGAGGTCTCTATGGTTGTCAGCCTGCCAAAAATGAATTTCTTAAGCATTCTCCTTTAGGAGGAAGTAACTGAATCTTTTTAGAACCAGAGAGAGAGAGAGAATAAAGCAAAAACACTTGCGATGGTAGATTTACCACCAAGCCCCTCTCTACCATCTCACTCTGACACACAGTGTATATATAGATCGAACCATTGGGAAGGAAGGGGGATGCTCTGTTTGAACATCATCCAGCATTTTAAGCCACTCTGGCGAGCAGTTATGCAACATTCTTTACATGCCTGTTAGATGGCTGAAGTTTACATTTGCGGCATTTAGCAGACACTCTTATCCAGAGCAACTTCCATGTCCTGATTACAGGGACAGTCTTACAGTGGAGCAACTCAGGGTTAAGGGTGTTGCTCAGGGACCCAGTGGTGGTAATGCTAAAGGTGGGATTCAAACCTAGGACCTTTTAAGCCCATAGGTCCGTAGGGTCTGTAGTACCCTACCACTAGACCTCCTCCACCCCGGAAGTTCTTTCATGAAATACACCAGTGGTTAGGTGGCCCAGCATATCAACTGTCCCCATTTCCCCCAGTCCTCTGCTTCTTCCTCTGCATGTCCTCTCTACCACCTCCATGAACCACCTCTTTGGCCTTCCTCTTTTCCTCTTGCCAAGCAGCTCCAACCTAAACATTCTTCTCCCAATTCTATTGCTTCTGACAATAATTTTGGTGATTTTCAAAGTAAAAACATTGAAACAAAAAAGGTTTATTGCAGATTTCTCAAAGTTTTTTTAGTATCAGTTTTGACACTTCTGTTCTAATCCTTATTTTTACCAGCAAATACAGACAATGCTGATTTCTTCTGCTGGAACAGCTTCTACTTTTCCATTAATTCTTCTGTGACCACATGACGTGTGCTTAGCTTTCTTAGGGGCAGAAGCAGAGAGGAGCACAGGGGTTTGGAGAGTGCTGCAGGACCCAGAGCTCATAAGCTGGAGCTGCCGTATGACACACAGGGGCGACTGAACCAATTACATGCTGCATTAAGGGAATGGATGAGGCTCTTTTTAGCTGAGATTTCATTCAGAGCTTGTTCTACAGGGGTATGTTGCTAAAGTATGTTGCTAAAAATCTAAAGTCCACTGACAGTTAGTGGCGCTAAATGTTGTGGACAAAAGATTTTATTGCGATTATATGGCTGTTTACTGATTTGTTCTGAGATGTATTAAAGATGGAGTAATGGGTTTTAATGTGACATGAACTTTGCCCTGTGGTCTGAAACCATTCACTGACTACATAGTGCACTACATAGTGAGGCGGCCAATTCATAGTGCCGTCTGAATGTGTAGTGAGAATTTTTCGACACTATAAAGGACACTCACAATGCATTGTCAAGCAGACAATAGAAAGGAAAAAACACTCTTTTGTGCTATGGCAGGAAGACAAAAAGAGAAGACATTTGAGCCGTACAAACTGTCTTATAATATTTCTGTTTAACTTTCAATAATATGTAGGTTTTGATCATATTTTTACACTCATTAAAATCTGCATTTATTATTACTATCACTTTCTACTGGTACAAATCTACATCAATCTGGTACTTTTTAATTGTGTAAAAGAATTTAAATAAATATCAGACTTGATTGAGAGACTTGAGTGTTCATTTTGCCAATAAGCCCCTTCCATAGCCTTCTACACAGAATTACATTTACTCAGTAGGAAGGAGTGAATATGTGAGTGATTTCAAACTCACCAATGGTGAAAGGTCAGGATTTCTGTAGTTTTGCATGCTAAACAGAGACACTGATTCAGTTTGTGCCAGCTTATGAAAATTACTGCACTTTTCTTATGCTTCTTTTCATGGCTTAATGGTAAGAAATGAGGATCACAGCATAAATTGCAAATGAGTGTCAATCACATTTATCAGATTAATTCATGCCGGGAGGAATTAGGAATTAGCAGCAGTGGAAATATATTATTGTTTTACTTTTATTGCCCAGGTATCTTTCTTTCCTAAATATTGTCAGTGTATAATGGCATTCTTAAAAAACTGATAAAATACACAGTCAGTTTGATGATCACAGACTGCCACCTGGTGGTACAGAGCTGAGCTGGCCAAGAGAAATCCTTGATTAATTCATTTCCACTGTATCCAGTTTCAGTTCACTTTCAAGTAAGATACTTTAAATATAGTTAAATTATTATGAAATATGAAACTGTTTCTGATAAATTATTTTAGATTAGATAGGTCATTTCAACTGCAGTGACATTATACTTTAAATAAAGATTTTTGCTAAAACGTTTTCCAATGTGATTTTCAAGCTGATTCTTTTTAAAACCAAATTGTATTTTAAAAGCCAATTTTGATCAAATAATGTAATGAGTTGGAAAAAAGGTTTATTAATTAGCTTTGGTATTTGAAGAGGATGAAGAATGGAAAGGCTGTTGGACCGGATGACATATCAGTGGAAGCATGGAGATGTTTAGGGGAGATGGCAGTTGAGTTTCTGACCAGATTGTTTAACACAATCTTGGCAAGTGAGAAGATGCCTGAGGAGTGGAGACGAAGTGTACTGGTACCGATCTTCAAGAATAAGGGTGATGCACAGAGCTGTAGTAACTATAGAGGGATAAAGTTGATCAGCCACACCATGAAGTTCTGGGAAAGAGTAATGGAAGCTCGGTTAAGAAAAGAGGTGAGGATCAGTGAACAGCAGTATGGTTTTATGCCAAGAAAGTGCACCACAGATGCAATGTTTGCTCTGAGGGTGTTGATGGAGAAGTACAGAGAAGGTCAGAAGGAGCTGCATTGTGCCTTTGTGGATTTGGAGAAAGCATATGACAGGGTGCCTGGAGAGGAGTTGTGGTTTTGTATGAGGAAGTCTGGTGTTACAGAGAAGTATGTGAGAGTAGTTCAGGATATGTATGATGACAGTGTAACAGTGGTGAGATCTGCAGTGGGAGTGACGGATGCATTTAAGGTAGATGTTGGATTACATCAAGGATCAGCACTGAGCCCATTCTTGTTTGCAATAGTAATGGACAGGTTGACGGACAAGGTTAGACAGGAGTCTCCGTGGACGATGATGTTTGCTGATGATATTGTGATCCGTAGTGAGAGTAGGGAGCAGCTTGAGGAGAACCTGGAGAGATGGAGATATGCTCTTGAGAGGAGAGGAATGAAAGTGAGTAGGGCAAAGACAGAATACATGAGTGTGAATGAAAGGGAGGAAAGTGGCGTGGTTAGGATGCAGGGAGTGGAGGTAACAAAGGTGGAGGAGTTTAAATACTTGGGATCAACAGTTCAGTGTAACGGCGAGTGTGGAAGAGAGGTGAAGAAGAGAGTGCAGGCTGGTTGGAATGGGTGGAGAAGAGTGGCTGGAGTGATTTGTGACAGACGCGTACCAGCTAGAGTAAAAGGGAAGGTTTACACGACAGTAGTGAGACCAGCTATGTTGTATGGGTTGGAGACAGTGGCACTGACGAAAAGGCAGGAGGCGGAGCTGGAGGTGTCAGAGTTAAAGATGCTGAGATTTTCATTGGGTGTGACGAGGATGGACAGGATTAGAAATGAGTATATTAGAGGGACAGCTCAGGTTAGACGTCTTGGAAACAGGGTTAGAGAAGCAAGGTTGCGTTGGTTTGGACATGTGCAGAGAAGAGATGAGGAATATATTGGAAGGAGGATGTTGAAGATGGAGCTGCCAGGAAAGAGGAGAAGAGGAACACCAAAGAGGAGGTTTATGGACGTGGTGAGAGAGGACATGCAGGTGGTCGGTTTGAAGCAGGAAGATGCAAAATACAGGAAGAAATGGAGACAGTTGATCCGCTGTGGCGACCCCTAAACGGGAGCAGCCGAAAGAAAAAGAAGAAGAAGAAGAAGAATTAGCTTTGGTATTAAATGAACAAACAAATTAATACAAGTAATAAATTAGCATAATTAAAATAAAGTTCATCCATGTTATCTATGGATATCCAATTAATCCAGTTAATGAACCTGTCAATTACAAAGTTAATCCATCTTTACATTATTAAAGTTTACACCACAATGCTCTTCTCATTGATCATCCCAAAAAAAAAAAAGAGCTGGACCAATCCAATCCTATAAAGAACGGACTGAAAAGCACTACTCATTGTTTATAAATCCTGTTTGGGCCCAAAATGTATCTGTGAATTGCTTGCAGAAAAACACCCTGGACAGGTCGCTGGTTACTGGTTTTAAAAACAATTTAAAAACTGCTTTGCTTCTGCCTAGTTATTCAGTAACAACGTTTTTACTTTCATTAAACTTAAAGCTTATCTTAATTTTGTTTTTGCAATGCAGAAAAAAAAATGTAATTCTATTTATTTATTTATGACTTTTAAAAAACATCTTTACAGGCCTTACAACTGTTGTACTGAATGTGTGATCACATACTGAAATGGAGACATAGCTTGATACTAATATTGAAATACTATATTGAAATACTTAAAAAGTTTCTTATCCACAAACGTTTTCAACCCATCTTAGGAGAAAGAGAAAGGGGTGGTTTTGCCTGTTTGTATTGTATTCATTTCTGCAATAAGTAGATTTAAATGAAGGATTCTATGCTTGCCACAGCAAAATCTGATTATCCTGTGGTTCTGATTCTGGGCAAATGTCTTCTTGTATTTGAAAGATTTTGACTCTGTTTTAATAGATAGATATTTTAAAATCCACTTGGAAATGCCAATGATCATCCGATTGCTAGACTTGCAAGGTTCCTGAAGTCGTTAGATTTTACATGCGTCTTTGATGGACTGGCAAATTAACCAATGTTCACCCAACTTTTGCCCAGTAAGTACTGGGGCAGGCTCCAGGGACCCAAGCTGGAAACGCATCTTGCTATTTATAAAACACATATGAGAAAATTATTTCTTAATTTCTTATTAATAATGGAAACTTTTTCTAACTTGATTCACACTCATTGATACCCTTGATCAGTTGCTGAATGCCAGCATTTATCTTCAGAGCCCTTCAGTCTTATGATGAAGAACAGACGTTTTGATTCCTCTGTGCTTAATATTCGCAGACCTACACTTTCTCTGACCTTACATTTCTTGTCAAGGTCATTGAAAAGTAGTCTCCACCCCACAGTTGATTACTTCAGTTAATCATTCAAAAAATTATCTAAAAGCATACTATCATAATGAAACTGCCTTCTTGATCAGTCAAAGCCCTAACACAGCGTTTTCCCTTTTTCATAAATGATCTGAGAGTTAGCAGAGATGCTTGTTCAATCGCTTATAAAATTCTACTTACCAACTCCAATACTATGTGGCTTATTGGCTGAGATGGACTTTTATTTTAAGTAGCCATGACTGCTGTGTTGCATTGGTCTTAAAGTATTGGTATACTTTAACCGGTGGGATCCCTTAAAGATTTTGGACCTTTGCATTTCAACACCATATGCTTCCACTTCCTGGCATAATTAAGAAACCTAGCCCTGCTTTTAATAGCACAGATAGCCAGCTCTATATGCCTTTAAAAGTGAATGTTCACAAGTTCAGCTTACACTCTGATTGTCTAGATGCATAAACAATTTAATGACTAACCATTTTCCAACGGATAAAACCTGCACATGCCTTTGTCAAATCTACTCTCTGCTCAACCTTAAAGCTCCATTATACGCCTGCAATGCAATCAGAACGCAGCAGCTACCGTCCTGACCTGCAAGAAAAAGAGTGATTACATTCACTCTTCCCTCCCTACAGTGATTGTCTTTCAGAAATGATTTAAAAATGATCTTATTGGTTTCTAAATATCTCAAAGCCCTTGCATCTTATTGATGTTTTTAATGTGATGGACTCCAAATAGGGCCATCAGATCACAGTTTCTCCTTTTTTCCTTTTTTTAAATCATGCTGATATTATTATATCACATACATATATTGCTAAGAATATGGCACTAGACATATCTTACAAGACTTGCTCATTAGTGCCCTGAAAAATTACCCTTCTTTGCCATATCTGTGCTTAGTTTTAGTTTAAATTTGGATGGGTAATTTTTTACACATTTGTATAGCGCCATCAAGTGGCTAGTTAGAGTTATGACAGCAAAACCTTTATTGAGCTCAGCTGTATCTGAAACAAAACCATATTAATCAGGCCTGTTACGCTAGAAAACTAATAACAATAATAATAATAATAATAATAATAACAGTAATGTTGTATAATAATACATTATTGCTGTTATTTAAATATAGTAAAAAATAAATAAAAATAAGACTAACAGACACTTGCCTCCATATTCTCATCTCAATCCTCTTTAAAAAATAATCCACTGAAAGCGCCAGTTTAAGAACTTATAATCACTGTGCAGAAAGCATCTCTAGGTTCTAAGCAGAATTTTTTTCTTTGAAGTTCTGTGAGGGGCTGTCAAGGCACCATTCTGCATTTTACTAGAGTTAATCCAGAGTACAGTGACAGGAGCATAATCCATATCAAAACATTAGAGCTTCTTATGTTAAATCTTAGCTCTTGGTGTACCCAGAAAGAATTCAGATCTGCTAATTTGTACGGCTGTGAAGCACTGCATGCGACAGAACGTACACACTTACTGAAGCTCAGTGAATTCAGGTTTGTTGAGGGTGGTGTGGGGGGTCGCCAGTGTCACGGGGTGCTCTCGTGTTTTTAAAACCCCTGGATCAGTCCTTTTTAGTCAGGTTGTAATAGGAGTCACATTCGACTCATGGTCTCTACAGTGAGTTCAAAACAGATCTAATTCCTTTCTCTTTGTTTGAGATGGACGGCTGTCCACCACCAGTGTTGTGGATGGTTTGGTTGTTTCCTGAGAGCGAGTCCATCGATCTCCGTGAGGGTCTCCTGAGTTCCTAGGCCAGCTACTACACCGAGTCGACAAAACTACAATCATCTTATTTTTCTCCCGACCTGAACTTCAGATCAGCTCCATTAGACTGGCCCTTCTGTAGGAGCTGCTGCCACGAAGATTAAAGCTTCCCTCACTCAAACAGAGCTTCCACCATTAGATCATGAACCTCCAGTTACAGTCACCAGTGGATTCTTTTACTTTTACTGTAACTCATATTTACTGGAAATGATAACTATACAGGGTTTTTCATTTTCTTTCTTTCCTTCCTTTTATTTCTGGTGTCAACCAAAGGAGGATGGGATCCCTTTGGGTCTTGGTTTCTCCCAAGGTTTCTTCCTCATGTTTGGGGCAGTTTTTCCTTGCCTCTGTTGCCCTCGGCTTAGCCAACTGGGGCTCGGACCCGGATTCTGTAAAGCTAATTTGTAACAACAGTTGTAAAAAGTGCGATATAAATAAAGTTGACTTGAAGCATTTTCATCACACTTTCCTCAGGACTCCTGCTCTTTATGCATTCACGTTTAACCCTCAAAACCGCAATGTAACAAACCAGCCAGTCCAGCTTTGTGTATGAGTGCTGCAGTACATCAACCCCCTTTTGGTTTATTTAAAATGCTTCAAATACAGCTGTGGAGCAAGGACTCAATAGGCCATCCCCTTCTAAATTACAGTCATGCAGCAGCATAACATTGCTCACAAAGTGATCACTTGTCAACACAGCACACTCTGAACCACTACCAAATGCAGCCTCTGCTTTTAACCCATTCACATCCTGCAGCAGGGGTAGTCATACCCAGCACCCGAGGAGCAGTGATGGGGACGGTCACTTGCTCAAAGGCAAACCTACTGGTCTGGGATTCGAACCCTCAACCTTCTGGTCCCAAGGGCTAGATAAAAATCCATCACTGACATTTGGCATTTAAAGAAATTAAACATAGATCATCTCATGCCTAGAAAAAGCGATGAGAAACAGCTTCAAAATGCTTTCCATGAACAAAGAAAAAGCCCCAAAGAAGCATCGTTCTTATCCTGCTGAAAAAGGGCAATGAAGCAGAGGACTCAGCTGAACAGGACAGTTGAGTCAGTGTTCCTGAACAGTTAAGCCTAACAGCCCAAAGGAAGGCTCGCCCCAGGTGTGCAGGCAGGCCCTCAGCTGGGTGTCACGGCTGGGAACCGGCGAGTGGATGTGATTTGGAGGAATATTCCATTTGTAGCGATGCGGGGGGGGCACGGATTTAATCGATCAAATTGAAAGATAGGTGCCTTTATTTATATGCAAGAGCTGAAAAATACATCTTCAGATTGAGAACGTTCAAACTGTCTCATGTAAAATGTCCAAAATATGAGTGTTCGTCAGTGAATCGGTGAATTTAATTGTACCCGGCGAGTGCGGGGCACTTGGTGGCGCCCACAACCTGTGTGAGGAGAGAGAGAGAGAGAGAGAGAGAGACTCACTCTCACTGCTGGCCGGTGCCTGAAAGATGGACTAGCTCACGTTAGTGTAATGAGTCGTTTTGAGTTGGGCTCAGGCTGCGTTTAACAAAGAAAAGCGCCGCTGGCTTTGTGGAGAAGGGTCGGGCGTTGGCAAGATGCGATGGCGGTGCACACGGCCGAGCAGAAGTAGACAGTGAACGGATGCTCCGAGCGCCTCTGCCCCTGCACTGCACCGCGATTCTCTAAGGCTTTGGAAAGACTGGACCATGGCGGCGGTGACGAGCCCGGAGTCCACCCCTCAGCCCCGGGTCTACTTTCAAACGCCAGCCGGCGCCGAAGAAGAAGTCCCGCAGAAACAGGGCCGAGTGACCGTGAAATACGACAGGAAGGAGCTGAGGCGGCGGCTGAACCTGGAGGAGTGGATAGTCAGCCAGTTAATGACTTTGTACGACTGCGAGGTAGGGCTGGATTCACCTCCTCTACATGGACAGTGTCGGAGAGTCCTTTGTTGTGTGTGGGGAGCGCTGTCAGTCGTTTCTGTCCCCATTTGTACCATTGCCATGTTCACCGTCCTCGTTAAAGAGCAGCTTTGACCGCCTTACGCTGCTCGTTAACGTGTGTGCGGTTTTGTTAAGCCCACACTGACAGAGCTGTGGGTTCCTGCTGTGGGTTCCTGCTGTGGGTTCCTACATGGAAGGGCGTGGCGAGACTCAACTACAGACAAAGCCGCACAACAAAGGTGACCAGGCAGGTGATGGAGGACAATAGAGGCCCGTGAACCTTTCTAGAGAAATATCAGATAGACATCACTCACTGTATCTTTTCCTTTCACGCCTCGATTCCTGTAGCCCAGTTTCTTCCAGTCTACAATCTAATGCAGTCTGACAGGAGCTTTCTCTGCCTCCAGAAATGCGTGTCTTGATGTAAATATCTTCTAAATGGCCATTTGGCCCTCAAGGTTTATGCTGCTGTGCGTACGTGTGGTTTAACAATCCTTTTGTGCACCCCTTTTTTGTCTTGTCCTCAGAGATCCCCCGTTTAGTCACAGAGATGACATCATCTGTCCAGACATGGAAAGCATGCTGTAGTTAGTGAAGCTCCTGGGCCACCGACACTGACCCAAATTACAGTCTCAGTCTAAATAAGTTGAGAATGAAGGCTTATCTGTGTTAAGGCGAGCAGGTTTCATAGATCTGTGTCTTGGTGCTTTATTCACAAGGCAGGTGCTTCTGGATACCTGTCTCAGGTGAGAACCAGACCTTTTGCTGTGTAAGTCAGCGCCTGTGGAGGTTCTGCATGTTGCCGGCTTGTTTAATCTGACAGGGAGGCTTCACAACCACCTGGTGTGTTTCGTAATAGCTTTTTCAACTGAGCCTTAAAAGCATACACCTTTAGATTTATTATCAACATGCGAAACGTCAGACGTGTGTATATTAATACAAAAAAGAACCTGGCCGTGAAATTGCTCCACTGCTAAAAATGTTTGTTCTCCAGCTCGGTCAGACTTTTGCACATAAGCCACATTACAGCAGCCCACGGCACAAATGGAAGTCAAATGCAGCCTACCGTAAAGAATAACAGCGTATGACAAACCAGTCATTTGCTGTGAATTCTGACCTTAATTGGTCCAAAATCCTGTTTTTTTTTCATCTTAATAGTCTGTAAGAAGGCTCAGCTTATAGCTGAGGTCTTTGGCCTGCAATTCTTCCATATTAGTGCAATAGCCTGGAGAATGACTCTGATGCCCTTTTTTATGATACAGCAGATTAAATGCCCTAAAATAAAGAAAATATGATTGTGGTGTTCTGCTTTATACTTTTACCAGGGAGCTATGAGCCATGTGGTTTTTAATGACTTGTAACTGTATAGCTAATCTAGGCTGGGGTAATGTACCCTAGTGTGATTTATTAAAATGTTCCAATATGTATGAAGCGTTTAGCCCCTACACTAACAGCCCCATAAATAAGGTTTAGGGCTATTGATTGAGGATGAAAGACTGACTTTTGTACAGAGCAGTAGAAGTGTAAATGGTATTGTCTCTGCTCTCTGCTCCAGTGAGCTTTGTGCAGCCCTGGGCAACATAGGCCAACTCAGTGTAATGTTGCCGCAGAGCAATATGGGTCAGTGTGAATTCTTTCATAACTCAGGCCTGCTCCCAAACTGTCACAGTTCTGCTTGCTCAGTGGCTGAAACTGCACAGATGCATGTACATACTCATGTTAAATACAAGACACAATAACTGCTCCACAGCTCTTCCTCAGCCAGTTCGCTGATTTAAGCCTGGGTGATAAAACAAAAATGATAAATATTAACAACTAACAAAGATTGCACTGTTCTTTTCCACATTGTTGCAAAAGCACAAACTTTGAACAATTGTTTTTTTTTTTGTTGTAAAAATAGTGGATTGTAGTAGAGGTTGTTAGCTAATTTTTTTTTTCTATTTTTGAGTTGTGATTATATAGATGAAAAAGGAAAACAAGGTTTTTTGTTTTTTTAAACCTACTCACCTAAAATGTCTAATAGCATTCTGAGTTTTCCATTCAAATGTAATGCGTTGCGACAGAATAAGCTTTTAGGAAGAAACACTTCATACTAAAAAGTTGTGTATTAGGATATTTTATCATTATAATTGATCATTTAAAAATAAAGAAAGATATTTTGGTCATATCACCCAGCCATATGCCAAACTAGCTTTGCAGTACCAATAGCCCGGTAGAGACATGGTTAGCAAGGCTGGTTTAAAACCAGGAGCAATGACAGCTGTCCTTGAAAGCTGTGAGTTTCAGAAGCAGAGGGAGAGGAAGTGGCACAGATTTGAAAGAGCATGCTGATTCAAAAGTGAGAGTGAAAGGCAAAAATGGAGGAAATGGTGAATGAATAGTGCCTTCAGTCACATGCACTGGATCTGTGGCGTCGGCGTCATGCCTACACCATTCCCATCTGAAGAAAGTTTCTTTGTGCCATTACAAAATCTGAGAAAGTGATTTTAGGCTGGGTTAGGAGAAAGGAGGAACCACACTGAACACATTGTGTTCTTTGTGTGTTGACAGGACGTGAACGAGAGTTATCGACTCCCTCACGCACACACACCCAAGGGGTTAGCACATCCTGTTGTGTCGAGGGACAGGGAGGAAACTAGGGACAAAGACCTCCGAGAATCTCCTCAGTCACGGATATGAAGACAATAGTCTAAATCCAGTTTTGTCCGTCAACATCTGCTAATGCACTCCCATGAACATGGGGGGATTCTTCATGCTGCACATGATTTTTGAACCTCAAAGTTATATTTTAGAACCTTTAAAATGTATATTTGTAGTGATTACTCATAAGCCATTTGTAAATATCTATAACCAAAGATTTGCTTTATTAAATAAATTTGGCTACTTCTGAATACTTGACACTAATCTTGTAATATGATCTTTGTAATTAAATCATTTCAAGGACTTTTTAAGGAGATTACTTTAACTTAAAACAATGTAACAAAATCTACATAGTCGAAACAAAGAAAATAGATAAACAATTCTGTGAAAAAAATTGAATAATTAGCTAGAATTAATTGGGTAATCAAGAACAGCATGCAAAGTTTGAGGAAATATATAAATAAATATAGTCCCAAATTAATTTTTTTATGCTATGCACTGAAAACATTTGGATTTTAGATCAAAAGATGAATAAAAGGTAAGAAGGTCAGATTTTCAGTTTTTATTTCCTGGTTTTTACATCTAGATATGTTAAATTACGAGTTTACAAAGTTACACTTAACACACAGTTCCATATCTGTTGCTTGCATCCACCCAACATCATCTTTGGTTAAGGTTTTCTGGGCTTTTTCCACAGCATCTTTCAGCTTGTATGTTTTGGCTTGTGAGTATATTCTTTCACCATCAATTTTATAGAGGTTCATCTTGGTCTCGCCATTACAAAAACTAATATAATATAATATAATATAGGGATAATGTTCCCCCTCTGCTTTACACTGCTAAGTCTGCAAGGTAACACATGCATGCTATTGCTGCATGTTCAGTCCTGAGTTCATGTCTTAGCTGAGCAACCCAGTGGCTACAACCTGGCTGCTTCTCATTCCACCCATTATATAGTCCTGAACAAATCCTGCAAAGAGGAAATCTTAGTGGTGAATGAGAGAGAACGGAGATAAATACAAAACAAAGATACTCCTAGCAATTTATGAAGGAACCTTCTTCAGTTTTGAAATGTAGGAAACATTACATTAAAAACCATTAATAAATCCCATCGGCTGTTAATAGTTATGATACTTAAGCTAGCCTTTGGAGTTTGTCTTTCTAATAATCACCCGATTTTATAATATATCAGTAATTACTCTCTATAACTGTAACTGTAAAAGTCACTTGTTTGTATCCTGATTACATGATTCTGTTATAAGGTACGAACTGTCTCGATGTTAACGTACTGGCTCGATGTTGGCGCACTGATGGTACCAGTATGCCCTGAGAAGGTTATCGTGACATAATACATTGCTTTGATCTTTATCTCAGAATATTTTCCTTTGTACAGATTATTTTCCTTTCTTTGTTACCATGTACCATGTTACCATTGCCTTTGTCCAGAGTTTTGTGTTTAGTTTAGCCTCTTGTTTTGTGTGTATTGCAGGAAGATGAAGTCCCGGAGTTAGAGATTGATGTGGACGAGCTGCTGGATCTCTCCAGTGATGTAGAGAGAGCCATCCGAGTGAAGGTTCATCCCATATTCTGTTCTTTCTTTTACTTAAAGATCTTGGTGAAAGTGGAAACCAGTATTTTTGTGATGTAAATAATACATGTTCCAGAGAAGAATGCAATACCTTTCTGAAAAAATACCTTTCTGAAAAAATACCTTTTGAAACCTTTCAAAATTTCATAAATGTCTTTTATTCCTAGTACATTGTGTATTGTTGTAAATATTTTCCACCAACAGAGTTGATCGGATTTTGTCAATATTTGTATTAGAGTATATAATGATCTTAACAAATGTGCTTGTTTTCCAGATGCTGCTTGTTGACTGTTATAAGCCCAACGATGTAAGTCCGAAGGTCCAAAGAGCAGTCATCAGTTTAGTTTTTAACTTGATTTCTCTCTGATTTAATGTTTGATCAACCCTGGCTTTTTAATTAATTCACACTGATGCGATTTTTTTAATGAATGAATAATTATTGTGACACTGACTTCAAATAATAATAATGTGGCTGAAATACATTCACAGTCTGCGCTGAGTAAAATTTGCAAAATCATTAAAAAGAGATCCTCGTTCATTCAGACTGTTGTTTCTTCAAGGACTTTGTGGCTGCGCTACTGGAGAAAGTGAGAGGCATGCAGAAGCTCAGCACTCCACAGAAGAAGGGAGATCTCACTCCATGAACTCCACCAGCTCTTCCCACCCTTAACCCTGTTACTCCAACCTTGAGAGGTGGAGGCGGGTAAACAGACCCAACCACTACACCACAGTGTCTGTTTATGAAGACGAGGCGAGGAGTTCAGGCAGGCCAATCTCAGCTGCAGGTTAACCACCCCAACTGTCTTACTTTGTTTCAGCACCGTTTTCTCAATATATTATTCATGTAGAGAGTGTGGTAGTGTCCTTTTTAGCTTAAAGGTAAGGGAGAAGAAATGTGGAATGGTTGGTGTTATTCAGCTCTGTACGCTAAAACATTTAAGTGCCATAACACATGGCTTGGTGCATCTGTAATTGAGTAGAAAAATAGACTGCCTTTTTTTTTTTAACCTCTTTTGTCCATGTAGTTTTCACTTAATGTCTTTTTTAAGTATAGGAACAAGTAACACTTTTCATAATGGGCCAGAGTGGGCAGAGGCAGCTATTAGAGACAATGAAGTGAATGGTATTGTTATAACTTTGAAGTGTCTTAGATTGAGGTATTTTGATGTGGAATTGGGGAACAAGGAAGTTGGGGAACTTGCGTGTTTTGAATCATTCATTCAGTAGACTTGTTAGGGTTTATCCTTCCAGCTCTGTGCTTAACGCGTTAGGTTCTGATTGCTCAGAATCAGAATGCTTAATACAGAAGGATGTTATCTAGAAGAAACAGTTTGTAGCAATATCGTGAGAGTGAATTTGCCAGTTTTGTTACATTCTGACCAGATTTTTCTAAACATCTACGGTGATGATGGACTTTGAGGAAGACTACAACGAAGCCAGAGTTTTTAAACTTTGACGCTAGTGTGTGGTGTAGGCCTAGCTCTATCAAAAATTTCAATGTCCAAAGTTTTTTTTGTACATAAAACTTTTATTCACCTTTAGTGGCTCAAAATGAACTTTCTGACAAAAAGAGAAAGTAACCTCAGCCCGTCTGCTGGAATGAAAAACTGTACTGTATGCACTCTCACAACCAATTCTGTGTAGTAAGGTTCTTAAGAAAATAAAGAATGGTGCTAAAACATGCTGGGTCCAAAGAATTGTTTGTATTTAGATGTTTTTGGGGGGAGTACAGGTATGCCTTTAAGTGATTATTTCATATCTAAAACATGGTCAACTACTGAAGAAAAAGAAAATCCTCAAAACTGCCACGAGCTCCAGAGCAGCAATGAAGAATCCACCAGCTTCTGAGGTTTTTCAGACTAAAGGGAGGCTGTTGATCTTACAGCACACTGTTTCTGACAAGTTAAGACTTACAGGCAAATGTATCTGTCACTATAAATCTGATCTTCTTTCAATGCTCAGCAGCTCCACTTCAAAGATGAGTGTGGCTCC
The DNA here is from genome assembly GCA_017165825.1 of Hepsetus odoe. Lineage (NCBI taxonomy): Eukaryota > Metazoa > Chordata > Actinopteri > Characiformes > Hepsetidae > Hepsetus > Hepsetus odoe. The sequence continues at coordinate 12,403,496 of CM029381.1, read as the reverse complement.
ACCTAGAGGAAAAAAGTACAAACCACTCAAATCGAAACCGAGTTTCTGGCAGAGAAATGGCCCCCTCATGGCATTTAATGAGAGTCTAGTAAATTAGTAAAAGAGATTCAGTCCTACTCAGATTGACCTGTGAAATGCTTCATGGAAAATCCTTTACAGGCTTAGCATGGGTTTACAAAAGTTTGTTACTATATTTTGCCAAACTTGACAATACAGACTTTGATTAAAAAATAAATAAATAAAACCTGTCAAATTAATAAATGAACACTGAATACGTCTCAGAGTACATACCTGGAATTTTGGGTGGCGCGCCTCTATCACCATAACCTAACAATGAGATCAAAACTCTTATTAAAAGTATGAAATGAATAAGCAACTTAATAAACATTGCAGTTGAAGCCAGCAATAAATCTATGTCCACAAAACAGCCCTGTGAACAAAACTAATCAGCCAAAAACATTAAAAGCACATTTTTTTCACCACATGTAGGAATATCTTGTTACTATTGCACTTGTTATGGGGTAGGATATATTCAGCTTAGTTTAAGTTGAGGCATCTGAAACAGGAAAATGGTGAAGGATTTGAGTGACAATGGTGAAAGTGACTGACTGTCATTAAGAAACAGCACAGCACACGAAACGCTTCGTCTGCATTTCACCCATACACTCACGTGCAGCAGGAGGGAGCTATTTAAAGCTACCCGGGGAGCAGAGATGGGGATGGTACCTTGCTCAAGGGTACCTCAGCGCAACCTACTGGTCTGGGATTCAAGACACTGTTTTTCATAAATACATGCAAAGGAGCCACAGCTGTATACTTAATGGCTTAATACTAATAAAAGTAAATAAAATGAAATAAGATAAAAATAACTTTAGCAGCTCTTCAGTAATGCCACCCAGACGTGTATTTCCATGCTTGGATTTGTACATATTATAGTCACTACTCACACTTAATTCTACAATATCTATCAAGATACTGGTTTTCTAGATGAGATAAGGTTTTCTAGAGCCTCATTGCTGGACTTCTGTCATCACATACCAATTACAATTTTCACTGTTAAACACATTATATCAGTCCAGACAAGATGGTCTGTGACGGAAAGGAATGAAAACGCAGAGTAATTTAACTCCCAATCTTACTCACCCAGTTCAGATGGAATCACCAGCTTCCTCTTTTCTCCTTCACACATTCTGGAGAGAAAGACGGGAGCATGTTCAGAGCTCTTTTGTACTGTATTGTGAACACTCCCAGCACCTCTACTGTCAAGTTTTCATGGGGCTTGGACAAACTGTCACCTGAAATAAAGTAATCTTCTAAACAAGTCTCACAGCTCAACCTCCACACACTTCAAATTAATCTCACCCTAGAAGACCCTGGTCCCAGCCTTTAATAACCTGCCCGGTCCCCAGGGTGAAGGTGAAGGGCTGATTCCTCGGGATGCTACTGTCAAATTCGGTCCCGTCCTCCAGCTTTCCCTTCAGGAAAACAAGGACAGTGTCAAGTGAAGGCAAGAGAGAAGATTATTGAAACTAAATTGAAAAGCACACTTGACACCTACGGTGTAGTGCATGTTCAATACATCCCCTTTGCGGGACTTGATGGGACAGTTGTCCACTCTTTTCTTGATCCCGATCTGAAGCTTCTTCTTCTCGGCTGCATGGACCACCTCGGTGAGGAGGGACATCAGGGTAACAGCGAGCAACAGATACAGCCTCATATCTGAGGACAGGACAGGGAAGGGAAGGTGACATTAGAAGTTACTCTTCGAGGAGAGGATCCAGCTCTGCTCCTTACAGCAGCTGATGAATTGAAACACGTTCACTGAGCTCAGCATGCATCAGCAGCTGCTTCGAGGAAGAAAGGCTGAGTGTGGAGGCCCAACAGGGCAAAGGACACCAGCAGCTCAAATAAAGCAAACTAACGAGCCAAACCGAGGCTAAACCACAAAAACACACAGCCTGGCCAGCTCGGGCATCAGAGAACCTCCTAAATGTACAGAGAAAACGAAAATGGAAAGTTATTCTCTGAGAAAGGAAATAAATAAATGAATGAATCGATCAATAAATCCTGGCTCGCCAGACATTGACCCACTTAGCAGCGAGCTAAGCGACACTAAAGCACATTTCCACACTCATTGGTTACTCTTTATCATTCGCTTACAACAAAGTGTCCTCGGCTGAAGCAGCTTATCTCTAAAAACTGATACTTTTGTTGCGGAGACGGAAACCATCTGTCCGGACAACGAGCTGAGCTGCACAGGCCAGCCTGAGCTGAGCCCTCCAACCTCGCCTTTCAGCCAAAGACTCGTGGAAGATGTGAGGGGAAAATGATATTTATGATTTTCACATTACCTTCAGAGTAAACGAGAACAGTGTCCTCAGTTCTGAGCAGGACTGAATGGGGAACGAACAGGCGTGAATCCAGCAGCAACAATAAAAATAAAAAAGCCAGTCCAGGCCTTTAAAAAGCAAAACCTGTACATCTGAAAACACAGCAAGATTTTTACACCTTTAAATAAAGCTGAGACTCTTAAAACCACTTTAATAAGCTACATTTGCTGTAACTGTAATAATAGATTGGTGGAAAGCTTTGTGTCATTTTGTTAAAGCAGCGTGACTTTATAATGTTGATACAACGTTTATAGATTTCTTTATATATCGACACGAAAATGTTTGCTGAGCAAGATAAAAATTTATTTCTTATCACAACATAGGCTCAATCGTGTTTGAGGTTTTAGGACTTTTATTATGACGAGTTTTATTTTATAGGGTTTGGTGTTGTCGCTGCTTGTTCACTCCAAGCAGAGCCTGTATGCAGTCGGCAGGGGGCGCCACACGTTCGTTTACTCAAAGCATGATCCAGTCCCTGAAATGTCTGGCCCAAAAAAAAAGAAATAAATATCGAAATAAAAATCTAACAAAAATAACAACAACAATAATAATAATATAAGTTATTGTTGTTTGCATAAACTAATAAAAACTAATAATTGTTGCCATTTTAGTTTCCAGTAAACACTGTTTACTTTTTCACTGTTATGGACTGTGTGTATTACTGAGTATTAATATTGTTCTGTAAAAAAAGTAACCTATAACTCACTCACTCACTCACTCATTTTCTGAGCTGCTTGTCCTGATTAATGTCACAGACAGTGCTGGAGCTTATCGTAGCTCTCACTGGGGGAAAGGCAGGACAGGTATATGTCGCAGGGCAGAAATACAGACACAATACAACACACTGAGACACACACTCACACCTAAGGGTTATCATCACCAACCATCCCCGGACCGTCCTGTCTGGGAATCTATCCCAGGACCTTCTTGCTGTAAGGCGACAGCCCAGCACCACCGAAATGTAACCTTTGGAGTGAATATTTCAATGTTTTTCACATTAATTTTCTTGATGATGATTATTTAAATCATTTGTGTCGTGTGGTCGATTGTCTAGGTGAGATGTCTCCTCTACATTTAAGAAGTTATATTGTATCGCGTTGGCTTTAAAAGTGTGGCAGCTGGCAAGAGGGCAAGCCGACAGAGGCAGTGTGATGCAATGGACAATGTTCTGCTGGGAAACCTTGGGTTGGAACAATTGTTGTGCATGATGGTTTAACACATACCTCCTACCTTAACAGTGCTGGCGATCAAGTACACCCCTTCTTGGCAACGCTATTGCATAATGGCAATAAGTGTTAGAAGGAAAGTGCGCCCGTTCACACCGCACGCAGTGTTGAGGAGCGGTTTGAGGAACATGAAAATATCTAGGTGTTTACTCGGCCTCTAAATTACCCAGATCTCCAGCCTCTGTGGGATGTGCTGGAGAAACTAGTCAGAGCTGGTGCTACATACTACAGCGTGTCAGCACGAGTGGGCCTACACAATATGAGGCAGGTGTAATGTTAAGGTGTACCTGGCACAGTGCTGTGAACTGACACTCATTGTCCAGTTTATTGATTAAATGTATAATCTAAAAAGTTTTCACTTGCAATGCAAGTTTTCATACGCTGTGTTTAGGGCATCCTTTTGAAATATATTATAGCTTGGAAACATCGGCTGTTGCCTTTTATACAAGGCAATGAATGTTGGAAACCCAGATTACTCTCAGATACAGACAAAGGAAAAAAACATTCATTTTCTCATTAAGATGATTAACACCCACAGTTATGACAAAGTACTCCATCTGCTGTCTATTTTTATCATATTAAGACTTTAAAACACACTCCACATATGTGGAACGAATATCAGGCTTATGTTCACCAGGCCTCGTTTGCGTTCACATTGCAGATTGATGGCAAAATTGACAAGCTAACTGTATTGTTCATAAGGATTTTTAAAAATGTATAAATAAATTAGACCCGTGCTCCAGAGTCTGAGTCTCTGTATGTATGTGTGTTTAAGCTGTGCCTGCTCTCAGTGACAGGCATAAGGCTGCCATCAGCAGCCCGATAAGCCATGCTCATGGCTGCTCCTAAGGGGACGGAGAGTACAGCTCTGATCCTGAGTCACAGGACAGTCAGTCATACAGTGCCCGTCTCCTTCTTCTGGTGGACACACTAAATGAACTTGTCTGGTCAAATGTCTCCTTTGTTGCTCCTAGTAAGTTGAATTACTAAACCCAACACAAGCTAAAAAACCTGACCCTTGCTCCAATATTGACCAAAAACCTCCCCATCATTTGCTTCCAAAGACTGCAGCATATCTTTTAAAGGTGTCAGTACACACACCCTTCTCCATCTCATGTCACACCGTACCCCTCAGTTTGAGTCGAAGATATTGGGCAATTTTTACCCCATTTTGGTTTGTTGCAGGAATTCATTGCCGCCCATACTGCTATCTGCCACACCGCTATCGATTCAGCTAAAGAGTTCAATTAAAATGGTTGCGATTATTAATAAGGAGCAGCATTAATGTTTAATTTGACCATGTGGGCTGTGATACAGGTAGTCCTTTGAAAGCCTGTCCATTATGTTAACTACTTCTATGCTCCTGAAATGAAGCAGGACCATTCCAAGAAGACATATGTCATAGATCTGGACTGCACACAGTGATGGGTCTAAGCTTGCTTTATAATTCCTCATGTGAGTTCTGTACAGGCTGTTTCAGCAGAACAGGCAGACATGTTTTCTGCCTGACACTGACATCTTCCTAAGGTTGCAGATATTGTGTTAACTGTTTTGTGATTCAGCGCTTGTCAACATTAGACTGAAGAGGCCTGGGGATAACAAGGGAGTATTGTATCCTGTGATTATGATGGGGATCATGATGATGTATTATTCTGTAATACTTATCCCAAACAGCTACAAGAGCAGGTCTAGAAAGATGACCCTCATGGCACTCCAGCAGATCTTGTGGCAAATGGCTAATTAAGTAATGGAGTAGGACATGCTGTGAATCTTAATGATGAGAGCTCTCTTGGGTAGGGAGGATTGCGTTGTATTACATGAAATATGAGGAAGGAAATCAAACTGAAAATGTAGCTGGACTGCTTGATTCTCGAAAAGAAACTGTCACCAATTATACTCACACTGAAGGGAAAATAATGCCTTTCCATTGATTGGACAGCTTCACAACTTTCCAGAAAACAGCAATGCATGCAGAAAAGTCTGCAGAGTCTGCAACAAAATGCAGTGCAGCAATCTATGAAGTGGAAGGTGAGGGACTACAGTGCAATCAACCTGTCTGCTGCAGAACAGCCCAGACCCTCCACGAGTGACTGTTAATGCACAAAGTATGACCTTTTCTACCGGAGCACGCTGAGAGCACTGCTCACGCATAAAAGAGCAAAAACAAAGCAGGCAAATTGGCCCTCAACCACATGCTGGGAAAATGAAGCCAATGGGCATCCTTTCAAGGCACACAAATGAAACAAATTAGCTATTTGCCCTCCATTGAGCATAAGCACTTCATGCCCCTCCTGCAGTAGTTCATTGAAGGTAATACTTTGCTCAAAAGGCCATCAGTCCTAGCCCAGCAAAAACAGACCCTTTGGCGCTCCTATCAAGAATAATGCAAGTCAAGCACTAACAAATTAGAGGTCGTAAAGCCAGGTAGAACCAAGGGAGAGAGGCGGCTGGGTGTGAAGGAAGGGTTCAGGGCTTGTATAGAGTGCCCCTATGCTACCAGGGCAACAGCATATGCAAGCTGGTGTAAATAAATACCAAAATCAAAGAAATAGCTAAAATAGTAAAAAAAAAAAACCAAAAAAAAAAAAAAACACATTTTCCCCCTTTTTTTCCCCCAAATATATATATATATATATATATATTTTTTTAATTGTCAGATTGTTTCCAAAAAAGTTTTCAAACACTAACAATTTTATTTTGACCCAAAAGAAGAACATGCTATAACTGAAGCTGGTAATGCATTTCCATAGTACTTGTTTTAATATATTTGGGACTAAAACTTTACATTATTTAATTTAGATTGGGCCTATAGATATTTACACTGAAAGTATAAATAAAATCCAAAACTCAATTTCTCTGTTGTTATTAAAACAACCCTACAATGTTCATTTTTTCTGTCACCATGAGAACATTCGGTCTTTTCTCTCTTGTCTGCTGTTCTGAATTAAACTGAAACAGTCAGAAAGACTGACTGACAGACAGACAGGCAGGCTTTGAGAGGGAGACAGCGTCAGCTATGTGGTCAAACAGAGAGCACTAGGAAACAAATATAATGCTGAATTTTAAATGTCTGAGTCAAATGAGAGAGAGAGAGAGAGAGAGAGAGAGAGAGAAAATGAACATTTTTCTGAGGCTTTTTTGGATAAGACAACTTTTGTATGGCATGCTGTATTGACTTCATTTAAACTCACTGATCCCAGTGGGCGTGATGTACAGGCTCCAGGAAAGATTTGGCTTACTCAGAGGTCATGAATATTTGAATAACTGACATTGGAGCATTACAGAGTGGCAGGGTTACACCTTGCATACTCATGTCTAATTCATTACCAGGTATTACTGAGGATTTCAAAGCAAATGAGAGCGAGTGAGAGAGAGAGAGAAAATAGTTAGATAACACACAAAAAACGTGTATATGTTTATACTTTAATTTGTGTACCCTACTGCTAATTTGATCTTATTTTTCCAGTTTTAAAAGGTTTCAGTGACATCATATTACCCTTCAGAAAGACACCAACATTAACACAAGAAACTACCCCTACACACCTCAGCTGCCTTAGACATACTCTCTCAAGTTCAGATAAAATAGCTAACAGAGAGATAAAAGATAATCAGGATAATCAGAAACTTCCAAGAACCCTAACAGCTAAATAAGGGCTGGTAGTTCATTAAAAAAAAGTCACCATCAATTTAACAGCTGGATATCTGAGAACAGAAAAGGATAGATGAGTGTAAGATTCACTGTAGAATCATTACTTAGATCATTCCCAGCTTCTTAGACTGACCAATGAAGTTGTTAGCAAAACAAAAATAATTATCTCTCTGATTTTAACAGCAAACAACTAAAAAATGGTAAAAAGGATGGATACCTTACATTATTGAAAATTGTGACATTTAATCTTTGGTTTTTAGTTCACTATGTAATTTCTAGTTAATAAATCAGATAAGTTATTTATTTATATTGTTGCTGTGTTATAACTCTAATTTACTTTATTTAGTGGCCATTTATCATAAATGTTTTATCTTCCCAGCAGTGGCTTTACAAAAGAAGGCAATTTTTACAAAATTTCAGATCAATTTGGACTCTTCATGAAATTCATATTCATTTTAAAAAGGCAGCTGTTGCTTTCAAAAAATAAAAAAATAAAAAAATAAAAAAAAAGATCCCAGAGGTGCCAAGGTTTTTATATGACCCTGACAATATATGAATATTAACAGATATTTGATTAAAAATCAAATGCTTTGACAACACTAACTTAGTTTTAAAGCTGAACTGGGAAGTGAAAAAAGAAAAAAGAGAAGGAAGGACAGAGTCAGTAAGATAAAAGCGAGGGTGGCTGTGACAACAGTCTTGGGTGAGAGACACTGATTTGAACATTCACTGATAAAGAGTGACAGTGACTGGCAGAAGAGAGAGAGCAACTAACTCTAATCTTTAAGTGTTCAAGTAGAACAACTTAATCAAACCGATATAACTACTTCCCACACAGAGCGTCATTTCAGTATTCAGACCGCTCACATGACGCACACATACTTTTTACATCTGCTTCAGATGATCTACGAATGAAAGACTTCCAGCCTTTTCTCTTGTGACTCATTCTTCCTGCATTTTCTCTCACTCCTAATAGGCCAATCAACCACGCATCACTTACAGAGTTCTTTAGACACAGCATAGGGAGGATACACACTCAGGGGCATCCATCTACTCCAGCTCAAGTCTGTATCCACTTAAGATGAAAAACAAAACTAACCATCATGACATTTGACTTTTTTCTACTATGTTGAAAAAGACAGGAGGGCAGAGCTGGAGGGGAGACAGTTAGAGAAGGTTGTGTAGGTTTGGACATGTCCAGAGGAGAGAAGAGGATTATACTGGGAGGAGGATGTTGGAGATGGAGCTGCCAGGAAAGAGGAAAAGTGAGGACATGCAGGTGGTCGGTTTGAAGGAGGAAGATGCAGAGGACGGGAAGAAATGGAAACAGATGATCCGCTGTGACGACTCCTAATTGGAGCGGGCAAAAAGAGAAGAGTACTATGTTCAAGGACATGTTTACAGTATAGGATGTAATTTTTTTACAAGATTCAGGAAGAACAAAATTCTAGATATTCCAGAGAGGATTGAACTGCTATTGGTTCTCGAAAGAATCTAATTTGTAAATGAAATGCACTAGGGTCAACAAACATTTTAAAGTGTGACAAAACTTCATGTAATGGAAAAATTCTGGTAAAGAACCTTTACATGCTGTTTTTATATGTTTCTATGCATCACATTTCAAACCGTTTGGAGTGCTGATAAAAAATAAATTGGTTTGGAACCTGAAAAGTCATTTTCCAGCTAGAAAAAAACCCAATATTGTTTCTTCCAGCAGGAGCCAAGATGACCTTATCAGCTGTGTCCTTCTCCTTGTTTACTTCTATTGTGTAGCCCCCCTTCCATTAATGACACATCCTTGATTACAGCAGTTTTGCTCTAAACAGCACCGAAGTTCACAGACTCCTGAATGGAATTGATTCAAAAATGGGTTTTCATTTAGTGGAAAAACATGATCAGGTTAAAGATGCTAAGATTTGAGTTGGGAGTGATAAGGATGGACAGGATTTTTAAAAAAAAGTCTTTTTTTTTTTTTAAAAAGGGGGACAGATCAGGTTGGATGGTTTGAAGACAAAGTCAGAAGTGATGTTGCATTGGTGCAGAGGAAAGACGTGGAGTGTAGTTGGAGAAAGATGTCGAAGGAGCTCACAGAAGAGGTTTAGGTGGGGGATTAATAACACCAGCAACCATAGCTGTAGCACCCTTGGCCAAGAAACCTCACAACTGCCCTCTAGTGTGCGTGTGTGTGTTCACAACTGGTGTGTGTTAAGAACTCTGTGCAAGTTCCCTTCACTTTTTATCAGATTTATCAGAATGTGGTTTTGTTCCAGTCAGTGTGTACAGCACCTCAGAGCCCCTTTTTTGATATGTATTCTGTTCATTTAATGCTCAGGATCAGTTCCTGACCAAAAGGTTGACTTGGGTTAAGACAGTATGTGAATTTAATACACAAATGGTAGTGAAATACTTCAGAGCTGGACCAAATGAGCTGCAGTGTGAAAAAGACCCTGGTTGAGTAATATGCCTTTATTTTCAATGTATGTATTTACTGAATCCGAAGATGCCAGCTCCCATTCATCTTCGAGAGCATTTCATAATTTATTCACCCAAAAAAAAAAAAAAAAGCAATACTCCAGCAATACTCACTATAAGCAAAGAAACAGGACTGATCCTGATAATGATGACATGTTTAGTGATAGTAGGTTAGCAGATTAAAGTACTTGTCAAATCTGTTAGTAGTCAAAATAATTGAAAGCCTGCAGATGAAGCAGTTTGGATGTTGCTTAATGGATTATCGATATGGTGACATCCAAGTGCAGCATCAAGTGCTTTCAACAGTCAGCTCTTACTGATCTCATCTACAAAATGCATCACACAAGAGCGCTCCAGTGTCTTTGCTCTACTGAGCACTAACACCACATTTAATATGATCACGAAAGTCATACTTTCTCACGACAATGATAACATCGTACTGGCCATCCCTGGTACAGACCACTCCAACTGTCAAACACAAGAACTATCCTATACAAATACACAGTAGTGGCAGTTTCTATATCACAAGCCCTTTGTCTGCCCATTTTTATGTCATCTATTACTTGCTTGGTGATTCATGCCCTGGCCTACACACACACGCGCACGCTCGCACTCACTCTCACACTTATAGCTGTCCATGGTTAAGGGCACTAGCGGACAGTAAATCAATAGGCCCTGTGTGTTTGAAGTGCTGTCCCAGGCTTCATCTATACCAATCACTCCCATCTTTGATGAAATCCTACGCAGTGTGCTGTGCAACTTTTGAGTCAAATAACTGCATCATCTAAGTGTTTATTTATAAATAGTCTTTTCTTTTTATATTTTTCCCCCATTTATGTTGATTCAGATACCCTCATCCAATCACTCGGTGGTGGAAAAGCTTGAGAAAGAACCTAACCAATGTTGTTTAAGATAAAAAAGGATCTCACTTGCAACATTTCAAATGATGAGACTCAAGCAGACAGTCTGTTACCCTTTTATTTTTTTCCCTCCATTTTTAGTCTCCAATGATAAAAGACCATGAGGTTATGGTGAATTAGTATCCACATATCTTCCAAGTTTTACAATTCTTATCAAAACAAAAAGAGAATAACTTCACAGAAAATAAAGAATGCAATGGAAAGATTAGATAAACACTATCATTTCCAGCAAGCCTGTAAGATTAGTTCCAGCTCCCTCCAGCATGATCCCAATTATTATTGCATACATTTTTAAATTCCAGCGTACTACACATCAGTTCTTAAAAAAAGGAAAAAAAAAAAGTTTGGAAGAGCCACAATTGTTCAAGTAAAGTTCCTATTTTCACATGATTTAAGACACTTTTTTTACTGCCTGCATTTACAAAGCTTTGACTTGTAGCTCAGGAGCTTGAATGAAATAACAGCAAATCACACTGAAGGTCAAGTAAAGGCGAGTGCCATGGCCACACATGAAAACATTCAGATCCTCAAGACTCCTCCCTTAGCCTTCGATCTCTTTTTGTGCTTTTTAACAAAACACATCGAACCCATCTGCCGAATCCAGATTTAAACAAGTGGCCACATCAACAAGAACAAACTTTAACAAGAGCACTGTTGTATAAGTAAGTGGAGAATTAGTACGGAGTCAATAATATTAGCATTTATTTGAGTCAGTCCCTCCAGTTAACAATCCACTGGTGCACAATGACATACAGAAACACTGACAGCTGTAACGTAGCTTTAGTTTCCAATTTGTGCTGTTCCCTTGGGTTAAAATTAACGTGAATACCCTCTCCTAGCAAGCTTGACAAGTTCAATGATAAAAGATGCAAGTAATTATCAAATCTTTTAGTTGCCTAAATTAGCAATATTCCACAGCTGAAGTGGCTCAGATGTTACTTAATGGATTACAGATACTTAGATACGGAGTTGAGAGTTCTGACAGCTTGCTCTTACAGATCGCATACATTTGAATCACGGCTATAAAAGACTATCAAACTAAAGCTCCAGTATCAGAGCAAAGGAAACGAACAAAGTTGGAAAACATGACTCCTCGGGCCACAATCCAAGGTCTGGTATGCCATCTACTGGGTGGAATGTAACAAAAGCGGTGTTATAAAGTCATGTTAAAGGGCAACTTGAGAATGAGGTTTCCCTCCAGCACTGATTTGATGAGCCTGGAGGCTCCCAGGGTTCCAGAGGTACTCCTGAACGCATCTAATCATTAATCCTCGTTGTGATAGGTGGAGCTTGGCCAAGACTGCCCCAGCAGCATACAAGCCTGTACTTCAGCTCTACTTAATGCATGCTGGGAGACTGTAGCAAGTAAATCAGGCTCAGTGATAAACAGACCCTTGGTCACATTCATATGAATTTGTGTTTTAATGATGCATTTTTGGTCAGTAATTGAAGTTAAAGTTACCCTGCGATAAGACTTGAACAATGACATGTGTTCTCCTAATGCCTGCTGAAAAAGCAAGGGAGAACAGACAAAATAAAGGTTAGATCAGCAATGGGCTCAAGATCTGTCGTTTTCTCAGAGACAAACCTCCAAATAAGTGCTTTTCAGTTCATTTACAAGGATAAAAGGTGTAACTCTAATTTCCTTTTTTTTGTGCAAAATTAAGCTCAATTGTTATATCGCCCCAAATGAATTACTAGTTATATATTTTGTTTGAAATCTCTTCACCACTACATTCATATTTCTAGTTAGACGATTGACAAACATTAATAGAACACTCAATGTTAATGTATCACTAGTTTTCAGCGCATGGATGATTAGCTCTGGTGCTTATCATTATAAATGACAAATGATTATATCTGATGAGCGCAAACAAAACAAAACGCAACGACTCAAGCACTAATTTCCAGATACATTAGACAGTCACTACGTTCAGATAATTTGAGACATTTCTCCAAAAATAGACTCTCTCAATTATAAAAGCTATGTGCGTGTGTGTGCGCGTGTGTGTGTTTATTCCTATGTGGCTTAGTTTATGTGTTCTTGTATGTTCTTGTGCTTGCAGGGGCCGACGCCAATGTCAGGTTAAATGTTTTGATTCCTCAGGCTGTCTCTCTACTCTGTAATCTCCAGAATCAGGTCGTCTCCCTCCAGGCTGCTGTCAGCTTTCACGTACACTTTGGCCACGGTGCCGGACAGTGGAGAGTTGACCACTGTCTCCATCTTCATGGCACTGAGCACACACAGAGGCTGACCCTTCTCTACCTTCTGGCCTTCCTTCACCTTCACCTCCACAACTTTCCCTGGCATGGGCGCACCCACCTGCCCTCGCACATCCTTCAGGGCCTTTGGATGGAAGTGCATTTCCTGTAGAAGCAAAGACAAAAACAGAAACAGTTTATACTATAAAGAACAACAAAGTAAGGAAGAAGGGAGAAACAGAAATAGTCCTGTTAATGGTTACTTGCTCTGCTTACAAAAATTTAAGCTGATTAGTTTTATGATCTCCTGATGGCTACTAAATCTCAACATATGTTGAGTGTAACTACATTAGCAAAAAAATAAAATAAATAAAGATAAGCTGCAAATTTAGCCACACTGTACAACCACAGAATATCAAGTCAGTTTTAATTGTCATTTCAACCACATACACAATACATAGTGAAACCAAATAACGTTCCTCCAGGACGCTGGTGCTGCACATAAGGCGACATCAGACACGACATAAAACACAAGACAAGGCAAGAACGGAAGAAAGTGCAGACAACAGACAGGACATTCATCCGTCAGAGAGTGTTATGAAACAAAGCAGCAGAAGTTGTTGGACAGTATAACGGAGCAGCAGTGTTGAGACTAAAGTGTGGAGTGCAAAAATAGTGGTGTGGTAAGTGGAAAGGTGGCTCATGTGCATTAGTGCATAACAGGAGACAAAATTCCAGCAGCAGCAGAGCAGGTTATTGAGAAGCCATGCTGTAGTCTCAGGAATTTTAGGAGAAATATTGTATTTACAAGAAATTATTTTGCAAGAGTAGGTACAGTAATCTGGCACCTTTCAAAACCATCAAGTCAAATTCCCATGTGTAACTATTCCTGACCTCTCCCATATGCTGGCAGATGCATCTGTTGGTAAGACTGAGCTGACAATTATTTTATGCATGACTAACTGAGTATGCAATTTGTGTTAACAACAGTAAAAAAAAAAAAAAAAAAAAAAAAGGAGGTAAATGATTAGGATGGCATGCAATTTAAAAGCCCTGGTGTAAACAACCTTTCCCTCTTAGCCAGCCTGGACTTCAGAATTCAGACACAAGCGATTATGCTTAATTATTTACTTGATATATGACTGAACAATCAGGATGACTATACACTGAGTGCACAATTATTACGCAAGTGAGAATTTTGACCATATTTTCATGCTCATATTCCAACTCCTATATTAACTTGAATGCTTATTGGATTTAATCAGATGAGGTGTATTTGAGGGTGGGGTGGCCTAAGGAGACCCTATACCAATGTGTGTATAATTAGGCAGTTTCTTTCCCCAGGCAAAAAAAAAAAGTCTTTCAGAGGGATTCAGCACTCTTGACATAGCTAAGATATCAGGGTGTCATCACAGAACCATTAATTTTTGTTGTGAATAATCAACAGGGTTAAAAAAAAAAAAACAAAAATTTAATAAAAAATTAACTGCTAAAGATTTGAGAAGAATCAAATGTGACACCACCAGGAACCCATGATCCTCCAGTGCTGTCATATTCCAGAACTGAACCTACCTGGAGCATCCAGAAGTACAAGGTGTTCAATGCTCAGAGACATGGTCAAGGTAAGGAAGACTGAAGCCCCAACACCACTGAACAAGACACAAGTGAGTGTCTTGACGGAACAGATGGATGGATGGAGCTCCAATTCAGCTAAGACACCAGCAAGGTGGAGGTGTGGTACTGGTATGGGCTGGTCTTAGATGAGCTAATTGGAAATTTTTGGGTTGAAGATGGGACTCTAAATCAACTCCCAAGCCCACTGCCAGTTTTTAGAAGACACTTTCTTCAAGCCGTAGTTCAGGAGTCGTTCAAACCTGCATCTTTCAAGATGACCATGATGCTCCATCACACGCATGGAAGTTCTCCACTGCGTGGCCAGTAAAGGCCTTAAAGACGAAAGAATAGTGACATGGCCCCCTCCCTCACCTGACCTAAACCCTACTGAGAACTTGGACTCTTCTTAAACAGGAGATTTACAAGGACGGAAAAAGTGTCGTCCTCTCTGAAGGGTGTCTGGGAGGCAGTGGTTGCTGCCGCTCAAAAAGTTGTCACCAGATCAAGAAACGGGCAGACTTTATTTTGTTTATTATTCTCACTTTAACAGATGTGAGATGGGAAAATGTTTGTTTTTCTTTTGATTGCATAATAATTAGGGCGTTGGCCACATGATCGGGGGTTCAAACCCCTTCCCAATGGGTTGCCCTGAGGTACCCTTGAGCAAGGTGCTGTCCCCGTCCCGCTCCTCCCTGCGATGGGCTGGCGACCTGTCCAGGGTGCGTCCCCTGTCCTCGGCCTGTGTGCGCTGGGTTGGACACCAGCACTCCCCCGCGACCCCGTTTGGGACAAGCGGCAGAAAATAGATGGGACGGATGGATGGATAATTCCGTACACTAATAGTTGCCTAATAATCCTGCATGCAAATGCCTTTCCCTGAGAATTTTCACACTCACTTCCTTTGTAAAATATCAGGTTTCAGGGTTATTAATGTTTTGGATTGACTGACCACGCTGGATTTGTTCCAGATTAAAATTAATCCTCAAACTACTCACCTGCCTAATAATTTTGCGCACAGTGTACTACAGTTGCAAATATTCTCCCAGAAGCAAAACTGGAATTGCACATACCTTCATGGCCACAGTATCTCGGACTAGAACAGACCTCAGCTGGCCATTGAGCTCAAAGAAAACCTCTCTCTGCCCAGCCTTGTTCAGGTCCCCCAGAGCCAGAGCTTTGATGTGAAGTGTTTTTCCTCTCTCCAGCTCCACCTTTGAGAAACAAAAGAAATGGAGGATTTTAATGGAAAATGATAGTCAAACATTAACATATGGGGAAAGCTGCATGCCATGATGGAGGAGAGCGTAAAGAGAGGGAAAGGAGAGCAAAAATCTGATGGTGGCAGTTTTGTATTTTGTAATATGTGCAAAAACAGGCATCACACCAAAGAAAATAGTATTATTACTATTATTGTTAATGTAAACTGGAGATTTGTCCAAGCAGAGTTCAGTTACATAAAAATGCAGTTTTTTCACAGCAGTGAAGTGTCACCTCAAACTCCTCGGCAATCTTGGGGCCGTCTAGGAAGAGTCGAGTGTTGAGGCAGTCAACAGGCCCGAAGTTGGTGGTAAACTCCTTAAACTCTTGGAACACCTTTGGGTACATAGCTGCTGACATCACATCCTCTGGAGTGATGTCGTCACCATGTGCCTCGCGTAACTGCATTTCCAGAGCCTTAAAGTCCATGGGGGGGAGTGAAGCACCAGGACGACCCTCTACACGTGGAAGAGACTTCAGAACCTAAACCAAACACATGCCGCATTAAACACAGAAACTGGGAATTTTTTTTTAAATATATATATATATATATATATATATATATATATAGTCTGATGAATTCATTTGAATGTGCAGACCTTAAGTTTTTCCATTTCTTTGAATCCTCATTTATATGAACTTTAGACCCTAACCCTGATCTAACCCTAGCCATATTCTAACCCTAATCTTATTTAACTTTAACGGGAAAACTGTAGTTATTTTATATATATATATATATAAAAATATAAAATTTAGTTATAAATGCAAGATTGTGGTATAATTTACCAAACTTTGCAGCGTTAGAATTATTACATACTGCATGTACTGACAAAAAGACCGTACTACTGAGTAAGCCAAAGGTGAATGAAGGTTGGAAAAACAGAAGGAAAGCCTTGGGAGGGAACCAAAGGCTCCAAAAAAAAAAAAAAAAAAAAAAAAAAAAAAAAAAAAAAAAAATTTCCCACCCCCAACCCCATACCAGATACCAATATCAAATATTTTTGGATCATAATGATGTGTCCAACTAAACTTCTGTGTCATCAGTGGGTGCACCTATGAATAGCCTAGTATGAATGGATTTCTCGATAAATTGGATAGCACAGCACGTTTTTCTTAATTATTAAAAATAAACATACTATGAATGAACCTTAAATTCACCGAAAGACAAGTTTAATCAGGAACTGAGATTATCTGAATAATCGGTATGCAACTGATGTGAGGTCAGAGAACAACATCCTTGCATACAATGCATTCAGAGATGTTTCACATTTCACAAGGAATCGAGATGGGGATTAACGGCAGCATTGTAATCATTCTGTAATACAGTTTAAAGTCTCCATATGCACAAGTGGTTGGAGTGGAGAGCTTGCAATTCCCTGAGAGCCACTCTCAAAATCCTGCAAATATTTCTATCAGATTGTTAGCAGGAGCTAAATTAATCTCCTCTCTCTGCTTCATTTACTTTCATTTAAGAGGCTCGTGGAATGAGCAGGATAGTTGTCCTCAAGGGCATGGAATGATGGGCAGTGTTTGGAGGAAGTGGAGATGAAACAAATATTGATGGGCATTACTTTATGCGCTCATTGGTGGAGAAAACATCCCAAATATGCTTCAGGCTAGAATAAAAAGCTTAATCAGTTTCGCAGTATGCAAACACTGTCATAAAAGAGGAGTAACACCGACATTACAATGTTTAAGACAGACGGTTGGGGGGTGGGAATGGGAACATGTTCACTATCCAAGTATGCTAAGCAGATGGCCTATTTATTTTGAACTAATGTGCTAAATAAATTAAGCAAGTGGCAGCAAAGTCCGGACATAAAGCTGAAGACACGCAGGCTTTGTTCACTGGTGTTACAGGACACAAATTTGTCCGGGAAACAATTCATATAGTGCAGAAGAGGACACTGGGTAATTGGGGAGCATTTATTAGCGTGATAAGATAGCACAAGATAGTGTGACTGCACTCGAGAGAAAAAGAGAAAAAAAATATTCCCTCCCACATAATTCTCCCCCCCCTAAGCCGAGTAAGCCAGATAAAAGGCAAAAAGTAGGTGTGTGGCAAGGGGGCTTACCTTCGACCTGAACGGCTCGGGGAAGCCTCCATGGGGGATGCCAATGTGGCCCTGCAGGAATTCAACCACTGAGAGAGGGAAGGAAAGTTCGTCTGCCCGCTCTTCAACCTCCGCACGTGTCAGAGAGTTCTGCACCATGAACTGTGCCAGATCACCAACAATCTTGGATGAAGGGGTCACCTGGGGGAAGTTGGCAAAGGCAAAGGGGGGGAAGAAAAAAAAAAAAAACAACAAAAAAAAAAACTTAATTTAAAAATTATACAGTGGATGTAGCTTTACATTCTATGTGAAAGTCATGGTTCATGTTTACAAGACCATGCTCCAAATTCCTGTTGTCCCTTACAGTTTAACAGGTGTATTTTTTAAATTAGCACCCCCTTGTTTAAAAAGCACTGCAATCTGAAATGGCTTCATAATTCTGAAAGGCAGAATAATCTGCAGTATCAAAACTCATTACCACCAGTGTGAACAGGCATGCTTAGCTGCCATAGGTATAAGTAGGTGCAAGTGCGTTCATGGCTGTTAAATGAACATGCTTACAGTTTACTTTCCATAGGAACTGCACCGACTACTGTAACGTCTGAAAATGATTAGATATTTATGCAATATTTCCGCGCAATATTTGCCTTTGTGACAGCACTGAAATCAGGCTCGATGTGAACCAGGCAAAAAATGAGGAGAGCCATTGGAATACAGCGAAGTGACTACGAGACTAGATTACATTCATTACAACAAAGGGGGAGGAAGATAAAATAAGAAAAAGCAGAAAATGGCGGGTCGGTAATGAAAACTAGTGCTAGTGAAGCCTGCTCCACTCAGGCGCCGATATTGACAGTGGTAATGGGGAGGGGAAACGGAGGAGGAGGTAGAACAGAGAGGCAACTATCTCTGATCATTTAATTAAGCTGTGGGAAATGAAAAGCAGCAAGGCGAGACCAAATACTCACAGATGCCATTGATTTGGAGGGAGTGGTGATGGGGAGCAGCTGAACTGATAAGCTTTGCTTAAAGCATCCCATTTGATCTCTCTCTGGGCCAGAGCAACCAGCTATAGGATTACACCCCTCCTCTACGTTGTTTATGCTTTTTCTATTTTTATTAGAAAAGAGAAGGCTGCTCAGGAGAGTGACGAGAGATTGAAAGAGCTGGCAAGTGATCCAGAGGCCAATTAAAGGCACGGATGTGTTCTAGAGTCCGTGCCTCTTGTGATCTGTGAATGTACACGTGAACTGGAATGAGCCGAGTGAGGTGTCTGTCAAAGCTGTAGGTGATAATTAAGTCCCGTCACTGTAGAGACTGCGCTGCATATGTGAATAGATCACAGAAAGTCGTGTGATTTAATTACAGCATGTGTGTATTTTCAAAGATATGCCTGTATTCAAACAGCTGCCGCTGACATGATGACACATTTTTGGCATACTTGGCATGAGCATTGAATGACGCAAAAATTTGCTTCACGTGAACATTTACATTCACGACTGACCCAGCGCCGCTTAGAACTACTTACATCAACTGTAAGCTCTTTCTACATATGGTCAAAAATGGAGAAAATAATTCTGAAATTGCTTGCTTTGACCCACCCATTCTTGCTGATGTTATAGGAAGTGTTTCAGCTTGGACTGAAAGAAATTGGTAAAACATTATTTTGAACATTTTTGGTAGAATTATATTTATAAAAATCATAATAAAACTAATAATTAACTATAATTAAGTATTATGAAACATTTACACTGGTTCATTGATCATAAATGTTAAATGATACAAAGCATAGTTGGTGTGTTAGAAATAGAAACCTTTTTTTTGACAACATGTAAATATTAGATTTAGTTCATTTTGGCGATTGCTAATTCTAAATTCACCTTGAAAGATTCACACACTGTATTGGGCAGCTATCCTTTTTCCCCAGATGATGTATGATGAGAAAAATTACTGCAGCTTTAGACCCATCTCAGTCAGAAAAGCACAGACTTTGTCCACTCACTTTGATGAGATCTCCCAGCAGTTTGTTGGCTTCCACGTAGGCTTTCTTCACCTCCTTAAACTTGTTGCCCAGGCCCATGCTGTGAGCCTGGAAGTGCAGGTTCGTGTACTGGCCCCCTGGGATTTCATTCTCGTATACATCGGCATTGCCAGACTTCATGGTAGCAGTGCAGTCAAATGGAGAATATAGGCCACGAGTCACTTCCCAGTACTCACTGTAGTCAAACACCTTTTCCAGAGAGATACCTGAAAAAGAGAGCACAGTACAAGTTTAGGCCAGAACGTGAGCAGAACCACCGGAGATGGTAAAGATAGCAAAACAAATAGCTTAATATTTAATTAATAACAAATCACATTCCATTGAATTCTTATCTAGCTGTGACTTCTAATCAAACATGCTGTGCTGGAATCTTCTGGTGTTTAATCAGGAGAGCGAGAGAGCGGAGGCAGGGTGGGGGGGCGTTTGGCAGAGCATAGATTGCTTCCTGTCTCTCACAGTGCCATCACTTACCAGCAGTAGTCAATTAATCAATCAACGAGGCGCTTCACTTGCAACAGTTTACATGCACGTTTAACCCACTCAGCCTCCCTAATTACTCAGCACTGTGATCACAATCGAGCTCCAGAGATTTAGACAGCCCCACACACACACTTTGGATCTCTCCCATGCAATTACAAGTGACGGTAAACACTCAGACACTTAGTCTAATGTAATGTTCCAATTGTATGCTAAACGATAACACTGTAAGGTATATACTTAAGCACCAGAGGGTTTTAATGAAGGCATGTCATCTGCCTGTAGATCATCACAGCCATGATGTTTTTAAAGATCACATACAAGAAAAGCAAAGAACTGTTCATTGTTCCAAACATATCTTAAATAAATTATTTCTGCCAAAAAAGTACTTCCAGTTCATTAAATGAAATTATTGGGTCAATTTTGATGTTCTTGGCTCACTAATAATGAACTTATCAATTTTCTCTTACATAAAGACAAGGTTCCACTGTTTTATTTACTAATCTTAGCTTCGCTTACAAAGTCCCAGTCTGATCTTGTAGCATACAAGACTTTTAGTCTATATCTATCTATATATGTTTACAAATTTTTCCCAGTATGTGTAGTTAGTCATTTTCTGGAGTTTGGGGTATGCTCAACTTTAGTACTTGTGAATATACACTAAGCAGAGGTGGGATCAAATGAATAAGTTTAATTCTCAAGTCAAATCCTGAGTCAGTTCAAGCAACTTCCTGAGTCCAGAGCCCTAGATTTGCTTCCTATAAATATCAGTATGCATTCTTCAACAAAATCAAATGTAAATAAAAGTTTGTCCTCTGCATTTAAACCATCCAAACACATTGATAGCAAACACACACACACACACACACCAGCAGCAGGAGCAGTGGGCTACAATGCCGCACTTGAGGAAACTTCATGCCATTTCAACACTAAATACCACAAATGGTAGTGTGGTACTTAATGCCCATGTAGTATATGGGAAAGAGCATGTAGTATATGGGAAAACACTTTTTTTTTTTTTTTTTTTTTTAAAATCCCAAAATGAAATTCCTGTTACATGCATATTCATGAATGACACAATGGCAGAAACCAGGAGCACCATTACTGGAACTAAATTAGTTAGTCCTGAATAGAAATAAACTTGAACAATAATTCAAGCCACCCCTACAGACGTTCTCAGATTGCTTGTTGATGAGAAATTACCATAGAAACTTAGTTTCCAAGTACTTCCTAACCTGGCAACCAATACAAATAGAAGGTCAGTGCTAATTTCAACTCATTGAAATGAAAAATGACAAATATGTTGCATGCTTTAAAACACCATGACAACATTAACAGAATGAAAACTAGTCGCCAGTAGCTTGAACGGATGTTAAATGCCAAAAGTTTACAGGGAGGGGGTATTGCAAGTATTTTATTGTGATCTCCTGATGAGGCCAAGGCTTGTGTCATGATACTGTAATGTGCTGCTGTTAACATCCCTCATAATCTCAATATAACGTGGTTGTGTTTGGCTTATTGCCTTAGTACACAATTTACTCCCATGATGCCTCTTTATCCATCTCTTTCTTACTCACTGCCATGGTCTCCTAAGGCACTGCTGAAGAGCACTATATAGCGAGTCCCAAAACCCATGAACACACATGTGTCAGTAAATGTCCATCAGAGCTCACACTGCTTTTCCACACTCCTGCCTTAATCATGATGAATTGCTATTATGTGGAGAGAGAGAGAGAGAACGAGAGAGAGAGAGAGAACGAGAGAGAGAGAACTGCCAAGTGATTGATGTAGAGATGAGAGGATGAGAGAAGGGCAGATAAGAAAGTGACAAGGTGACAGACAGAGTGGTAGAAAAGCAAAGAGAAGGGAAAGTTTGAAGAAAGCAGGGCAGAATGCTAATCCCATTTTTACTTAAAGCCCAGCACAATGAATAGAACTGCTGCCTCTAACTCATTTACCAAAGCTTAGTATAAATCTAAGACTGAAAGGTCAACACCACTAGACTGGAGACTAAAAGGCTAAACACACATTTTGTGCATGTGCAACCTCTGCCATTTGTTTTATACTTTTACTTTTTTTTTTCCATGCAAAACAAAACCATCTTAAACGTTCTTCCAATCATGCCCAAATATCTCTGAAGGACTTAGTTCTTCTGCCTATTGTACAGTGCATCTGTCGAGCAAGCCCACCAAGTTCCTTCCAAGGAAACCTAAGGAGCAAAACCTTAATGGACAGCATTAACGTAGCATAGTGCGCGTCGTTCACTTGTGTGGTTATTAACTAGGATGCTGTTCGTTGATTAGAGCTCTGCTTTCTTAAACTTTCTTATAGCTGGATTAGTTTAATCTGGGGCGGTGCAATCATTTAAGTGATTACTGACAATTCATTGGTCTGATAGCAATACTAATCATCTTGGAGGGATTATCAAAAGCTCTTTCCATAATAGTTGTTTTAATTGAGCTTAGGGTAATGTAATATGTCTGGTGATGGATACCTCCTGTGGTATATGAAACAGACGGGGCAAAGCCAGTGGATTTAGAAATTTCAAAAAGTAAGATGTCTTTCCTTCAACATCTGCATTTATATGAAAATAACCTTATGCAAAAATACAGCTGTTGAAGGGCAAAAATATTTCTCAACGTAAATATTTTACCTACTTTTATTTTGTAATTTATATTTATTAAAAAAAGTTTAGTGTAAAGTTTGGCACTATGCTATTCACAGCAGGCAGTCTGTACGTAGTGAAAAAAAGTGCCAAAAGGGGGAGATTAAAGCCTCTTCCTTTTGATAGTGAAGTGCCCCAGAGCGCTTACTGCAGCCCAGGGCTGTTCTCACTCTTCATTTAGGAGCGCATTGCAATGCACAACAGCAGCCCGCATCACCACATTTGCTGGTGATCGCTTAGTAATTGGCCTAATCAACAACATGATAAATGGCGCATACAGAAGTGAGGTCATGGGGCTCACAAAGCAGCACTTCAACGACCACCCAAGCCTGAATTTTTGCAAAACAATCAAAATCACTCTTGACTTCAGGTGAAACATAGGGAGTTGTGCGCTAATCAGTATCAACAGGACCATGATGGAAACAGTTTCCTTGGAATTTGTTGCCTAGGAGCATGCAAAAGCAATGTAATCATTGGTTGGGGGCGGGGGGGGGGGAGGGGTTCTCGAGCACTGGTGGAAGTGAAGCCATTTTACCATCTATTGACAAGCAGGAAATAACTACTCACTTTTGTTGCCAGTGGTCTAGACATTAATGGCTGTGTTATTTTGAGGGCACAGGAGATTTAGACTGTAATACAAGCTGTACACTGACTACTTTACATTGTATCAAAGTGTCACATCTTCAGTGTTGTCCCATGAAAAGATAAAATATTTACAAAAATGTGAGGAGTGTACTCACTTTTGAGAGATACTGTGTATGCACACACACACACACACACACACACACCTTATTCTTCACTATTGTGGCACTTTTGACACTGCAGTCTGGGTGAAAAGAACTATATCTTCAGTACACTGCACTAGGAGAAAAAAATAAAACCTCAAAGCTGCTATCAGTGGAGCACACATATTGGCTGCAATAAATTCAAGGCAACAAATGCAAGACGGTAAACCACCTAAAGCTACAAATACAGGGTCTCACAAGAGCTACTGCAGCATCAAACACAGACCATCAAATTTAAAAGCCTGTGCCCTGAAGAACTACACAAAGCATAAAACCTCTGACTGTGCTGCGCACACACAAGCACACCAGTCAAAACACGCACGTTCACCTTTTCAGTTTCTACATTCATTATAACTTCACTTGACTCCAACTATTATGTGCCCCGGCTATTGTACTGCATATTGTTACTACTGGCTCTCAAACTGTACCGGAGGCATTTTTATTACACGGGCTGTGAAACTGCTAGTTTGTGTGCAAGAAAATGTCTCTCGTATCATGGCTCATCGTGTCAGTATTGTCACATTGCAGAATCATCTGTGCAAACTGGGTGGGCTGCACATGTGACACTTTTGAATGTGCCTGTTACACATGGCCTAGAAAAGTCCCCAATCTGGAATCTTAAGCCAGCGATGAATGCTGCACAGCACAGAGGTAGCCAGGCGCTAAATTGTCATGCAGCAGGGAGAGTGCTGAAAGCAACATTTGCTCGGGTAAACTGACAGCCTCCCAACAATTCAATTACCTAGGCAACATCTCCAGGAGCGGAAACTGAAACATAGGGGCCACGGGAAGGAATCTGGAGGGGATAAACAAATCCGAATCAACAAAGCTGCAAACGCCTCCTCATCGCACAGAGTGCTCTGATGTGATTCTCGCTAGCGAAGTCACACACCTACGACTTGCTGCTGGGTAATAGGCAGGCCGAGGCACTCCAGAGGAGGAGTTGGGGAGGACACTCCACTCTGGAAAACACCGTAGCTGGCCAATACAAAGAGCATTGAGCTGGTCACGGACACGTTTGTACAAATTTGTGAAAACAGACGGAACAAGACAGCAAATCTGATTTGATGGGACGGACCTACTGAGCGCTCACCATTATTAAAGCCACATTTGTTTACCAGAAGAATTTGGCAGCACATTGTAAAGTGTAATGCAACTAAACATCCATACTGGATGAAGTATATGATCACAGACAGCCTGGTCTGAAAGGACATAGTCAGGAAGTACAAGGGCCAAGCATCAGTTAGACTGATACAAGGTACAACAACCTCTAACATTAGCAGTTCATTTGAAGGTGAAATTAGAGTTAGGTCAAATAATTAGGTCCTGTTTCTTTAAAAACAAACAAACAAAAAATAGGGACATTGAAGTTTGATCTTCACAACAAATGCTAGTGGATGTGTTTAGATACTTTAGTCCCAAAAGACCTTTTCTAGTCTAAAGAAAAAGTATAGGGACTAATCCATAGACACACTGTGTCAAAATGAAGGAAGTCCATCATGTCGCTTGCCAGGAATGGTTGACAAAGAAAAAGTTACTCTAAGAGCAAGGGGTGTAACGACTGAGTCTGCAACTAGAAAAGCATTTAAGCAAGAAAATCTAGAAAAGCATTTAACCAATTAAAGGTTTCTCTCACTTTGGCTAATGTAAATGCTCATGCGCTCATCAGACATACACTAACCAACAGTGGCAAGGAGAAAGGTGCTGCTCGCTAGAACGTTGCTCGTCTACAGTTTGCTGTGCAAAAGAATGTACTTCCTCCAAGCCAACAAGGACTGATCAACGGTTTCAGGAAACATTCAAATGCAGTTATTGCTGCTGGAGGTCAAATCGGATACTGAAAGCATAGGTGCACATTCTCTTGTCACTTAGAGATGTAACTAATTAATTTCCTCAACAAATAAAGGAGTTTATTTGTTGCATTTCATTAACTGGGGGCTCTCCATCGACAGATGTGTTGGGTCATTAGTACAGAATTAAAAGTGAAAAAGAAAAAGTGAAAGTGAAAGTGACAACCCTTGTCATTGCGAGGTCACGGCACAGCACACATGAACCACAACGAAATTAGACCTCTGCATTTAACCCATACACACGTGCAGCAGTGGGCAGCTATTGAAAGCGCCCGGGGAGCAGTGATGGGGACGGTACCTTGCTCAAGGGTACCTCAGGGCAACCCACTGGGGTGGGAATCGAACCCACAATCTTCCGATGCGGGGCCAACTAACCACTAGGCCACCGCTGCCTTAAAGAAAATAATTAAGGGGTTAAACTTCTCAAAGCTCACGCAGTAATAGTGCGACCATCATGCTTGATACCAGTGCATTAGGTAAAGCCATGAATTCAGAATTATCCATGCTACATTTCTAGAGATTGCAAAAATTAAATAGGGATACAAGAACACTGCTTTATACAACTAATACAAATAAGGTGGTTGAACAAGCAAACCTATAAATGCAACAAAATTTGGCAAAAAGCATACAACCAATGGTGGATTTGCAAAAAAACAAATCTGTTTATGAAGATCTTGGCCAATTCTTCAACCCTTATAAAAACTACTGAGACTATCACGATTACCAGTCATCGCCTTGAATTATAGCAAAACTAATCAAGCTCAGAAAGGGCAACTTTATTTAATAATTATAAAATATTTAAAAGATTTTCCACATTTTGAGTAATGTTTGAAATAAATAACGTCAGACAATCCATAAATATTTAAATGGGCTAATTATTATTATTTTTTTTACATTAAAAATGCTGGTTTTGGACAAGCCGTTCACACTTCAGCCATCACTTCAATATCAACAGAACATGACATTTCAGGACTTCTGGGGTTTTAGAACAGCCAAGTGTAAAATATGGTCAGGGTGCACTGGAGACAGATTGCTATCCAATCTCTCAAAGCACTTGAGAAGGATTTGAGATGCACTAAAAAAAAACCAAAAAAAAAAAAAACCAACAACTCACTGGCCTCTGTTGTATCAGTTTCTTCAAGGAATATATCTCCCCTTTACTCCTAAACTCAATCATATCGGTTATTTTGCTAAATAGATGCAGCAGAACCATGAATGTACATTTCTCCAGAGGTTCAAATGGAGATATAGGATTGTCTGATTTTACTGTTAAACATTTAGCTACTTAGGCAGTAACAGATTAAAATAAAATGCCAAATACAAAACCTTTAAAAGCTACATAAGAGAATTATTTTCAAATGTTTCTTAAAATTGAGCGTTGAGCCTGAATGCCTGATTAAAAATAAAGATTTAAAGTATAAGAAATCAGAATACACACAGGTAACCTTTCTTTCCCAAGCAGTGATGAACTCTTCACAGACAAAACAAAACCTGCACGTTCTTTTATACCGCAAGCATTAAAGAAACTGGGATTGAACCCTTTGCTGGCAATGACGGCCTGAAGTCTTGAACTCACGGACATCACCAAATGCTGGGTTTCCTCCTTTTTAATGCTCTGCCAGGCCTTTACTGCAGCGCCTTTCAATTACTGTTTGTTTGTGGGCCTTTCTGTCCGAAGTTTAGTCTTCAGTCTTTAGTCTTAGTCTAAGTGAAATGCTGCTCAATTGGGTTCAGATCAGGTGACTGACTTGGCCATTCAAGAATATTCCTCTTCTTTGGTTTAATAAACTCCTGGGCTCATTGTCCATCTGTATTATGAAACGCCGTCCAATCAATTTGACTGCATTAAGCAGGATTTGAGCAGACAGTATGTCTTTGAACAATTCAGAATTCATGCTACTGTCCTGTGTCACATCATCGATGAACACTAGTGTCCCAGTGCCACTGGCAGCCATGCTCACCCAAGCCATCACGCTGCCTCCACCATGTTTTACAGATGTGGTATGCTTTGGATCATGAGCTGTTCCACACCTTCTCCATACTTTTTTCTTGCCATCATTCTGGTAGAGGTTGATCTTGGTTTCATCTGTCCAAAGAATGTTTTTCCAGAACTGTGTTGGCTTTTTTAGATTTTATTTTTTGTTTTAAAGCAAAGTCCAATCTAGCCTCTCTATTCTTGAGGCTTATGAGTGGTTTGCACCTTGCAGTGCACCCTCTGTATTTACCTTCATGCAGCCTTCTCTTAATGGTAGACTTGGATATTGATACACCTGCCTCCTGGAGAGTGGTGTTCACTTGGTTGGCTGTTGTGAAGGGGTTTCTTTTCACCATGGAAATGATTCTACAATCATCCAACACTGTTGTCTTCCATGGACGAGTTCACCAGTGCTTTCTCTCTCTCTCTCAGGATGTTCCAAACTGTAGATTTTGCCACTCCTAATATCTTAGCAATTTCTCAGATGGGTTTTTTCTGTTTTAGCAGCTTAGGGATGGCTTGTTTCACCTGCATGGAGAGCTGCTTTGACCGCATGTTGTCTGTTCACAGCAAAATCTTCCACATGCAGGCACCACACCTCAAATCAACTCCAGGCCTTTTATCTGCTTTACTGATAATGACAAAGGAATTGCCCACACCTGCCCATGAGTCAACTGTCCCATTACATTTGGTCCCTTTATAAAGAGGGTGGTACTGGTTAAGTAACTTGAACTCCTAAACCCTTCATCCAGTTTGAATGTGGATACCCTCAAATGAAAGCCAAGAGTCTACACATTATGTCCATTATATCACTATAATTGGAATATGTTTCAGTAAGCAGGTACAAAAACAAAACTTGTCAGTGTCCAAATATATAGGGACCCAACTATGTGAAGACTTAAAGCAGCTGATACTCTTAGAAACAGATTCAGAGCACTTAAGCATAATCTTTCAGATCAAGAATATGAAAGTGACTATTCTTGTCACTGCAAGGTCACAGCACAGCACACAGTGAACCACAACGAAATTGGACCTCCGCATTTAACCCAAGCAAACACTGTACAGCAGTGGGCAGCTATGAAAGTGCCCGGGGAGCAGTGACGGGGACAGTACCTTGCTCAAGGGTACCTCAGGGCAACCTTCCGGTAAGGGGTTTGAACCCACAATCTTCCAATCCTGTGGTCAACTAAACATTATTATAAATATGTTTATAATAATAAACATGCATTTAGCAAAGCACATCCAAACTTTTCACAAGTTCTGAATCTCTAGAGTACCTCTGGCTGCGTGGCAAACTCTGTACACTCCAGGCAGTTAACCCAGACACCTTAGTCACTATAAGTACATAACACTCGGAAGGTTTACCTCTAATGGCTTATGGAACGATCACCATGTAGAAATGTTTACATATTCAGTGTGAGAGAGCTTAATGATTAGTCATCAGGTGCTGTTTTAATGAGATGTCTATTAAATCAGCCAAGTGGTTACAGTCGCTGTGGAAAGTCCAGGTGACCTAAAGGCTTGCAGATACAACTCTACACATGCACACTAATGTGAGGCAAGGTGCCAAGCTCATAAGCTGAGGTTAAGCACCAGCAGTTGCTGTAATGTCACAATTAAGGAAGTCACAAGGTCACCAACTGCATTCAAATGATGTCCATGCATTCGGACCCTTCTCTGCCCTTTCTTTCCTTCCTCTCCTTCTCACGCCTTCATTTTCCCCTCAGCCCTAGGATTATTCTTTCACTCATTCATGGCTGTTCCACAGCTTGTTCATTACAGCTTTTGTTTGTATGCAGTTTGTTCTGAGAGTTTGCTCCGTAAACGCTGACATTCTTCGACCTCCCTTGCCCTCATGTTAAGGGGAGGGGAGAATGAGAATGTGGTGAAGTACTGATGCACAAAACAACAAGAACAAAGAAGGAGCTTCAATTAAACAAACAGTTACAAGTGTGTGCCAGTTTAATGGATGTGGTTATTTGGAATGTGCCTCTTGTACTGGTGGGGGTGCTTTATAACAAGTGGCATTAATGCAGGGCTAAGTGTTCTTCTACAAACACAAAGAGGTGACAACCAACGCTCACCACGAGAGTGAATTAATTCCAAAACTGTGTGCAGCACACTCCTCAACGCTGCCCTGGCACAAGAGAGTGCCGCGGTTTGATGAGAAATACAAAACAAACCAAACAAATAAAAGCAGAACTATAGCACAATCAATCAACAAAGTGGGTGCGTGAATGTGTGTGTACTTTAAAACACTTCTGAGGGACTGTGGGTACCCTAGTAGGTGTGCAACATTCAGTGACACTGAGCTGTAAAAAACCAAACCACTATAAATGATACAATCTCTCTTTTACTAGATTAATCCACAAATTTACAAGATTTGCGGTCTGCTCCTTCAAAGTATTACCATTCAGAAGTTTCGCCTGTCTAACAAAAGATTTCATTAAGAATGTAACAAAACAATGTCCCCAGTGCTTCAAGTAATGTACTGCAGTGTCAAAGAGCATGTGCTTAAATGACTAAACCCTGCCACTCTAACAGACAGCACTTAGAACTAACCTGTATTATACTTGGTACCCTTGGTGCAGGCCACAATGGCCCCCATGCTGGGCTGCGAGGTCATGCCTGCCATGGAGTCCACTGCAACATCCACAATGTCAGCTCCAGCTTCAGCACAGGACAGCATGGCGGCCACACCGGCTCCCGCCGTGTCATGAGTGTGCACGTGAATTGGCATGTCAGGAAAACGGTCCCTTAGAGAACCGACTAGCAAACGACTAGATTCTGGTCTCAGCAGCCCTGCCATGTCCTGAAACACGGGATAGAAAGAGAAACAGAAGAGAGAAAGGATGAGAGAGGGAGAGGGATTGTATGTATGCATTACAAAGAGTCTGGAGCAGCAGTATAGTGTGTGTAGGTGGTTGTAAAGTGGTGAAAGCAGGAATGAGGACAGAGTGAAAAAGAGTAAACCCAGAGAGCTCACAAAAACAAACACTCTGTGTTCTTTCCTGATTCTAATACATGATGATAAAATCCAGAACACAGTATTTCTGCACCTTGATGCAAAGTATGTGCGTTCCAGCTTTCACCAGCTCGTCAGCCAGCTTGAGGTAGTAGTCCAGTGAGTATTTCTGCCTCATGGGGTCAGCGACATCTCCTGTATAAGAGATGGCTGCTTCCACAACTCCTCCCGCAGTTCCCGCTGCTTCCATACCCAGCAACATGTTAGGCAGGTAGTTCAGAGAGTCAAAGACTCGGAAGATGTCCATCCCATTCTCTTTGGCAACCTCACAGAACCTGACACAAGACCCAGCCTCCATTTAACAGATTACAGGTATAATTTGTGAAAAAAATACATTGAAATTTATATATAGCAGTTTCCCAATTAAATACACACAAGAGAATTTTTTTTTTCAGATGAACTGAAATATGAGATGAAATATGAGATGAAATATATGACAGCTCCTTAATTGAATCACAATAATTCCACTTTAGATTGCATTTATATATTTTTTTTGTATTTCATTTTTACATATAAAATGTGTACGTGTGAGAACTTAATCAGTGATGGTGTGCTGAATATGTGAATGCATGATGCGTACTTGAAAACTGCGTTGTCTGGGTAGTTTGTGTATCCCACTGCATTGGCTCCTCTCAGGAGCATCTGGAAGGGGACATTGGGTAACAATGACCTGAGCTCCTGCAGTCTCTTCCATGGACACTCACACAGGAAACGCA
The DNA here is from genome assembly GCA_017165825.1 of Hepsetus odoe. Classification (NCBI taxonomy): domain Eukaryota; kingdom Metazoa; phylum Chordata; class Actinopteri; order Characiformes; family Hepsetidae; genus Hepsetus; species Hepsetus odoe. The sequence goes on along the minus strand of CM029381.1, from coordinate 12,372,178 downwards.
TTGCCACATCAAATGTAGCACCTAGAAGACAGGAGCAGGAGACAAAGTGTCAAAAGGACTCCAAGCTATTCAAGCAGTTTTTTTCCCGTTTGTAATTACTTAACAGGTCAAACAAAAATTCTGTTTAAAAGCCTTTTCCTCTGTAAAAATTAACAAACGCTCCACCACAGGAATATGTAGGACCTTAATACGCATATCACTTTGTCCAACAGCTCGCTCTCTCTCATTATATTAATATTTTATTTATATATATATATATATATATATATATATATATATATATATATGGGCGCGCACGTATGCGTGTGTGTATATAAAACTGTGGCCCATTCTTTACAAATGGACCATTTCTACTGCTCATAATAGTAAATCTACTATAAATATATTATATATACCCAATTATTTTTATATTCCACTTTTTGTTGAGCCTAGCATGATGAAATCTATGTAACACAGAGTCTACAATGGATTCTTTTGAAACTTTTGAGCAAAACTGGAAACAAATTTTGAAAAATCAGTACCTTTCAAAAGAGGGCAAAGTTCCTCCAAACCTTTGATTATCGTGTAACTCTGTGATGCATAAAGTGCATCGTTCCCCCTCATTTCACTTTCTGCCTTTTCTTCTGCCCAAGCAAAGATTGACCTTGAGCTGTTGTTGTGGCCTTTATGAATCTGCAGATCCAGGCCTGCGTCTCAAGCGGAAGCACAAATAATTGAGTGTCTAAAGTTTGTGGCTCCTTCACAGTGAGGGAGCAGACACTTCAGTATAGACTTAACCATGTGGCCCTCAGGCTGCACCACAATCATTCAGCTGGAATGATGCAGATTCTGAGGCCAAATGTTGGCATGGTGGTATGTGTTGAAGGCAAGCGCTTAGAGTGAAATAAGAACAATGTGACACATGTGAAACACATCACTCCTTGAGTTTTTGCCTGTAGCCATCTTCACAATCTACCTGAAGTATCTTGACTGATTGGTTGAATGTTTTTCAGTATTCACACTGCAAGACATAGTTGAAAATATTTTTAAAATACATATTTTATATTAACTCTCATGAAACAGACTTCAAATAATGCTTAGGGTTATTGTGTTGCTTACTGGCCCGTTCTCTTAATCTCTAGTTCAAAGATGTATGTTTTGAGATTTTTTCTCAAGAGTACATTGGCAGAATAATTGTTCCATCAATGACGGCAACCTGTCCTGCCCAGAAAGAGAAAAACAGACCTGAACCATAATACTAATGTCACCATGTTTCAGAAGTTTTATGCTGAACTGCAAGGTTTTCCTTTCTCCTACCACATCATTAGCCCTTTAAAAAAAACCATCATCTCCATTTAGGGACTGGACTAAAGTTGTGAATTTTGAGCAAGATGGTTATGCTGAGGAGAAGAAAAACAAAAAACTAACATCCGGCAGTTAATGGGTTAAAATGACATTTTACTTTCTGGCTTATCCAGCCACAAAATACTTTCCCAAAGACTTGTGTTCAAGTTGATGTGGTTTATGTAAAACAAGTAATTAAAACTGGTAGCTTTTTGTGGGTAAGAGGAAAAGTGGGAGGTTGGGTGCACAAGTATATGGATGGACGGTGTGCCAGCAGGCAAGTAGAAGCAAGGCAATAATGACAAAAACAGAAGTTTCTCACCTCCCCAGTTTTCCATGCTGAAGAGGTTGTTGAAGTTGTGGGCCACGAATGGAGCAATTTTTTTCAGGTCATGGGTTCGTACTCTTGTGGCCAGCAGAGATTGGTGGGCATCTCTGAAGGTGGTGTCCATCAGGAGCAGTCCCTGGTGGGCCCGCACTGCTTTAGCAAAGCCTTCTGGACCCTCCCGAAGCAACACGTCCCTAAAACCTGTAGGAGGGTCACCTACAGGGCGCACACACAGACAGACAGCTAATCAATAGACATTATCAGCACCACGATAGAGCACAAAATAATTCACTGATTTAATTGCACCATTATTCACTTCCAATGCTCCCTCACACACATACAGCTATAGTCCCAAACATACACACATTCAGTCACAGCACCTGGCTTAAACAGATATAATTCCTAGAAGGAATAAATTAGCCTTTGTAAGCCACTTAATTGATTCCTCTTTACGCCATAAACAAAATCAACAGAAAAGCAAACTGCAATGAAAACAGCTATGAGGAGGCAAAAAAGGCCAAAAGATCCTTTTATTAACACATACCTAAAATGTCAGCCTCCTGCTCCACATGAATCTGAATGTTTTGAAGAGCTTACATTCAGACTGCAGGGTTGAAGGAGATTAATTTGCTCTTATCATGAAAACACACACACACACACTTTTCACTGCCTCTCTCTGAACTGTGCATCACTAAAATCTCATGGCTGTAAAGAAGTGAGACTGTGGCTTACATTTGACACACACTGCAGTCTCCAGGGCACTCCGACTCCTCTCACTGTTTGACTGTGTATGTGTGCATGCATTTGTGCGCTGCTTACCGAGAGGTACTGCAGGGACGACTGGATCAATGGACGAAGGCTTAGCCTTGACAGGGATGGGAGTAGTAGGGCCGTTCACCAAAACATGACCTGAGATTAGAGCATCCACACAAAGACTTAGTGTTACACAGCAACCTCCCCTCATACCACACTTGGCAGGAGACTCAGACAAAGCTGTGTCATCATAAGGGCAGCTTCAAAAAGCTTGACTTAAATCTGTAAGCTGAAACAGAACTTAAAAAACACCAACATTGTTTCCCAGGTCTGATCTGCACATTTTGCCTAATTAGAGTTCATTCTGCATTCTGATCGGTTGTTTTTTTCCCTACCCATCTGAAGACTGGCAGATAGTATAAATGGCAGATAGTTTGAACCCCAAATTTGAATATTTCAGTGCGTCCCCATGTTTTAATATGGTGGGGAGGTGGTGTTACTGTTATTGGAACAGTAAGTACACGGCCAGTTCTTGTATTTATGCATCGACAAGATTTGTAATATCAATAGCTCAATTTTTGGCACCCTGTTTCATGGAATCATAGACAACACTGGGACAAACAGGGCTCTCGACCAGGGGAGCAAAGTATCATTTTTAGAGGCTTCAGAATAATGACTGAAAAAAAAAAATAAAATACATTAGATTTCCTTTTAAAAAAACAATTTTCCATAAATCCTACAAACCAATATACGCAGTGTGAAAGTGAAAGTGACTTAGTCATTGTGAAACAGCATAGCACACAATGAAATACAGCCTCTGCTTTTCACCCATACACACCGTGCAGCAGGGGGCAGCTATTTAAAGCTGCCAAGAGAGCAGTGATTGGGATGGTACCTTGCTCAAGGGTACCTCATAGCAACCTACTGGTTAGGATCAGTTTACCAATACCCAAAAAGCAACTTTAACGGGAGAAAAATGAGTCATGGCTGCAAATACAAATGCTTTAGCAGACCATTCACAGCTTATATAGCTGATAGTCAGGGCAAACCCACAGAAACCACAAAACCAGTGAGTAAAAGATGTTTAAAACCTACGCAGACCAAGGGATACAACACATCCAACTTGGCAAAAGATGTTGCTGACAGACATGCCAACTTGTACAAAGAATTCAAAGAGCAACAATTTAGCAAATGTGGTAACGAAGTACATCAGGCCTATGCCCTCAAATGAGAGTCAAACGATCTGGGTTTTAATTTGTGGCAAGAGTCACTAAACTCACCATCAGAGTTTGATAGAGTAAAGGGCAAAACTAACAGCTTAAAATGGATTTTCTTCTTGGGGTTTTTTTATTAAAAATGGTACAGTTAATTGCACCATAACCAAGCAGGTTTTCACAGGAATCAATGGCACTATGTAAAAACAATACATTTCTACATCAGTATTGATAAAGATTGTTATGACATGTGGATTATTACATTTACAAAAACAGCATAGACCTCCTTTCAGGTGGTGTATTAAAGCTTAAGTTTAATAAATGTTATCTATTAAAGAAATCACTCATTTGAGTATTGGGGACACCCCATCATGGAATATTATATGAAAGCTTTCACATGTCCAATTTACAATAATCTAAAAAAACACACTTAAAAGCACAAACTGCCACTTTATTGAACTTAAAAATAAATATGGATTGTAAATTTGCCTGTTGAGAATGAATCTTAAACCAAGGATTATCCGGATTATCCAAGGATTATTTATTAATGAAAAATAAAACTAAAAATAGGCAGTGAAAGGTTAGGCTGCTTTAACATCCTTTATTTCATATACATTTGCATTCCTGATGTTTTGTTTTTCCCCATAATTTTGTTTCAATGGTAATACTGAGATATTAATGCAGATACAGTACTGTGCAAAGGTTTTAGGCAGGTGTGAAAAAATGCTGTAAACAAAGAATGCTTCCAGAAATATAAATAATGATTATTTTTATCAATTTACAAAATGCAAAGTGAGCGAACAAAAGAAAAATCTAAATCAAATCAATATTTGGTGTTACTACCTTTTGCCTTCAAACCAGCATCAGTTCTTCTGGCCCCACAGAGCCCTGATCTCAACATCACCCAGTGTGTCTGGATTACATGAAGAGACAGAAGGATGTGAGGAAGCCTACATCCACAGAAGATCTGTGGTTGGTTCTCCAAGATGTTCGGAACAACCTACAAGCCCTTCTGAGTTCCTTCAAAAACTGTGTGCAAGTGTACCTAGAAGAACTGATGCTGTTTTGAAGGCAGAGGGTGGTCACACCAAATACTGATTTGATGTAGATTTCTCTTTTGATCATTCACTGCATTTTGTTGACTGATGAAAAAAAAAAAAGATTAACACTTCCATTGTTGAAAGCATTTTGTTTACAGCATTTTTTCCACACCTGCCTAAAACGTTTGCACAGTACTGTATATCCTATCAGTAGTTATCAGTCTGAACTTTAGTATTGAGACAACATTAATCACTTGATCATAAGCTACAACAAAGAGTGAGCGCATCATTAAAAATGCACAAGATCTATAGCAGCTGAGTCCAACTGCTCAGCAAGACACAGTAACACTACCATTAGCAGCTAGTTTAGCTGCTTGGGTTACTAGTGGTAAAGCGAGGGATGAGACAGAAAAACAAGGATTATTTTATAATAAAATGAGTGCACAGATTCTCTGCAGGGTTTGATCAGATATGCTTTCTAGACTTTGCCTTCTCTCTTGTATTTATGTACTTATGAACCTACACTCCAGCATAAAAGAAGGACCACCGGTTCATATTAATAACTGGAATCATTTAAAAAGGTAGCTGGGCCAGCACTACCTGTAGATTTAGAAAAATTGCTGTTACAATTTTTTACAAAGTGCAGTCCTTGACTTTCATTTTAGAAACCGAAATAAATCTCTTCACATGACTGGGTCCATTCACACTTTCAAACCAATACCTAAAGACTTTCATGACACTATCTGATCAAAGATGTTGAAATAACTATTAAAAGCTTTGTCACTTTGAAGCTAAAAATAAAAACTGAAAGCAGAGACCATTACTTTATAATTGCTGTTTGAGGGTATGTATATCAGTGCAGTTATCTGGGGGATAGCATTTGGAAAAAGGATTTTATCTGAGCAGATGAGTGTGAACTGATTTTAAGCATAAACTACAGTACATCAAGTTATCATGCACCATGTCATCATACCCAAGTAATGGAGAAGTTTCTGGGCTCGGTTCTGGACGGGTTTCAGGTTGAACAGCTCTGGGTTTTCGTCGATGAACTGTGTGTCCACGGTGCCATACAGGAACTGGTCATTGCTCAAAACATTCTGGAGGAATGGGATATTCGTCTGCCAAGAAGGAAGGAAAAAAAAAAAAAAAAAAAAGAAAGAAACACAGATTCAGCCTGAGAGAGAACTTATACTGAGTAGGTGCAGACCGGTTGAGGAGCACAGAGCCTGTAGACACCACACAGAGCGAAGGTGCTAATGCTCCTACAGGGGCAAATGGGGCCTTTTAGTGGGTAGTCCCAAAATCAATACCATTATCTAAACACTTGATATCCATTCCATCATACAGTCCACAAGGCAGGGAAATGTGTGAGTGTGTGTGTGTGAGCGAGAGAGAGACAGAGACAAAAAGAGGGTGGAAGAAAGGTAGATTTTTTTTTTTTTTTTATTTGTTGGGGAGAGTTAACAGGTATATCTGGTGTTGCCACAAATTCACGTCCCTGCCCGAAAATTTCAAAGTCTTTTAATGCTCTGAAATCTTTGAATGTCCTCTGCTTTAGACTACTGCTCACTGTCCTGCTCCACTTCAGACAGCATCAACAAGCATCTGAACATGAAGAAATGAGCCTCAGCCTTTCCAGCACTAAGCTCACATGATAAAGTAGACGAGAGAGAGAGAGAGAGAGAGAGAGAGAGAGAGAAACACAACCTGGAAGTAAAAACTGGAGCTAGCATGAAAGAAGAGATGAGGGGGAAAAATAGGGAAAAAAAAAAAAGATTGGAGAAAGAGAGAAGGCAGATGTGGAGTAGCATGTGAAAGAAAGTGAGCCTGTAATTGGATATTGAAAGCACTGTGCATTCTTTCCAAGCCAGACCACCTCCACATATGCATGCATGCGCGCACACGTGCGCACACACACACACTGCAGTGGCAAGAGTCCTTAAACGGAGGGGGGGTAGGCAGTGGGCCCTGGGGGCCAGAGGATAGATGTTGGGTAGAGAGAGAGAATATTAAGTTCTGTTCTCCTCTTGTGAAGACTCATGAACACTCGGCAGCACTCTGACCCAGATTTCTCTGACTACAAAACCAATCGTATCCTTCTGCAAGCTCCACTCATCTCTCTTTCTGTCAGTCCCCACCAGACCCCTGCACAAATCCCACGCATTTAACATAACAGGGCTCAGCAATGCTGGATGACAGTACAGGAGAAAATAATAATAAAACTAAATTTCTCTTTCATTTACTGAATGCTTTGCGTTTTAAAATATCACATTTACAAGTACAATAATTAACAAATAAATGACTTAACATTTTAACTCTGCAATAAAGTGAATATATAAAAATGTTAGTCTAATATTACTACTGATACTAAGTGTGTGATTGAGAGTTTGCAGTGCCTTGTCATATGAGCATTTCAACACGTCAAATTAACGGCCGCTTACATGAATCCTCTCTCTTATGAACATCAGATACGGCTGATTTTGGTAAATATCCCGAGTCATTCACACTGTCAGTATCAGCCAAGAAGCTACAGAGCCTTTTAGCTTGTTATGAGCAAGACCACAGATGCAGCTGGCTGTGGGAGATTTAACACATGCAGTGCCAGAGGGGAAAAGAAACACAAGTAGGTGTACACGTGCTAGACTAAACACACAAAATATGCACCCATAAACTCAGCCATACACAAAGGTTTGAGCACGTTTTGTAGGTTTCCCCAAAAGAAAATAAGTCATCGAAATAAACTTAACCCATTAACTGCCAATTTTATTTATCTATTTTTTTTTTTTATTTCAGCATAACCATCTTTCTCAAAATTTGATTTAGGGATCGGACTAAAGGGTTAAATATGTTTCGCTAATTTTAAAATGAAAGTAAAAGAGACACTCATTGTGAAACACCAAGATACAACCTCTGCTTTTCATCCATACACACCGTGCAGCATGGGGCATCTATTTAAAGCACCTGGGTAGCAGTGATGGGGAAGGTACCTTGCTCAAGGGTACCTCAGGATAACCTACTGGTCTGGGATTCTAACCCACAACCTTCTGATCCTGGAGCCTAGTCTCTAACCACTAGGCTACCGCAGAACAATTACTTAACTTCCTGAGTTTCCAATGTTTGAAAAAGAATAAATGAACCTTAGTAGATGATGCGAACAAAAACAAAATGCCATTTGACTGGGGTGCCAAAAAAACATTTGCATATGATTTTTATATGATGTAACCAAGTGAAAGGCAGGGGGGTTTAAGAATAGGGAAATAAGGCTTATATACAGTTATGAGTCACAAGACAGAGCTGTGCATACACACACATTGCAGCTTATTGAGGAGAAGAACAGAGGAAGAATGGCCTGGTTGACATGCCGGGATTTTAATGGCATCTGCGATACACAGCCAACAGGGAGCTTTCAATACCACCATGATCACACTACCACATCCTGCCTGTGTGCTCAATACTCAGTGTTTACAGAAACACTCACCACAGAGAAGGAGCAGGAGAGGGAGCAAGAGGGATAGAGAGGCAGCAAGAGAGAGAGAGCGCTTTCTATAGCCAAGGGAAACATCATTTTGCTTTTAGCTGTGCGAAGAGCCCATCATGCAGCAGTACACCCCTGGAAAAGATTTTCTGTCCTCTAGTCCTCATGGTTTTTACAATGAGTGTATCAAGTGGGTGTCTGTACCAGGAACCACCACGAAAGAGGGAAGGAGGAAGGAAGGAAAAAAAAAAAAATAAATAATAAATCCCCCCCACCACACTATAGTGCCCTGAGACCAAGAACAGCTTCAAGGCCACCTGTTGGCCTAAGCGCAGAGGGAAATTAGAAGCAGCTACCAACTAGAGAGTGGCCTATAAAAGAGTGAGCAACATTACAGTGAGTTCTCTATATGAATTACTTTTAAAGGACAAAAGGCGAGACTAATGGTGATATTATAATGGTGTTTGATGGATTGCAGCTTGCATGAGCGTTAAGTGAACAAGCTGTACTTGAGCAGAGAGGAGCTGTCCGCAGTGCTGAAAGACTGCTAGGCTCCCCCTCCAACTTGGTGCTCTGCTATTGAGTTCTGCAGTCATTAATGGCAAAAATATAATGAGCATTGAAGGACAAGCTATAAAATGGATATCTGCCATGTGCTTTTAATTAAAGTGACCCAAAACCTGTTCAGTTGCAGCACTTGGAGCGAAAATAATGCTACTAGATTTTTTTTTTACTATAGGAGTGATAAATGAGAAAAATTGAAAGAATGCCCCATAAAAGATATTCAGGATTAACTGTTTAATACGTACCTAAACAGAAAGATGGTAGAGTAATTAAGCCAAAGACCACAAACCTCACTGGGTGGTACTATGTTTGAATATGGAGGATTTCTAAGATCATTCAACAGGTCACACTGCATAAAACCGCTTCCACAATTTAGAGATGTATTTTGATCATAGGAAGGACAGTTTGCTGTTTAATCACAGTGGAGGGATCTGTTTGAATCCCTGTGAATCTGGAAACTATGCTGTCAAAAGTGTGGCCCCTGTCAGGGTCACCCAAGGCAGAGAGGAATCAGGCGATGAGCCAGACAAAATGATTCAAAATGCACATAAGAAAAGGAACCTGTAATGGATACTTGGACCCACTCTGAAAGGTCTTTAACCTTCAACACACAGGAAGAGGTTCTCCATGATCCAGAGGGAGGTTGGGGGCATGGAGTCTGAATGTTCAAAGCCTCCATTGCTCAAGTGGCAGCTGTGAGCTATAACTAGACAGTCATCAGCATCTGTCCTTCTTAACCAGACAGACACGCCCTCCATGGAGGACAGAGAAGGAGGATTGCAGGGTATCTCCCTGTCAGAAGTCACCTAGGTAGTCTGAAAACTCCTTGGTGGTAAGGGGGCGAGTTCTGCCCTGAAATGAAGGCCCTGGATATTTTAGGACCGTCATGGCTGACCTTTTCAATAAGAGACAGTGTCTTTGGAGTGACTGTTTGGATTCAGGAGGAACTGGGAGTTTCCAAGGCTGGAATGGAGCTTAAAGTAACGCCTCAACTCCTCAGCTTAGAAATGTGCCATTTAGCATTTAATTAGGATGGGCTCTAGTGACCAAGAGGTCAATGGTTTGAATCCCACCTCCGGCACCAACACCATTGGCTTCCTGAGAAAAACCAATAACCCCAAGTTGTAAATGATGCCTCCTGGGGTACCTCTCAGTGAAGACAATCAACTGGGTGGTGGCCAAGGGGGAGACCCAGGACATACTAGGAGGATTATATATCTGCTGGGCTGAGCTGGGATGGGATGGTCTCAATCACCCAGGTAGGAGGTGGTAGGAGCAGCGATGGCCTAGTGGATAGGGACTGGGCCCTCTTCAGCTAGCTACCACCATGACCCAGGTCTTGGAGAAGCAGAAACAAGAATACAATTAAATAAATAAATAAAGAATTAAATGTAAAAAAATAAAGAAATAAATAAATAAATAGTCTGAATATGATGCACATCTCATTTGGGAAATTGAGAAAACCGTACCAAAAACCATACAACCTAGGACAGCATTTATACCCCACTTGTACCAAGACAGAAGTAAAAGTGGTGCCTCAAATCATAAAAAAAAAAAAAAAAAAAAAAAAAAAAAAAAAAAGTAATTCATAATAAAAAAAAAAAAAAAAAAAAAAAAAACCTACACACATCTGCTAGTCGGTCCTCCCACTATACACACCCTTTAAATTGGGCAATCAGAAAACATTTCTGCAACATGTACCAAGTTAATTTCACTTAATTTTTTGCCTCATGCTGTTGGTAGATGGTGATGAGCTATGTCCAGTCTCAATATAGGTCTTTTCTCAGATTCTTCATATTGTCAGCTTCATCCAAACCTCATAGCTCAATATCTTATTTCACGTCTGGAAAATAACTTGTCTTTTCGTTGTATGAACAATTTATAATAGGGGAGAATTACAATCCCTTTATATTGATGTATATAAGAGAAGTCAGCCCTTCAGAAATATGTGGTTTTGTTACAACAGCAGTTATATGACAGCTTTAAGTATTGTAGTGATGGCTGAAAAAGCGCATCAGAAGGCATTCACTGGTAAAAGGCGCTCGGTAAATCAAGAACCTTTCACATTGTGGTATAGAGGAAGTGCGTCCACATAAACATGTGATTTACAAACTACAGGATTTTAACTAGGGCTCATTTGCTGATGCATATTAAATGAAAATATGCTGCGATGAGTTTTCCCCCCCCCCCCCCCTAATTATAGTAGTATGGATTTCCATTGTGATCCAGTATGAGCAGCAAGTCAGAGTTATGTCGTTAGTCTTATAAAGTGAAGTACATTATGAGGCTGCCGGTTCTGCTCTCTCTCCCTGCCCCAGCAGAGCCGGGCTGAGGCTGATACGGCAAGCTTGCGTGTCGGCTGCTGAGCGTTCTGTTGCAATGTACTGCATGTAGTCAGTCCTCTATATATAGCCATGCTTAGAGACTGGCTGTGACTGACTCACTCTCCTCACCTAAAAACGCAGAGCCCAGAAAAACAACAGGAACCAGAGGGTGGGCGGTGGGGGTGGGTGGGTGTAATCACTCACTTGGTTTTGCACTTTAGCTTTGTGGTTCCAACACGCAGCTCACGCACTCTTACCATGTACGGGCTTCGTCCCTATATGATCACAAGGGAAGTGGGCAACCCAATGCATCATTTAGTCACTGCAATATGAATTTCCATATTAAACTAGCTACAAAAAGCTGAAATAATTGAACGGCTCAGGTGCATAAAGTGTGAAAGCTGGAAAGAGGCTAATATTCCAGAAACAGCATATGCCCCCCTAAATTATAGTTGGACCAGAGAGGGCCACAAATCGAACAAATGTGGATGGTTGAATCAGTACACTATAATTAACGATTGTCTAGCTTTAAAAAAAAAAAAAAGTAAAAAAAGCTGCTAGGCCAATTACACAAAAAAAAAACCCACAAAAAAAAAAAAAAAACCCACCACTGACTGTTTGGGTCCACTTAAAGATGCCATTTTAATTTCCTTTAACCCTGGTTTGATACTGAGTTTAAGGATTACTTACTAAAAGAAAATTAAAATGTACCTTTCTGATGTACCAGCAAGGACAAGCAGCCAATTTGCATAATAATGTGAATTTCACTTTTATCGCCCTCTTAAGAACTCTCTTTTCCTCCTTTTTCCAACTGCTCCCATTGAGGTTTGTCATATTTTGACCCCTCTGACAAAAAAAAAAAAATGCTTTTTAGATGTCTCTGATGACTTTCTAGGTGAATTATTGTAATGAACATGCTTGACTGATACTCCTCTGCAGCAGTACTGAAGCTGAAGAGCACAGAGCTAGCACTGAGTAAAGGACTTACTGCAGAAAGAAGTGTTGTATTCATGTATCCATGGAACACCAAAAGCATTATTCAGCATTTCTATGGCAATACTTTAAAGTAAGGTTCTTGCTCACTTTCAGAATTTGCATCCAGTGAATGCTGGCACAGCTAATTTTGATGGTCAGGTGGCAGACAGGCGAGGTAGCTTTCAAAGTTAGTCTTCTCCCATTAGTTAGATGTTGAGAAATTTATGGCGGGCAACAAGAATCAACAAGGGACCTCAAGGACCAAGGGACCACATACATAGCAACAGATATTTAAATGTAGCTGAAAATATTTAAATATAGAACAGATTTTAAAAATATAAATGCAGGGAAGCATTTAAAGTGAAAGGTGAAAGTGACTAGTCTTGTGAGAACACACATTTACGGCATTTCACAGATGCTCTTATCCAGAGCGACTTCCATGTCCTAATTACCGGGACAGTCCCCCTGGAGCAACTCAGGGTTAAGGGTCTTGCTCAGGGACCCAGTGGTGGTAGTGCTGGAGGTGGGATTCGAACCTGGGACCTCTTGATCTAGAGGTCCACAGGCAAGTACCCTACCACTAGACCACCGCCACCCCCACACAGCACAGCACACAAACACAAACCATGCAGCAGGGGCCAGTTATGAAAGCTCCCGGGGAGCAGTGACAGGGACGGTACCTTCCTCAAGGGTACCTCAGGGCAACCTCCTGGTGAGGGAATCGAACCCACAATCTTCCGATCCAGGGCAAACTCCCTAACCACTAGGCTAATTTAATCGTTAATAATGCAAGTGCTGTTCAGTTGTGTCCTCTAAATGTCAGTTGCGTTGCCCAAATTTTGCATTACATGAATTTGACTGTTTAAGTTAGAGAAATTCCAGTGAACTGCCTTCAAAATTACAAGGGGGGGGTATGGCACAGCATTAATTTAAATGAAGTTTAGGGTCCTGGGGCTTGTCTTCCAAATTACTGTAAGATGCAAGGAGGAACAGTGGCTTCGGGACCAGGATCAGAAGGTTGTGGGTTCGAAGCTGGATATGACTGCCCCCTGCTGGATGCGTGTATAAGTGAAAAGCAGAGGTTGCATTTTGCTGTGCTTCACTGAGCGCCGTTTCACATACTTTCACATTTTGAATCTTTGGCCTTTTAATGACTTGGATCACTATAAATGACCTGTACCCCTCCGTTAAAAGAATCGGTAGATTACTTGATTAATAATTTGACAGTGAACGCTCTGCATTAAGCATAATTGATTACATCTCACTGCCATTGCAGTGTGAATATATTAAATACTGAATATATTCATATGGCATTTTTGGTCTTTAATGCGCTGCCTTATAGTCGAGTTAAGGCTTCTGGCCTGATCCATACATAAACGTTTAAAGGTGTATGTATGGTGCAAAGGGATTCAGGTTCAGCTTCTAGCACCCACACCCTTGCAGCTGCATCCTGCAGTCATACATGTACATACAGGATGATAAAACTCATCCTTTCCTTCCCCCACAGTCCACAGTTCATCTTCCTGATTAAACTCCAGCCTAAACTTCTTTCCCTTCAAGTCTTTTTCTCTATTTTGCCTCCTCTATTCCATCTCCTTTCCTTGTATCGCAAGCCAGGAGGGCTTTAGGCTCTTCTACCCTCTACCCACCCTCCCCCCCCCCATTTCTCCCTCCCTCCCTCCCTCTGTCTCTCTCACACACACACACACACGCTCCGTCTCTCCTCCCTCTCGCTCCGCTTTCACTGTAGCAGACACATTGCAGTCAGACAGACTGCACAGACACACACACAGGGACAGACACAGACTCCCATCCCTGCACCAATCCACACCAAGCCACAAATCAGACAGTGGTTCCAGTCTGGGGAACGAAGGCAGGACGACAAAGCGGTGACTGGCATCACGACTGTGTCTGTGCAACGTCTCTAGGCAATGCTTTCAGAGTTGAAGCGCCTGGCTCTGCTGGACTTGTTTGCAGGATTGAAAACAAAAAGGAGGCAGCAGTGGGAGGCTCCAAGAACTGCTCCATAAAGGAAAGTATGAGGCGACGGGGTTAAGAGGGATATACTGCCAGACTGGAGTGGACTAAAGCTCTCTCCTGTGAGGATTCCAAGAGCAATGAAAAGGTTTGTAAAGGTTTGCCTTTCCCATATTTTTTGAGGAGTGTCTGCAGAAAAAAAAAAAAAAAAAAGAAAGCAGAACAGAAATGCCTCTAGACTACAGAAAGAGACATGCCTCTGGATGGATTAATCAACGATTGAACAACAGGGTCTAGGCAGCTCAAAGTGAGAACCATGCAGAGAACTGGAGTTCCACAGATGTACCTTAAGTCAGTCTGGAAAGCTCGTACAGGGTGGACACACACGCAAGCAGTTTCAGCCTGAGCCCGAAGGGGCTGCTTGAAAGCAGACCTAATTGGATTATTTGCTTTAATGCACCAGTTTTCAGGGAGACCCTAAATTCCCAATGCCAGCTAAACCCACACAAGGAAGAGTTTTTTTGTTTTTTTTTTGCATGGCTCCAATTCATGGTCAAAGTTAAGGATTAAAAGTGTTGGCGTTGAAGCATGAGACACTTGAAAGGAAATGCAGTTGAGGCCCAGATTAAGGTTCTATGTTTATATCCCAGAGCAGCACATCAAAACAGAAAACAAGAGTAATGCTCCATCACAGCACTCATTAAATGTCTAACGTGATTCATGTTTCCCTTCTTTGCCAGCTCAGCAGCCAGACCGATTGGACAGCGATTGCAACCAGCAGCTCTTTGGTAACTGGGGAGGATTTGAAGAACGTGACAATAATCTGAAAATTACACCAAATAAAGCCTCATATGTCGATTTAGGATTTTTAGACATTGGAGCGTGATCAACACTGAATGGATGAGGCAACAATAAGTGACTTTAAAACAACTAAAAAACCCTGTGGATTACTGAGCACTCAATGGGAAGAATGACAAGCTAAAATTTACGCGGACATCACCTGATTGGTTCGTTCAATCATTTTCTGGGATCAAGGGAAACGGATTTAATGAAACTCAACTAAGATAAAAGAAAGAAAAAAAAATGCAGTCATACTGCTGTGCCATTCTCTTCCATTGTTTTTTGTTGGATTACTGCTCTTAAATATAGAGGAAAACGGAGTTAAAATGGGCAAAATATGGAACCATTTTAAATCTTGATGCAGTGCAGACACACCAGGTATGAACAATCTCTCTGTCTCTGATTTGCACTGACACACACACTGTCGACAGGCGACACCACATTAAGGAGTATATTTAATCTTTGTAAAGGAACCCAACCCATACTTAACTTAGTCATACGCCTAAAAGAAAGTCCCAGAATCGCACAGTCATAAAGTAAGATTTAGACTGATTTGATAGTCGCACCCACTTGTAGTCCATTTGCTTCAAGAACATGACAATGGTGCCTTTATGTAAGGCTGAAATGAAACTGGAGTAGTCCAAGCCACTTAAAATGAGAACACTTAATATTGTGCAACATGAATCCCAACACTTGCCATTTAAATAAACATATATACACACTCAAGCAACTGCACCTAACGTTCAAAATTTTTCGTGAATTAGAAACCACGCAGGCATTTTTAACATTCTTATAAGGCAATCTAACCACATTTCCATGCCACTGTCTCAGGCAGGATTGTAGCACACTATGACACAGCACACACAGTCACAGCCAGCTATGGATCAGGGTAATGGAGCGATCAGGCCACTATAAGAAAAGCAGCAGGCAGTAGAGAGGAGAAACAGAAGGACACAGAGCCAAAGTAAACAGACTTCGTCTGTGTCCACAAATACATCAGCAACCATCCGATATCGCATCCGCAACCAAGAGAAGTGAATCATTTATCACTGTCCTGTGGCAGATCACAGCCCTCGTCTCTGGTGACCATGTAGATCACAATACATGGCGAAAAATTAAGTTATTACTATGTTGCCTGCTACATGATAAATCCCAAGAAATTCCAGCAACTGTCTACAGAACTCCGGTGAATTCATTAATCATTAGTGGTGGATGTTAAAAGCAAAGCTCTATGGTAATTCCACTGAGAATTGAGAGTGAGATTAATCAAGCAGGCCCTGGATGAGCAGGTTGGCACATCAAGACACCGTAGTAATTAATGGACAATTTGTGCTTAGAATTCATAAATAGAGTAGCATTTGGAAGACTCTTTAGATTAACAATAGAAGGAAAGGATGTATGAGCCGAAGGGGGTGGGGGGTGTGCATGTGTGATTTCTAGTGATAAAACAACTGACACCATTATTTTTTTTCGTGCACAGGTCTGTGGTTGAATAAATACTATCATGCCAAGCCCAGGGTTGCTGAGGCCATCCAGTATAAAGAACACACCGTTAGGACAACTTCACTCAAAATGCATCTGCCCCAAAACAGCACATCCTGGTCTTATGTCTCCAACAACTCTGCTGTGGTTGGGCCTGGTGAGCCAAGTCCTCCTGGGGTACAGCTCAGGTGTGTTTGCCGGGGAGACATGGGGGATGGTGTCCATATGCCCCTTCCACTGTGTGTGTCGGAATCTATCAGAGTCTTTAAGTACACTCTGTGTGAACAAAGGACTGCTTTTTGTCCCACCTAACATTGACCGACGCACTGTGGAACTTCGTCTTGCAGACAACTACATCCTGGAGGTGGGGGGACCTGATTTTGCCAACATGACAGGATTAGTGGATCTGACGCTGTCACGAAACACCATCCATGCCCTGCGACCACTGGCCTTTGCTGATCTAGAAAGCCTGCGTTCGCTGCACTTGGATGCTAACCGGTTGACCGTGGTGGGACCTCAAGATCTAACCGGCCTTCTCAATCTTCAGCATCTCTTCATAAACAACAACCAGCTTACTGACGTTTCAGATGACGCCTTTGACGACTTCCTGTTAACACTGGAGGATTTGGACCTGTCCTACAACAACCTCCGCAGGGTTCCATGGGAAGCTATTCAGAACATGGCCAGCCTAAGCACACTCAATCTGGATCACAACCTTATAGATGAGGTTGCTGAGGGCTCTTTCAGTGAACTTTACAAACTCTCTCGTCTGGACATGACGTCAAATAGGCTGCACACACTTCCGCCTGATCCTCTTTTCTCTCGCTCACAGATCGGGGTAGTCAGCCCGACACCCTATAATGCAATCATCAGCCTGAATTTTGGTGGGAACCCTCTACACTGCAACTGTGAGCTGTTGTGGCTGCGGAGGCTCTCCCGTGAGGATGATATGGAGACTTGTGCAACACCTGCACACCTTGCTGGACGATACTTTTGGTCCATTCCAGAGGAGGAATTCACATGTGAGCCACCTCTCATCACCCGCAACACAAATAAGCTGTGGGTTTTGGAGGGGCAAAGAGCAACACTGAAGTGCCGTGCCATTGGTGACCCAGAGCCAGTCATTCACTGGGTGTCCCCAGATGACCGCATTGTGGCAAACTCTAGCCGAATTCATTCATATTATAATGGAACCTTGGAGTTTCTGGTGACACGCGCCAGAGATGATGGAACTTACACGTGTATCGCAATCAATGCAGCTGGCGAGTCCACTGCACAAGTGGACCTTAAGATTATCCCACTGCCTCACCGAGGCAATGGTACAGTCCCCCTTATTAACCCCAGAGACCCTGGTTCCTCTGACATCAGCAGTGTTAGAGGAGGAGCTGTAGGAGGGGTGGTAACAGTGAAGAACGTGACTGGAACTGAAGAGGACGACGGAACTGGCAGTAGCAACACTGGAACCGAGAGACTGGTGGGAGTTCTGGGCGTGACTTCAAACTCGGCTGAGGTGCGCTGGTATATGGGTAGAACTTCAGGGCCTTACTTGGTGTGGATGTACCAGATTCAGTATAACAGTACAGCTGATGATGCCCTTGTGTACAGGTAAGAAAATGAGTTCACCTGAAACAGTAGTGACAGTTCACATGATCTTACAAATTTAATCAGAATCCAGGGACCCTGGTTAGGATAAGAGTCTCAGATAAAGGGTAAGATGGAGAGAACCTTTGAATGACGTCTGTGCCTTACAGAGCTCCAAAACTGATTGAAAGGCCCTGGGAATCAGACAAACCTACAAAGAGAGGAGAGACAAAACGAGCCACGAGGTTTCAAGAAATGCTGAGAGATATTTATAGTTAGAAGAAGGGGAACATGGAGTGAGAGGACCTGCTGACTCAAGGGAAGAGGATGAATTCTTTAAAAGAGCACAAACTACAGAGTCTACAACCATGTCACAACCTATCAGGCTGACTGAAATAGATCTAAATGGAGTGAGAGGCGAGAGGGGGCAGTGAGAAAAGGTGGGACATAAAAAGGGACCAAAGTAGCCATTTATGTTCCTGTTCGTTATAGAAGTGGAGGGGGTAATTCTTGATAAAGAAATTGCCAATGGGTAAAACCCTTAAGTATCCTAAAAGGAACATGAAACAAAATCATTTCCATTTTCTTGACTTTCTCTTGGTGTGTCTCTCAGCCAAATCCATCCTCTCACAGGACTTGTTGGTCTTTGGCCAGGTTGCAATTGATTACTCTGTCAGAGTTCTTTATACATAAAGAAAAAAAAGAGCAAAAATGAAACAAAGGTCCACTAAACCGGGGGACCCTGCAGCCCAGGGGGCATATATCGAAAAATTCAAGCAGGATATACAATAAGTCCTATGCATCCTTTTTATTACTTTTGCCATTAAATCACACTCTGACATGAAAACAGTACAGAGAGACATTGCATCGTGCAGTTGGTGCCCTATAATGGGAATCAATAATACACAGTGGGAGGGAGGGATGGTAGTTTGTGTGACACACGGATATAAATATAGGAAGAGGGGGAGAGAATATGAAAAGGTAACAAGAGGTACGAAAGGAGGAGTGGTGCAATACAAATCTCAGGAGGTTCTCTCCTCCTTTTTCATCAGTTATTCAGCAATGGAAGGCAAAGCAGGGAGTTGAGTGGGTGGGTAGGCATACAGCACTGATAATGTATCTGTTACTAATGCTTAGCTCATCAACATGCAAATGCTCTGCGTCTAAACACCCGATGCAAGTCTGTACCAGTAAATGACTTCAACAATACGTTACAATGACACGTCGACAGAGGAAATATTCCCTCAAACAGCTTCCTTTGGAAATTTTCAGTTAGAAAAGGAAAGACTGAGAAGCGAAAAGGAACCCAGGTGGTGTATGGGTTCCAGTTAGATTTGGAAATTAACAGGTGTATCTCTAGAACGCAGACCATGCAAATCAGAATCCACTGCTACAATTATCCTTTCAAAACAATAGTTCAATTTTAGCCATGTTTGCTGAACAGGAGTTCTGAAATTCAACGGAATATATGGTCAATTAAAAGTAAAACATCTATGATTAGGTGCATAAGTTATTCTGACACATTCATGGGGAAGCTTGTAATTCTCAATTATTCTTTCCATATTTAAATGTATGAGCAAGGAAATGGGCCTATGCAAATCAGTCATTGATATGCTGTAAGGAGCTGGCCTCACAAAAAAAGCAGCCAGTTCGCATGTAAACACAGTCTTTGATAAATGCACTACTACATTTATTCATTGGCAGTACAATCCTTTTTACTTAAGGGCTTGAGATCAAGAGAAGAGCAGCACTGAGAAGTGTAGAAATTAAAGATCAAACAATGAATGTAACAAAAGCAGTTTGGACAAAAAGGGCAGAGGAGCAGACTGAAGCCAGCAAAAGGAGATAAAAACTGCTCATGGCCATTTTGCAATAGTTGGCAATTACCCCCATGGTAAATGTCAGAATCTTGAGTTGCCATCCAGAGCACTTTTGATTTGGACTTGTATACCAATAGTAATCCAGTAGCCACAATTGAAACTGTGCATTAAAAGAACTTCATATTGACTGTTTCTGCAGCAGGCAGAGGACAATGTGATTTTCAGATAGTATAAGACTAGTGAAGGAGGGTGTCATACAGGCTATCAGCCAGAGAACGGAGTTTCATCGCAAAAAACATCCCACATCTCCACGTCAGGCTGCCACTTTGCGATTTCCGCTGAATTTCCTCTACCTTTTTTTTTTTTTCCCCCTCTCAAGGTATTGATTTTGACCATTTCCACTACAAAAGAACAGCTCCTTTAGCTTCTCTCTCTCTCACAGACTACCCATGATCATTAGAGTTCTTGAGTTGTTTCTTGTTGTATTTCATTCCACTCATCTTAGTCTTTTTAGCTTCACAAGATGCTTATTTCCCTCCTGCTTTCTCTCCTGTCTTTCCTGGCAGGATCCTGCCACCTACCAGTAATAGTTTCCTGCTGAAGAACCTTGTCTCCGGTGCAGACTACAGCTTATGCGTCTTAGCCATATTTGACGATGGCATTTCCTCCTTGGCGACCACAAAAGTGTTGGGCTGCACCCAATTCAGCACTAAAGAGGATTACCCAGAATGCCGCTCTCTGCAGGCTCACTTCCTGGGCGGCACGCTGACCGTGATGGTGGGTGGGGTGGTGGTAGTAACATTGCTAGTTTTTACAGTGGCTATGATGGTGCGGCACAGAGTCTGTGGAGACTGCCGGGATGACACCAACCTGTCCGGTGAGTTCTTGCCAGTCAAAGGGGTGGATGTTTATGCCCAGACCAACGGAAACAACAGCGTGATGGTGGCTGTGCCAAACGGGTTGCTGG
Organism: Hepsetus odoe; assembly: GCA_017165825.1. NCBI lineage: Eukaryota > Metazoa > Chordata > Actinopteri > Characiformes > Hepsetidae > Hepsetus > Hepsetus odoe. Next base: position 12,351,515 of record CM029381.1, on the reverse strand, counting down.
CCCAACAGACAAAAGCAGTGTCAGCCAAAGCCAAGCATAGGGGGAAAGCCAAAAAGAGCCTAGAGCACCACTGTGGCCAGGGCACAGACAAGGACCTGGGGAAGGAAAAATGCACCCTCTCATTCACACCAGAGAGTGAGAGAGTGACACTGTACTGCTCATCAACTGCACACACCCTACCCCAGACTGGACCAAAGGGTGCAAAGCATTTGGGTAGGTTTAAGCAAAGGAAGTCTCTGGACAGAGACAGAGACAAAGATAAGGAGCAAGGAAAGAGACCATCCTTAGCCTCCCTTTCCCATGCAGGACCGGAAGGGGAGGGCAACTCTGGGCTGGGAGACGCACAGGCGCTGGGGACCAAACGCAGCTGCTCCTTTGATGCAGGAGACATCACCAACACCTCGTGCTACAGCTATGCCAAGCGCTTGAGCGTTATCTGGACCCGCCGCAGCCAGTCACTGCATGGAATGCTGGTCCAGTGCGCATCCACCACAAGCACTTCCAGTGCTGGCAGCGAGCAGTATGGCCATGTACTGACACAGGGTTATCTACATGCCTACGCCTCCAACAACTCCTCCAACTCCAACTCGAACTCTAGCATGGCTGCTAATCCTGGAGACTTGGAGGAAAGCGTGGTATAAAGGTTGATGTGAAACAGATATACAGAGCAACCGTGTCAGAAGCTATATTTCTCTATTGACAATCTAAAGGAAAGTGCTTCAATGCTTAGCATTTACCAAGCATCAGGCTGGTCATGCAAAATACAGTACAGTCAGGAGGGGAAAAACAAGGTTGTTTACAAATTAAGGAAGAATGCAAACTTAGAAAAGGAGGGGGGGGGAAATGGTCAAGAAAGGACTCTGTAAAACATACAAAGAGTTGCCTGCTATTTGGTGACTAGTATTATTCTGAGCCACCAAGAGGCCAAAATCAAATTATAAGAAGACAAAAGAACAAGGGGGCAGTGGGCAGGATTTTGAACAATGAGATTCAAGGAGACGTTTGTTTTGTCAACAGGCCCCAAGTATGTGGGGATTACAACCTGGGGCTGCTGTTTCTACAAGATTATTAACCAATTAATAAATTATTGAATAAAATCACACACTACTTTTGACAGCTTTTGAATGCAAATGAGGGGCTCAAGAAGAGGATAAATATCAAAAACAAATACCATACCCAGACAGGGAGCGCATTATCTACTTGAATTATGCTGCAAGAAGAAAGAAGCACAGTTTTAAAAAGGCTTTTGATGAAGGAGAATTGGAATGAATATAAATACTCTGTAAAAGTCTACTTTTGTGGTCCATCCTGTTATTACTGAACATTAATTGAAAATTAACAGGAAGCAGCATTATGATGGAAAGTACTTTAAAAGGACCCATTTGTTCATGTGTATGTACCATTTTTCAACCAGACTGATCTCACTGGTCTGACCTCCACATTTCAGTGTTCTCATATGATCCTTTTTCTTCAGAATAATAAATCAAAAAACTATTGTGTTACAATGAAATCCTGAATTATGAAATAAAGTTGCTATTTTTGAGAAGTTCTATCCATAATGAAAGAAAAGTTGCCTAAAGGAGCTTTTCATATATAATGACGTGAGAAATAGCACAAAAAAAAAAAAAAAAAAAAAAACCCATTTCATTAGACACTACCTCACATTCCTTCTAGGAATGTTGGACACCAGGTACCAAATGAAATGACTAGTGTGTTAAAAGAAACCTATTGGCATTAATCTTTCCCATGTAAGAGATACAATTCCTAACCAGAAAATCAATGAAAAGTAAAATCATACATAGAATACATAGGTGAAATGAGGAGACGCCGCAAACTTTTTTTTTTTTTTTTTTTTTTTAAAACTGTTGGCAAAGTTGGCCAGCAACAGAAGTGTAAATGTCAAAAAGAAAGAACAAATTGCTCGTTAAAAGTACACAAAAAGGTATTTTAGTCATCAGTCATGGCTTTATTGGCAAGCCTGTGTCATTTCCAGCCATATTTTTCCCACTTGCCACTATTGAGAAGATAAAGAATAGGATTTCTGACAGAAGACGACAGGGCTGTGGCAAGAGTGTTTGTGCAACAGCTGATAGGAAAGAGGGACTGAGACTGATGGCAGGAGCAAGGGCATTTGGGTGGGTGTTGATGTGTGGAATAGAAATGGCTAGATCCAGCAATACAGCAGGGAGCCTTTATTATATGTGAGACTAGTTTATATGCCTCTTCCCACCGCAGATCATGTTAAGTGCTTTATTGTGATGTGCGGTCATATTGCTAAAGTCCCATTGAGCTATATATATGCAGACAAAGCGTTTTACTAAGGACGGAGTGGAATGATGCAGGGCCCCAAGGAGAAACATCTACACCGATCAGCCCTAACATTTAAACCAGCTTTCTAATGTGTGAAGATCTCCCTCGTACTGACAAAACAGCTCTGGTCTGTTGAAGAACGGACTCCACTATTCCTCTGAAGGAGTGCTGCAGTATCTGGTGCCAAGATCAGCAGTTCCTTTAAACCCTATTAGATGCAAAGAAAGGCCTCACACTGGCACATGCAATTCATGCACAACCAGACTAAGATCTGGAGAAGTTCACAATTTAGCCTGGTCAAAATTGCTCAGATTTTCCTTCTTACAACACATGAATCAGGAACAGACTGCTCCCTCATTGCAATCCTAATATATCCCCCCCTTAACTATGATGAAATTATAACAACAAATGTTATTCAACAATTAGCCATGGCATTAAAATCTGAGTGTTGAAGTGAAGATACTGCAGGCTAACATGCCCAGGAAACGATGGAGGCAGAAGCAGGTGAGGGGAGGAAAGCAAAGCAAAAAATAATTCCTCCTTGTTGCTACATGTGCAATGAAATGCCCTGGAATGTATTTTACAATTCAAGATGTCTCAGTTTAAGTAATAAATGAAAGCAAGCCATTTTTACCCAATTTCTCTTCTCGAATGCAGCAATACCTGGGAATGCCTGAGCTTTATTTAGTTTTGCACTAGAGCTGCAAGTCTAATTTAGTTATCAAGTAATGCAGTCTCAAACAATTTCTGAAACATGAATAATATCTGGAAAATGTACATTTGGCAAATATGGAAACCATATTTGGTGCATGTGTGATTTTTCATCATATTGATCAAAGCTTAATGTCAAACATGCAGAAAAGACTAACCAATCCACAAGTCTTGAGCTTATTGTGCAGCTTTCCTGAGAAACCCGGCTTTTCCAAAATATCCCACTGCTCTACACGATAATGACACCATGGTTGGCACATGCATGGCGAGTGGATCATGTATGCAGGACGACATGCAGCAGTCATGCAGACAGAGAGAGCCTGTTCTTTCTCTTTCTCTGGCTGGGAGTTCTCTCAGACAGCTGCAACCACTGATCTCCAACTCCCTCCCTTGCTTTCTCTTTCTGTCTAAGGCTCTTGACAGGCCTCTAGCCAGTGCTGCAAACCTCAATGGCAGCTCTAGCCTCAGCAGCTGCAATTTGAGGCTACAAATTCCAATCTAGGACCACAGACATTCTGCAATGAGACGGGCCGCATGCACAGTTGCACTAATGCAGCTTCTCAATGGAAACCCTGCTTAGACTCTGACAACATGTAGAAAAGGGTGCATCTTTGTCGTCCTTCTGCATTTTGCCCCGAAAATGTTAATGGTTTCTTCATTTGCAAAATCTTGGTTGCTCTTTTATGGCTCAGGCTATATAAACTATACGTATGAAATAAAACAGTGGTCTAAAGGCTAGGATTTGGCGCTCTCACCGCCACAGCACAGGATAGATTTTTAGTCAGGGAAACTCTGATTTTTAGGGTAGTGATGGCCTATTGGTTAGGGACTAGAAACCATAACTGGAAGTCCATGGGTTTGAATAACAAACCAGTAGGTAGCCTTGAGGTAACCTTTAGCTAGGTATTGTCCCAATCACTGCTCCCTGGATGCAAGATATTGCTGTGGTTCATAGTGTTGTGCTGTGTGTTCACAATGCCAAATAGTCACTTTCACTTCACATTGAAAGTGAAGAAGAATTTCCTTTATAATGTGTGTCAGGAGATTAAAGACAGCTCAACAATTAAAAGATTTTCAAACAGGAGACTAAAAAATTGCCAAGCCCTCCCCATACCCCTTCTTCCCTTTTTCCTACCAGCCTAGCCCTACCTACATCTCAGGACCAGTCATGGCCGATGATGGACAGAAAGCCACTAAGAGTGTGTTTGGACTTCTCTTAGGTAGAAGGGTCATGATGTACCAGCTCTGTCTCCAATTTAAGCTTGGTACGAAAGGACCGTGTGCGTGTGTGTGTGTGTGTGAGAGTGAGAGATAAGAAAGCTTTAAGCAGCAAATCACGTCCATGACTTTGTAACCATCACTCTCCACCCCCCTCCGCCTGCTGAGAATTACCCAATAACCTGTGCCTGCTCTCTTCCTAGTCCTTGTCTCTCTTTCGCTCTCGCTGTCTGCTGTTATCCAGGCTCACACCCTCCCAACGGGATGTTGAAGAGTGTAGTGTGGGAGTCTGACAAGAGCTTTCCCAATTGAGGTTTAAGCTGTCAAACCCCCTGCTCCCTGCCTACCCCTCTACCACCAATTTACTCTTGAAGCTTGAGAGGCCTGCTATTTTTCCATATTAGGACCTATCGTTCACCATGCTTTCCCTTGCCCTCCTTTGTTGTATTGGTGACACAAAAGAGGGACAAAACTGTACAGATCCAAGGTCGGGGAATGCTTTAAAGCAAGACTCCACAGGCGAAAATTTTATTATATTACATATATATAAAAATAAAGAAAATAAAAGTAGCGGAAATTATGCAATCAAATCATGCCATCCCCCCCCCCCCTTTTTTGTTTTTTTTTATAAACTCTAACCCTCATTCAGGTCAGCATGTTTCACTTCACCTTGCACAGCAGGGAGCTCTCAGCATGCACAGAGTATAAGAGTGCACCAAACCAACACAGAAATACAGCAATATGCCACCTTCACAGAAACAAAGTGATTTGTCACTAGTGGTCTTAGAAGGACTATTTAGTCAAGAGGGGGACTGCTATAGGAGTAGAAATGGAGAAAGGGCTTGATAGAACTGCTGAGGAACCAGCTCTTTATACACTAGAGAGAAATGTACTGTCCTTTGGGTAATAAGAGTCTATATTAGGGTCTGCTTCTCGATTCAATTTCCCATCTTCACTTAAGCAAGAGATTGCACTTTTTTCTCAGGTCTTCTTTTCTCTACCTTCCCTCCAGGTCTTCTGGGTGCTCCATCGTTGCTGGATTTCCATCACTTTGGTCTGACACCTCTCTCTCTCTCTCTCTCTCTCTCTCATATTCCATTCCCACATCTTCCATTCAAATCTAGTCTGGTCTCCGGGCACCTGCCATGGCACTACCTTCCTGTCAGTGCTGTGTAACATGTCAGTATGGTACAAGAGCTGTCTCCCCCACAGAGAGAAGAGGAGTCAGGGAGGGTGAGAGTGGGGGAAACAAAAAAAAACAAAAAACCCAGCAAAAGCGTGAGGTGAATGAAGACAATAAGCAGGCCAGGAATGGAATCCCTTAGATCCGTACATTGTGAGGCTAACACAGTTCAAGTCTTTGAGGCAGACAGCAACAGGGAGGAAAATGCATGCCTGTATTAGATTTCATATCACTGTTTATCATGGAGCTCTGAAAGAAAGACTTGGCATGATTCTTGACGTTTCTTTTCGTTACGGTCTCCTGGGATTTCCAATGTAGGCTGCTTGCTAAGACCTGTTTTCTTTAAACAAATTTAAAAAAATAATAATAATAATGTAAAAGCAGCCTAGTATCACCATCAGTTGATCATTTTATACACTGTGAGTTACAAACAGAATGTCAATTTATTATTTTCCATGCATCTACAACAACTACTCAATGAAGATCGATAGATTTCATTCCTGTATCCCAGTGTTTAACACAGCATGGGGAGTATGCTGCAATGCTCAGGCTAAAGCTTTCACAAAGGCCTGTGGGGTAAACTGATTCCATTGACTATGCATCACTGGTGGCAAAAAAGATCAGTTTAGATCCCCTTTAGAATAAACTGCAACCAGAAATTGACATTGGACATCTTGATCCGTTAAGTTTGGTCTTGTCTTTATAAGAGCTTAATTTAATTGTACATATTTGCACATAACAGAACGCATGTGCAACAAATTCTAGTAAATTATGCAACATATTCAACATATGGTAACTTTGCTGTTTTAATAACCATTTGGGTTTTTTTGTTTGCTTTTTTTATGCCCAATTTTCATCCCAATTTATACAAATGAGTAATTCTGAGTCAAATCAGAGAAATGCTTTTGCATCTCAGATTTGTAATTTACATAAATTATATTGAACATTAGCCTGAGCAAACTTCTTTTCTTCATGCCAAAACCATTTAAATTTGGAAAGGGTGCAAAATCTAAACTATAGTGATATTCCTATTCATGGTGGTGAACAGGGGGGAAAAAAACAAAACCCAAAAAAAAAAAAACCAAAACAAAAAACCTTAAAATATGTATCTAGTATGTTAACTGGAACAGAAGGTATTTGAGATGGGAAATTTGGTTCCGGAAAGACCCTCATTTAAAAAAAAAAAAAAAAAAAAAAAAAAAAAAAAAAGTGAAATATTTTGATAAATCATCTGCTGTGTAGAGGGATATGCCGGACCTAAATGACGGAAAAAGTAAGAGTCCCTAAAGGTGTTTCACAAATTTGTACAATGCCATATTTTAGAAAAGAACTTGCATAAATGGCCTATAGTAACCTAGAAAAACTTGCATTTCTTTACTCCATTCAATATTTCAGAGGATGTGGCTCCCTAATACGCACAATAAAAGAAGAGCCCAAGAGGTAAAATAATGCCTTATAGAGGCTGATGGGAAATTGAAAGCATACAGTACAATGTTTTATGGTTCAGTCATACTGAAAACAGGTTTTGTCTTCCATCCAACAAACCTGGTGAGGCTAGGTATAATACTTGAAGATTAATACACAAACATGGCTATGCAAGGAAATCTTGAGGGTAAAAATATCAAGGCCCAGGCAGACACGGTGATGCAAATGCCTCAGCTGCACGGTAGCTTCAGAACTCCCAGGTGCTTCTTTATAAATTGGGTTGGATCCAAGTTTGTTGACGACAAATGTGTCCTTGAGCAAACTGGACTAGACAGTCATTTAGGCCTTACTGTAATTTAATGCATCTTAACATTTTAGGCTTGTATTATACTTAAGCTTACATTTTGAAATTATTTGAGGATATAGGAAGAGACTGGATGAGATCTGGATTTTGGAATGTAACTTGAAGGCTAACCTTCTAGCATTCAGGTTTTTAATGCGACGTATCCAGAATGAAAACTCTCAATCCATTTCCAAAAACTAAAACACTAAATTCAGATTCCTGTTCTAGAACAGATGCAGTAATTGATGGAACTTTGTAAAGCCTGATTTTGCCAGACGTCTTCTAGTCTCTGGTCCCAACAGTCTAATTCTTGGTTCTTTAAGAACATTTTTATGCAAACTGAAATAATGGTTCTTACAATTTATCAGTGGTCCTAACTGCTAACACTGCTGTCAGTCTAACATACTAACAGTTACCAGCTGAAAAACACTCTGTAGCTGGGGGTGACCGGGGCACACTGGCCCATATACTCACCCCATACAGTACCATCTCTGATGTGTCCCCATTTGCCTTTGTCTCTGGTTGCTAGCAGAGTTCAAATACATCATTACACACTCTCACTCTCGCTCCCTCCCTTCACTGCATGTCCACTATTCATTTGGAGAAAATCCTCTTATTCCCCCTTTAAGGATTTAATTAACAGTTGTCAAAAATAACTTTCAGTAATCTCTTTGATACGTCAAGGCGTAGATAAAAGCTACCACTTCTAAAACGCCACACTTCCTCCATTTTTTTCTTTCCTCTCACTCACTGCTACTTACTGTACCTGCCATTCTGTCCTTAGGTTACCAGCAATGCAGCACCAGGATTATTGTAGTAATGAGATTGTTCCTTTTCACTTTAAACAAAGATTTTGTAAGTAGGTTCTAATTGCAAATCTTCAGTTATCCCCAAAAGACCACACAGTGCCGGCAGTTCATTATTATTTCAATATTCAAGCAGTCCTACAATCAGATTTACATTTCTACAGGTAAGCATCACTGGTTATCTAGGTACAATGGCGTGTCAAGGGGTGGGAAGCAGCAAAATAACGGAGTTCTTAAGTTAGTTGGGAGCAGGGAGAAAAATAAAATAATAAAATAACCCCCCCCCCAAAAAAAAAGGCATTAGAATCTGAGCAACTTCAACAAAGGCCAAATCATGATAAGACATTAACGAAACAGCAGGATCTGTCAGGTGTTCTCCATATGTTGTGCTCCCAGAAGCAGATAAACTGGCGACAAGGTCTTATGTGCCCAAGGCTCACTGATGTGAAAGTGAAGTGAAAGTGAAAGTGAAAACCCTTGTCCTTGCAAGGTCACAGCACAGCAAGCGTGAACCACAACGAAATTGGACCTCTGCTTTTAACCCATGCACACAAAACACCGTGCAGCAGTGGGCAGCTATTGAAAGCTGCCCGGGGAGCAGTGACTGGGACGGTACCTTGCTCAGGGGTACCTCAGGGCAACCTACTTGTGAGGGAATCGAACCCAATCTTACAGATAAAAAAAGGAAAAAAAGGGACAGTTTTTAAAATGTGAGGGAACAGATACACCACTCACGTTCCCAAAGTGCACCCAACATGCATAATTCAGCGGAGATATTTTAAAGAGAAGAGAGCACAGTGTAATTTACCAAAACATGCAGAGGAATATCCAAAGTACTAGAACACAAGCAAGGCCACCATCCAAGGCTGGAAGAGAAAGAGCAAGGGCGAGAGAGGTGGTGGTGTGTGTGTGGGGGGCGGGGGTGTGTGTGTTAGGAGCACTGCAATATTGATGTGGGTTAACTCTCATCCCAAGTTTAAGTCTAGAAGGCTGATTCACCCCCCCCCCCCCTTCTGTCTGCCCTCCTCTGAAGACTCTCTCTCACATAATACAAAGACAAACACAAAGGATTCCCCACTTTCTTCCTCCATCAGCCCCTATATCTGTTTGTTCTCTTTCTCCATCCATTACTGCCTCCAGTTGTGACACCCTCCTGGCTGTTTCCTGGGCTGCAGCATGGTTCTGATGACACCATGCCATTGCAGTTTGCCCATTATACCTCCTAGAATGAAGCAGGTCTTAGCTGGGACCTGTTATTTGAACAGGTAATTAAATCTCTTGCAGTGGGAGAGTTCTAAATAAAAATTGGCTATTTAAAAATACCTAATAAAGAAAAGAAAAGAGGAAAGAAAAAAAAAAAAAACCCTCCAATAACCCAGAAGGAGTGGAGGGGCATCACAGGCAAGAAAAGAAAAGAAAGAAAGACATTAAGGGATCAGGTGTTTAGCAAAAGTAATGACAATATGGGATGGTAAAGGAGAGAAAAAAAATCCTTAGTTTCGCTATCAACTGAAAAATTGGGTCTAGTGGTAGAATACTTGACTACAGACCAAGAGGTTTGAGGTCTGAATCCCACCTCCAGCACTACCACCATTGGGTTCCTGAGAAAACCCTCAACCCCAAGTTGCTGCAGGGGGTACGGTCCCTGTAGTCAAGAAATGCACGTCGCTGCCTTCGCTGCAAGAGCATCAGCTAAATGCTGTAAATGTAAATGTTCTCATTAAAATCTTGGTAGTTGGGGTCTTCTCTTCTGTATGTTGAGCTGCCCAGAGATGCTGCATTAGCCTCAAATCTGAAGGATGAGTGTGACTTCACATGTGGATGAGGAAAAGCACTGCTTGATCGTTGGAGACGTAGTTAATTATTTATTTATTTATATAAATAAAGTTCTAGAAATAAAATGTCTCAAAAATCTAAAAAAATGAATATGATTTCACACAGAAAATGCTGGCAGCTCTTACAGTGTAGAAAATATTTTAGATATATTTTAAAAAACAAACAAAAAAAAACATTTAAAAGAGAGTGCGCGAGAGCAGAAGAGCTGATAGCAGGAACTCATGACAGGAAATGAACAATATAAAAAGAGCAGGAGCCATCTAGATGGAAACCCAGGAAATAGTGTGTGTGGTCAGTACACAGTGCTGCTTTGCTGAAATGTCCAAAAGGGAAAATTTAAAGACTTAATGAAGGATTATATCCCCCCCCAAACCATTTTATCCCCAGATCAAAATTATTACATTTTTCACATGTAGTGGATGTTTTCTAACCAACGTCGGCATTAAACAAACGAGAGCGAGAGCGCACGCGCAGCATTAAAAGGTTCCCTGACTGCCTACTCTTCAAAGCTCAGCTTCACCATAATACAGCTGCTCCCTTACACTTCAGACACAGACACGTGCGCACACACACGCACTTCCTTATCAAAGGCTGCATTCATTTAATTCTTAAGCTCGAAAACAAAAAACATTCAGTAAATAGTGGATGCACAAAAAAAACATGTTCCCCTCAAAGTGCTACTTATGGGACAGTAGCCTCTTAAAGCATTGCATAAACAGAAATGTTTCATTCTGAATGAGTAAAGATAAACCTCACCAAATAGGCGCTCTCCTTCCTGAAACCTGCCTCACTCCAACACTCCAGCAGAAATAGCTTGAGTCTGCATCTACACTTCACATCACAGCATTACATCTATGCTCATCACTGGGCTTGTCTAGTAAATGCAGAACACTCAGCATGTGTCTGTATGTATGTAAGCCTGTGTGCACAGGCAAGGGTGACTCATTTAATATAATAGGGCTCAAATTCTAAACTCTCATCTCCAGAACAAAAGAATGACTACAGCTCTGACAGATCAGACATCACAAAGGCAAAGGCGATGCTTTCATATGCTCTCTCATTCATTCTCAGGGCCTCTCCCTACAGCTGCACTCTTGCCAAGCTGTCACTTCCAGCATTTTGGACCATACTTCTTTTCTTGAATAAGGCATTAGTGCTAAAAATGTCTTTAACCATTTTACTCTAAGCACTCCGCACGCCAAGCTGGAGTATATCCAGAGCTCCTGCTGATTCAGCACTTTCCCTCAAAAGGTCTGTGGCAGGAATGTTCTGCTTTAGCAGCCTACTGTTGCTGAACTTCAGTACTTGCTGCCTCACTGCTATAGACTCTGCAGAGATCCATTATGTGACCTACATTTTTCTTCAATCACGTGGCCTTACCTTGACCCCACGCACACGGAACTCAGCCAGGGCTCGGCTCATCTTGGCAGCGGCGGCTGGTAGGTCCTTACCACTGGCAATAACCTTAACCAGGAGGGAGTCATAATGGGGGGAAATGATCGCGCCCTGAAAGGCAGAGGCGCTGTCCAGACGAATACCCATACCCTCACCACTGCGGAACACCTGCGAGAGAGAGAGAAAGATTTAATTAATTAATTTCTAGGTCACAAGACCTGTTACACCATTCTACCACCCCCTTTGGAAAAAAAAAAAAAAAAAGAAAAAAAAAAAAAACCCTCCACCTGGACACACAGTCTGGCCAGCCTTTAAAAAAAAGTCACTTTCCCTTTCTCTCAAACTACTGCATCTTGCAAGCCAAACTGATCATTTTGATTGTCCAAAGAGAAAGCTCCACCACCAGGACCTGTAATTTTGAGAAAAGTATTAGGATGGACCAAGGACTAACGTATCAAGCAAATGCCATCTCCGTCTTTTCAAAAAACACCCACAACAATTCAAATAGAGGTTCAAGGAGCAGACATATCTTACGCATCATCCACAAAACCAGCCACCATCCTCAGCATGTGGGACAAAATGTGCAGTGTGTATGTTGGTGGCTAGAGCCACATAAATCACCATCCACTGCAAATCTTTAGTTCTTTTTGCCAATGCATACAAAACCTTCCACCTAAACATAGGGCAGTGTGCATAAGGGAGAGGCATCGTGCCTTGTACTTTTCATAGGAGTGCTTTGACTGGCATCCAAGAACTTACCTTTGAAAGAAACCCCACACACCCCTGCCCTCCTCCTTCCTCTCCCTGAAACGAACATGCTGCATTTTTCCTCACAGGTATAGCAAAAGCTCAATTTCTAATGTTTAGAGCAGAGTTGACAAGTGCTACTTTTTCTAATTCATCCAAATAAGAATAAGCACACCTGAATATAGCAGCTAAACAAAGCTAAACAACTGTTCCAAAAACCATTTAGAGCATTTAGCAGATGCTCTTATCCAGAGCGACTTACAACAGTGCTTTGTTTCCACTTTGATCTTCATATTAGTTAATCAGCAGTAGCTGATCTGATCTGGTTGCTATTACAACCCAAGCAACAAACTTAAAAAACCAAAATGAATATACCTCAAACATCTATTAATATGTGGGCTCACCACATAGAGGAAAAATTGGGGCTGGGTGCAATGCAAAAGGGTTGGCTGGTTGGAGTGTAGGCCCTTGCAGGCTGGACCCTTTGTACAGAAACTGGCTTTTGAGATGTGGAACATCCCCACTCTGTAGACGGGGAAGGAACCAGAGCTTGTGCAGGAAGTGGAGCATTATAGAGTAGATCCAATTTGGCTCACTTATTTGACAGCCTATGCTCTGGAACCAAATTCTTGGATAGGAGCTGGACTCTACTCTTCTGGAGCTGTGTGGGATGATAGGCGGTGCCCAGGAATGGGGTTACTTATTAGCCCCTGGTTGAGAAATGGCAAACTAAAGGTTTGCGTCACTGTGGCTTTTGAGTTACGGGGTTCAAAGCTGACTGCCACAGCAGCGTGTGCGCAAAATCACAGCAAAGAGTACCCCATATTTCTAGGGGCACTATGGAGTGCTCTGTAAAGAAAACCACCCATAAACTCTGCAGTTTCTCTAGGGTACTTCAAAGCATACATGGGCAATGTTGGGGAACATCGAGGGGGGTGATGTTCAAATGTTACTGAACTTTTGTGCAAGGCATGGATTGTTGATAACGAAACACTGAGCATAAGGCAGCTCAAAATTGTGCATGGTACCAAATTTCCTTAGAGCTGCAAGTCAGATGGCACAACTACCAAGTTGATTATTGACCATTTGCCTAGAGAGGGGCAGAGCTGTCAACTGATCACCACCTAGTGGTGAGTTGGATCGAATGGTGCAGGGGGCTGCCAAACAGACCTGGTAAACCCAAGTGGGTCGTGAGGGTGAACTGGGAATGTCTGGCAGAGAATCCAGCAAGAAAGTATTTAGCTCACATCTCCAGTATAGCTTCTCCCAGATATTGCAGGAAATAGGGGCCCATGGAGTCTGACCCTGTTCAAAGCCTACATTGCTAAAGTGGCTGCTTTGAGCTATGGACAGATGGTTGTCAGTGCCTGATGTGGCAGCAACCCAAAGACCTTGCGTTGACCACCATTGAGCTAGAAAGCTTGGAAGGGCTCCTTCTTAAACTTGACAGCTTCCCTTACCAGAGTACTCTGGAACTGGCTGAGGGGTATTGGCATGCCAAATAAAGCTGCAGCAATGACAGTCATGGAAGCAAAATGCAGGCATCAAATAGGTTCTGGCAAACTATCAGTTGACTCAAGGAGAGCAGAGAAGGTCTCATCCAGGGTTAAGGAGGGGTGGGGGAAGTTCTGACCTAACTGATGAGGTGGTCAGACAGTGGAAGGAACCCCACACTCCACAGAAGAGGAAGAGGATTTAGGGTTGCCCATCCCCCTTTTCCCTGACTGAGGTCACTGAGGCAGTCATAAAACTCCTCAGCAGCAAGGCAGCAGGGGTGGCAGAGTTACGTTTTGGAATGCTGAAGGCTCTGGACGTTGCTGGACTATGATGCCTTTGGAGTGGCAGAAGGGATGATGATCCCCATCTTAAAAAAGGGGACTGGAGAGTGTGATACCCTGATAATCTGAGCACATTACTCAGACTCCCTGAAAAAAAAAAAAAAAAGTTACAGCCAGGGTACTGTAATGGAAACTCATTACATCCAACTGTCAAACCTCAGATTCAGGAAGAGCGATGTGGATTCCGCCCAGATACTGGAAGGGTCACAGGAGGTTGCCAAACCAGTCTACATGTGCTTTGTAGCTCTGGAGAAGGTTTACCACCTTGTGCCTTGAGAGGTTCTGTGGACGGTATTTCCAGTGCATGGGGTAACAGAATGCTTTTGCGATCTAATCAGTCCCTGTATAAAAGCCGTTAGAGCTGGTATCATATTCGTGGCGTTAATTCAAGTCCTTCCTCAATAGGTGTTGGACAAATTACCCTTATCTCAGCATCTTGGAATACAATAGGACTAGTTTATCTGTGCAAAGCTGTAGGATCGCCTTTAAGACAATCGGTGAGGACTTTTGAAAGGATTTTATAACCACAACATAAAAGAGCTATTGGGTGCCAGTTTTTAGTGTCACATAAATCCCCCCTTTTCAGATAAGTGACAATACAAGTCTGCAGCAGCCAAGAGGGAGTTGTCGCTATAAAATACACTCACACAACATTTCATTTAAATCCATTTCTATAAAGTCCCAAAACACTTTGTTCTAAAGGCAGACCATCTGCCACTTTTCATCTGAAAGGTAGCAGTTTTTTGGTCCCTGTAAAGTGGAATGTACATGTCATTCTTCTGGTCCAAAGGCCACTTTGGCAGATCTGAATAACCACTAATGTATGCATTCCTACAAGCAAGAGCTTTTTCCAGTTCCCTGATAAGTGAGGGAGATTGGGGGGGGGGGGGGGGGAATTATTATAATTAAATATATATTTGCTGGTTTTATTATCATTCTTCCCCAACTCAAAGAGCTGGAACAATTTATTTCATTAAACATTCTGAATCGAGCTCTCACAAAGCTACTCTCTCCTGCAGAGACCCCAAGGCCCAACAAAATTCTGCCAACCAGGTTTTTGACTCCGTAATTGCTTAACTCCATAGGATACATTTTACTGTGCATGGAAGATGAAGCTGAACACGGCTGACAGGACACTGTAATTTGGATTTTTCTACATTCCAGGACTGCTTATGAAAAACCATGCCATTTTCATGTGCTCCAGACCTCCCAGGAGCACTTAAAAAGTGAAAGTCAGCATCCTGCAGTTACATTACATTTCCAAAATGCTGCCATGCAGTACAAGATCAGTAAACAAAAAAAAACTCCAACCAAGTAAAATTGCTACTTTAAGCAATGTATATCTTGCTGTTTTAACATATACAACTAGTGAAAGTGACAAGTTGTCATTGTGAGGACACAGCACAGCACTCCATGAACCCCAACAAAATACATCCTCTGAATTTTACCTACTTAAAGCGCCCAGGGAGCAGTGATTGGGACGGTACCTTCCAATCAGTAGTGCAACCCATTTGTCTGGGATTCTAACCCATAACCTTCCGATCCTCGGGCCAACTCCCTAAATAATAGGCTACCACTGCCCCAGTAACTAAGCAAGCTGCACTCTTGAAACTACTTCCTTCACCCAAATGTATGGGAACATACATTTCTCCCAAATGGAGAAATATTTCACCGTCATTGAGTCAAAAAATATTCTTTGGTACCCTTACAGGCAAAGTGCCACACTCCGTGTATGCAACACTGTCAAACTGCACAGTTCCAGTCACCCAACTACTAGAACAGCTTCCTGTAAAACCTGACAGTTTTTCCTTGAATGAAAACAGGATTTGAACAGAACTCTTTTTTTTTTTTTTTTTTTTTTTTTTAAATTAAAAACAGGTCTTGATTTTGGGACCCATTCATGATATGGTCATGGTTTTAACCAAATCTAAATCAGTGCTACAACAACCCTAGCCGATTAGATGCGGGCAGGAGGAAGACAGTATACATATCTTAGACCACTTACTAAACTACTAAGAAGCCTCGGCACTTATGTTTTATATGCAAGAAAAAAAAAAACAAAAAAAAGATTCAGCACACTTACATCCAAGTTATTACGCACAGACTATTATTACGTGCAAGTAGTTATTAGTAAACAAACTCCCATCTACACTCCAGCTAAAGCAGAATGCTGCTACAATGTGCGTGAAAGGTCACACTGTTGAATCATGTAATTAGTTAACAGCCATCAGATTACCAGGCTGAGCCACAAAGTTCAACAGCTGTTTTAACGGCACTAGATAGCGAATGTATTTGTAATGATCACTGAGCAGCTTGACTATTTAAATATAGCATAAACAGTATATTTTTTAATTTAACAATTAACACAGGTGAGAAACTCAGGACTGGACTTGTAATCCTTTCTGTAATGATCCGGGGGGGGCAAAATAAAAAGATAACAGACCATAAAATTGGTCTTTCAGAGGGATGCAGCACTCTAACCGCTAAGACAGTTCTGTGATCACACCCCCAATATCAAACAGTTTGTTGCAAACAGTCCACAGGGTCTAAAAGACACAAATTAACCAGCAAAGATTTGGGAAGAATCAAACATGAAGCTACCAGGAACCCATTATCCTCCAGTGGCATATCACAGAACTGCAACCTACCAAGAGTGTCCAAAATACAAAGTGTTCAGCACTCAACAAGGCAAGGAAGACTGAAACCTGACCACTCAATAAGACAAGAGACTGTCTTTTGAAGGACCAGATGGATGGGCCCGTGGCTGGATTATTAACGGGCACAAAGCTCCACTTCCACTCAGACAACAGCAAGGTGGAGATGTGTTACTGGTATGGGTTAGTATTATTAAAATACAAACTTAGACATTTTTTGGGGTTGACGGACTCAAAATCAACTCCCAAACCTAGTGCCATTTTCTTAAAGCAGTGTTGCAGGGTAAAAAAAAAAAAAAAAAAAAAAAAAATCCATCTTTCAAGAAGACGCCAATATATAAAAATATATATTTTTTTAATGTAGAACAACGCTCCATCACATGCATGGAAGGTCTCCACTGCATGGCCAATAAAGGCCTTAAAGATGAAAAAAAAATAATGTCCTGCACCATGAATTCTCAAAATACTCACTTGCCTAATAGTGCACAGTGTAGATCGAGAAAAATGAGACAGATGAAACAGTTGTCTTCTACAGTTTAACCACAATATTAATGGTACCAAACTGTCTGGTGATTTCACCAGGAGAGCAGTCCATATTGCTGCTTTATTTAAGTGGCCATGGAATTGCAGTTGTTCAAGGATCTTTGCTGTTGCGTTTATTGTTGATTGGGGTTTTAAAACAAGGAAAGTGCTTTTTTGCCCAAGTGAAGAACACAAAACTATACATACTGAACTATCACCCTACTATCATACTGAACCATCACCCTACCAGGAGTCATTTGCCATTGCAATTATGACCCGTCACCCCCTGACAGACAGAATCATCAGCGTGGCAATGGCGATAGGGATTGCAAAGTAGAGAGTGAAGGATTTATAATTAATAAATAAATAAATAAATAAGAGTCAGACACAAGCGTTGTGCAGTGGTGATTGCTCAGCGTCAGGTCATACCACTGC
Organism: Hepsetus odoe; assembly: GCA_017165825.1. Taxonomy (NCBI): domain Eukaryota; kingdom Metazoa; phylum Chordata; class Actinopteri; order Characiformes; family Hepsetidae; genus Hepsetus; species Hepsetus odoe. The sequence goes on along the minus strand of CM029381.1, from coordinate 12,334,092 downwards.
TCCCACCATTAGATCTACAAGAGCTTGTGCCATCTCCGATGAGGCAATCCTCCCACTCATATCCTAGTGTTTAAACGCAATGTGACATGGTGTTAAAGGCCTGGTCACTCAAAGAGGCAAAACCACTGCTCTAACTTTTCGGTAGGGAATCCACTGAATTGAATTGGTCCAATCAAATGAAATTTCAACTGGCTGCAAATATTAGCTCATGCAAAAGGAGATTATGCTGTTTTCCACTTGTACCACCATGGACTGCCCAGGCCTACTCGGATCAGAGTGAAAACAAGTAGGACATGATCACAGCTTCTTGACGGCCCCCACACTCTGCTGTTCATCATCTGATAAATGTTTAAGGACAGGACTTCAGCAGCCCCACGCTTGATCTGGGTCACAGGGACAGCTCCAAAACAATGCTCAAGCGAGATGAGAGAAGAACTGAAAGCAAACAGAGCTCCACATGAGTCAGAGACATTCGCTCTCTCACGGATATACTCAGGATTCAGTATTTAAGAACCCATATAGCCACACACGCTGGTGGAATTTGGATCCAGTATAGCCAACTGTTGTGTGGAGGCCTTATAGCTATGTTCCAGCATCCAGTACAAAGCCTTCCTTACAGAGTACCTGCTGTGAGTGCAGGAAAGGAGGTGGTGTGAGGAAAGGAAATCACAATTTCCATTAGTTCATCAACTGCAGAGTATTTATGATCAAAACTTTGAGATTGATAACCTCGCTGTTTTCCTTGCCATCTTGATCCCCATTATTTGTGTTACTTATCAGCTAAGCCTTCATGAAAAGTCTGGCTACAAGACACGTTTGACAAAGTGTTTTGGGGTTTTCTTTTACATCATGTGGATGGCTGCTTGCAGCTGTATCACTTAGGCAGGACGTTCTAAGAGAAGAAGATGACAAGTTGGCAGAAGCACTGAAGCTCTAAGCAATGTTCTGTTGAGAAGCCTTGGGTCCAGGCATTCATGTGTGCTAGTCTGAAATGTAAAAGCTACACTCACCTTCATGGCAACTACTCTAAAAGACACACTGCAAAAATGATTCAGAAACAGTTTAAGGATCTGTAGGATGTGCTGGACAAACTAGTTTGATCAACAGAGGCAAACCTTGCAACCTACAGGAAACTAATCCATCAATTGTTAATGCCTTTGTATCAAATATCAACATAATTTCAAAAATGTCTGTGCAGGTCTTTAAAAGGCAAACAGTATGGTGTATTTAGTCGGTTTATAGACAAAAAACAAACCCCTGCATTACAATAATATACAAACCAATCAGGTAAAGCTTTAATTTCAGATGTTCACAAAAGTATAAATACATATTAAATACATGTTCCTTTACACATTCAGTCCATTTTTCTAGCCTACACTGGCCATCATGTCATCACTCAGAACATGGTGGACATTGTAAATGATGAAATAACTAAACTGGCCGATATCAAAAATACTTTTTGATATTATAAATACCAAAAAAAACAACACATGCTCCCTGGACACTGGATCTGACTGCCTCTTGCACCAGACAACGCATTTTGTTTTGGTTCAGTGTATGCTGTGAGCTCCCAATCAATACTACTCACTTTCACTTAACCGAAGACAAAGCTGACTTTAACTTTATGATTCACTGGCAACAATGCATTTCTATGGCTATTCAGTGTTTCTATTATTAAATTCCATACATTTTTCATAAACAAAGAACATGCGGAACAAAAACGCTTGTTGAAATATTCAAAATATACGGGTATGTTGGCAATAGTCACAGTCATGTTAAACTGAAATGAAAGTGACTGCTTTCCCTTTACTCGTCAAGGGACTTTTTTTGGAGATATAGAGCTCTGTGCCAACATGTGACTTTGATCTGACTTCCAATTGAAGTTAATGTAAAATTTTTAATGTACTACGTTTTGGATCATTTTATGGTCAACTCAATAAGTTTTTCAGAATCAAGGGAAATTGAAATTTTTTTAAAAAGCTTTGTCCAGTCCTGTATAAACATCCTGAGCCACCTCTTTTTTTTACTTTTTTGCTAGGTAAAACACCTTGTTCATGCAAAAATAATTTATGTTGATAGTATTTAGTAGATAAAACTTTATTTTTTTAACTGCAAAAGTTGGCAAAGACACAAGGTGCCTAGATAAATAGATTCTAATCAATCAGTATTCAGCATCACCAGTAAACTAATCGCCAGCCTGATCATCTGTAACCATCTGCACCTGTTTCTTCACTGCTTCAGGCCTGAAGATGCTTTGTTAAGCTTGATAGGTTCATTTGTAGGTTAAAGCCTAGCTTCCACAATCTCTGGTCAAATACAGGGACGGGACTGGAAATGAGTCAAAAACTTTGTCCTTCAGGAACCTTGGAGACGTATAACTCAATACAGTACTGTGCAAAAACCTTGAGCCAAACTTGACTGTTGAATGTTTCGAGCTATAATGCAACACCGTTACATTTAACATTTAATTCTTCATCCTCTGTGTCACTCCTAAAAACTCCACCAACTCCAGGTGGAGATGATCAGCTTGGCCTCCTCTGCCAAGATGTCCACATACATGCCATTAGTATCACTTAATTAGTCTGGCCTTTGACTCCCTGACTTTCTGCAGCTCAATTACTGTTTTATAACAGGTTTTCTGCAACATTGTTTATGTAGGTGTTACGTGTCAGTAGCGTCAACTGCTGACCCAGTTTTTACCAACTATCCACAAAAAGGAAGCATGACTCAACAGGCAAGATGACCTTCCATTGCTCCATGGTACAGTTCGCAAGCCAAATGTAGTTGGTTCCAGCAGTTGTTAGGGTTCAGCGTGGGAACTGGACAGCACCTATGGAGCTCCTTTCAGGGCAAACTTTAAAAGCACTGTGTCTTGACATCTTTCTGTCACAGTCAGCAATTATTTTTTTTTTTTTTTTTTGCCGCCATTTGTGTTGCAGTAGCTTTTCTATTAAATGGGAGCAGATGGATTGATCATCAACCAACATGTGCATCACTGAACCTTGGGCAGACACAACCCTGTTTTCGGTTTAGCGGCGGTCCTGCCTTTTACCATTTTTGGTGGGTGAAGCAATTTTGAGACACGCTTACCCAGGCAATTAGCCATCACAATCGGGTCCTTCTCAAATTCTCGGAAATCCTTATGCCTGCCCACTTTTTTTCCAACACTTCCAGGGCTGACTGTTCATTTGCTGCCCAAGATAAACTTAACAGGTACAGAGATAATCGATGTTATTCACTTATGATTTTAATGTTATGTTTATGCTGGTGTTTTCAGGTGCTGTATAACCTTTATATCTTCATGTGTGAGTATGCGTGGGTGTGGGGCAGTGAAAGGGAGAATGATGTTTCTGTAAGAGACCTTAGCATGGATTCAACCACTGCAGAGTTGTGGTAACCCTGCATGCTGAAATCTGCAAGAAAGAATCAACAAACCAAAAGAAAGAAAGCAAACAAGATGTTCACAAGGTCTGAGGGTTGTCAAAAAACTAAAAAGCTTGATCACATACACAAGGGGAGTGTGAGGGTGCATATTGTTTACATACTAGCAATCGCAAGTTAAAAATACTCAGGAGGTACGAGAAGTAGAGAAGACAGGATGCGAGTAGAAAGAGTCTGCAGAATCACCTGTAAAGGCATACGGAATTATCAAACACAAAACAATGGAGGCATAGAGCGACACCTGACAAAAGACAAAAATCGATCACGATGAGGATAGATAAACGCTGACGTTAACTATATACTGGAACTACACTACTTTTATAGTAGCCTTATTAAAAGTAAATTCATTATGTATCACACATCATCTTGAAGTGAGGTACAGAGAAGCACCTGAAAAAGTAACCCGTACTTTTAACCCGGACCGATTGCATGTTGTGTGTGTTGTGTGTTTCAGTTGCTGTGCATGTAGTGACATTTCCACATGATTGAGTAATGCAGCAAGCTTCAGCTCAGTCAGTGAGAGTGTATGTGCATACACATTCACATGATGGCTCTCCATCTGGAGAAAGAAGTGATTAAAAGGTGTGAAGTGTCCTGCTTAGGGAGCGCCACTGCATCACGCGCTCGCACATGTATACACACACGGGTATATCTTCATAGTGATTCAAGTGCGCTACCTCCACCCACGGTCGCTACGGCAACCCAAAATGGCAGCCTGCCAATCTGGTCTTCTTTCCCTCTCTTTCCTTGTCTTGGTGTTAAACACTGCATCCCTTGCTTCCAAAGTAGGTCAGTACACCTCCACAGCACTCCCCCTCAGCCCCAGACCTGCTTATCCTGCATCTGCACTGCCAGCCCTGCCTCTGCGCTGCTACACGTCGGTCAATCTGCCCACCCATCCATCTGCCTGTCTGTCTGTCTGCCTGCCTGCTCATCTTCCTTTCATGCACATTTTGTGAAGCACTGCAGTTAAAAATATGCAAGTGTGTAAATGCATAAAGCATCATGATTAATCTAGATCTGGAGTTATCCATTTTTAACCGATAGAGGATACAGTGCTGTAAGTAATTAAAGTATGTGCACTCCCTTAAAATGTGGAAACTAATATAAGCAGAAAATACATACATTGAAAAATAAATGCATTGGTGCTTTTCTGTCTGCATTCCACAAGCATGCAACCATGTTTTTAAAAGAATTTCCGAAGGAATCAGATCCCCCCCATTAAAACAAAAAAGTGAAAGTGACAACCCTCGTCACTGCGAGGTCACAGCACAGCAAGCGTGAACCACAACGAAATTGGACCTCTCCTTTTAATCCATGCACACAAACACCATGCAGCAGTGGGCAGCTATTGAAAGCGCCCGGGGAGCAGTGACAGGGACTGTACCTTGCTCAGGGGTACCTCAGGGCAACCTCCTTGTGAGGGAATCGACCCCACAATCTTCCGATGCGGGGCCAACTCCCTAACCACTAGGCCACCGCTGCCCCATACCACACCTAAAATCACAATGTAGGTCCTGCAGATCTACTTTTTAGATCAGCAGCATGACCTTAGGTGGTACTTTGAAACTGCGTACACCACTTCCTGACCTTCTGCCAGTTTCAAAGCCACGTCAACAGAGGACATCAGCTAAATACTGTAACTGTTTAAATTGGGGAACAGCTGGATATAAACGTCCCCCTTTGTGGTTTGTCTGCCAAACTCCTTACAAATCTAAAAGAACCTCAACAAAAAACCATCACATGTTCGTGATCTGACAAATGAAGTGAAAGTGACCATTTGCCATTGTGAATACACAGTGAGCCCCAACTAAAAATGTACCCTCTGCTTTTAACCCATACACACAATATGCAGCAGGGGGAAGCCATATCCAGTGCCCAGGAAGCAGTGGTGAGGTTGGTACCTTACCTCGCTCAAGGGTACCTCAGGGCAATTTACTAGTCTGGGATTCAAGCCCACAACCTTCCAGTCCAGGGGCATAGTCTCTAATCACTGGACCACTGCTGCCTAGTATGTGTTGCACAGAAATATACATATGCATTACACAGCCCTACATAACTTCTCATGGCTTCAGCCTCTGGAGGACTATGGTACAAGCTTGAAAACCTGCCTGAACTCTTTTGTACATCGAGGTTCTTAACCTCACACCCTCTGAGGCACAGATTTGAGAGAGCATACGGATCACAGGCTCCCATATGGGCAGGCTTAGAGAAACTGACACTTCACTCTGATCAGCAGAGTTCTATTTCACACTTAAGCCAGAGGATTAGTTGTATTAAATTTCATTAATACATAATAGCAAATGAAAAAAAAAAAAAAAAGGATGGATGTGAATTTGACTTGAGAGGAATTAGATCAGCCAGCAAAAAGCTACTCCTGTTCATTTTCCAATATATAGATTGGCAGTGCAGTAACAGTAGTAGTGTACTAGAACGACATCTCTCTCCCAAAAGGATTTTGTGTTGTTTATGACCGACATGGTTTGATAGTTGGTGCAGCAACATTTTTAGAAACCTTATCCTGTATGAAAGAGCAGACTGACTAGCCACTGCAATCAGTGTTGAGTTGATCATGTCAGAGAAAATTTTACACTGCCGACTAATTACTGTAGCCCTACTAGAAACTCTTGATCCAATACATAAAATACATTTTAAACCCTTTAAACCAAATTCAACATTTTTTGACTAAACTAACTTTGTACTGTTAGTATACACAAGGGGGTTGGGTAGCCGGTTGACCTTGGACCCTCAGAGGTTTTTTTTTCTCCACACAGTGGAGTTTTTGGTTCCTCTCCTTCGTAGTCGTCCAGCTTTAACATATATTACTGTAACCTGTTCCACCATCTACCACCAATGTAAAGTGCCTTGGGGCAACTGTGTTGTAAAAGGCGCTATATAAGAATAAATTGAATTGAATTTGGGGGAAGGTTAAATTATTCTACATGATCTATTCATGTTTGATTCAACGAACTAGCAAGGACACCCCCATCAAAACTTTGAAGGTGAAGCCCAGGAATTTAATCTCATTGGACAGCATCCCCACCCACACTGGCATTATGCTGAGTTATCAGGGCAAGGGAGGACCACATTTAGGCTGTGAAGTATAAAAGATTACTCTACTCTACCATAACCCATATAGAGAGTCCATAGTCCCCAGAGTCAAATTTATTTATATATATGTTAAACCATACACCAACCCACCTGAATATCATATATGGATAAAACAAAGTATAGTGGGAAATAATCCCTTTTTATTATAAATTAAAGAAGAGAAAAAAAAACAAAAAGGTTGGGTCCTGATTATTGACATTTTAAAATTGTATATTTGAGTGTTCTACACAATACTTCACAGTCTAAATGTATTAATTTCACGGAGGCTGAAAAACATTGGCTTTATTGAGAGCAATAACATGCTCTATGTTGCAAAGTACAAAAACTTTAATTAGCATTCTCAGATGTCACTAATGTCCCTTAATGACAATTTCTTCCATAGAAAATTAACACGAGAAAAATATATTGTATTTTTGAAAGGAAAAAGTGCAATGCTCCTGGTCTCATGGAACTTCATGGACATTGTGTTTCCCCAGGGTATAAAGAAGGGTCAATGCAAGTTTATACAAAAAAAATAAATAAATAAATAAAAAAATCAAATCACTCACTGTATACCAAGACGAGCTCAACAACTCAGCAGCTCAAATGAGATGGAGGGTTGCGGCATGAACAGATCAGGGAATTGTTATTAATTGTTATAATCAGGAGAATTTATCATTTATCACACTCAGAGCGCAAACCCCCCCCCCCCGGTATTTGGGAAGGACTGTATCAGAAGCAAAGAGCAATTTTTTTTCAAATTTCACAACAGGAATTCCAAAAAAAGCCCCTCTCAAACAAAGTAATGTACCTTTTCAAAATATCACTGGAACTACAAATTTTTATTTGACATTTTTATCCATTTGACTTTCAGGCGCGCACACACACTTTATGAAATAAGTGATTGCATACAAAGGGAAAGCACCTGGTACCAAATGTAAAATACAGCAGCAGATCACTGATGTTTTGGGGCAGTTTAGCTGCTAGTGGTCTAGGGATTCTTGCAAAATTCAAAATGCATAATGAATTCTGCAAAACAGAAGATTTTAGAGCAACATCTGTCTCTGCCAGAAGGCTGGAACTTGGCTATGGCTGGATCCTTCAGTAAGATAATGACCCACATACAAATTCTAAAGGGTTGCTACAGTCAAAGAACCAAAAATTGCAAGGAACTGCAAATGTTCTGCATGAAGTCTTCCCCATCCTTGTTAAGCATACAGAAAGTGGCTCTGTGGTTACTGTTACTAAGAAAGGCTTTACTCATTGCTAGTAAGGGCCAATTTAATTTTAATTTTTTTTTCTCTCTAAAGTTATAGTATATCCACGTTTTCCAATTTTCTGAAAGAGTTTGCCTCATTTTTTATTACTTCATCTAGTTTTTAAATGGCTTTTTTTTGTAAATCATATCTAGCCTTTTTGGGAAGCATCATGGCAAGGTGGTTAATGCTGTAATCTCACAGTGAGCTCCTGGGTTGTACCCAGCCAGTGCTCTTTCTGAGCAGAGTTTGCAAATTCTCCCCATGTCTTCACTGGTTTTCCTCCCACAGTTCACAGTCTGTGTGTGTCTGCAATACAATACGCATGTGCAGGGAGTCTGTTTTTTTTGGCCATTCACCCTATGGAATAGGCTCCAGCATCTCTCTCACACACACTGGATGGATAAGAAGCCTGCTTTTCTTCATTTTGTTGGTTTCCTTGATTTAATCAGTTTTGATTGCTGCGTGTCTTTTTCCTCTTCTCTCTGTAGGAATATTTTCATGCCTTGCTTAAAATATTTGTCTATGATCACACATGTGCAGCTTCCGTAAGGCTATTTAAAAGATTCAACTAATAGAAGTTTAAAAATAGTGAAATATACTGAGTCCATCAAGCACTGTATAATACAAATGAGCCTAGTTCCTGAGACAGCACTCATGTATTTTGTCAAGTGTTTATGTGCTTGGAAAGCAATGAAAAGATGACTTCTGGATTTGAATGAGCCTTGGCTCATCTGGCTCCACTGATCCAACCTAACAGTAGACAAAACACACACACACACCCCCCCCACTTGGCTGGCCTCTCCATCAGAGCTGAAAAATTGGCCCTTGAATTCCTCCCAGCTTTCACAGATCGAACAAATTGCAGTGACATGGCAGCAGCCCAACCCAGCTGCTATAGTCCAGCAATTAGAACATCACAGGAAGAATCTATCCCTTGCATCCTCTTTCTGCTCTACTAGCCATCCCTCCATCAACCTCCTATCACACCAGCACTCAGGACACACGGGTCCACTCGGTGGACATGTCCTCTGAGAAACAAGGACAGGAAGCTCAGAAGGGCAACCTGGCTACAAAGAAAAAGCACCACAGCATTGCAAACCCACACACTATGCAGCATGATACAATTCAAGGGGGGGGAATCCACAAATTGGTTATATATTTGTACTTTTAGTCAATTGCCACAAATACCACAAGTTCTAATTAATGCCTAGAACACAGAAGTCATTTTCGTAAATGATTAATGTGAATAATAGTTAAATTAAAAAAGCCCAAATAATGGAAACTGGACTGAAATTTAATTTGTCGACACTCTGCTGTTAGAGAATAGCACTGCAGTGAAAAAGCACACTTGGCCTGCAATAATGCCATTGCCAAGTCATTGGTTTTAATGATGTGATGGATAATTGAATATGTAGCAACGTTCCAAGTTATATTAAAATATTTCAGGAGGCAACGCAAACAAGGGGCAGCCAATGAGAACGAGTGATTAGCATACATCTGTATTTAGAAAACATGAACACAAGCAGTATTTTCAATTTAAAGACTTACTTGTTTTATAAAACAAATTTCCAAGGTCCAAGGTTAACATTTAAAAAATTACAGTAAAAGATGAGGTCAAAGTAAAAAGAGAAAGATATAAAATACAACAAAAACTGAGCACATGTAATGAACAAAGGAAATAAGGTCAGTCCACATCAGCAAATTGCACATTATAACATCCATTCAGCACACACGTTAGATCCTGCAGATAACTTCCCCTCCAACTCAATGAATTGAATATAGTCGCATCTTAAATAAGGGAACACACACGGCCCATTTTTCACACACAAACCCTCTTAGCACAGCCGGTGCTTCTCCTGAGCGACTAATGAGTTAGGAAGAGCTCTAGAGGGACTGGGTAACAAAATATTAGCCTTAATTAGACTCCATCAAGACAAACACTGAGGTCAAACAAGGTGAGAGAAGTAATCTGCAATTGTATAAAACCAGGAAAGCTTTCTTTTAACAGATTATTGCAGCGTTTTCCATTTTGTTATGACTATCAAGGCAAAACCCCAGCCTGCTATCAATGTTCAAATGTTGATCCCAAAACAAATCTGGCTACCATTTGAGGAAATCATTCAGGGACGTCCATCAACATTTGTATCTATGATAAACTGACTAGTGTGAGAATATTGGGCTCTCTTCATTGCAGCACTCAGTGCGAACAGGTGATGCACTCTTCTGGCATGTACAGTCCAGCACAACCCTAGAGGCCAAGTCAAAGTCAACCTGAACCAAAAACCTGAGATGTTTCAACGCAAAGAAAAAGAAAATAGTGGAATAAGAAAAAGTTGGATAGGGAAAGCGGGCATTTTAAACAAAAAGGGAGTCTGGTCAGGATGGTCTGCCTGAACCTCTTGGATGTCATTGAAACTTGTTTTGCCAAAACCCCAAGACCGATGAAAGGGGGGGGGGGTGATTAGTACTGCAGATTATGGGAAGGCAGGGTGGACTGGTTCCTTCCACTGTGGTTTGTTCTCCTTAATTCGGTATTGGATTTCTCCCTCAGTGCAAAAACGCGTGTGTTATGGACTGTCGATTGTCCAGGGTGATTCGGCGCCTTTCACCCTAGACATGACCTGCAACTCTACTCGGGATGTTGTGATAATGAACGAAATGAATTTGCAAATTTGATTGTGAATTTTCGGTTCCTTTTGAAACTTGATTCCATTTCTGTTGAAAGGTTGGTCTCAAAAATTCAAATATCAGCTAGCCTGCACTTTGCTATTACTTGTCTTATGCTTGCCTCTACCCTTTCTTGCAAGGCACATTTAAGCAGCAAAATGGGCTTTTAAACACGCATCACAAATATTTCTTTGCTGGCCTTCTAATGACCTCAATCTTGTGTTGACGAAGAGCAGTTGCCAGCAGAAACGAACTGAAAGAGCCAATAAATTATGTTACAGCTGAAGGGTTGTCTACAGCAGGCTTACTAATTCATATAGCAGACATACAGAAAGTTCAGCCTAGAGCAGAGGTGAAAACTGGTGTTCTCCTCGATGAAAGCAAGGCTGTTGAACCAAAAAACAGCCCCTCATTAGCCTCAGATTCTTTACTATTAGACATCAGCTATAGTCAGAAGTTGCACTGCAGTTATATAAGTTGCTGAGAATGCAAGTCGACATTTGGCCTGTCACTTTTGTACCTTCCCTCAGGTTGTTTTCAACTGCAATACAGTTAAGTTACAATTTCACAGTAGCAGCAATACTTCTTATGTTTGAATTTATGCTTTTCTACCCACTTCGGGATTATTTTTAGTCTGTCTGCTATGAAAGGTCATTTCCTTTACAAAATACTTCAGATGATGCTGGCCTGTTTGCAGAAACGTCTTCCATAAATATACATGGGAGTAAATTAACGGCTCGAGATGTAATGTGATATTCCTGTAAAATCATCTCCTGTTAAATGACCATAATTTATGCAAATTCTTTATTGCTGTAATAAAAGCTGCATGGGTTAAACTAGACCCCGTAACTAAGAGTGAGCCAAAGATAAAGGGCAAAATTTATTAAAGAGCACCTCAATGCTTTTTAAATTTAAAAACCCATCCCCTGCACCTTTGCAGGCTTGGCTATTGTGCGAGAAGAAAAGCTCTGCCAGAAGTGCATAATTTGAGTCTTTCCTACCTTTTGCCCTTCAATTAATTTTTTCATGCCCTCCCTTATGCTCTCACCAATTTGTTAAAGCATGCAGAAGTGTTAAAAGGCAACTGTTAAAGTGCCAATAAGACATTATTAATAACAGTATGTGTAAAACAAAGTGGCTGTGATACAGAAAATACATGCCTTAAGAGGCCCTATTATGCTTTTTCAGAGTTTTACTTTGAGTGTGCTCAATAGTTTTGTACATGGAAACAGCTTGTGAAGTTCATGCTCATATTCATGCTTTGGGGAGAAGTTTAGTTTGAAAAGAATCTGTTTTTTTATGCCATGCTAGCTCCTCCTGACCTACGCTGGGACCATGCCCCTGCACACTGATTGGCAATGCACCAGCACAATGCTGCTCCCAGGGCGCTTTAAATAGCTGCCCCCTGCTGCAAGGTGTGTGTATGGGTGAAAAGCAGCAGTTGGATTTCGTTGTGGCTCACTGTGTGCTGTGCTGCTTCAAATGACAAAAATAGTCACATTCACAATGATCGATGTTTGGCTCGATCTTCTGCGTTCACCCAGGGTCATTTGAAAACATGGTTTTATCATTTCAAAAGCTACAACATTGTTTAGCAATTCATTTTACTTTGCTCAACCAATGCTTTGGTCACCAATTTGCTAACAACGTATCTGGAGAAGAGGCAGAACAAAAGGTGTTGATAAACTGGCTGTGATGAGCCAGCATCACAAGAGGGAGGAGACCTTAAAACTGGAGATCCTTTAAGACTAAGGAAAAAAAACAGGATGACACACACACACACACACACACACACACACACACACACACGGCCATTTTGGAATTCTGAAGCATGCAAATTTATTTGAGACATCAAGAAACAATATTAACTTAAAAAATATATTATTAGTTCCCCTTTAAAATGTTCTGCTCTTTAATGGTTAATAAATGTACTAGGAAGATCAAATAAATACCTTAAGGTCATTAAATTAGCACAGGAATATTCCCTTTAGTTTGATCAAGGTGGCCATTTTAATTTGTTGAGGGCTCATTTACATATAATCTTCTGTAGTATAAGTAGATTGTCTGTTAATCATGATGCTATTAAGCTTTGAAGGACTTCAAACCTTACTCTGACTCTTGGGCAAAAAGAATGTGGAAACTGTCTGAAGCCTCACTCGATCATATGGAGGCTGAAGCTTGTCTAATCTACTTTCCCTCTCCTTTGGTTTTCTTTAGCTTGCAAGTGGCACAGCTTGCGGGAGCCTCCGCTAAGTGGGGCCATCGGGACAAGTAGATTCAGCAGCCACCCCCAAGAAGAATTATGATGAACCTCAGCCAATATGCAAAAGTTTTATTCCCTACACAACTACCAGCAGCTCTCAATGCTGTTGAAAGCATGGTCATAATAAGCTGCACCCCAATATAGCCAGCGCACTTAAACCAACTGCACAGTGGTCTCCACGGGCCACTGCATTTATTTCCTTACTTTTTGCTATGATAATAAGGCATATCAATCACTGACTACATAAGAACAGCTCAAAAATAACCAGTGTTTCCTGGGCCCCAAAAGTGTTGCATAACTGGCACAATTTTTTTCCCCCCTTTATAGGACCTACCATTCAGTTCTAGCTTGTGTCTAAAAACACCAATAAATAAAAATATTAATTTAATTTAACTGAGGATTTGGCTAAAATGCTGCCTAAAACCAGAATACAGACCACTTCTTTGCATATGCAATAGAATGCTACACCAGAATTGTTTAATGACCTCCCACAGGCTTTTCAGTGTAGCATGTGGCAGTATGAAGCAGCAGGTCTTCAAAGTAGACTATAAAGGTAGATGGAGTTATATTGCTCAGATCCTTTCAAAAGGATGAGCCATTACTCAGCATAAAATCTCCACAGCCCATGGTTTCAATTAATACAGATTCTTAAATACGATCATTTCAAAAAGACTAGATCATCCTGAGATGACCCTCCACTGCCAAACCAATTTCACCTGGATTCTGACAGCGCCTTTTGGAGAGTTCCCCTTATGTAAACCATAAGCACCATTGTTGGCAAGCGTTCAGCCAGAGCCAATCACTTGTCAGTTACAAATGGCAAGAGAAAGGCTCTCCACAGGAACATGGTGACAGAGGTACATTATAATCTGAAATTACTGAAATAACCAAGCTAGTATTGTGTGTGCTACAGAACAAGCTTATGGTCAAAAGGTATAATAATGGTCCTTAGAGTCCATGTGTACAAATTAAATATATTTTAGAAGGTATAATATGTGCACTTAAGGGAAAGCAACTTGTATGTATATAGGGGGGGGGGGGGGGGGAGAAAAAAGCCTAGACAGGGAATACATATAGATGTGCTACACAACATCTATGCTCTCTAACAGAAGATATACCCTTGAGAATACCTTGTAAGTGACATTAACAAAAGCCACATGGTCAAAAAGGTACTATGTACACTACTTACCTCATTCAGTGAGCTTTTGTAACTCCCTAAGCAGCTTTTGTTTTCCAAAATAAAGCTGTAAAATTTAAAGACATGGTCTCTCTGGATGCATTTATAATGCATAATTTTGAAGCATGTGTATTCAGCAATTAAATAAATAAATGTTAATGTAGAGTTTAACTTTATATTCATACATCACAAACAGTAATTGTGTAGATAACTGCATTTTCCCAGTCAGTATACTTTATCTTTAGAGAATCTAATAGCCATTTAAAGCATACAAGACTAACAGAATTTATAAAAGGCACCATTTTAAACAAATCATAATTAGGAGGGTTATTTAACTGGAGAAACCTTTAAATCAGTAAATTATTCATTCAGAAAATCAAGTATGGAACAAACAGAAGTCAGAAATGTAGCATTAAAATGGCAAAAATAAAAATGTGAAAAGAAATCTACTAACAAAGATGGTGAGAGGGGCAAAGGCATAAATCACATTTACAACTAAGTAAGCTTTACATGAAAGAAAATGCAAACAGCAGATGGGGGGCTAATAAGTAGGAAACGAAGCAACGCTGTAGCAGCGAATCAAAGCATTGGGAAAATTAGAACACCACAGTCAGGCAGGATAGAGAAAGATGTGCAAAAGCATTGCACAGAAGCTGAGTAAATCAAGAATGAGGTGCAATTGGAAAAATTGAGTGGGGGGGGGAGGAGGAGGAGACAGAGACCCTGGTTGATTTCATTACCTCTAAATATGGATTGTGATTTGAAGCATATTTCATTAGGTGGAAAATGTCAATCTCACTTCGAGCTCAGCACTGGCTAGCTGGCTGTCTGTTGAGGAGGAGGGGAGAAGGAGAAGTAACAATGTTCATTTCAACACACTTCTGTAAATGGGAAATTTTCAATTTCATTTCAGAGGAAGGCAGAAATACGCCGTTTCGGCAAGGTGATGGCTTGCTATATCCACCAAATGGAAGTCTCCAGAAATGTATTACTCCAGGACACAAAATGTGTGCCGTATAAGAGCCTGTCCAGCTTGAGTAATCTGCAGAGGGGCTCAAAGCTATACAGACAACTATGCAGAGGCAGAAAAGGAAAATAAACCTACTTTGCAAGAGGGGATGAATGATTGTCCCTTTTTTTGCCACATGAAACCCTGTCCTATGCAGAGTTAAAACAGATCTTAAAAATAAATAGAAAAATGTCAAAATCTCTAGCAACTGTGCTTTATGTGCAGATCATGTTTAATATCCAAATTAAGACAACAGCATCAACTGCAATTATGAGTAATGCAAGCAGTGACCTGCAGGCAGTGGAAGGGGCAGTGGTTGCCTAGTGGTTAGGGCGTTGGCCAGGAAAGAAAGGTTTGAATCCCTGACCAGTAGGTTGCCCTGAGGTAGCAAGATACCATTGCCATAACGGCTCCCTGGGGGTGTGTGCGCATTAAATGCAGAGGAAGCATTTTACCAGCTCACTGTGTGCTATGCTGTGTTTCATGATAACTGTCACTTTCACGTATAAATATAATAAACAGAAAATAAATAAACAGAAAAAAAAACAAAAAAAAAAAAAAAAAAAAAAAAAAAAAAAAAAAAAAAAAAAAAAAACAGCCTCAACTTTGAAACCAGGTGAAGTAATGAATACTACCAATTTCTAATGACATCCATCAAAGGGTGGGCAGTACGCTGGGCAGCAAGTCTGATCAAGGTGGGCAACCGTAAGGATGTAAGCAACTTTAAAAAGGGGCTGAATTGTGACAGCTAGACAACAGATCTTTTCCCAGTATGCAGTGGTTGTGCTACAGTAGCTTTTCTGTGGAATTGGACCAAATTGCTGTAAAGCTAATGGCAGCAGCCTCAGGATAATGTGTTCTGCCACGCTGCAAAAACCGTTCAGGAATGGTTTGAGGAACATGACAAACAGTTAAAAAGGTGTTGAATTGCCCTCTAAATTCCCAGTCCAATTGAGAAGTTGAGTAGTGCTGAACAAACTAAAATCAATGGAGGCACTAACTTATGATACTTAAAAAGATTACCCCAAACGAATTGCTGTCTGATAAAACAGCACACCCTCAGGGGTCTTATGGGGTCCATTACTTAATGGATCATAACTATTCTAGCCATCTACAGCCATGTGATGGTAGCCCTCCCCTTTCCTTCTATGGAAAATCTTTGTTGATGAATTCCCTTTGACTATTGTTTGGGACATCCAGAATGACTTTACCCCAGTCCTCAGTAGCCCAATCCCTGTACTTTTTGCAGAAAAGTCTGTCCCTTATGTTTTTGAGAGAAGGGGCTTCTTTCCTGCTCTTCTTGAAACCAGGCCATCCTCCAAAAGTCTTCACTCTGCATGCAGATGCACTCACACCTGCCTGCTGCCATTCCTGAGCAAGTTCCGCACGAGTGGTGCCCCAATCCTGCAGACGAATCGACTTTAGGAGTCCGTTGCGGCACTTGCTGGACTTTGAGCGCCCTGAAGCCTTCACAAAAATGGAACCTCTCTCCGTGAACTTCTTGATGATCTGGTAAATGGTTGGTTTACGTACAAACTCACTAGCAGCAATATCCTGCCTGTGAAGCCCTTTTTGTGCACAGTAATGTTGACTGCATGTTGACCATGGTTAACAGAGAAAGAACAAATGATTTCAAGCATCACCCTGCTTTAAAAGACTCCAGTCTGCTATTTCAACTCAAATCACCATGACCGAGAGGAATTTCAAGCCTTGACCTCCTCAGCACCCTCACCTGGGTTAACGAGGGGATCACGGAAATGATGTCAGCAGGTCCTTTTGTGGCAGAGCCAAAAAGCAGGGGGAAACCCCCCCCCCCCCCCCCCAATGTTCAGGAGGGACTTTAATCACTCTTCTGAACATTCTGGAGTTTGCTACAATTTTGGCCACATCTGTACACAATATAAGGCAGGTGGCCTATTGCAATTCTAAGTCTTTTAATCTTTATTATTGCAATAAGCTGTACATTTCACATTATGAGCTGAATGCATCAGATCATTATTATTATTATTATTATTATATCCCACTGTTGCGCAACTGCTACGACAGCAGGAAAAATTAAGCAAGGGTCAAGACTACTTTTGCTGCAAATTCAGCAATTCATGGAACAAAAGGAGAGCCATTTTAAAACAAAGATGTTGGTTTAGTTCAGAGAATAATTAGAGCGAGTATTTCACAGGGAATCACTGTTAATAATCAGACAAGGTCTACAAGCAGCATCTTTATAATCGTGTTGAATACAGGGACTTGTTTCAGTTGAATGAAGTTCATGCATGTTTGTGTACCGGAATAGTTTAAACTAACATTCCAGCGAGCCATGATCGGCGATTCCTGATCAACCGTGATGGATGACAAACAGACAATGCCCATTTCTAAATGCAAGCATGCTGGTTTTTAGTCCCACATTCAAACATAACTTGTATATATCTTACAAAAACTGTGTGCCTTCCCAATTTGCCAAAATCTTTATTAAGACTCATGGGAATTCCATTTTCCTCAGAGAAGTTACAAAATCTCCCAAATCAGCAGCTGTCTCCCTATTGAATTTATTTTAGAACAAGCCCAGGAGATGGGCTCTCTAGGGCTATGCTCTTCCTTCCTCCCACACAGAGCCAAAGATTCGTGCAAACCCAGCGTTCTCCTCCAGCCACTCTGTTAAGGCAGTTTTTAGTTGCTGTGGATTTTTACATGAAAAGGAAAGGCAGATACATTTCTTCATAAGAGCCCAGAGACTTTCTGCCTTCTAGAAAGAGCATCATGTACTCCCTCTTACCCTGAGAGAAAAAGATTCCACACAAACCTACAAACATCGTAAGCAAGTTTGTACAACTTGGCTAGCTTAGTCATCACATTTACAACAATGCCCACAGCCTTAGCGGTGTATCACAGCAACAGTAAAATCTCAACTCAATCATAAAAGTTTCAGTCACATTCTGTATCATATTCTCTGTACAAATAACAACATGCTAAATATGGGTCATCTAACAAGATCTACAACATTTTCAACAAAGGCCTTCAGGGATCTGATGCCAGCAACAAGGGTAGTACATTTCACAGCTAGGATATTCCCTTTTTCTTAGGTTGGTTACCTCCCCTCCCCCCCTCTCTCTCTCCCTGCAGCCCCCCATTTCAGCAGCACCTGGTATTATTCTACCACTTTTATTCCTTGGGACATGGAGAGGACAGCAGCCACAAAGTTCAGACTCATCATTCACCTAATGCACCAGAGATCATTTTTACAACAAAAGACTCAAACTGCATAAAACTTTTACTTGTCTTTCCCCTTCCAATCCCTTACAATGACCTACCCATAAATAAAAAGTGACAAGGATATAAGACAAACACGTGAAAGTTTAGCTACTGGTAGCCATTTCAGGGCCCCACACATAGAAATAGAAACATTTTTTTCACCCACTTTCCATTACCCTTTTCCCTTTAAATGTCATTTGGCTTGTCATTAAAATCCACATGAGGCCACTTTGGCCTTTCAAAGCGTGCTGACACATTGAGGTATTATCAAATGGTTGCAATGGGAACAGCAAATCTTGGAGGAGAAAGCTTTTGTTATCTAGAGCTAAAGCAAACTGCTTTCTGCTAAGGCGAGGCATGAGCACTAAAAGAGGCACAAAGGATGCAAGTCGAAAACTCAGGTGAGACCGCTGGAGGCAGCTCAAGGGCACAGAGAAGCAGTTTGGAGGTCATACGCATGTAATTAATAAAGCGTACAGACGGTCGCATGCAGAGGAATGCTGCAGGCTACCCAGTGCAAGATTCAGCAAACCAGGGCTTGAACCTTTCAAAACGAATGTGTGTAAGGGTGTGTGCACGCACAAATGCGCACACACGCGTGCACACATGTCCACTGATGACTGCATATCTGCCTTGGGTATTGAATTTTGTTTATTGTTGCTGAAAAGTAACACTATTAAAGCCAGCATCGTTATCCCAAAGTGTGGGAAGGTTTAACGCCCCATGTGCCTTTACTGCTGACAGCAGAGAGCAAAAATCCTTAGAAAAGTGCAGGGACAAACTGCATGCCAGACAGTGTCCAGACTTGACCTGAGGACAATAAAAATACCCAGGAACTTTCTGATATCATACATGGACAGTCTGGGCCACTTCCCAGTGCCTTGCTTAAGAACAGTTCTATGAATAGCAGCAACAATGAATTAGTAAACACAAAGGGGCTTCCATGCTCCCCTCTGAAGTATGGCAGAGTAGATCCATCTCATTAGTCCAACCAGGCTGTTAAGTCTTGTTGGATAACTTCATGTGCGCACACACACACGCCAGCCACCATATGAGAGACAAATCATGAGGAGGAGAAAGTGGGTGCTTCCAGAGCAAGCACAAGTGACAAGGTTTGAGTCTCTGCTCAATGTAATGTTGTTCCTCTGGTCGAGCTTTGGTTTCTCTGCTGTGTTGCCCAGGCCACTGCTGGAATACCAATGCGGAGTGGGGGGGTGGGGGGAGTGCTGAAGCCTCACATCCCCAGGGCTCTTCAATGCACGTGGCCAGAAAAGCCAGAACTAGTGACGCGACTCCTGTAGGAACAACAGAGAAGTGCATAATATTCTAGTACACACAGCTCCGGTGGGAGAGAAGCAGGAGGCTGTAGTCAACAAAGGAGTGCTGCATATAAAAGCTCTCTTATAAACATAAACCCACTGCCAACATGCTAATCATCCAAACACTTGGCTAGAGCTTTAGCACAACTCATAGTGGAGGAACCAAGAAGACCTGGCCGTTAAGTAAAGAAGCCTGGACCATTTGGGGTTAGCTTTTGGTCTTCCAGATCAGGGCTCACGTATGGGAGTGAAGTGATGCACACCTCTGCAAGTGTAGAAGTACTTCATATGGAAGGTACAGTTCATACTACGGTCTGCTGCCCGTTTCGTTTCATCCACAGCTACTGAGTGTGTGTGTGTGTGTGTGTGTGTGTTTGTGTGTGTGTGTGTGTGTGTGTGTGGGGGGGGGCGCCTCAAGTACCTCATGTTTCTGAATCATTTAGTAATTCTTAATTACTTCATGTTTTCCAAGGCCATTTGTGCATTTGCATGAGTCATTCTGAAACTGTGTTTGTGTCACAGAATAAAAAATAAATAAACAACTCACCACAAAACACTGAACAAGTGCCAAAACCTTTTGACGGTGTCCCTTAATTTTTAAATTATGGATACGAGTTTGGCTTCAAAAAAAAAAAAAAAAAAAAAAAAAAAAGTAGCTTTTTGCAGTTGTGACTATGCATATAATTTGATGCATCTCAAAAATACTGGAAAGGGCAAGCTGAGGAATGACCTAGTGACTCAGCACCATTCAACTTAAAGAACAAAATTAGACACTGCATCTTATGGTTACATACTTTGATTTGATGTGCACTGGTGAATCCTTAGCTGAACTAAATGCTGGGCTGCATTTTGACAAAATGTGGATTTTTGTATAACAGTTCGACCTACAGACACTGAACTGAATGTGAATTTACCACAGGGCTGGCTAAATAAATTACAAACCTTAAATGCTAATAAGTATGAAAGTGAAAATGACTGTCATTGTGAACAACTGCACAGCATACAGTGAACCACAATGAAATGCAACTGCTGCTTTCAGTGCTCGAGGAGCAGTGATGGGGAAAGTATTTTGCTCAAGGGAATCTCCGTGCAACCTACTGGTCAGGGATTCAAACCCACAACCTTCCGATCCTGGTACACAGTCTTTAAGCACTAGGCCACCACTGCCCCTAAAACACTTATCAAACAGTGGTTGAGAAAGCATAAGCGATAGTGCAGTCAAGATTAATCCAAGTAATCAATGAAATCACCACCGAAAATGCGTAATCATTAAAGAGTGTTGCATTTTTGGCTCCTACAACACTGCATTATAAAAATGCTTTTCTTCAATACCCATGTGTCTGGCTATGCAGGGGTACAGAAGAGTGTTAGTTGTTCTTGGCTCAGTTACCCAGTCACTGCCTGTTACAGTTATACACTGTGCAAAGTTGGACGGCATAACAGCAGGAGTAGCACTATGCACAAAAACCTGAAAAGAACACACACAGATGGCTTTCCTGGATGACGGAAAAAGCAAAACCAACTTAGTGGTTGTCTGTTTATAATATGCCCCGTTTAATATGTTGAGTGGGTGGTTTAAAATGTTTGCAATTTAAAATAAAAACCTTTGCACTGTATTATCTATCTTCAAATAAAATTAAATGGTCAGTTTGATTTTTGAAAGAAAATAGATCAATTAGTCAATAAAATAGCGACTAACGGCAGCCATAATGAGCAGAGCATCTTCTCCAAAGTTGAAATGAAACCTACATCCCTGCAATGAGTAAATACCTTGAAAAAGCAAAGGCAGCATGGCAGATGGAACCCTAAGGGGTATGCAGCATCAAGATCATGTGCACACCCTCACAAACACAAAGAAAGCATATTTTCTGGCACACACTGACTGGTGTCTGCTCTAAGGGACGTCTCAAACATGTTATTTTTGCAGGAAAATCATGGGTTTCTCCAGCAGTGTGCTTCACTAAGCACAAGTCCGGCTTTGCAACCAAATCCATCTAAAGTAATTAGGTAACGAAGGAAGTAAAAACATTGATTAAGAGCAAACATTGAGCATCTGCAGTTAGATGAACGATTAGAAAGTCTGGAAAGCCATAATGTATTCATGACTGAAAGCCTAGCATACTAACGAACAATGCTTCTACAATCCGCGTCACTTTAAATATGGACTCGCATTACAAACAGAGCGATATTTACCATCAGCAAATTCATCAAGATAATTATGTTTATTATGATGATGATGTTGATGAGAAGGACAACGCTGATTTGCATCTATTTTTCTCAGCACACACAAGAGAGTTCCAGCTGATACTTGGTGTTAATGATCAAAAACAGAGCATGCACATACTCAAGCAGATGGTACAAGCCCTGCAAACAGCTAACACAGCCCATCATCTTTTCATAGCCTGACTTTAATAAAGGTTCTGTAATGCCTAAGCTCTGAAGCAACGCTCAAGAGGAAACTTTTAGTTAGAGAGATGAAGGCATTGGGTACTGCGTGTCAAGGCAGTTTTTATTCATGTCTGTATTAAAAGGCCAATGCAGTACTGGTCCACCTCAACTCTCATCCCAACACGCAAACAAAGCCTCTTATCTCCCCAATGTCACACTTTTATTCATCTGGATAGTTCAGTCTTCCCATTAAAATCTTGTTTAGCCTTTCAAAACAAGACCCACACCACCACACATTCACTCCACCTTTCAGAGAAAACAAAGAGGGAAAGAGAGGGAAGGACGATAGAGCAATCTCGCTTCCCTCCCCACTGGCTGATTTTCATATCAGACACTTCAGGACTGCTGTTCCACTTCTGTCTCCTCTCACACGTCTTGGGCAACATTTCCAGGCTTCACCGTAAAGGAAAAAAACAAGACGACTTAGACTGCAGCCTTGCATACACACCTATAAAAAGTGAGAGGAGCATGAGGTCTTTTTCATCTCTCCCTCTTTCTGGATACCTCCCACCTGAGCTCCTGCACTATTCATCCAAGTTTCAGCCATCTGTGTAGCTGTCTATATACATTCATAATTCAGCGTAAGTGTCCATATGAATGCTCTGGTCAAAACCTCCTAGAGAATCTCGCTCATGCTCCTTTGTTCATCCATCTCTCCCCCTCCGTCACCTCACAAACATTTCCCCTCCATTGCTCAGCTTGAGAAGCATTTTCTCTTGATAAATCTATCTGCAGGATCCATTTGATGTCAGCCCAATTCCCATTTCCCCCCCTCCCTCTTGAGTTCTCTCCCTCCCACCCTCCTCAATTTTATCTCTCAAACGGCATCTTTCCACACACCCCTCCCAACCCCACATTCATGAAATTCTTCCAACGCCACAGGACACCCATGTTTGCCTTTGAACTAGAGCAGCTTTGTACAGGTGGGAAACATTTCTATCTGCCAGGCTTTGATATGGCCAGCCGAATGCTGGAACAGATATTTTGAGCAGATAGGACGCAAGTTCAAAAGAGGCTGGTCAGCGAGAGCGTGGTGTTGAAGAGCGTAGCTGTTGAGCAGGCTGAACATGGGTAATTGGGAAGGTAGTACTTTGATAGGAGAGAAGGGCCTGTGGACAAGGTGTGCTAAATATAGAACAGCCAAGAGCTCGCCATCCACCTGAAATGAGAGAAACTGAGACCCTAGACAGGCCTCAAGCCACACACGCAAAAACACACAGATTTGCATGCAAGCACTTTCCTGCCAAGTTGTTTGGGAATATTTAAGGCTTTCATATCAGAGGCTGGCCAGAGAAATCTCAATATTTGCTCAATTTATCGCTAAGCAAACCATTTTGATCCAACCGCTAAGAGAAGCTGCTACCCCTGCAGCATCACATCTGTACTTGCATTATAAGCACAGAACCTTTTTGACACCACTACAGGGGAGGTGCTAGGTGTTAGCCTACCTCCAGTCGCCCCGTGTCTGGTTGGAAGCCACGTGCAGGGTCTTCTGTGGTCACTCGGCACTGAATGGCAGAGCCATTGATACGGATCTTATCCTGCTTTAGACCCAGCTGAGGCAGACTGCGGCCCTCGCACACATGCAGCTGAGCATGCACCAGGTCCACACTGTGTGAGAGAGAGAGAGAGAGAGAGAGAGAGAGAGAGAGAGGAGAGAGAGAGAGAGAGAGAGAGAGAGAGAGAGAGAGATCATAATACAGTTTTAGTCGCCTTGAGATTTGATAACACTCCTTTGCAGCTGCCTTAATTGACCGGTCCATGGTCTGCTTTTACAGGATCTAGAATAGTTACTGGTTAAAATACATATGCAAAGCTGCAACAAATTGGTTTCGCATGATTGAAAGCAGCAATTTAAAAATCAGAAACGTGTGTCTTGGCAACTCATTGACCAGACAAAGTTATTGATTTGATATCTCTAGATAACAGTTGTCACTTTAAACACACATACACACCCTTCTAAAACTCCTGCAGGTGGTATGCACGGTGGTGACATTCTCACCAGCAACGTGAGAGCTAAGGCAGGAGATGCCTTCATGCTCCAGCACCTCACTATTATACCTGCCTGACAGCCCCAATCACTCTGCAGCACCTTTACCTGACAAGGAGGGAGGGCATGCGAGAGAGACAGACAGACAGCGACCAAGAGAGAGCGCGACATGTTTTGAGTATGAGAGAAATTTCAGATAACAGCCAGGCCTGCATATTTTCATTACGGTCCCAAAATATCCACAATTAAACAAACAGGTCATTTCCACACTTAATTGGCCTGCGTGGCTGCATTCGCTGTCTTGTTTTGAAAGAGCTTGCCTCCGAGCAAAGGTAGCTTTATTAGGAGCTCTTTAAATCGGATTTAAAGTAAAGGACAACAAATTCTCCAGATTTAGCCAAACACTAATCCTTCTGGAAATTGGTCCAAAAAAAGGAGGGTAAACATTTGTTAATGCATGTTTACACCACTTTGGCAGAGGACATTCACAGATTTTATCATTCATAGGTTTAAAGATTACATTATACAACAGTTAGGCACACTTCTAGCATGCTTTATCTCCTTCACCCTCACTGCTGATATGGAGGAGTAGTTGTAAATTGGAGTATATATAAAATTTGTTTATAAGAAACTAATTCTCAGCCATTTTTGCTCAAGGAAGGAAACAAAAGCTCTTCAAGCTGTTTATTTTCTGACTGCACAGACTTCTCACAAGACATTAAGAAGAATGGTAAGAAGAACAGGAGAGAGTAGTGTTCAAACAGCTTCAGGGCAAAATTTCACAGTGCCACTTACAACAGACCTCGACTCTTTGCTAAGTGAATAGCAAAGTACAAAATGTGTCATATTGTCTGTGTCCGTGGGGGTGTGTGTACGTAAACACACACATAGAGAGCTCACGTTCCCCACCGGGTCAGGAAAAACATTTTAAACTAATAAGAGAGATGGAGAGAGTTACATTTGCATCAATAATTCAGCCTACCAAGCACTTATCTTACTTAAGAAAATGATGCACACACACACACACACACACACACACACACACACACACACACACACACACACACACACACACACACACACACACACACACACACACACACACACACACACACACACATCTCTCTCTCTCTCTCTCTCTCTCTCTCTCTCTCTCTCTCTCTCTCTCTCACACACACACACAGGGAAGGTCTGTATAAAATAGAAGCATTATTTTGGTTGTACATCATTATTCTTTAATACAGCGTCACAGTGAACTCTCTGGATATTACACACATACATCTTTGAGCCTGTGCAACTCCCTCAGACTGACACCAACACGCCAGCGTATTTACTGCCTCTGCTTTCAATGTACGAAGCAACAAGCTGGAGAAATTAAACGAGACAGTCTTTCACTGGACTGGATTGTACTGTAAACACTTTCGCACATGTTTAGCTTCAAATGCTCCACGCTTCCTACAAACTCCTGCATCCATGCATTATCACAGCATCAGTAATCTGCGACATATGAAGCAGCGAGAAAGGAGGAAACAACATATGCAGAACAAACATGTAAAATTAAGGAACCTGTAGCACGGATATGCAGTTACAGTTTAAACTGGTAGAAGCAGAAACGACCGGGTCGGATAACGGAGGAAAGAAATGAATCGGATTCAGATCTGAACGATGAAACAAACAAAAGTGATGTAAATCTTTGCAATTGTATGATTTGTTCCAAGAGGTTTATTTTTAGCTTTTATTTCGAGTGGTTATCACTGTAAAGGAAGCTGGGACTGAAGGTGTACTAGCTCACAATGCAAGATTTCAATAGAACTGTTAGAACATAACAGGGCAGTGGAGGCCTAGTGGTTAGGGACTAGGCCCCATAATTGAAAGGTTATGGGTTTGAGTACCAGGCCAAGATCGCTCTGAGGTACCCTTGGGCAAGGTGCCATTCCCAAGACTGCTCCTCGGGCACTGAATTTAAGGCTGCCCTCTGCGTGCGTGTTAATTCAATGCAGAAAAGCATTTTGTTGTGGTTCACTTTGTGCCGTGTACTCACAAAAACAGCTACTTTCATGTCACAGATGAACCGGAGTTACAGTCGTCTTCTCGCTCTAGAGCTATACTCCAACCCCTTTCTCCAGCTCTGCTAGCAGGTACACACGCTTTAGTCAGAAACTAGCTACGACCTGAACTGCCCTTTCTTTCAGATGAGGTTTGTGGTTTTAAGAGATGTTCTATTATTTCAAACTATCCTTAAAAGACGGACACAGTGACAGAAACCACTTCTAAACGATCTGAAAATACAAAACCAAATATGGGAACATTTTCCAGGATTCTAAATGCCATTTCTGATGAAGCGGATATTTTGGTTTAGCTTTAGTGATCATCACATTTTTCATGTTTTGGTTGAGGTGAGGCACATTTGGCACCTTACCACCAAAAATCTATCCCACCTCTTGACAAAAGCCACGGCAATAAGGTAATCAGTCTTATTCACCCGTCAGTGGCTTTAATATCGTGGCCGGTGAACAGTCGCAGAGCAATTACCAAAAAGGAACAGAATACTGTCCTTATGGAAGAACAAAGCTTCTCTTTTCATCCAGCACAGAAGTCTCATGTAGGTGTTAATTTATGCAGATGCACTCCTGGTCAAGGCAGACCATAGGAAATGCTAATTCTTTAGAGCGTACACACACACACACACACACCTCCCAACTGCCATCCAAGTGCGACTCCAAACATTTTCACTTCTAGACAGCAGCCTCCAGTTCCTCCTGTAAAACTTGAGCAAATGAATGTGAAGCAGACTGAAGAAGTGTGAGACTTGATGAAAAGAAGAAATGCAGTGAGAGGGGAAGGAGAGAAAGAGGGGAAAAGAGGACAGGAGCAGAGACTGCAAAGCTCAGAGGTGTGAGCTGAAGCAGTGATTTAGGGAGCTGAGGGAGATGGAATACTGTTAATATATTCAATCTGATTTTCTATTGCGTTTTAATTACCAGACAGCAGCAGATGCAGTGGTAAAATGAATGACTAGCGTCACTCAGAACAGACACTCCACACACTCGGGAAATGTCAATGTTTAAGAATGTATACCTTTTTTTTAAAAAAACATTTTGGATTAAGAGAAGATATTCATCAGAACCATGTGTTCCTAAGGTTTAACAAGGATCAATATTGCAAGATACTATGAGGCATAACATGTCGAGATAATGCCTTGCACCATGCCATTATATTTCTTCTATATTGCTCACTCCTATAACGCACCTCTGACCACAACTACAGTACTTTGTTTACAGCATTTTTTTCCACACCTGCCTAAAACTTTTGCAAAGAAGGTTTTCAGAAATGGAAGTGTTGATCAACAAAATGCAGTGAATGAACAAAAGAGAAATCTAAATCAAATCAATATTTGGTGTGACCACCCTTTGCCTTCAAAACAGCATCAGTTCTTCTAGTTACACTTGCACACAGTTTTTGAAGGAACTCGGCTGGTAGGTTGTTCCAAATATCTTGGAGAACGAACCACAGATCTGTGGATGTAGGCTTCCTCACATCCTTCTGTCTCCATGTAATCCCAGACACACTGGATGATGGGGCAGCAGTGGCCTAGTGGTTAGGGAGTTGGCCCCGGATCAGAAGACTGTGGGTTTGATTCCCTCACCAGTAGGTTGCCCTGAGGTACCCTTGAGCAAGGTACCGTCCCAGTCACTGCTCCCCGGGCGCTTTCAATAGTTGCCGTACAAAAAAGCACGTCTGCGTATGGGTGAAGCGCAGAGGTTGAATTTCATTGTGTTGTGCTGCGTTTCACAATGACAAGGGTAGTCACTTTCACTTTAGGATGGTGGTGGTGGTGGTCTAGTGGTAGGTCCCAGGATCAAAATCCCACCTCTAGCACTACCATCACTGGGTCCCTGAGCAAGACCCTTAACCCTGAGTTGCTCTAGGGGGACTGTCCCTGTAATTAGGACATGGGAGTCGCTCTGGATAAGAGCATCTGCTAAATGCCGTAAATGCAAATGATGTTGAGATCAAGGCTCTGTGGGGGCCATAAGAATTGATGCTGGTTTGAAGGCAAAAAGGTAGTAACACCAAATATAGATTTGATTTCGATTTTTCTTTTGTTCGCTCACTTTGCCTTTTGTAAATTGATAAAAATAAACGATCATTTCATTTTCTGAAAGCATTTTGTTTACAGCATTATTTTCCACACCTTCCTAAAACCTTTGCACAGTACTGTATAAAAAGGAATTCCTGATCACAGCTGATAATTTAGATTAGTTGTTTGGGACAAGGCTTCACAACTGGAAGCTTGTGGGTTTGAATCCCAGACCAGTATGTTACCCTTGCTCAAGATATTCATGTGTGCTGATTATTCAATAGGACAGTTATTTTTACTTGTGCATCTAGATATGTAAAGTGAAAGTGACTATTTGTTGGGGGGGTGGGGGTCTGGAGTATCTCACAGATGAGCTACTCCAACAATCTTCTGACAAGTTTCAGAAGTCTGTATGCAGAATTTAAATGACCATTCCAGTTATGAAAACTGGAAATCACTATTGCATAATTTCTTCCTTCCACAAACACAGTAGAACACCGCAAACAAGGTTAGGTTTTTTTTTTTTTTTTTTTTGGTTTTGTTCTCTCTCTCAAACCCATTAGTCCAAGCTTATGCACAACCAATTAGGATCATATTTGCAGAAGAGAGTGAGTGAGCGAGCGAGAGAGCCAAACCTCTGATCACCTTTCACTAGACAGCGGTCATAATAGCAACTTCAGCAGCACAAAACTGATGCCACCTCAGCACCCTGAAAAGCCCTACACACACACACACACTCCCTCCCTCTCGTTATTTACTGATCACGGCATCCGATCTACCAAAAGCTGGTTGCTCCCTCCCACCACACGCACACACTCAACTGAGATGTAAACAAAACAATGGATATCCCAAAAAGAAAAAATATCCAAATAATTAAGACTAATTTTCAAATTAGCAATCAAGCTTGAGTTTATAGAGAAAAGTGAAAGTGACTATTCGTCATTGCAAGGGTACCTCAGGGAAACCTATTGGTAAAGGGTTTGAACCCACACTCTTCCGATCCTGTGGCCAACTCCCCTAACCACTGGGCCACCGCTGCCTGCTAATTACATTAAAGCAGTAACTCAGTATTCTGGTTCAGGCTGAACATTCTGGCAAATGTTTTTGCACCCCTCAGAACTAATTTACAACCAAATGCACTTTGAGCCCATGCGAGTGTGATCATGTAGTGATGGAGTAAAAACCATCAGGACATGCTGGTAGGCACACATTCCTTCTACATACAGCTCGCACTGCAGCCCATTTAGTTAATAATCCTTAAATTTAAGGTTAATTGGATTTTAGAAAACTCAACTGGTGCCTTCCCATGAATTAAATTTGATGACTGATGAAAGAATGTGTGACGGGTTTAAATCACATTTGTGTTGCACACTCCATATCAGTACAGCACAGGCTATTTAAAATGAACTGATTGCAAGTAAGTTGATAAATATTTTAAAAGACTTATGGCTATGGTTGTCTGTGGAGTTCAGCTATGTGGTGAGGCTTCCCCCCCCCAGCTTTGAACAGATCAGGTCATGGATTCTCAAAATGCATCAAGCCTGCACCACTTTAATGAAGAGTTGGATGGGAATTGAATAGGTTGAATGGGGTGCTTTTTTAATAAGTATACTATAAATCATTTGGCTGCATCTTTTCTTAGAGTAAAAGTATTCTCACAATAATCAACCTGGTGGCCTTAGTTCTATACTAATAAAGCTTAAGATGGACTCCACGCATGCCTTTACTGCCTGACTGCATCTCGACGAAGTGGAAAGTTGTTTAAAAACACAATTCCTTAGTATTTATCCAATTAATTAAATATTTAATTGTTTTACCCCTATATAGTAATAAAACAAATATTAAGACTGTACATTTTTCACCTACTACTACACAAAATGGAAAAAAAAAGTAGCTAAAGAGCAGCAAAAAGGCTGCACACAGCATGTTCTCCAATAACCCCCTTCTACTTGAACATAACGTCCCTGGCCTCCTTTCTCTCAGTACACAAACAGCCCATGCGACATGTTAAATGAAGCTGGCGGCAAGTGGAGCTCCATTTCCTAATGCCAGATAACGAGCCAGTGGAGAGGGCAGCACACCCACAGCGCAGCTGATCTGCAAGGGGTTAAAACTCCCTGATGGGGAAAAGATGGGATCATGAGAGTGATTCACATGCGGTGAATCATCCTCAATCAAGGCACAAGGGGAAATAACCCAAAGCCTGGCTGACAAATCCACCCCCCTCAACCCCCTAACCTTCAGTTCATATTTATTCATTACTTACTAACCTCATACTCCCTGACCCCAATTTTCACTAAATATTAGCTCACTACCTAATAAATCACACAAAGCCATTTGCCACACTTTTTTGGGCTCATGTTCGCAGATGAATCGATATTCTAGCACAAACGGGTTCGAGGCACTAATGCCTCAGCAGTGCCGTTAGACTACAACAGCGTCCAGCCATCTGTCTCATTCATCTTTCCTACTCTCGACTGTTCACTCCCTCACGCTCTCTCACTGTCTTCCACCCTCAGATCCATCTCACAGCCTAATGTCCTTGTCTAATCTCTTCCAGACAAAAAAATAAATAAATAAATAGTCAGATACAAATGAGTGCCTGATATTTAGCAACAAGAGTAATTAGAACCACATTACCAAGGTCACCCAGAGACAGCCCATCTGCAATCAAGCACAGAGTCAACAAACATGAATACAGATCAGTCAAAAAAAAAAACCCTATGACCACGTGCCAGTCTTCTCCCAATATGGTCATTCTCAATTCCACCAAAAAGCTAGGACTTCACTCTCCTGTGAAGACTGTGCTTCCTTCATGAGATGTAAGGCCATCTTTTTGGACTGCCACTAATGCAACACCATTGCAGCAACTAGCCATGTAAAAGGAGAATAGCAGCTGGGATGCCATTTTCAATCAATCAATCATTCTCCACTAAAAAGCTCATCCAAATTCTTAAAAACCTGAGAAAAAAAAAAAAAACACACAGCATGGTAAAGAAGCCAATTAGAAAGCAGATTTCCCCAAAAAAAATAAATTATTATTTATTGTGACATTCACTTCCAATACCAAACAAATGACATGCATTGTATAAAGCTACAAACTTGACAAACTTGATACAGAGACATACAAAAGCGGGGGGGGTTATGGACAGCTCCATAGACACGATTATAAAAAGCATATCAAAAATTAATTCATTAAGAATCTTAGAAACTCTGTTTGGTCCCTTAATTCACTCAGTGAATGAATTTTCAGAAATATTGTAAGGCTGCTACCACAGGCTAAAACGAAACTAAAATCCATCACTTTCCACTGCACACTCTGAAGACACAGATTTATGCTTCACAAAATCTGTTTGCATTCCACATGGGGAAAGCTATAATAAAATCATGACTAGAAAGAGAATCAGTCTACAGTACCAAGCACTAGAAGCAGGAGTAGTGTATGACTATAGCACTGCAGAAGTGGGTTAATGTAGGCATATTGTACTCACACACATCTGCGCCTTTTTTTTTTTTTTTTTTTAAAAGACAATCTATAATTAAGGCCATAAAATTCCAAAATGTAACAGTTTTTACTGAAATTCGCAGTGAATGCACTTTACAATAACATTTAAAATGAAACATTAGTATATTGAGCTTATTAATGAAGTACAGAGAACTCAATAAAGGAAAACCGCAGATCAAATCAATATCTCAGACGCGCACTATAAAAGACAGAATATCCTACCCAAATCATATAGCCTTACACTGCAACTGTAATATGCCTTATAGCACATTAAAGGCCTGGATTAAAACACTATTTTTCGCTAGCATATGTTTGGGTTTAGATCACAAAAATAACTAGCTAACATCTCAGTTTCCAAAGATGCCCATATATGCATTGTTAAAGCAGCTTTTAAATAAATTGATTGCTAAAAAAAAAAAAAAAAAAAAAAAAAAAAAAAAAAAAGTCATAATATTTGCATATCATAACCATATGGGATATCATTACTACATGAAATGCTCAAGAAAACAAACATACAGTCATGATAAAAGGTCCTAAATGTTTAACCGTTTTAGCTTTTCAAAAAGCATTACAAAACAAATGCAGAAAAGAAAAATGGTGGTGAAGAAAGCAACTCCGATTCTAGGCTGGCTATCTGGTGACTGTGTGCCACAGCATACAGTACAATCTGGAAACCGAAGGAGTGCAGATGCTTCCAGACAGGTGTACTGCATGATGCAATTAAGCAATTAACATCTTACCCTGTCTTGTGACATGCATTAAAATGCTGAGCAGGCCCATCTGACCTTGACTTCAGATAAAGATAGCAAGAGAAAAAGGTGCAAGTGACTTTGAAAGAGAGTTAATTGTAAGGGCATGGATGACAGGAGCAAGATGTGCTAGTGTTTTAATATCTACACGGACTAAAAAGGCATGTCAGCATTTAAACCTGTGGGACTTTCCAGGAATGGAGCTAGAAATTAAAGTAACACATTTCATGAGTGGGATGTTCATGCATTATCGTGATATTTTCACTCACCCGGTTGCGTGTTTTTTATTAACTGATATAGCAATGATAAGAAGCAGCGTCGTCATGTTGGCAACATCCCATACAGTGGGGCTGTTCAGTTTCTCTTTCACAGTGAGGGAATTTTGCAGGAGTGGTACGAGTTCACTTGTGCCAGAGTTCTCCGTCCTTTCAAAGGGACAAGGGGTGACTGATTTGTGAAGGCCAGGTCATCTACACTGTTTTAGTACATAACAGTCAAATCTCAATCCATTTCCAAGACATTTCGGACAGCCGTCTCCCTCACATTCATTAAGACACTAACTGAGGGTGAAAACTCTTTTGGAATTGATTTAGATGTATAGGACTCCATTCTTCCAAAACACACACTAAAAGTTGTTCTTGAAGCAGCCCAGTCCCTTCTGAAGATTGCTGGTTTCAGCTTTGTTAGTATGCTGCACTTAGTTACATCAAGAACTATGGAATGCATTATATAATAATCAATAACGTGGTCTTATATGGTTTCTAAGTGACTATCTAAACCAAAGATGTAGCTGCCTTATACCAATTTGAGATAGTCAATGAAGACAAACTTGCAGATGGATGCTATTGCACTAAAAAAGGTCCAAGAATTTTAAAAGGATTGTGTCTCAGGGAATAGCAAGCCACGGTGTTCTTATAAAGTGAAAGTGACTGTCATTGTGAGAACACATAGCACAGCACTCAGTGAACCACAACGAAAGTGGACCTCTGCATTAAACCCCCACACAAACATACACCGTGCAGCGTGGGGCAGCTAAGAAAGTGCCCGGGGGGCAGTGACAGGGACAGTACCATGCTCAAGGGTACCTCAGGGCAACCTAGTGGTAAGGGGTCTGAATCCACAATCCTCCGATCCAAACTCCCAAACCACCGCTGCCCCCAAAAACAAATGGCTATATAGTTGTTAAAAGATAGAAAAAGAACTATTATGACTCAAGGCAAACCGATTACCTCAGGGTACCCACTGAAAGCAGCCACAGTTGAGTTCACTCGTTTTTTGCTGTCTTAACCAGGAAAATGTACATTCCTCATATGCAGCTCTGTAACCCTGAGCTTCCCTATTTGAAACAGATATTTCCCTTTTAACTTTCCATGTCATACTGTGCTGCTCAGCTACTCAAGCTTGTTCAACATAGCAGCTGCTGTCGAGAGAGAGAGGAGGACGTGATCTGTATAAATACTGAAATCCTCCTCAAGATGTATGGAAGCGTGGCATGTCTAAAGTACGAGCAAACAAACTGTGTGCTGGAATCCTGTCAGCTGGCCCAGTGAATGACAACATGCAAGATCTTCTTCCATTAAGTGCTGATGGGTTTTAAAGCAAAATGCTCCATATTCTACTTGCAGAGGACTGTTTGGATCGTTACAGCCACTACATAAAATCTGATGGTAATCCCTCAGATTGGGAATAATTCTGTCCTTACAATAAACTTGAATCATATTCCATAAAATCATATGAAAGTGACAACCCTTGTCATTGTGAAACGCAGCACAGCGAGTGCGACCTCTGCATTCCACATACACACGCGCAGCAGGGGGCAGCTATTGAAAGCACCCGGGGGCAGTGGCGGGGACAGTACCTCAGGGCAACCTACTGGTGGGGAATTGAATCCACAATCCTCTGATCCGGGGGCCAACTCCCTAACCCCTAGGCTACCGCTGCTCCAGTGTATATTCCACTCTTTCAGGGTTGTTTGGAAAAGGAGAAAAAAAAAAACACCAAACAAAAAAACCCTTTGGGATTTAGCCATAATTGCACAAATCCCAATTTGCATGCAGTCCTTTTGACAGGTTTTTATGCATGATTGCTATCCTGAATTTGCTGAACACTTAACATGAAGAAATCCTTGATGTGTGTCTGGGATCATTGTCTATACAACCTTCTCTTCGGTTTCTCTCGGGGTGCGTTGTGCATATTTTATCATCCGTCTATACGGTTATTGCCAGTAACACTGTACATACCGTAAAAAACATTCACTTACAGTACTTCCTGCTAATTTGTACTATGGCCTGCAATTTATACTTTAGCTTGTACTGTTCTTCACTATTCTGAAGTTAACTGCCTTTCATTGGCTACATATGTGCACCATACAGCAGTGGCCCTAGTGGTTGGAGTTGGCCAGGGATCGGAAAAGGTTGTGAGTTTGAATCTTAGACCAGTAGAGTTGCCCTGGGAGTACCCAGCAAGCAGGTACCATCCCGTCACTGCTCTCTGAGATTTGCCTTGTCATGCTGCTGCTGCAGTGTATGGCACCAGGTTATGCAGAGGTGTAATTTTGTTGTGTCTCACTGTGTGCGGTGCTTCACAATGACAGCAGTCACTTTCACAAAGCTCAATCTTATCTGTGACACAAATATATTTGATATTGAAGTTGCACTGTATTACATTCTTTAGAACAGTGGTGCTCCACTTTGAGTTTATTTCTTGAGCAAAATCTCCAAAATAGTTGCTACTGACAACAGGAAAAAAGCAAATTGTTTGAAATGACCCATTTTAAGCTAAAACACACTTCAAAATGGCATGGATATATTAATCAAATTTAGATTTTTAATAAGTCAGCCTAGGCTTCAAATGTAAAAAATGCAAGCCTCCCAATCAAGCTTACAGGAAAAAATAAATAAATAAAAACAATCAGCATTTGTTCTCTCACTAAGGA
This sequence comes from Hepsetus odoe, assembly GCA_017165825.1. Taxonomy (NCBI): domain Eukaryota; kingdom Metazoa; phylum Chordata; class Actinopteri; order Characiformes; family Hepsetidae; genus Hepsetus; species Hepsetus odoe. The sequence goes on along the minus strand of CM029381.1, from coordinate 12,298,913 downwards.
GTCATAAAAATGCCTGTAGGTAAGAATGCGCGAGCATAAAATGACACCACACAGACAGCTAGTGCCTTGCCATCTCACAGACAAGGACAATGTTTGCAAGATAGCAAATCACATTAAAAACTCTAAGCTGTTGGCTCTGCATCTGACAGGACTACGTTTTAGCTGTCATGCTTCCTTTATAGCTGCTGCTGATAAACTGTGACATCCAGTTCATATTATTTTCTGTGCATCAGTTAGTCAGTCAGCAATAAGGAAAAGGATGACTTGCCAGATGCCAAGTGTCTGCATGCCTAGCTAGTAGCAATGCATGGCATCAATAACGAAGCTGCTCCTTCAAACTGATGCGGATTCAAAATTCCATGCCCATTTCATCAACCTCTCCTCCCCCATACACTGCTTTAGAAAAGCAGTAAACAAGAAAAACAAAGAACGTCAAGTCATTAACATGCAGCCACCTTTGGATTTCCTAGCAACTTACCAGTACCTTTTTTTTGAGAGACACATGATTTTGATAGTTGTAATAGTGAAAATAACAGGCTGCCAAGACAAAGACAACGTAGAAAGTTAGATGATTAAATTAGAGGTTAGGGAATAATGAAAGCAATATTCCCTGAGCATTTTCTTTACTAAAAAGGGAGGGGCAAAACGAGAAGAAAAGGCAAGACAAAAATGGTAGTTGCTTAGCAGGAAAATAGGCTATATAAGGATTGGATTATTGCTGGCTTTCTAAATATAAATCAATGCCACAGTATGATGTTAATGACCTCATGCTTCCTGGACACCAAAAAGTCTTACTATAATAATGATCACTCTAAATGTGTGTTTGAATTTAAATCAGACATATTCTCCCAACAGGTCATGCAGAAAAGAGATGCTCAAGCCCAAGCACGCAATTTATTACGTACATGGAAAAACAAAACGTGTATCTGTTCTTCAAATGGGTATTCATTATACACTGAGAGGAGCCATCTTAGACACTTAGTTTGTACCTGCACCCATTGCTGCTTTCAATTTTATTAGCTCCACCCACTACTGAGTTTTAAGAGTGTAATCAACCAGTTTCTCGTCCCCATTCACCCTGTTCAACAATCAGGACAACTAGAGAGAAAGTACAAGCTGAGTGGGTGTCATTTGTGACCAGTCTGTTACCATATCAGATGCACCAACACCCACAGCAATAATATTAAAATCTACTGTCTAATACTATGTTGGTCCCTCTTGCAAAGGCATGCGCTCCAAAAGTCCTCTCAAGGTGCGCTTTGGTAGCAACTCCATTAGTCCTGTAATTTCTGAGCTGAGGCCTCCGTTTGTCCAGCACAACCCACAGATGCATTTTATAAACCCAAGTTATTCCTTGAAGTCAAATCTGATGCTCCTGAGTCCATTGTATGTGCTTTCGGCTGACAGCTTGTTATCATTGCTAGCATGAGTATGAGTATCAAAAGTGACTTTTGGTACAGACGGACAAGCATTTTCTCCTGGTGTGCATTAGGTAGCTTGCTATGAATGCATGTCCTTCCACAGACTGCTTCTGGAATACTGGGACATTCAGAAGATGATCTGACACTGTCACCAGTCATTAGATATCAGCCCCGTCAAGTCACTCAGGTCCTTATGCATGTTCATTTTTCTGCTCCCAAGACATCAACTTCAAGAACCAACTGTTCATTTGATGCCTAATATATTCCATCCCTTGACAGGGCAACTAAAATTAGATAATCAAATGTTATTCACTTGTCAGCACTTGTAATTCCGTTGCTGATGTGTGTCTATGGTAAGTGGAGCTGTTTAAAAAGTATAAATACAAGTATCAATAATGCAGTGTCTCATGGGTGCATATGTGCTTTAATATTACACACAAAACACGGAAGACAAAATGAGGAAAAAAAAAAAATTCCAGCCTCTTTCACCATGTCAAATTGTTCATAATGAACAGACCAATAGAAAGAGCCTTTCTCTCAAAGTTAATTATGCTTCATTTCATCAACGCTACTTTGAGAAATTGGTATATAAAGCTTAAATTTCATCAATAAACTGCTATATTTGGAACAAGTGTTTGATGCTTCATATAACGTTTCAAAAGCTGAATGGAAAAAGGCTTTTTTCAAGCATGATGTCACTAACCACAGTAAAACCAGCTGGCAAGCACAAGCTGGACCAATGAATCATAAGCCACTCATTCTTCGCTAATTCCAGGACTCATGTTCATTAACAGCTCTACCTTCTCCAAAACACAAAATATATTATCTGCAAGCATGGTTGAAACTTATATGATTGATACCTCACTTGTATCGTTTGATTAAAGTGAGCTGATGCTGGGAAGTTAGAAAGATTTGATTCGATTTTTAAAAGGAGCTTTATCTGCAGCTCGTCTTGTAATCTTAGGCATCCCTTAAGACAGCCTGTCAAAATGGTCATTAAAACAAAAAACACACAATGGCATCAAACCTTCAGAAAAATAAAAACACCTGGCTAGGCTTTAAGATTTTTATATGTGGTTCATGTAACCTGTTAGGTCAGTTGATTGGTCTTTATGGGAGCAGGATCTGTTGAAAATGCCAGGCATGATCTGTGACTAATAAACAACCCAAAATTCCACACAACACATTCTAGCCACCTCAACGGTAGTCACGCACATGTAAATGAACAGAATGGTGTGTGAGAGAGAGAGAGAGAGAGAGAGAGAGAGAGAGAGAGAGAGAGAGAGAGAGAGAGAGAGAGAGAGAGAGAGAGAGAACGAGAGAGAACAGCAAGAGGGACAACCTCCTAAGAGAGACACTGACAGAGACAGAGTGTGAGAGAAGAAATAAAAGATATGAAAGAAAAACAAACGAATGGGGGGGGGGAGGAGAGAGAGAGAGAGAGAACCTGCCATCATTAAGCAGGTGCAGCCTATCAAATTAGGTATTGTGAACACATGACAAATATACAGAGCAGCTGGCATCTCCTGTTACCTCTCCTGTGGCAGAGAGGAAGACAGGGAGGAAAAACAGTGGCTGAGAGGAACCGATCTTAATTATTGTGACCAGTTGAAGGTCATAACACCGATACAGAGACAGAGCAAGGGAGAGGCCAGCAGCATACAAATACTCTGCAGGGTTCATATACATCAGACTTGTGCTGATCTAGCAACAGTGTCTGCCTTTCAAGCCCAAATGAACGGAGGAAAAGGCTATAATGGAGCTGATCACAAATCAGGATTAACACTTTGGGCCTTCTAATCATCACGGAGCAAACAGTATATATACACCCCCCCCCCCAAAATCATAGTAAGCTAGCCAATAAGAATTAATAGGCACCTGAATCACCAACTTCAGCGTTGGCCACTGGACCACAATCAGGCCGTCACACATCTATTCATGTTACTGCAACAAACCGTTGATTACAGTGAATGCTAAAGTATATGTTTAGAAGAGACCTAATTATCTGGAATCTACTTTCCCCTTTTCAATGGGAAGCCATGTACTGGTATTATGACTGCTCTATCACCTGCGTGAAAACTAACCTGGCTAACGAGCCAGCAAAGCCAAGTGTTTGCCATCTGAATGAACGTCTAACAATCTAACTTTTTGCTCCACTTTCCCTTAATTGCGGACTACCTAATTGTACTGTTCCCACCTTGTGTTCAACAAAACAAGCACAACAGCCACCTTGCGAAAACAAATGTATAATTAGCCTGTTCGTCCGGAAATGGCAGAGTGTGGCGAGCAGACCTCAGATCAGAAAAGCTGCTGCTAATTTAGTATTGTTCATAGCTCTTAGGGACATGATCATGTGGCTCAGTAGAAAGGAAAATAGAAAACAAGCTAGTAAGTAACAGCAAGACATACAAGCTACACTGGTAGCTCTGCAATGGTCTTACACACTTGCTGGGTCTTACACACTTTGACTCAGTTGCCATGGAATGCCAATTGCAACCTGACATCTTCAATTTCAGGACACAAGAGAGACATCTATAATGAATGAAGCACTATTGCTTCTGCAAAAGTGGCCATTGCCAGTCACCTCACTGGACTGGAACAAAGTGGGTGAGCGTTGGTGTGGGAGTGTGCGAGTTTGTGTGTGTGTGTAAGCAAATCATTTCAAATCTGTGCAGGACTTTCATTTTGAAGCCTTTAAGCAAAAGGAATTTTGCCTCTTTACAGAAGCAAACATCTCATATATTCACTCCAACATCAATTATGCAGAACATTTCTCAAAACCTGAGAATACACACCGATAGGTCTCCAAACACGGCCCTAGTTAAACAGCTGCTTCAAAGTGCGAATAAAGAAGCCTGTGCCAAAACTGGGTTCTCGTTCTGCCAGTTTCTGTATGCCTGTCGACACAAAGACAAGCGGGAGGGAGGCGGCCCCACACAGTTCTGCAGGTTAGGAAGGAGATATTTATATCTATGAGCTCTTATTGTTTCTTTTGACACCCCCTTATTTCACACTCTGCCTCAGACCTACTTCTGTCCCTAACCAATTCTGCCTTCTGCAAGGAACTACAGTGAATTTTTTTTTTTTTTTGAATAAAAAAGGCACCACTTTGACCTCGGCCTGATTAGATTTCGCTTAATTATTGCTCAGTTTAAACTGCTTAATTGAGCAGCAATTCTGTGGAGTGCACATTCATTGGAAAGAAATACATCAACGTTTTGTCTTGTTTAGCAGAAGTTCTGCCATGTTATCCATTTGTTTCTTAATAAAGGAAAGAGAAAGGCAAGATGAACCACTGATACAGAATGTATAAACCGAATAAAAGATGTATTAAAAGGAGTTCTGATGATGGACTAGCTCTAGCTGACCAGCCTTCAATAGATTTTAGACAAGGGGGACACACTAACTTCTGTGATGTAAGCACTCTACAATATATACCCTCACGTTAGATATCAGTTTCACCCCCACCCCCCCATTATCTTGAAGCTTTTAAGATTAATAATTTATATACAGCCTATACAGAAATGAGTAATAACCTAAATAAAAGAATTGTTTTTGGAAATCTTCAGAGAAAAAGCTGCTTAGGAAAAGCTCACGTACATCTTTAAGCCCATTGTAGGCAGTATAATACTGCAATATTTTACTGAGCTTCTACAACTTGACTGAAGTCAACCTTTGACAATTCTTTTGACAGAACTAGGAAAGGCTCACAGCTGTCTGTATAAGGTTGGATAGTTGGTTTATGTCAGAAGTAAAGCCATGCGTCTGTAGATCTGCAATAGAGGATTTTCAAGAGACACAGATCTTGGAAAGGATACCAATAAATAAAAAAATAAATAAAAACCTGCTTCACTGAAAGTGCTCAAGAGCATGACAGCCTTCCATTATTCTCAAAGAGAAGAGATTTGGAACCACCATCAGTCTTCCTAGATCTGGCTGCCCACATAAACAGAGTAAAAGGGGACCAAGTGCCATGGCCAAAAAAGGAACCAATAACCCAAATGCCCACTATAAATGAAATCCAGAGTTTCTTTGGGAACATGAGGCAAACTCTGAGATGGACAGCCATGCGTAGCACTCCACAAGTGATCTCACTAAAAATCACCCCATTGCATGTAGAAAATTTGCCTAAAAATCCCCCAATAAACTTGAGAGCAAATTCTTCTGGTCTGATGAAACAGTTAGTTCAGTCTCTATTTGGCCTATTTTTTTTGGGGGGGGGGTTGTCTTGACCTGGGACACTAATCAGGAATACCCGAGATTGCCACTGACATGTGGTTAAAGCAAGTAACGTAAAGGATTAGAATGGACGCCTCCGGTTCTACATCAATGGATGCTTTATTCATTTAAATTAAAAGCACCTGAATAATCAATTTGAAAACGAGGCCGAAACATAAAATGTGGAAATTTTTTCGGTGTGCAATCTAGCTTTAATTGCAGTCTGAATGTCTGGGGAAGTCGTTTTCAAAAGCAGAACTTGCTCCCAAAACAAACATCAGGAGCTGAGATGTATAGCGAGATGCTTTGCTTGATAAAGCGGTCACTTGCGCCTACAGTTCAGTGGTTTCCAGAATGCTTTGGCCAGTGAAGCATGAAGTGAGACACATGCGAGGTGTAACAGCTTTTGAGGGTGTGTAGCATTCACTTACTCTGTGATCTCCTCCGTAACGGTGTGTTCCACCTGGAGTCGGGAGTTGACCTCAATGAAGTAGTGCTTTCCATGCTTATCCACCAGGAACTCTACAGTGCCTGCATTTTCATAGCCAACCTGTAAAAGTGGACACGCACAAGCACACACATACTTGAGTAGTACCTCACACATGGGTAAGAGTCATTATAGCCACATCACATTAGTATCCTCATGAGACCACCTACTAAACTAAATGAAGAAGTTGGTGATACAATTACTCTCCCCCAGTAATGGCCGGAGCGCCATTGGAGGCTGCCCTGCTAAAAACGTCAAGTTTATTTCAACCAAAGATAAATAGACTTAATCTGGCTTTATGTTTTCAAAGAAAATATCAGCGGTCCTACATTTTATTAGCAGTAAAAATATTATTGGTCCTTGAAGAGGATGAGATGATTAAACATTTAGAGCTGACCTTTAAAATGGCCCGCTGGCTGAACGTACAATTATGAGACAGAAGAGAATAGAACAGGCTTCAGGACAGCAGGTAATCTGTTAGCAGGCCATTTCTTCACAAAAGAAAGACACACACACGGAGCCCAGCAGGAGCACCCATAATCCGACACCCAGATTTCACACAGATCTGATCCAATTCATCTATGGTGCTGTGTTAGTGAAGCTTTACTGGCTGCTCTCAGCAGAGCGCGCCTTTAGATCTGCTCCCATCACACACCCCCCCTCACTTCAGACCTGGAATCAATCACTCATGTAAAACACGAGTTTGGTCACCTTTACTAAAGTTAAAAAGGAAATGGTCACATCACCCAGCCCAGCATCAGTGTATATCTTTAACAACTTGTGTTCAAAATATTAGGAGTTTCCTATTTTTTCTAAAATATCTGCACCGTTAGATGCAAACAAAATAATTCAGAGTAGGGTAAACATTTTTAATTCACCCCTAACTCAGCTAGAAAAAGTACAAATTATAAAGGGCTGCAATTTTTGATTTAAAAGTGTAATTCTCTGTGCCCGTTTCTTCACTGGTTCCGGTCTTAAGATAGGACATCTCTGTCCTGCTTGTATGTTCAAACCAGGAAATGGGCAAACGAAAATCATTACAGATTCCTCACTTCCTGGACACAACACTCCTGTTCCTATTAAGGCAATTCTATTCCCTTTCACGATACATAACTGTTGTTCCAGCTATATGCATACAAAAAATAAATAAATAAATAAATTTTAAAAAAAGGGAGGGCAAGTTGTAGTGGTTAGACTCAATCGCACAGGGGGCTCAAAACTCAAACCACGCTTTAGGTCGTGGGCAAACAGGATGAACCTTTACAGAACAGACTAAAATGTTTTTTGAACATAGAATAATATTGCATCCTGTCTTTCAATTCATTTAAAATAAAAGTTTCTTGCACTCCATAAAAATATCTCCTGTCACAATTATTCAAATTAGAACATGCTGCAAAAATGTAATTTTCTTTTTTACATTTTCTTTGCTAATGCACCATTTTGTCAGAGCTGGACGCTTTGCATCTTTTCTTGGCAACAAGCTTGTTAATGCTTGAAATTAGAGTTGTATACGTCAACAGACCCTTGATTGATCGGACGTAATTAATGTGGGAATGATCGCAGGTACCCTATCGTTTGTTAAGGCAGCTGTTGCGCTGCATTATGGGATTTGTAGTTTGTGTATCATCGGCACGTCATATTGCTGGGCCATTTAAAAAAAATAAATAAAGCTAAAATGATCAGGCCTCAAGGTTGACCATTTCAACAGAGCAGCTCTAGAACAGCAAAGCCTTGGGCATGTGAAAGTGAAAGTGACAACCCTGTCATTGCGACGTCACAGCACAGCAAGCGTGAACCACAACGAAATTGGACCTCTGCTTTTAACCCATGCACACAAACACTGTGCAGCAGTGGGCAGCTATTGAAAGTGCCCGGGGAGCAGTGACCCAGTGACTGGGGTGGCGGTGGTCTAGTGGTAGGGTACTTGCCTACGGACCTCTGGATCAAGAGGTCCCCGGTTCGAATCCCACCTCTGGCACCCTGAGCAAGACCCTTAACCCCGAGTGTCTCCAGGGGGTCTGTCCCTGTAATTAGGACATGTAAGTCGCTCTGGATAAGAGCGTCTGCTAAATGCCGTAAATGTACCCTGCTCAGGGGTACCTCAGGGCAACCTACTTGTGAGAGAAATCGAACCCACAATCTTCCAATGCGGGGCAAACTCCCTGACCACTAGGCCACCGCTGCGTGTGTGTGTGTTCCCACTTGTTCCGTAGTAACAGCCTCCATACTTTAAGAACTGGACAGAGGGGAGGGCAGTGCTTTCACACATTAAAAGTGTAAGGATGATCAGACCAAAACAATGAACCTGAAGACACAAATCATTATTCCTCCTCCATCAAACAAGCCATTTACCTCAAGATCAATTTAGTAATTTTGATTTACAGATGGTTAAGTATATTACTGTAGGTAGAGTTTTTCCAGGCACCTGCCAAGTCCGAATTCATCAATCAGCATGCTAAATGGTGTAGTATCCCTCCAAGAACATTTTTCCCACTGCTCTTAAGATCACAGTGCTTTGTGGTGTAAAGCATGCATTTAGGCTTGGCTGCCAGGTCACGTAAACTAGTGCAGGGATTTCCTGGCAAACCATGTTAAGGTTCAAGTTTCTTCCTGTTTGTTACTTGGTAAAGTTATTGCAGAGATTTTTTTTAGCATTTTATATGCTACATATTTCCTCACTCAACAGTCTCATTCTACAAGACTATATGGTTCATCACTTGGCTACATTTCACTGCCTTTTGACAGAGCGATGCAGAAACTAAGCATTTCAATATGACCCATTTTAGTGCCAGTGTAAGGAGTCTAAGGAGATCGCATGGCTGTAGGTTTGAGTTTATTCACTTGTTTGCAAACATGGCCCAAAGTAAACTGGAGTTTACATAATGCAAAACTTTAATTGGACACCTACTTTACATATGGCCATACAGGCATGGGGGATTAAAAATAAATAAGGTGTCCTAACAATTAATCAGATGTGCACCAAAATGGAAAAACCTAGTATACATAAGCTACGTAGTGTAGTATATCATTTTCCAAATCATCCCAACTGCATTTATTAAACCATAAATACAGGGATACCATAAACACCCCACACACACCCCCCTACATGGATTTTTCAACCCTGTCTCAAAAGAAAAGTTGGAAAAAATATGAAAACATACCTTCGTAAAAGGGCAGATCAATTATGCAAGGTATGCAAATTGAGAAGTCTAATGATGGGAAGAGAAAAGAAGAGTGAGGAGGACAGATGGCATTCCACTGAGGGGAATAAAGAGGGGGATGGGGTGAGGGAAAAGAGTAATTACAAGTTTCACAGCTTGATACAATTTGTAATTACTTCACAGCACCAACATTGCTGGGTGATGTGAAACACTCAGAAGTAAAGGGAGGTCATATGTAAGGGTGCTCAGCCATGAATGAAGGAAATGGTGACAGAGCAAGAAAGCAGCAAGAGTGAAAAGTAGGAAAGCAATGAAGAAGGACCAAGTGAGACCAAGATAAATGAATAGTAGAAAGTACTAAGGTGCATTATGCAAACAGTGTGAGAGAGTGCTAAATAGAGAAAAAGACAGAATAAATTATTGTACTGGACAAACAACTCATAGTCTCCATTTTGAAATTTTCTTAAAAAAAGGAAAGGAGGAAGCAATTGTATCTGCTTCATTCATGCAGTCAAAATTCTCATTTTCCTGGAATGGCAACAACAATTGTTACAATTTATGGAGGTTTTACAATGACTGAAAAAAAGGGAGGAAAAAGATGAAAACCTACGCCTTTGGGATAATTGGCAACGTGTTAGGTGCGCGAACATTCGTCTTGCTCGCTGCACGCAGTGCCTTAATGTTGTTACCTTCATGATGGGGGATGCAACACCAAAGCCTACTGACACCCCAGGCCAGAAAAACAGAAAGAACAGCACATTTTCATTCCAAACAGCCTCCCTCGTTTCACTAAAGACACTCATCTGTCCCCGACACCCCCCACCCCACCTCCTAGTCTCCCTGATACAGCGGAAAAAAACACTGGGCCCATCTTGGGAGTAAGAGACATTAAGTTCAGCCTGCACTAAACCAAATTTCACACCAATCGTCACTGCGTCTAGCTCCGAGCCAATTAAGCAAGGAGACTCACAGGAGAGAGTTGGGGGTGGGGGGAGCACAAGTAGAGGGATTACAAAGCAAGAATAGAAAAGAGGGAGCGAGAAAAACCACCACATCTTTGAAGGACAGAGTGGTGTGCAGCACCATAACAAAAGATCATAGCTGCTGTTATTTCTGCTGTAGTCCAGGCCATAGATTTGGTTTCAGAAGGACAGAACACCTGTAAATCTTAGCTTGGTGTCCGTTTATTGTAATAAAAATCCTGCTCTTGAAAGTACAGGTGGGTGGGGGTGCAGATTGATTTAATGAGCATAAAGTTACTACCCCCTAATTTGGTGATTCACTAAACTCTGGATAAAAAGCCATGTTCATGTCACACTCTGAGGTAGACTAATGCAAGTTCAGTCCACATGACTGGCACAGAGCCCTGTAGGGCAAGAACTTTGAACTTGCATCACCTTTCAGAGGAACAAGGATATGAGAACAATTGTGGGCCCCCGTGTCAAAAAAAAAAAACAAAAAAAAAAAATAAATAAAAAAAAAACAGTAAAGTCCGTGTCAGAGCTCCACACTACTGGCAATACCTACATATACCTTATGGAGAATCCCTCCTCTTACACTACCATCAGGGTGAACGTTTACAGAGCTGAGGATTTTAGATATGGATGGGTCACTTGGGAGATTATACTCATTATCAGCTAATGTACTCTGTTACCCTCTTTACAAAAGTTTTGACAGTTTTTCGACTGAAAATGAACCTTTGCTTTAACTAGAAAACCTTATTTAGCTGTGTCTCAAACAGCATAATACATTTGAAATGAAAGTGACAACTTGTCATTGTGAAACGGCACACCCCAAAAAAATAAAAAATAAAAAAGATCTGCGTTTAACCCATACACACACACGCAGCAGGGGGCAGCCATTTAAAGCTCCTGGAGAGCTTACCTCAGGGCAACCTACTAGTAAGAGATTCAAACCCACGATCTTCAGATCAAGAGGCCAACTCTAACCACTAGGCCACTGTTGCCCGCTTTTAATAAATAAACACAAAATAATTGGACATGCACTACCTAACATGGTAAGTGTGTGGTTTGGAACACAGATTTTACCCATCCTGCTAGCATATCTCTAAGGCCACGAACCTGAAACAAGCCAGAATGATGTACGCTGAAAAATACAATCCTACCAATCTTTCATTCCCTCTGAATAGAGACATGTCCAACAGTATAAATCTGTTGTCTATGCCAAGTTAAAACGGTGACATCATGTAAAAACTAAGGGTAATTTTATTCACTTTGCACACGCACGTTTATTGAATATAAATAAATAAATTCCAGTATCAATGTTTAGTCTCTAAACAGGAAAATATTTGACTGTTAACAGGCCTAATGTAGACCCTTACAGTTTCACTGTGGCCTTTGGTAAGGAGGACAACAAGAGAATTTGAGAAGTGTTCTTAGTTAAAACGATGCCTATGGCTGATCAAGTACCAAAGGATGGTCTTGACTCCATATCAAATGGAGTCATACTTCAAAAGTATTCTGGAATCACATTTATAGCTTGAAAGCCCATTGAAAGGGAATTAAATTGCACCGGCCCTCTAAATTATCAAACATCAATGCTGAATTATCAAACATGGCATTTTGGTTCATTTAATAGGACCAGATGATGAAACATGATGAAGGCAGGCTTTCTCCCACATCTCTGTGGTGCATCAGCTACTGGGCACACATGCACACATTCTTTGAAAAACAAGCGATAAAAAGAAGAGACATACCTTCTTGTATAAAATAAACCACAGAGCAATAAGAAAGCATTCTGCGTTTCTTAAATGCCAGATTTGGCATGCTTTAATCAGTCCCTTCTATAACTGTCCCAGAATTCAAAAACCTCTCATGAATGAGCTTGGTTTTTCTTTAAGCAATGGAAAAGCTTCAGATTTACATGACTGAAGACGGCACTCTCAAACTGCTTACCCAAGCTTTTCCACAATGCACTACTGAATACTGTAAAGCTGGAGCAATACTGAAAGAGGCCTCTTCATCACTTTTCAGGCCAGTAGATTGTAGAATATGATGAACTTTAGCCTTCACGCCTTCCTGAATTTTTAGTGATAAATATTTACAAATACATAAAAGCTCGGAGTTCCTCAGCCTAAGAAACAATAAAAAAAATTTATATTATTATATATATATAAAAATAAAAAACTGGGCATCATCCTGGCTGACATATTTGGAGGAGAACCATTCAAAGTAGATCGCTGAATGTATGATTAATTACTTTCAAGTCTGTTGTAAGGGATATAGCCATTTACCAGTCATGCTGGGCCGGACAAGAACATATTGCAAAGAATCAGTGGTTGCTTGACAGGTCAGTTTGAACACAAGTTAGAAATTCACAAAGAAAATGGATAAGACTGTTCAATAGTAGAAGGCACAAGTACAGAGAGTAATTTTAAAGATAACCGACTTTTTTTGGGAGGGGGAGGAGGAGATCAGTGACGATCTTGTTCAGGTTAAGAAGAAAAGACTTTCATCTCTATACAACAAAGCCTATAATTGTACAATTTAATTTGTATCTAGATTAGCAACTTCTCTGAAGGAAAAAAAAAAAAGCTAGAACCAAAAGACTAATGGAATTAACAAGTTCTACAAGATCATAGACCAGTAATTACTGCTGTGCACAGCACACAGTGAGACAACAAAGTGCAACCTCTGCATTTAACCCATATACACATGTGCAGCAGGGGACAGCTATGTCCAGCACAAAGGAAGTGATGGGGACATTAACTTGCTCAAGGGTACCTAAGGGCAAATAACTGGTCTATGATTCAAACTCATGACCTCCCAATCCTAGGGCCTAGGCCCTATTGACTAGGCCACCACTGCCCCATAATAGCAACCCTTGGTCATCACAAACTTGGATATTCCAAAACAGATGTCTAGTGTAAATAACGTCTGTATAATAATGAGCGGAGGTCTGCAAACACTGCAAGAACTTTGGAACCATCTGAACATGCAGGAACAGGAGGAAGAAGCTAGTGGTGTGGTTGTACTAAGAAATCTGCAAGACGTGCCAAGTGTCATCTCCATCTTAGCCTTCTTCTCTTTTCCCTCACCATATGACCTAACAGATGGGACAGGAATTTCATCTCAATCTCCCCTTCACCAAGTCATTTCATTTCTTACTTGTATGAAAAACATGCATTTACATATGCACACGCTCACATATACAAAGGTTAACGCAGTTATTTTCCCCTGTGCAGTCATCAGTCAACATAAATGTGGTCCACACGTTTTATGTATAAAAGTCAGAACGTGTGTGCGCTACCTTCTGTCAGCAAGTGTCTGAGAGACTGTAGATAAGGCTGAATGTTTGAATGACATGTGCGATATGCTTGTGTTGTGCAGTCTTTATTGAGCAGATTCATGCTCCACTGAACAGTCTCGGATAATGCATGTTAATCTTCGGCCTCTATATCTGGATCTACTGGGTGTATGAATTAGTATGGATTTCTATTCATATGCCGAGGCATATTCCTCCAAAATGTGTGCACGCGCCTGTTAAGGTATTAGAATCTATAAACAGCAGAATGTATAAATAGTGTTTAGAATGCAGAATGGGAAGAAGCTTCCACTATTTTTCTCCATTCACTGATCAATTGCCGATTTCCATTCCTTTTGGCAAGTCCCCCAATCTCACAATGCTATCAAGTTTATCAAGTTAAAAGGCTAACATACTCTTCCTTTGAGTCATGCAAGGTGCCAGCAACTTGAGCTCCCATCTATGAATGGCTGTGACATTGCCACGGACCACACTGTTGATCACCCAACACAGATGCACCAGTCACGATTCCCACAAAATAATCTTCCACTTACTCTCCCTTAAAACACACACGCACGGTTTTAATGCAGTGAGCAACATGCTCAGTAATTGCTACAGTCCATGACATTTGCAAATTGCATTCTTGGTGAAAAGCCCAAAATAAGAATGAGCTTACACCAAAAAAAAATTAAAAAAAATAAAAACACACAACCATTAAAAGAAGTGTGGACACAAACAGCAGCATACACACACACAAAATCCACCTGCTTCAGGTTCCTATGAAAACCCTCCAGAAATGATCAATTTCTCCTAAAGATACTCAACAGCCTCTCTGCTTTTTGAAAGACTTTTGTTAAATGATTGTTGTAAAAAAGAAATTGGAGGCAAATGTTAAATAGGCATCCCTAAGCGACATGTTTCAAGGCTGCTCATCTCTTCAATTGTAAACTGGCTTTTCAAAAGCCTCTGCCACAGCTACCTTTTGCCAAAAAGAGGTTGTTGGAAAAGCTTTCATCAGATAGAATAAACAAATAGGTGAGCCCAAACTGAGAATTTGTAGAAGCTTTGTACGAGCCTTGTCAGCATGTAATGATCATCAGCAGGTGACTGAAACCAAAGCAATTAAGCAAACCCAAGATACAATACTGCGTTACTTACTGAAGGAACAAATTAATGAAATGTACATCATTAATCACATTTGGATGAATAGATCACAAACCTGTACCCGCATGTTACTGCCCATCTGCAAGTTCCTTACAACAAATGCACAATTAAGAGTGTTTAATTTGATTGAAAGCAATGCAGTGTGCAAAAAAAAGATAGCTATACTGCAGCCTTTTTTTATGCAAATTGCTCCCCCCTAGGTCATGGTTATACTAACCACTGGTGTACTGCGTAAAGCAGGTTCGCTCATGCACAACTGCAATCTGAGGGATGGATTGTCCAGATTGATGAATGATCAAACCCCAAGGTCTCCCAGCACATTACTTTCCAGAGCCTCACACTACCTCTACTGGCTTATGATGTTTAGTGGCTTTGACCCAGTCAGGCATAGTGGTTTGGCCACTAAGGTCCGTTTCTTCTACATCCAATGTGTATATTGATTTGGGGCTGTGTGAGAATTAGTTTCTAACGCTCTAATGACAATTGTCCTCAACATTGAAATAGGTATTCTAGCAGCTTAACATTTGAAAACATAATTCACACCTTAGCCCATGCATCTGCAAGCAACAGCATGTTTTGCATGAACAGACTGCCTTATAAACACATTTATATTCCCATTTCCACTGACGTTATAAGAAGGGTTTCAGTCTGGACTGCATTTGAAATAAGTTTTTAAAAAAAAATTTTAATCAATAAAGATTATGCAGGATAATTTGTGGCCAACACCAATGGTTTCTGTTTTGTAAATATATTTAATGCATCTACAATATATGTACCAAAGTTAGCACGGATTAATAATCAAATATAGAAAATGAACATGGAAATTGATAGGCATATTTGTGCACTGCCTTGGGTGTGTGCACATATCACACATACTGCACTGGCATCTCTCTGCACCCAGGCTTGAGGGACCCAAACGCTGGCATGTGGTCACCAAAATGAAAAGTTATTAGCTCAGATGTTACCCAGTGCATCATATCTAATGAGCAGGATCGGAATGAGAGATATGATGTGAGCAGCTTAAAGCCCAGCCCCAGATTTTTCCATCTGATCTGCAAGTGATTTTTACAAATCACGCTTTAATCTGATCACAGCACACAATGACAATCAGTGTCAATTCACGGCTCGCACTGTTCTAAAATGCTCTGCCGCACATCTTGGATGAGTCTCTATTCAATAGCTGATGTGAATAAGACACTTTGATTTCTTTTTATTTGTGGGCCCATGGTTGCCACATCACCAGCCCCATCTGGTGTTAGAAAGCATATTTTGCATCTTCTGGGCAGCCAGGGGTCCAAGCACCGTTGTGATCCTATAGACTTGTATGTAAGGAACTGAGGAAGTTCCATAGTGTACACTCTCCACAAGCATTCCTGTCCTGATCGAAGTGCACTTCACTTGGTACTTCCACAAAAAGATAACAAGCAGAGTTTGAACCAAAGGAATGCAAAGAAAAATCAAAAGTGTAAGTGCATTAAAACAAAAAAACCCACAACATTTATTCACATGTGTGCGCACGCCTGGCTATCCATTACTTATCCAAGGATTAGCACCAGGATACACTATTAGAAGGCAGCAAGCCAGCAAAGGCAGTGTGAGGTGGCAGATGTGTGATTGGGGACCACATGTCTGCAATGACTAAAGAGTGTAATAGCCAGAAAAATAAGTCTTTAAAATAATCTTTTTTTGTCCAGTTTGAAAGTAATCAAATAAATGGTGTGCAAATGCATGCAGTCGTACCATTTTGGCCAAGTTCACAGAGTCTGCAGTTAGTCTGTCACGGAGGTGGGGGTCTAGCTGTGTTGCCGGGGCGATCTCCACCACCTTCTGGTGTCTTCTCTGAATAGAGCAGTCTCTCTCATACAGGTGAATCACATTCCCGTACTTGTCACCTGAACACCACCACACAAACTATCAGATGGGTCATAGAACAGGGCTGACTGCTCATCACAAGATTCATTACACCACAATTTGTTACTTCAATCACTACCATCTGCTGACAAATCATCCTGCTAGAAAGAGCACTTTTTTGTATTGACTAAAGGGTTCATCTGTCTATCATAGTACAGGTTCCATCTGATCTTCCCTGTGCTCTATGCAAACATCCCAGCAACTGTGTGCTAATTAACAGTTGCAACAAATATCAGACAGCAGAAACTCTTTGGTGTGAAAATTTGCTGTGAATCTCATTTGCATTCTCAGTCAGAAAGAAATCTAAAATTTGAGAAAAGAAAACGGAAAAATCATCCCATCCATTTGCTGACAGGTCTAATTAAAGGATGAAGGACACGCATGTAAAAGCTGCCACAGGACAGCGGGATGAAACCAGCGATTACAAGCTTTTTAAGCCCTGTAATGAGTGAGTGCCAGAAAAGAATCTAGTTAAAAGCATTCAACTCACCCAGAATCTGCACCTCAATATGTCTGGGCTTCTCAATGAACTTCTCCACAAACAGGGCTCCATTTCCAAAAGCTGCCAGAGCTTCAGAGTAGGCCCGCTGGTAGTTTTCCTCCAGTTCCTATTCATAAAACCACATTTACACAAACATCAATCTTGGACACGTACATTTTATCAGCTATTGTTGCTAATAAAGCATCAATACTGGTGCCCCAGGAACAATCACATGTATAAAATACAATAGCAGAAATTCCTCACACATGCTTGTGTCATGCACTGATGTTTTTTAACATGCATGGAGAGAACTAACCCTTCTTTTTTCTTAAAGGAGGAAAACCATAATACAATAGCTGGACAGTCCAACAAGATAACACAATGCTGCTCAAGCGAGAAAGTACATAGATCATAAACGTCAATGAAGACATGCAAGACCACATAAAATAAAGAATTTAAAAAAAATAAAAATACAATCTCCACACAAAATTTGGAGCCCTGTTTGTGAAGATTCATGTCAGAATCATGAAAGTTACTGTTTTTTTTGTTTTGTTTTTTTTTTTTACACGAAAGTTACGTACAAAGTTACTCACTGAACCCATGGCTACTAAGAGGAAAAAACTCCCTTTGCTTTTACAAAGAATTAAAAAAAAATAAAAAAATCCTCTGGTTATCTGCAGAGCCAGAGCATAAGCCAGGGCCTTATGCGTGAGAGCAGGCAATGAGACATGAGTGCTAGGGTTGGCTCATCTCTCTGCAGCAGACGTCTTTTTTTTTTTTTACCTCATATTCACGGACCACCCGCATGCCACGGCCCCCGCCCCCGTATGCGGCTTTAAAGATGATGGGGAAGCCATAGGTGTTGGAGAACTCCTGTGCCTCCTGGAGAGAAGAGATAGGAGCATCTGTTCCAGGAACCACTGGCACACCTGCAAGAAAGGACACAGGGGTACACAAACAGAATTCTGAGTGTTTACCAGCACGCTGTGCAACAAATCTGCACTGATCGCAATGATTTTTAGCTACATAACGGTTTCTTCTGGACATGAATTTGAACCATCACAAGACCAGGTTTATTAAGCACAGACTGAGGTGTATAATAAATTAAAAGCATCAAGGGTGGATAAAGACCACATTCATTTACATCAAAATCTAAGGATCTTCAGTATTTAAAGAACACTAAACAGCAGCTATAATTAACAGGAGGCACCCATGTAAGGGGATTATATTGCCAGAGGAATAGGGGGGTTAAATCCTGTTGATGTAAGGAGTTTAAGAGAACCTTTAACTGGATGTAGTACTCTGCAGTGAGCGAAACACACACAAAAAAGTGGTCAATCTGTAGGTTCAGAGTTTTAAAGTTATGAAACTGCTGCTTTGCTGGTGTAACCTATTCAGCAAAAACAAAATAGAAATCATTAAATTTAAAGTAGCTTGGTTATTTTTGCCATATGATCCGTCATATCAATTTTATTCAATCAAGACCTTTCTGAATAGGCTGAACACATTAAGGTGTCTAGATCATAAAAAGTGAAAGTGAAAGTGGCAACCCTTGTCATTGCGAGGTCACAGCACTGCACACCATGAACCACAACGAAATTGGACCTCTGCTTTTAACCCATGCACACAAACACCGTGCAGCAGTGGGCAGCTATTGAAAGCGCCCGGGGAGCAGTGACGGGGACAGTACCTTGCTCAGGGGTACCTCAGGGCAACCTACTTGAGGGAATCGAACCCACAATCTTCCGATGCAGGGCCAACTCCCTAACCACTAGGCCACCGCTGCCCCAAAAGCATGCTATTCAGAAGTTTTTGGGAAGAAGAGTCATCAAATGATACATTATGATGTAATTATCTAGTTTTGGCAAAGTCAGAAGCAAGATTAGGTTGGTTTGGACACCGTAGAGAGGAAAGATGAGAACTTAATGTTTTTCAAGATCAAGTTCACCTATAAAAGGGCCACTTTATTAGAATTTCATTTAATAAGTGCTCAAATATGCTTGATCCAACTCCACTTTGAACAGGTTTAGTTGATGTCAAATTGTGCTCAACAGCAGCTCTCAGAAGCTTGAATTATACACTCCATTGATGTTCCCATTATCAGATAATTTAATGCATTTTAACCAGCCAGGATTATCTGGCAGCCCTCTGACCCCATAATCATAATCAGAGTCTGAACGGAAGCTGAGCTTCAGCCTACCAGCATGGATAGCAATGGCACGAGCCTCCACTTTGTCCCCCATCTTACGGACGACCTCAGGACTGGGACCAATGAAGCGTACACCTGCATCAGCACAGGCCTGGGCAAAATCAGCCCGCTCAGAGAGGAAGCCATAGCCAGGGTGGATAGCGTCCACGTCATTCTCCTGAAAGGAACAAGGTAATAAATTCCAAACATTTCTGATTTAGGGTTGTAGTACAAAAGTATCTGAACTTCAGCAAAACAAGCATGAGGTAAATTCCGCCTGCACTGGATCAGTTACCCCCCCCATTTTAGCTCGAGTCTTTGCTACTGCTCCAGAGTGAATCACAGAAATGGCTTGAGACCAAGCAGACTGCTCAGGTTCCAGCAATGAGTCAGATGCCAGATACACATCACCTCTTATTCCAGCACTGAGACTTTGACCTGTGTTTCAGGCTAACTGTGCCAAGTGCTCTCTCTTTGTTGCGGACAGGATTGAACAACTAGTTTGGTTACACAGAAGCTTATTTCTAAAACAAGCCAGGGGTCCGTTTCCCCTTGCACAGATGTTATAAATGTATACACACATGCATTTCTCAATGTATATAGTTTACCCAATACCACAAATGTATATTTAAAAAAGTATTAAGGGGCTGTATAATAGCTACATTAGTCTTGGATTGTTAATGTAAAGAACTTTCAACACTAATTCCTATTCCTACCTTGGCCACTTTGATGATGTCAGGTATGTGGAGGTATGCAGAGACTGGTGCCAGGCCCTTGCCTATAAGGTAGGCCTCATCTGCCTTCTGCCTGTGCATCTGACCAGTGTCCTGCTCGGAGTACACAGCGACTGTTCGGATCCCCAGCTCGGTACACGCTCGGAACACTCTGATGGCAATTTCCCCTGTGGAAAAAAGAATGAATTCACTGGGTAAAAATTTCATTTATATCTATGTGAGAGAATGGATATCAATAAATACTGTAACTTGAAGTAATAAAGTTAAACATGATGCATGAAATAAAAGGCACATCTCTAGAGGTGCAACAATAGACTCATTAAACTGGGGGGCTTGGTTAACCAGTGAGATTAACCAGAAGTGTGAGCAGGAAATTCACCAAATTGTGCTGGACACCAACCACTGAGTAGATGATTAGTTTCAGGATATCAGAATTCTATGACTGTCATTAGGAGGGCGGGGGGGCGGCTATATATGCTGGAGCTATAAAATAAAAATGTACTAAACAAGCACTAAATATGCAAACCTTTATAGTGTCCCCATAACCTCTCTCAAGGTTGAAGGGGGGGATTAAAGAACAGTTTCTGTGAAAATTTCAACAAACACAAGAGATCAGTATCACTCAGTGATCAGCATCTGTGGTGATATCTGAAATAGTGGCCTGAAGTGCTGCATTTTGTATAATCAGGGGTCCGTATATAAAATCTCAATTGGAGCAGCCATTAACTATAATTAAATCCGTCTCTTGCAAGGCCTCTTTTTTAGCTTGAACCCTTGAACTAGTAGCAAAAATGTCAGGGGGGGCTTCTTCACAGTCCCATATCTATGGGCTGAAGTGCCCATGGGCAAATCACTACCTCAATATTGTCCCCTGGTCTCAGGTATTGCAACCCACTGCTCTGCTCCTTCCTGTTTTGCATGTTTATTACTAATGTGTCTGAGATTACTCTTATTGAGAATTCAACCAAACACACATGGTGTTGGTACATTACTGGAGAACTGTTTGCTATACAACAACAAAAAAAAAAAAAAAAAAAAAAAAAAAAAAAAAAAAAAAAAAGTATACTCACCTCTGTTTGCTACCATGACCTTTTTAATGGGCTTATACTCCAGTGTCTGTGGTGCACTGTGAGCAGAGCGGGCCTGGCAGCACGCCCTGCGGACGGCCAGCACACCCAAAGCAGAGCGCATCCCTCCTAACTTTAGCAGCATCTAGAAAGAACAGAATGAATAAGAGTGAGAGAAGTAATGAAAAGATCAAGGTGAAAAAGTTTTTGGTAGATAAGATTATGAAGGATGTATTGATAACAGTTCATTGAAACTAATTACTGCTCCCTGATCTTAACAAAGACTGCAGATTAACTAAAGTGCATAATTTCCGATAAGATAAAAGCAACAATGCACTTAAGTGGCTGAGAGAGGTCGACAGAAAACTGGGTCATAAAAACCAAGGGACAGAATACGAGCAAATGGACTGATCCTCACATAGTACTAAAGATCACACTTGTTAAAAAGAAGGGCGGGAAGAGTAACGAGTATTTTTAAATCCTTCTTATTTAAATCAGCAAAACTCTGAGCAGGCTCCCCCCCCACCTATGAATGACTAAAATATCCATATCCCTGGAGTCAAGTGTGTCTGCTACTTCAACATCAATTTCTTTTGAAGAAACACTGAAACAAGAGAATCCTTTCAAAAACAATGCTTTTTAATACACTAGATATCACTGTGGTATTGTTAAATGATTTTGCTGAACGGAACTATAATAAAAGGACCAGAATGGCAAGGGAATAAAGACTGGCACACCTGAATAAACAGCAGACACAAAGCCCAGAGGGGTAGAGAGAGAGCGAAATGAGAACAAACAAGAAAATTCATGCCAGTTCTCCCTAGCAAAGACTAGCAAAAAACTTCCCAGCCGATATAAGCAGTAAAATTAGCCAGTCCTGAAGTCAGTCTCTTCATATATCCAGCAACAGCAGTTTTTCCCATCAATTCATGCTGAACTTAAAAGCCAAAAAAAGCTCTTTATTTAAAATAACACTCATTTACATATCCAACTTAAAGACTAATTTTTTTTTTTTTTTTTGGGTCAGTCCTTTCATACTACCTAAAAGGTGCCAGTGACGCACTGAAATCCAAACCCACACAATTCTTTTACAGTACAATACAAAAAAAAAAAAAAAAAAAAAAAAAACCCCGTCAGACTGCTTTCTTATCATCATGCACACAGACTGTTACAGAAACTAAACTTGTGCAGTGAAAATTAAATGCCTTTAATTAGACTGAAGAACGGTTGGCAGAAATGTTCTTTATAAGCATAAACGTGGTGTTTTGTTGAGAGAAGACCACAAACAACGTACATGCTACAAGGCATTGTTTCCCCCCATTAAAGACAGTTTTACACATTTTTGAATAACAGTGGCAACACAAAGTCAACAGTCATCATTAAGTAGCAGTACATGGTAAGCTAAATGTGTCAGAAAATCTTTCATGAGAGAAACTGTATATTGTCTATTGTAGTGGCATTTTTAAAACAATGCAATGCTTTTGAAATGATCGTGTTCCTGTGACGCTGGTAAATATGACTAAAGTCAGCTACATTTGTGATCAAAGCTAGTCAGTACTTTAAGTGCTGATTCTGCTGTATAGGACATACACGTCCTGTATAAGTGACATAACAGCAATCCCATGATTGCATCATATCGGTAAGTTCATCACAAAAGCAGAATTGTGTTACCAACAGTCAGCAAAAAGTCTGATATATGCTGGGCACAACTTTAGCTGCTGAAACTACATGGAAATGTATTTGAGAAACATTTTTAAAAGCTTTTATTTGTAGTAAGCATACACAAAATCCATTTTTAAAGTCTCACTTATATACAGCAAATACTGCTGTAATTTTTCTGAACATCTTGTTTAACCTCTCCTCAGGGAATGGCATTAAAATTTACACTTGCTCCTCAACACCTGGTTTGGCTGATGAAGCATCAAGTTAAATCAGGTGCTGCTGCTGATGGACGTTTACAGTGTGTTGGGCCAGTGCTTCTTGAAGGAATCTGGAAATTAACTTGTTTAAAATAAATTAATAAAATAATTCTTACTTTGTTTTCGATTTTATTCTGATTATGCATTGTTTACCCCCCATCATTTTGTTCAGGTGCCAGAATTTTTTTTTTGGTACAGTACAGCCCTTTTTGGTAATAAATTCATACATAAGCATCATTAACGAATATAAAAAAATAAAAAAGCATAAACATTTTCATCCCATAGTATCAAAAGTTTTGCCTGAATGCAAAATACTTTTACTTGAAAGACAAGTGAAAGGACTTTATTTGACAAATTTATTTATGTTCAAAGGTCAAGAAACTTAGGTCATTAGTTAGGTCTTAAAAGGAAAGACTTTGGTTTTTGTTTTCCCATATTAGTGTACTCCTTAGAAACTGGACACCTTAAGTTCACTCCTGTGATTTCATGTCTGTCCGTTTGTCTGCCAGGCTCTTTGAATGGCCCAGTTCTCTTCCTCAGCAAGGATCACATTCCGCAGGCAAACCAACAATGCTCTGACTGTGTAGCAAAAGAAAGAAGGAGGGGGAACAAAAAAAAAAAAAAAAAAAAAAAAAAGCTCGCCTGGTGGGTCGAGAGAGAGAGAAAACAAGATTTTAGAAAACATTCCACCAGAGTAATCAGGCTCACCAAAACAATGAGGTACACCAGCGAGGATGGTCCAGTTTTGTGGTGGAAATATGAACAGCTCTTTGGAGTGAGAAGGCTCTGGTAGCCTGGACAGTTTATCCTATTTATCATCAAGTTATTTTTGGCAAGGACAAATGTACCAATTCTCATAAGAAATTAAAGATCGAAATATCTCTTATAGGCTGAACTAAAGCGTTAGCAACACGGTAGAGTCACAAAACTGCGAATGACCTGCCTCATAAGGTACATATTTGAGAACATTTATCTGATAGATTACGCTGCATGTAGAGACAGGAACTTGGCCCAGGACTTAAATTAGATATCGGAGAAAATAAAATATTAATAAAAAAAATACAGGAACAGATCCAACCCTCAATAGTCCAAGTCACACTTGGCAAAATATAAAAAAATGTAGGTTTGCCAATTTTATTTCCAATCACAGCATTTAAGTGAAGGGCTGTGATGTGCTCATGTTGCTGCGTTCATGCAGGCGTATGCCAAACAGACATTATATCTTGTAACTAATGTGCCTGGCTATGTTAATCATGACTGAAGACTGACGGCTACGTCTTTGAAACTTTGCTCAGCTCTAGGACAGCTTGAGTTGTAATTAAGTGGCTGTGCACCAGCAGGCAGGGACAACTAACAATATCATGTTCCAACAACTGAAACTAATCAGAAGAGGGAGGAGGGAAAAAAAAAAAAAAAAAAAAACCCCCCCATCATGCTGTCTCTAGGCACATCTGGCCACCACTCGCATAGCCTGAGTGAACAAGAGGTTCAACTTTCTCAAAATGTCTGCGCGAGTATCATATTATCTGTCAGCTGCCGGCCTTTGCAAACCATCAGTCAGAGATGAAGTACTGACTAAGCTGTTGCTTTCTCAAGACCAAATCAAGAGTGCAGATTTAACCAGCTCCGATTGCACCGAACTCTCAGTTTACTGCACTTCTGTTTCATGTTGGACAAAATGTTATTCGCTTTGTTCATTTTCAAGATCCTCTTTCTGTGGCAACAACCAATAAATGTACTCTCAGCTCTAATAAAGGCATTTTTCCCACCCGACTGAAAAAATGCAAAGCCAGTGATGATCTCTTATTAGTACACGAGGTGCAGCTAAAGTAACTGACCCACAGTTCTTAGCCAAAGGCAAGCGTATTAAAACGCAACACCAGGAACGCCGCAAATAACAGCGAGAACCAACATGGCATGAACACGCAGTCATTAGACACAGCGTGGAAGTTACAGTAACTACATTTTATTAAAAAATTTAAATAAATAAATAAATAACACCAACACACTCCAGTTCAACCAAAAGTAACGTCTTATTACAGCAGGCAGAAAACTTTGTGGCAAAATGCAGAAGATGGTCATTGCACATTTTTACTTCATCAGAGAATCAACGGTCCTGCACAGCAGAACCCTTACTTCTGCACGAGCAGGTCCTGCACAGCAGAACCCTTACTTCTGCACGAGCAGGTCCATGAACCCACAGGGTGTGATCTGCCAACATGCAGCCTTCGTAGAGGAGGAGTACGAATAAGGAAGTTCTGCACAGTTCATCAGCATCAAATACCTCCACTTGACTGCATCAGACCTGCACTATAATGCAAGGCTGGTCAGCCATCCAGTCAAGCTGAAAGTTGACAGTAGCAATTTCGGTTTTGAAGTAAATATGGGTGCTGTGGTTGGTTCAGCATGACATCACGACAAAATGATCAACGGGAGATGATCCACAAACATGCAATCAACCTGCCCAGACACTTGGCAAGTAACCTCCAGCCTAAAGGCTTAATATCTTGTGATCTTAATTGGAGTAAGGAAATATATTTATTTAAAAAAAAAAAAAAAAAGTTTTAACCAGCCCAAGAAAGTAGCAACATTACTACACAGGCTTCAAAACAGGAGTCAGTTCTAAAGTTGGATCATCATTATGATCACAGCAGGAGTGTTTGTCTATTCCTTTAGTAGTGGTGGTCAGTTTATTGACCGATTGATTTCAGTAGCAGAGGCGAAAGAATCGCACCAGGAGTTTCTTGAATAAAAGAGGCGGAGCCACAAAACTATTCATAAATAATAACAGTAAACAAGAGACTGCCACGTTCTCGCACCCACTACAGCCGGAGCTGCCTGCACTGAGTGAATAACTGGGGGCAGACTGGGAGAGTCTGTTCTCCCAGTTCACTCTGGAGAAGAAGGTCCTTCTGGCCCGTGGGGGGCAAGCAGAGCTGAACGGTGCTTCCAGGTGAGTCGAGGTTCGTGGGGCAGGTCGGGACCGGGTCAGCCAGGTGAGTGCACAGGCAGGAGTTTGGACGGTGCGTGGAGCAGGTAAACATGAGGATCAAACCGAAAGACGGACCGGCTTACTAACGGTGTCGCCTCCACAGTGAGATCATCCGCTTTGCTTTCCTTCACACGCAGACTCGCTCATCGGCGCTGATGTTTAAAGTCCTCGGATGGAGGGAGGCTTACCTTTTCTCTTCCTCCAGAACCGCGTCCCGAATCTGTAGAAACGTCCGAGACGTGGATCCCGGACTTTGCGCAACTTGTCTGTGAATATCGAAGACACGCCGAAGTGTCTCAGTAAAGCAAACAGCAGGCCGCGTCTCTCGCACCAAAGCCCCGCTCCTCGTGCAGCTGCGAAGGGAGTCCAATCATGAATGAAGAAACTGGGAGCTTATTATCGCAGGCCCCAATCACGTGCTGCAGGTTGTAGTCCGAACACAGGTGCGTTACATGCGGCCTGAAGGCCAACCCGTGTGAGCAGCGCTTTCTATTGGCCGCTGGCAGAGCCTATTGAGTCCATCTGCAACGACCTCATTGGCTGGTTTCGAGATCAGCCCTACACGGCTCTTCTTAGTACCTGTCGCTCAAAAATATGCTCCTTCACCCTCAACGTTATTGGTCGAGCTATTCTGAACTTCCTACCAGGTAGGCGGGACCGGATAGGCTACGCAAACCTCGAAATGGCTCCCTACTCCCTTCTTAGTGCACTACGTAGGGCACGAGCTAGGATAGCGGCTTTGGCTAGTGCGTACATTTGTGTAAAACCATTTCAGGATCAGAGGAATATGTCATCACGTTGCCTTTTTCCCTGAACAGCCCAGGGAGAAATCTCATTTGTGGATGATTGTTCAATAATGAGACACCAATCATTAGTACTCGTTATTGTACCGTCGCACAAAAAGTTTATAAATAAACTAAGTGAAATGAACACTATAAAGAAAATATTACTTGCGATAGAACATAATATGCAATGACAGATACTGCCATATTAAATGTACACCATTCACAATATGCAGTAGTCTTGCTGTTGCCAATGGATGAAATAAACACCAGAGCCTCAATTTAGAAACACAAGTCCCAGAAGTTTATTTAGCAAGAATAACAGTTCTGCAATGGTACGCATAACTTAACGGTCCCTAAATGAGCAGAAAAGGGAGAGGTTCCCAGAGGTTAAGCCTAATGTTGAACTAAACCAGGGACTCTTTTTATAGTCCAAAGTTAAGCTTATCTGCTCTCTGGGAAACCAGCCCTTAGAATAAGACAGTTAAAATGACATTTAAAAAAATACATTCATAACAGTAGAAAAAAAATTGTTAGTATAGAGGATGCAACATTACAAGCACAGTACACGAGTCTTCCTGCAGGTGCTGTCCATGTAGCCTTTATAGTGTATCCCCCCCCCCCCCCTTATTCATTTATAAGTATCCTGAAACACGGTAGCAACCCTAAAAGCCCATTTTTAATCATTGGGCAACAATAAAAGGCAACCCTTTCTGTAAACATAACCAATACTGGACTATTTAAGTGCCTTTTTTGTAACATACTTAATCTATGTAACCAGCTTAAACCAAGAATGTAATACCCTGCAGGAAGAATCATGACTGTGGCTAAAACTTAAGTTGGATTCCCCACCCCAAATCCAAAAATGGTCCACTGAGTAAGCTACATGACATGGTTGGACACAGTGCAGCATTAAAATATAATAACATACATGAAAATTATTCTACATCTTCAGTACGAAACTTCACACTGCAAGCGCTCCAAACGACTAATTACAGTCTGTAGAAAAACAGCTGGGAAATTCTTTCAGATAAGACCCATTAACCCTCTCTAGTCTAGAACAGATTGATGGCATTCGCTTGGGACAGGACTAACAGGGCTTTATGAAGAAACGTGCCTCTAGGACTAAAACTCTGTTGTTCATGTCCACCTTCCCCTTCCTTAAGAAAAGGACATGTACACACAGCACAATTCCTAGAAAACATTGGTCCCTTTTTCAATTCTCTACCCGGTCAAATCTTAAGAACTTTCCTTCAACTTCTCAGCATCTGTTCTGGGTAGTTACTACAGACCCACACCCACACCAAACTGCAGCTATTAAACTAACAGTACTTGGACATTTTTGGACCATTTTTTGTCATTAAAAGCCCCTGAAATCCATGAATGGTTGTTCACCATACAGTTCTAAGACCACTGAGCAGAGGTTGCATGAGAAACATGCAATTAAAGGAGAGCTAGCAAGTTAGAAAAAGAGGCAAGCAGAGAAGCACAGAAACATGCCAAACAAAATAAAGCATGCATTGCTCTTTGCCATATAGTATGTTATATCGTCTTTAAAATATTGATACATGTATTACATTGTCATCACCATCATATGTACGTTTCATAACTTAGCATATATGTAAATACACTGCCTGGCCAAGAGATAAAGTCACACACTCGATATCACTTGGCTGCCTTTAATTACAGCATGCAGTCACTGTGGGATCATTTCGGGAAGTTTCTGCCACATCACAATTTTTTTTCATCCAGAGATGTATTCAATTTTCACAGAGCTCTTGCATTGAATATGGGAGAATTGGAGTACTGAGTAATGTCTTCTCAAGTTCATACCAAAGATTCTTCATGGGGGTTAGGGTGTGAACTCCACAGTTGCCAATCCATGTGGGAAAATGTCTCACTTCCACAGTTTAACCCAATGAATCCAGATATTTTGGAAAATGTTTACAACAGGGTTGAAAAAAAAAAGTCATTAGTGGAAAAAGCCTGGTCATTCAGTATATTCAGGTAGTCCGCTGACCTACTTTATTTAGACACGTTCCTGGCCCTAAACCTGACCCAGATCTCAGATCACACCACTCCCCCGGCAGGGCAATATGGTGGAGTAGGCGTGATAAGCGCATTGCTTCCTCTGCCTTTTTTCTGACCCTCGTGTGGCCATCTGGACTCATCAGACCACCTTCCATGATCCAGACTCACTTAAGTGGTTTTCTATAGGCCACACAGCTGTTTAGTCCCGACAGCCCAAATAATGCTTGCATTTGTGCATGTGAAGATGCTTTTACTTTCACTTTTAATCACCCCCATGAGTTCTACTACTGATCTTTTACAATTTGATGACAAAACATTCACCACTGTCCTCCCAGGCTTTAACCGCATTGGACAGGTCTTAACCCAGTCTTCGCAGTCTAAACAAAATCTCTTTAGGCTTTTCCTTTGCTTGACACAGTCCAATACATTGACCCTTCTTAAACAGCACAACTTATTTTCCACCACCACAAGACAAAGTCTTTCATTAGGATCGTTTAAGAAATGACACGCTACGCAATGCATTCATTAATGTTAAATATCTTGCTGCCAGCTGAAACATGTCACTGCAGTCCATATCCAATGGAAGGCTCTTACCTATTTGCTTAGCGACCTTTTTGGCCAGGCAGTGTAAATTTTTTTTCTTGAAAATTAATATTAATAGTTATAATAATAGAATGGGTTGAAGACAAGGAAAGTAAGTTGACGATTTGAAAAGTTTTTATAAAAAACAGGCAAAGCAGAGGAGAGCTCAACCGAAGGACAGAAGAAAGGAGAAAAAAGAACTAACTAATGAAAGCAGTAAGAGAATGGTTGTGAATGCTTGTTGAACATTGACAGTGAGAGTGCTGCCCACTGTTTGGTCTGCTGTAGTCCTTTGGATTTCCAGTTTTACTTTGCAGTCATCATCTGGACGAACTCTGCAAATAAGAAACATTAATAAACCACTTTTCTCTTGTGACTGGGCCTATTAAGGTAAGGCACTCTAATCCATTACACTCATAACTACTGCATGAACAAAAGGTATTGATAACTATGACTAAAAGTGTCTTATATTTTACATAAACACACTTGGGTAATCATGAAAAACAATGTTATGACTGTACAGCAATATTCAGAGTTCATAACTAAAAGTTCTGAATTTAAAACAGTATTTTCAAGGCCATGAAAACCAACCTTCATAGTTGACTTGGCCATCACCATCAATATCTGCCTCTCGGATCATCTCATCAACCTCTTCATCGGTCAGCTTCTCCCCCAGGTTTGTCATGACATGACGCAGTTCTGCAGCACTGATGTAGCCATTTCCATCCTGTGCAAAAATTATCATTCCTAAAGCAGGTACATACTGAACATCAAATAATATGCAAATATTTGTTAACATACTGGAACACACCTAGGAATACAGAGAACAGTAACAAGACGACACTGTAACTGAAAACCCTCTTCATTACCTTGTCAAAAACTCTGAAAGCTTCTCTAATTTCCTCCTCGCTGTCGGTGTCTTTCATCTTCCTTGCCATCATGGTGAGAAACTCGGGGAAATCAATCGTCCCATTACCTTTGAATAAATCAGAGTGAGAAACACCACATGCATTGAAGCGTAGTTCCTATATGTACATGCCTGTGCATGTAAACCTTCTCTCACCATCAGCATCGACTTCATTGATCATGTCCTGAAGCTCTGCCTCTGTGGGGTTCTGCCCCAAAGACCGCATGACAGTCCCCAATTCTTTGGTGGTGATGGTACCATCACCATCTTTATCAAAGAGCGAGAATGCCTCCTTGAATTCTAGAAATACAAGCGAGAAAAAAAAAATAAATAATGTTAAACCAATATCAGAAAGTAAAACTGGGGGGATAACAATTAAACGAGAACAGTCAACAAGTTTTATTACCAGCAATTTGTTCCTCAGTTAGTTGATCAGCCTGTGGAAAGCAAAAAGACGTTCTCGTCACATGCGTTCAGTAATTTCGTACATAATTAGCAGCCAAAAATACCACTGGGTTCATCTTTTGCCCGATAAATGGGCGTTCCGCCGGCCTGACGATGTGTGGCAATGCGGGATGGCTAGCCAGAGCTGCAGTTCAGCGTCAAATTTGGGTTTATTAGAACCATAGAGGAGTACTGCTGTTAATTTAAACCAATTTATTATTACAATCGATCGGACTGCGATGGGCCTGCAAATCATCCTCAATGCAAAGCGTGTCTTCCTTGACAATTGGAGATCAATCGACTGCAACTACGTCTACTTTTGAAATACTATAGCGTTCATTAACTCCCAAGTTGGTCCGATTAAACCGTCATTTAGGAGCCGAACAAGAGTCTTTTCGAGGGGCAGTTAGCCACCGAGCTAGCCTTACGCGCCAGGCGATTCAATTGTTAGCTAGCTAGCTAGCTAGCTAGCTGGCTGGTTGGCTAACCCATTTACTTCAAAACGCAGCACTTTATAACATTTAAAGGAAAAGTTAAAAACCAAAGGCATAATATCCTCACCATAACAATCTACTTACCATGTTGATTTTACTCAGAGGCGAATGGAGCTAACGGTTTTTGTGGGCAGAGGAACTACGCAGGTCACCCGTTTTCTGCTGCAGCCGTTATACAGCTCTCCCGCAGCTGAAGCGGCCGTGCGCCCAACGTTCCAGATCACTACGCCTCGGTTGTTCGGTCAAAAGCGGGACGTCGCACTCCCTAACAACCAAGCCGTCTCTAATGTCTCCCTGCGCCAAAGCGGTAGCAACAATAACACTAAAAAAACGAAACCGCCCCGCGCAGTTCAGTGCCGATATTGCACTATGTTATCTTAAACTGCAGCAGCTCTTGTAGTCGCCGCTTCGATAAGGTTTGGCCAGGTTCGCTTCCAAGTTTGAACGGATCGGTCGGGGAGTTTGTAGCAGAGCGGTCAGCTGATCCAAACACAGACACGCGATTGGTCGTCGGCCACCTGCAATGCGTCAGGGAGTCCTCACAGGGAGGAGGGAACAGGCAGAGCTCTTAAAGAGACAGGACAGAAACGTCCTGCAGCTCAAGATCCTTTTCACAATGCGCACATTAGGCATGTTCTGATCAGGAGACACATGTGGGGAAAAGTAGGCCCAATCCATGCTCTGCGTTAGTGTCCAAAATATGCTTACGCTAGTTCAATGCCCCTGTCATACATCAAATACAGAGGCATTATGTCTCCTTACTGCAGTAGCTGGTGCTGATATCCTATGCAACACCTATTTGGGTGGATCAGCAAACCTGCTGCTATATGAGGATATGGTCTCTAATCCTATCACACGTTGTGAGTGCACGTCCACACCTCTCAAGAGTGTAGCAGATAAAATACATGGGCTTGTCAGTTTTATTAGATACTCCCAGCTTTATACCCATTGGCCATATCACAATTATCCACCATCTGGGTTGTTACTGTAGCCCATCTTTATCAGAAGTATGATTTATATATTTAATGAAAAAGCATGTCCTAGATTGTAAAACAAAAGCCACTGTTCAGTCCCTTCCTGTATTTTTGTTAGCTTCCATATGTTTGCATAGCTACACTTATTTAGAAATGTTTCAATATTTAGGAACCACTCAAGTTTTAAAATATCTAGGTGTGACTGAGCACATGCAATGTATAATTAATTGTTCTAAATAAAGATCCCTAGAGACACTCTAGACCTATCCAGTAGACATGCACAAAGAAAGCAATCTTGTTAGGAAGGGTCTTAAATGATTCGCCCGTGGCTCAGTTACACATCATACAAGAGGAAACCCCAATTGAACAAGTGCCAAACAAATAACACAAATGTCCATCATGAGTTTGCGTGCATCTTTATTTTTTCATGTTCCTTTTGCTCAGAGTTGATTTCTGGGGAGTGTCCCCCCCCCCCCCCCCAAGCACTTTTTTATAATTATAGACAGAACACTTTTTCAATAATCAAAAACATTGCCCTTATTGGAAATAGTCTTACACAGGTTAAAAAACTATTGGAATGTGTTTCAAATAAAACAATAAAATAAAAACAAAAAAAACTAAAAAGTTGGCCTCAACCTTGCATGAAATTAAGTTTTTTGACAGGTTTGTCTACACTTCAAATTTTAAAACAATTCTACATATTTCAGTGCACTTTGATATTAATGAGAAAAAAGGTAACAGAATGACCAGTAAGCTTTCTACCATGTAAAAGGTCCTCACACCCAAGTGTAAACCTACAGCCTCATTTTATTGGATGTAAGGAAATTTAAGCATAACACCCTGTTCCGGCCCTACTGTCAGCTTTGCCAGATTAACAGAAGTTCCAGGTGCAAGGTTTTCATCAGTACATACAACAACAGTGGCTGTCCCAGGAAGCTCTTCCTGGGTCAGTTGCAGAGTAACAGAATCATTAGGATGCCAGTTCAAAGCAACTATGTAACGCTCACTCTGGTCCCACTTGCGCATGTAGGCCATGGAATTATTGGAGCTGTTCAAAAGCAAGTAGTCCCCATGGAGAAGGGAGCGTTCCTTTACCCTATAATCACTCACAGACTTGAAGAATGTCTCAAGAGCAGTCAGCTGTTTATTCTCCTCCTGCAAAGAGTAGGAAACAATGCATGATTACAGCAAGCTCTGCTGATTTGATCTTTTTCAGAAAATATGAAGATATAAAATACAACAATGTATAGGATAGTAATAATTTACCTTATTGGTATCATTTATGGTGTTTACCCACAGCATCTTTGGGTATTGTTCATTCTAATTTGGGAAAGGACAAACAAAAATGTTAGCATCCTTAAAGAGGATCAAAATCAAATCAGAAATCACAACCCACACACTCACTTACCTGATTATCCTCCAGTGCAATTTCATCTCCATAGTTGAACATGGGTGTACCAGGTAGGGTGAGTAGTAGCAACTGGCTTAACTTCACACGCACAGACGTCACAATAGAAGCCAGATGACCTCTGACACGGTCACCAATGTTCCAAGCCAGCTGAGTGTTGTGAATAGAGTAGAGATGCCCCACAGCTTCAGCAGCCTCTTCACCAATGTTCAGATTCAGGACTCCAGAAAGGAGAAGATCAACACCAGTCTTGTTTAACAGCCTGCTGACCACCTCAGGAGAGGTCACTCTGGTAACTCCAATTAGAACCCTTGAATAAATTGAAAAAGGTTAGTTCGTAGGATATCACTTAACACAGAATACAGCTGCTTCCAATGCGGACGTTTTTAAAGATTTACCACTAGATGGCGCCAACCCCTTTTTCGAGGAAATCCACAAGATGGCTCCTAAATTAACTTTTCATGGCTTTTGACATGGGGTCTCCAATCATGCACGTAGATATCTACTCATGCCCAGGAGCTTGCTCTCACTCATACTCATACATAAAAAGCATAAAAAGGCAAGTGTTTTCAAGTTAAGGGTGTAACAGTAGATCTGCAGAAGCAGAGGGGAGCAGCTCATCCATCAATAGAACCATAAATATAACTAACATACATGTGGAAGCTACTTTGAGTTTTTGTTAGACACTGCACTCACTTCTTTTTCTCATCCTCCTGAGTTTGATTCTTGATAGTGTTTCTCAGGCTAGTCCAAAATGATTCCATAAAGGCAATACTCTGAACATCATGAAGAAGGATTCCATCCACTCCATTTTTCAGCCAGTAATCAGTGGCAGACTAGAAGATATCACCACCAGAAATTATATTACTAAAACTGAGGTGTCAGTAACAAATTATATTATATATATAAAAAAAACCCACACCACAACATGGTATACCTTGACTTTGTCTGCCACTAGGGTGGCACTACTATTGGAGAACCAAAAGTCTTTTCCTTTGTAGTTTGGCGTAAGATCCAAAACCACAGAGATACCTGGGGAAAGGAAAATTCACATTGCATTAACTACGCATTATAAGAAGTCACCTTTTCCTAAGAAAGGCTACAGTTAACATTTCTGGTGTGAATGAAGTTATTTGTGCTACAGTTTGGACAATAAACCTACTCTTTTTATGTGCTGCCTCAATGACTTTCTTCAGTTCTTCCAGCTTGCCAATTTCAGAGGAGATCTCTTCCAAGTTCAGGTCTTCAGGCTTGTCAGGGGTGGATGCATGGATAGGACCTATTACCAGACCCCTGACCTTCAGTTTTCCCACATAATCAATTTTCTTCTGCAAACCTGGGGGAGGCAGCAGAACACAAATTTAGAACACAAATTAAAAAAAAAAAAAAAAAAAATTCACAATAGTCTCCTTCTGCACCACACTGGTGTCACTATTACATCATAAAATACTAAAATTAGCCATGAACTCAAAGGGTAGTGTAATATATCCTAATAGGAAACTTGGCATGCCATGGTGACATGGAGGCTCAGCCTTGATGCAGTGGAATGTGCTGTTTAATGTATGTAAATACATTAATGTAAAAGTGCTCAGAACAACACTGACACTATTATGTTTTCACTATAAGAGACTGTTTTCACCACTCGCAAATAATACAAATGGGTTCTTACCTGCAAGGCCAGAATCCTCTGTGAACGAATTGACATCTCCAATCTGGTAGAGAGGACCATAATCCCACCAGTTCATGTTAGGAAGAGGTTTGCATCGAGGAGCATGGACAATGATGAGAACAGCACCAACCAGCATCCCAATCCAGCCGAGCCAGAAAAGAATGAGCAGTGCCCATCTGGCTTTAATCCACCTGAGAATTATAATTGTTCAAATGGTCATTAAGAAAGCAAAGGGGCAGAAAGGCAAAAATAAGAATCGCATTAAAGCGCCACTCTACCCTGGAGTTCCAGCGACTTTTAGAAGTTCCTCCTTGGACAGGCCAGTAAACTTGCTTTCTTTCTCATCAGCAATCTTCACCATCACGATCCCATTTTTCTCTGTTACGGGGGAACTTGCTTCACCGTTGCCTGTGCCGCCACCGGTCATGGGCTGCTTCTCTTGATCCACCGCGTTGAGCTCCACATCCTTCATGTCCACTTCAGTGTCTTTGGTCATTTTCGTGAGTGACTACACTCTCACTTCCCTAGAAGTGGCGAGAACATAAGCAACTGTAAAGAACGCCTGCGCTGCGAGCCACGCGACACTTGAAAGAAACAGCATTGTTGCATCAGCGAAACCGGCTTTGTGACGTCAGCAGCGCTCACGCTACAATTAGCGGAACAAAGAGAACATTGATTCAAACAAAGCTTTTCATCAGCAAATAATCAGGTCATCCGACTGCTAACGGCTAAATCCAATACGGCCACATAATCCTGTTTAAACGGACCATTTACAATCTCGCAATCTAGCCAAACGTAGCCGATGTCCTCATTAAATCAAGCCTAAAATTAAAGCCGGTCATTATGACAGAAAGTCATTATAGTTCATTAACTCATCTTGAAGTTTTCTCATATTCATTTTTGACATATTTGTTCTAATAATCCACACCAACACCACATACGGGAAGCCGACCGCATCAGAATCCGCCTGTTCGGGAAAACCGGATAGGTCCAGTTCTGCTTTGTATGGAGACTACCTAAATACATATGACCTTCAGCTTCAGAAGTCATTTTTACAGACGTACTGAAATGAGTGACAGCTCAAACAAACTGCCACTAACAACAAGTGGACACCTTTGAAACTCTATGAAGCCGTATTTCTTGTTTCCCTCGATGACTCACATTAACGTGGATGAAATAATCGCGCGTGCGTAGTTTACAGGCCTGTTGGAGTAGAAGCTGAATAAGAAAGACAAATAACGAGCTTTACCTTCAAGGGTAACCGAAGAGCTCTGATGTTTTTGATCCTGTTCTAAATTATGACTCGCGTCTCTGTTTAGTCTGCAGCTCAGACTGACGCTCTAGTTTTATGCACGCGGCTGTTCTTAGCGCCACCCACGTTTAAGGTGGAGCGCATAACACGAACCCCCCTCCCTTCCTTTACCCAAGTAAACATCCCGTTTTATGTTTCTTTTACCGGTTAGTTTTTGGGCTAGCGTTTCTGATTTTATACAGTAAGATTATTAATTCATACATTGTGTTAATGTCTGGCATTTGATAGTAATTGGTGAGCTTAGAAATTTTTTGTATTTTTCCTGGAATCCTTTAATAACTATTTAATGACGATATTCAGGTACTGGCTTGTTTTCCTTGATATAGGTATGCAAGATTAGCTGTGACCGTAGGCATGATTTTACCCTTCCTGCTTCCAAAATCGATGAAAATAAATGCAAACGTTTCTGACTCAGTGAGTAAAAAACAAGTCCACCTTAAACAATATTATTAGGATACTCCCCCCAGCCTTGTTCTTGGGGCGTGAAAGACTGCCATCAACACGTATAGGCTGGAAGGCATTGTATTTCTTTCCTGGAGAGACTGTGATAAACAACTGTAGGTAGAAGAGGGGGGTAATTAAAGACTGTCCTGAAAAACAGCCCCAGTTTGCATTCACTGTTATTCCACTACCCTGGAACATACTTATAAATAAACGTTACTTGAACTGCCAGTGAAGTTTGACAGTCTGGATGAGATGCAGGACACATTTGCTTTTTTATGTAATGGTTGAGCTTTCTGGCAAGCAAATGGTTGAGCTTTCAAGCGAGCAAAGACACATTTAACCTTTCACACAGTAAGGTTTTCTCTCCTCTATAAAGCAGTTCACATTTAGGCATAACATAAACAGTCAATTCTTTGACATATGTCAATATATCTATATAATATATTAGATTTGTCCATTCAAATGTAGGAATAATGTTAATGCTTCTTTATCAATCGGAGATCATTCATTCTAATGAGTTTCAAACTGATGAAAAGATCAGATTATTTCTCTGGTACAACATGTAATTTTGTGTGAGTAAAGTAAACAGGGTCTGGAAAAAGAAGGGAGGGTGCTTGTCCTTGGTGTTTGCGAGAGCTGCTGGAATTGTCCTGCTCTGCCAGGAAACTGCAACCTGATCCAGCAGAGAAGTTGGGAACACACTCGTGTACGCTCCAACCTTTATGCATGTTTAGAAACCTAAAGGTTTTTATAACCATTCTATTGCTATGCCGTGTTTTTCCTGAGTCTGAGAAGAATAACAGGACCATCTTGGTTGAATAATAACAAATCGCAGCATGTCATTCACGGGACATGCTCCTCCCTCAGAGTGTGTGCAGTGTAAAAGGATCACATATCATGTAAACATGCCAGTGCACAGTGTGTCCAAGTGTGGAGATATAAAGACTGTGCTTATACATGTTACAGATTTTAAACAGTGGAGATGGTAAGCACATGCTACAACATGTGAACAACCCCTCACTGAAACTCCACTGTCGTCAGGAAAGTGCTGATGGGATTGAGGTGAAAGGCAGCTGAGCACTGTGCCTGAAACTAGAGAACAAAAGGGCACTAGCTCTGATCAATCACTGAGGAACCAGCGCAGCCACTGTCATTGACTCATTGATTTTTACATTCCTTTGCGATAAAATACAGTCAGCTCTGCTGATCAGACGGGAGTAATCTTACCCGTTTTATCCTGTTTTGTGCACATTGCCATGTGTATATGCACAAAGAAAACAACTTTTTTTCAATTTTTCTGCATAGTTCAAATGTGCAGCTGCTCTTTACATTGTGTGAAACCTTTATAAAATATAACTAACAGAAATACTCCACAATTACTTGGAATAAAATTGTTTACAGTAACTTTAAAAGTAAATGGTCCTCTAAAGTTATTATGAAGTACTTTACTTATTACCATATATTTATTTGTTACACTCCTAGTAAGAGTATTTTGTTACATGGAGATGATCTATAACAACTTCATTGTCTACACCTTAGCACTAGTTTAAAAACACAATAAACAGAAGTCCATCGGACTAAACGGGAAAAACAGGTTGATCAATACATCAGTGTCATGACTCATTGACTTTGTGGTCTAGTTTTTTATGTTCAAGTCTTGACCAAGGGGATAAACAATAATTTAAGGAATTCTTTCACATCTTTGACAGTCTGACTTTTATGTCTTATCTAAAATTTGGCAAATGAACAATCAAGCATCAGCCTTTAAAATGGGATGGTTTTCTTTTGCTATGTTAATACTATACTATACTATACTATACTATACTGTACTGTAATACTATATAGCCTGCCATAGAGTCACACAAGCAAGTCTGCTTGATGTTTCATTTGGACATGCAAGTTACATGAAAATATTTGGCTGGATACTAGCTTCTAAATTTAGACAATACACCTAGCATGTCTTTGCAGCTTGGCTATTTTGGGGTAAGGGGAGCAATGGAAGTTATTAACTATCCATAGTGAATTAAACAATGGTGGCTGAATTCACTTTTAGCCCCTTAAACAGTAGAACCAATAAAGGTATGTGAAATAGTACAATGACCCAATGTTGTGCAAATCTTAAGGTGAAAGTGACAACCCTTGTCATTGCAAGGTCAAAGCACAGCACACAATGAACCACAACGAAATTGGACCTCTGCTTTTAACCCATGCACACTCAAACACCGTGCAGCTATTGAAAGCGCCCAGGGAGCAGTGACGGGGATGGCACCTTGCTCAAGGGTATCTCAGGGCAACCTATTGGGAAGGGCCTCGAACCCCCGATCCTCCAATCATGTGACCAACGCCCTAACCACTAGGCCACCGCTGCCCCATTTATTTGATAAATGCCATTTTATTTCCTTTGCAGTGAATAGACCCAGATGTGCAATGCTGTGTCTCATTTTTTTGAATTTGCCAGCAATGCAGGGCGAGGTTTTAGATTCTGCCAGTAGCATTTTTTATTAAAGTGAAGTTTTTGTTTAGATTTTTCTACTTGGCCTTTTTGCTGCATTGTACAGCAGATATTAGACATCTGAAATGTTCACCTCGCTGTCCTCCAAACAGATCTAATACCAATACCCCATCCTTCCAAAAATAGTACTTGCTACCAGCCAAGGATTAAATAAGTCTGAAAAGTATCAGCGGTTTTGTTTACAGCTCCAGTCTATTTAAGTAAGAGTCTATGTAAAATTGAAGGATGTTACCTATTTTCTGCATTTGCTTCAGTTTGCTCAGCTGAAAGAAAACTCTTTTCCTGTATGTAAACAAATGTCTGCGTTTGTCAAAATATTCCCCCTCAGTCTGTCCATCTCACCCCACCAGCAGCTGACTAATTAGACTCCAAGTTTGACACAGATTATCTGGTTTTCTGCTGTAAGTAGCTTTGCATTTCACCCAGGATTAGACATATTTTTGCAGAATAGAGAATTCAACTAAACAAGAATTTTATAAAAACACTTTGCTCACTTTTCTTTGAAAGAAAATGAGTTGATGTGGTATGTAAATGCTTTCAGAACTTCACATATTCATATAGCAGTTCATATATTCCGTTCTGCAAAAAATACCCATTTTGAACTGTTTTTCATTTATTTTTTTTAAATACCATATAGAATATCTGCAATATATAAACTGAACAACCACAACTAGTCAGATTGGGTGGCTTTAATGTTATGGCAGATCAGTGTATATTGGCTTGTTCAGCTTAAAGAATTTATTACCAATCTCACTGAACACCACTGAAGGCACAGAAACAACTCCCTAAAGGGTAATTCTGAAAAAATTCATTCAAACCATTTCTGGTATTTTAAAATACAAAATTTACACAGAAAAATAGTCATCAGTCAGTCATTTTCTGCCGCTTGTCCCAAGTGGGGTCGCGGGGGAGTGCTGGAGTCCATCCAAGCTC
Organism: Hepsetus odoe; assembly: GCA_017165825.1. Lineage (NCBI taxonomy): Eukaryota > Metazoa > Chordata > Actinopteri > Characiformes > Hepsetidae > Hepsetus > Hepsetus odoe. The sequence continues at coordinate 12,258,415 of CM029381.1, read as the reverse complement.
ACACAGGGCGAAGGACGGGGGACACACCCTGGACAGGTTGCCAGCCCATCGGAGACACAGAAAAATAAAATTACAAAAAGTTGAATAGTGTTCCTTATTAACACTTACTTACACTTTACTGTACCTGATGGTGCAATTTTACCCCTTTTTGCTTTGCTCTCAGCCTTATATTTAGAATATTTAGGTTTGCCATTACATCACAATCGTAAAAAATCTTTTAATTACATTTTTTTATTTGAATTTTTACATTTATTTCATTACATTAATATAACATTTCTGACACTGGTGGAATGCCCTTTAGGTGGCATTCTCACACACTCATTATCTTAAGTGTCTTAAGTACGAGTAGGGTTTCTGGTGATGGTGGAGCCTATGCTAGCTTTCAAAGTGTGAAAGGTAGAGAAACATCCTGGACAGACTGCCAGTCCATCACAGCCTGCAGAATGTTATTTAAATAAAACAAAATCACAAAGGTTTCATTGTTCTGTAAAGAGAAGGAATGTGTGTGTAAACTGTGACCTGGTGATGGTTTGGAAGCAATGGTATTACTAAGTAACTAAACAAGATCTGAATTGTGCTGTCTGCTCAGAGCTAATGAACACTTTGCATATATTTTTGTCACAGTTGAGTTTAAAGTTGGTTACAGTATTTACAGCAGAAATACAGCATATACTGTATTTCTGCATGAAATTTGTTTTCATATTTCCATAGTGTTGTTCATACTGTAACTGGAGAGAACAGTCCATTGTTGTTATTTTATGAAATAGTGCAGATAATAATTTCACAGGACAGTTTCCCTTTGTAAACAGACTGTGACAATTTTTGTTTTTAACTTGAACTATTAAATCATTTTTGTGCTCATCAGAGTTCACCCCAGACAGGCTCCACCCTTTCCGTGTCTACCCCTTCACTCACTCGATATCCTGCTCACCTATGTTTAGGCTTGAACCCCTTTTTGTTCCTCGTTCCCGGTCTGTGTATTTATAACCCTTGCCTTGACTTTTTCATCCCTGCTGTGCATTGTTGACGACTTGGTGTGTTTGCTTGCTTTTGTTCTACCCTTTTCCGTCTTTTTCATGTTACTCTTTTACCTTGCTTGTCGTAGTTTTTCCCTTGTTCGTGCTTTTACGGATTTATGAATTTCATGGTGCTCATAATATCTGTGGTCTTATAAACCTGAACTCCAACCTCAAGGGCAACCTACTGGTCTGGGATTCAAACCCTCGACCTTCCGATCCTGGGGCCAACACCCTAACCACAAGGCCACTGCTGCCGCCACTGGACAACAGTTATCTCCCTGTAATATTCCAATAGCACGCTTTTTATGTCATTTCTAAAGTGTGCTCCCTGTACTAAGCTGTAGTCTTTATAAATATTCCACAGTAAGGGATACTGTAGCTTTACTCTAGATCTTAGAGAGTGTTATGAAGCTTGTGCTTGGTGTAACATATTGCTGCTACATGAGCCTTTTTTTCTATTTATAAAATTGAATGAAAATACAAAAGTGAATTTGTATTAAGTGAGTGTAGGAATAATTACAACCACAAACGCAACATTGAGTGAGCAATGATTATTAAATTGATTCCCAGAGAAGCAGTAAGCTCAGTGCTAATTAGCTTTCAGAGATGGAAAACAGTTTAATTAATACATTTGGGGGAACAGATGAATAAGATGAATGCTACCACTTTATGCTCAACAAACTCAAACTCAATTGTTTTATAAAGCTAATAGTTTAATATTTTCTCCATAATTCCCCCTTTCCTTCCCTACTTATTTAAAAAAAAAAGATGAAGAAGAAACGAAAGAAAGAGTTGTAATGTAAAATTCTATTGATTTATTTTTTATTATATAGCTTTTTGTGTTGTTTAAAGATGGTCAGTGTTGATGGTTAGTGTTGATGCTCAGTGTTGATGCTCAGTGTTGATGGACGTGACTGAGGTTCAGTGTTGATGGTTAGTGTTGATGCTCAGTGTTGATGGAAGTGACTGAGGTTCAGTGTTGATGCTCAGTGCTGATGGAACTGACTGAGGTTCAGTGTTGATGCTCAGTGCTGATGGAACTGACTGAGGTTCAGTGTTGATGCTCAGTGCTGATGGAAGTGACTGAGGTTCAGTGTTGATGCTCAGTGTTGATGGAAGTGACTGAGGTTCAGTGCTGATGGAAGTGACTGAGGTTCAGTGTTGATGCTCAGTGTTGATGGAAGTGACTGAGGTTCAGTGCTGATGGAAGTGACTGAGGTGCAGTGTTGATGTTCAGTGCTGATGGAAGTGACTGAGGTTCAGTGCTGATGGAAGTGACTGAGGTTCAGAGCTGGCAGCGTGGTGCACCGAGCAGCTGAGCCGCTGGGCAGTAGGGGGCGCTGTGGTTAAAGTAGTGTGACAGAGGTGGAGGAAGAGGAAGGTGTGTGTGTGTGGAAGGCGGGCTCGGCGGCTGTTAGTCTGATTTTAGCGGGTTGGTCCGTTAGTGGTGAAAACTGCAGCTTTAACCGGCCTTCACCAAGGTAATGCACTGCCGAGGGGATGTTTTATCGTTGCTCAGCTTCAGTGTTGAGGTCTGAAGACAGACTGAGGCTCTCGGACTGAAACACTGGAGTGAATAATTAGCTTGTGGGCTAATGACTGTAACCGGGGCTCCGCTCTTCAAACAATTGCAATTACTTAACGTTTTATGGTATATTTTGGTTTCGTGTTAAAAGGCAAAAGGGGGTTAAAGTTAGAGGACAAAATGAAAGGCTTTTTGGCCGGTTGAAGGAGTTTAATGTGCTCGGTTTACCCGCCCTTTCGCTTTCATTTTCCGCCCTCGGCTCCCAACTCAACCCGTCTTACCTGCAAACCACAGCAGCTCTCAGCTTCACAGCAAATCAGTACGACCTGCCTCAAAAAGAGTAGCATTTCTCTCATTTTACGTGTTTTCAGAGCAGAGCGGTAGACACGGTTATTTATTGAATTTCAAATAAAACACAATTTCCTGGAAATGATGGTCAAACTCTGGAAATCTCCAGTCACTTTTCCCCCCAACACCCCCAGTTTAAATAGATCTCACCTACCAGCAATGGATTTAGAGGGAAAAATGGCCTAAATCTAAATCAGGAGTGTCATTAAAAGTGACAGACAGTGAGTTTGTAACCGTGGTTACTGTAGAAGCTTTGTGTGAGATGAATGAAGCCTTTAGAAACAATAGAGTCTGTTTTGTTACAGTCGCCACTCCATGTTCCCATTCAGCAAATTTCCTATAAACCCATGTCAACATAGTTTAAATCGTAATCATTTATGCATCCATTTATCCTCTCAGCGAAAAACAATCCAGAAGAACTCTGTCTGAATGAAAGCTGTGATATTTAAGCTGATTATGGATATTAAGTGTAACCTGTTCTGCAATATGCCATTATCTCAGGCCCTTTGTCATTGAGTTCTGATTAGTCAAACAACCGGTGATTGCAGAGTTACTTAGGCTTTTATAAAAACAAAAACATTGATAGACAATGTTAATCAGTTTATCTGCTGATGAAACTAGTACTGTATAATCTGATGTCTGTGATTTGCTATGTGCTAAATTCATTTCTTTTGTCTTTCCAGTAAGAACTCTTGAAGGGCTTTGTCCCATCACACCCAAACCAACAATGTCATCAACATCGCAGAAACACAAAGAGTTTGTGGCAGAGCCCATGGGAGAGAAGTCTGTTATGGCACTCGCTGGTATTGGTGAAGTTCTTGGCAAGAGATTGGAAGATAAAGGGTTTGATAAGGTGAGCCCACGTTATTTCTCTAATGGTGCTAATATTATGAAAATAAAAGTAATTTGTTAAATGCTTGATGCAGATGTAGTGAGGTAATAGTGTGGCTTTCACTTTTCATTCTCCCCCTTAGGCATATGTTGTTCTTGGGCAGTTCCTAGTGTTGAAGAAGGATGAGGAGCTGTTTCGGGACTGGTTAAAGGATACATGTGGAGCAAACATAAAACAGCAAGGCGACTGCTATAGTTGTCTGAGGGAATGGTGTGATTCCTTCCTGTAATTAGACCTTTTGGTTTTCATTTTACTTTGCTGTCTTTTTTTTTTTTTCCACCTGCCCTCCTCTCTGTTTATGCATCAGGCGTGTTCTTCACTTGTCTGCCCATTCAAGCCATTTGGATACAGGTTCATTTGCAGCCTTATATTAGCACTACAAAGGAATTTTTTTGACGACAAAGACAATATTGTATATTCTGTCACTTGTCTTTACTTAGCTCTGTGACAGTGCTGACACGAAACAATGTTTTGACTCGAGTGACTAAAGACCTTAACTTTAATATTATATTGATATTGATAATTAAGCCAAATACATTTGTCAGACAGTAGATGTCTTGTTTTGGTCTGCAGTGCTTCTGGACTACTGGCTGTAATTGTCTGACTTGGTTCAGAGCCATTCTTTCCTGGTATTTCTTTAAGGATTTGCCTGTAGTTTTTTAAAGCGTTAACTGACAGAAAAAAACAGATATTGTAGTGAATTTGCCCTTTTTCAAACATGTTAGTATTGTTCCAAGGTTTTAACTTTCTAAATAGTAAATACCAGGTTTTACAAGTTCTTGGAGAAAATTGTTTGCTAGAAGATGGTCATGATGGATCAAATGGTTGCATGACATTCTTTTTTTTGTCTCCGTGAATTTCAGTAAATCAAAAATGCCTTAATAAAGAAACTATTTGATTAATTCTGCTTATCAAGTTGTACCTGCGGATGGATAAATCTGAACACTGGTCCTATTTTCTGTCATTAAACTTCCTGTCAATAAGTTCCTTATACCATGGCTTTAAAGTTTGTCATACTCAACTGCTAATGGATCTTTTTCATAAGATGGGTAAGGAGTGAAACACTGGCATATTTGCATGAAAGACTGTGAATGTGAGAACAGTTACGTTTCAACATTACAATACAATGTTTCAGTGTTTAATGTTTTTTTTTTCAATAAAAGAATGATCGTAAATGTGTATACATTTGGCAATGCCTACCATTTAGTCCACTTCAAAGTAGACCTTTATAAAGACAAGGAAATGTGGAGAGCTCATATTTGTATTTGTAGAAGATCTGGTCTTCTGGGTCGCTAGATGAATAAACGTTTTAAATGCCCACCTCTGTTTATGTAGATTATGGTTGGTTTTAAAGTAGCGAATAGGAATTTAAAAAGTTCTATAAGACGTGCAAAGGACACAGACCACTTGTCTTGGTATCATTTTCTTTATTCTCCTTTGATTCTGTACACAGTATTTTTGTAAACCCCAGGTTGGACGACAAAAAGGTTTTATGACTGTAGTTTCAAACTGGACTCTTAACAGTCATCCAATGCTATTTGGAAAGGGAATTCTGATAACACACTGAGACGAAATCCATACTACATACTAGATTTTGTGATTATAATTTCCATTTTCAAACCCCTTTAGCATATGGTTCAGTAGATCATGTGTAGGTCTTGGCATTCTATTTATCCACAATGTCCCAATAATCACTCTTAAACGTCGAATTCTACAAGCATATAGTCATTTCATAGGATACTTGAATTAAAAAACCCCAAAATATACAGAATTTATAAACTATGATTGTATATCATGTGAGAGGCAAACTCCATAAATAATATGAAATAAATAAGTAATAAAATCTGGAATAATTAAAACATCCAACCCCTTATTAACTTCTCATTGGGTAGAAAATTCATGTGCTTGCGTGTGTGTGTGTGTGTGTGTGTGTGTGTGTTTGTGTGGTGTTTACCTTACATCGTTAAGTTACTTTCCGTCTACTGCCCAGCCCCTTGACAGAGACAGAGGGTCTCTTACAGAACACAGAAAATAATAAAAAATTTAATCACAAACAAGGTTATGAATGCTTAGCCTTGGCTACTTTCAAATGATTAAAGTCTGGAGCCAGAGTTTTAAAACTATCACATGACTTTTCTGTCATACTGTGTGTGTGTGTGTTTGTGTGTGTGTGAGATGCGTGTACACAAATCAGAATCATCTAATGAGGCTAATTTCATTCTTCCTGGGTCGTGCTCAGAGGAGGGCGCAGAAGAACTTTTTCTCTCTGAACGGGTTCTCTGAGGTGGGCACAGGGGTGATGAGGGGATCCTCACAGGCGTGGGCATCGCAGTAAGCCATCAAATCTGCAGCTGCCTTGGATACCTGTGTGTGCAAGGGGGAATCAGTCAGCACTGCACTGTTCAAAAAACGCACTGTTGCTTCATTCCTTTTTCATTTTCTTTCATTTTTCATTTTTGAAAACACATATAAGTAAATACTTCATGAAAATTGGGCCGATAGAAAAAGTCCAAAAATATATGTGAAGTGAAAGTGACAATCTGTCATTGTGAAACGCAGCACAGCATTCAGTGAACCACAACGAAATGCAGCCTCTGCATTTCACCCATACACACACATGCAGCAGGCGGCAGCTATTTAAAGCGCCCGGGGAGCAGTGATGGGGACGGTACCTTACTCAAGGGTACCTCTGGGCAACCTACTGGTCTGAGATTCAGAACCCACGGCCTTCTGATATTTAAAATAATACTGGAAAAGGTAAGCCTGGGAGGTTTGAGGAAAAAATAAGGCTAAAAATAAGTACTAAACTCCAGTAAGAGGAGGGCAGCTGTAGTATGACACATACCACTCAGTCTTTATGATGATGGGTCAGTTTTTCTGGTGGTCTTAGATCAAAAGTGGTATTTTGGTCCTGAAGTTCCCATGTTTGACCCTTCAGTTAACAGACCTTAGTCTATTCAACTACCTGTCAAGCCAAGCAAGCTCTTAAAATATAAGTTTCAAGTGATTTGCGGCTTTCACTTAAGAAAACTTTCAACTGGTATTCAGTTTTTACATATTAAATCATTATTTCATCATTAAATCATTATTTACATTTTATTACTTTCGGAATAATACCTTAGCTTTCAATATGTTAACGTAACAATATTTTATTTTAAAGGATTAGGACCTGGGCAGCGGTGGCCTAGTGGTTAGGGTGTTGGCCACGAGATTGGAGGATTGGGGGTTTGAACCCCTTCCCAATAGGTTGCCCTGAGGTACCCTTGAGCAAGGTGCCTGTCAAGCTCCTCCCTGCGATGGGCTGGAGACCTGTCCAGGTGCGTCCCCTGTCCTTTGCCCTGTGTGCACTGGGTTGGACTCCAGCGCGACCCCGTTTGGGACAAGCGGCAGAAAATGGATGGATTAGGACCTTTTCTGTTGGTTTTTCAAGGTATTTGGACACAGTGTAAACAACAAATGAAAAAAAGAGACAAACAAAGTCTGCTTTCAACAGCAACAAAATGAAAACCCATAGTTCACATACACATATTTGTGATATAAGACATATATGTACATAAGAGTATAACATATAAAAGTTTGAAATTACACAGAGGTCAATAGGCACAATGAAGAATAAGAACACAATAAAGTAATAAACTCCCGGAACAGCGAATGATGAAAAGAATAGACAATGTAAATTAGTAACGACTGTCATATCTAAAGGACCAAAAGATTTTTTTTTTTGCTGTTTTCATTAAGTTTTCAGTCATAAGAGAAGAAAGAAAATCTGAAGCAGTATCTGAGAAAAGGGGGAATCCCACTATATTACCACTGTTTGGCATTTTCTCTGCTTTTTGGAGAAATATACAGTTGAAGTTATTTATCTCTTAGGATCGGATTCGCCTGGTTCACAACCGAGAGATTATTATGCCATGGTAAGTAACCTTGGTTGACTGATTGAAATCACCAAACTTTTAACAGTAAGTAAAAGTGAAAACCCTTGTCATTGTGAACACACTGCACAGCACAACACAACAAAATTCAGCCTCTGAGGTTCACCCATACATCTATTTAAAGCACCCAGGGAACAGTGATGGGGGACAGTACCTTGCTCAAGTGTACCTCAGGGGAACCTACTGGTGTGGAAATCAAACCCACAATCTTCCGATCCGAGGCAACTCGCTAACCACTAGGCCACCGCTGCCTCACTACACAGTAGACCAACCGGGGTTACCTATTTATTCAATTTAAATGTTGCATTTTACTTACAGTTTGTAAAAAGTCAGGAAAATCCGTAACTGCTCTGAAGACCATTCCTATACTTAATGCCTAAAGGTTGCAGTTTGATTGCTATGAAATAGCCATAAGTGCTACAGAAAAAATCAGCCCATTAAAGAACAAACATTAATGCCCCTGTCTGGACTTGAAACAAGCAAAGCCCTGCTTTTCCGTGCGCACTCCGTGTGCCTGTAAAGCAAATTTAGAAAAAGTTCAACTTTTGAATCCTTAAATGATTGTAGAGCATCCATGGCCTGAGGGGCTGTCAGAATTAGGCCATTCCAATTAACCTGAATCTGTGAGCGTGTCTGATACGAAATGGTCCAGGATGAGGGGACGACTGAAAAGGACACAAAAACACACATTTTGATCTTCCTCTCACCTTGATCCGACAGAAACTGGCTTCAATCTTAAGCTGTTCCACGAGCTTCCTGGCCTGACCGACACTCATGGTGCTGTTCACAGGGGTGTCTCCTTTCATCCTGCCACAAACACACACACACACACACACACACACACACACACACACACACACACACACACACACANACACACACACACACACACACACACACACACACACACACACACACACACACACACACACACACACACACACTCATGTTGGAAAAAATATCACTAGCAGAAGATCAAGAACCACACAAGTAGCATTAGTTCATATTTTCCATAAACTGCTTTGCATGGAACATGTTAATCCCAGAGGGACAGAGATGAGCGACTTCATGGTGCTTCACTAATTGTTAAAGACACTATTTATGCTGGCAGAAAATTGTAATTGGCTGACAGTGTTTACATCAAATTTCTTGTTTCAAATAGAAGGCGGGCATCCAGAAAACCCCTCCTGTCCTCTCCACCTCTTACATCTCTCTTCACCTCTTCTCTTCATCTCCTTCCCTCAAGAGACCTCCACTGGTATCATTTACTACTTCCTTGCTAAAAGCTGCCTGTCCTAGAAAACCTAAACCCCACCTTGATAAGAGACCATCTGATTGCAACAGATCTCATCGTCGTACTGCAGAACCACTAGATTCCTTCTGATTCAATAATTAATTCAGTTTCTGCATTTCTGAGGCTTTCAGTGCATTGGGGATCATTTAAGAATAATAACCCTACCAAGATACACATTCTGAGTACACCAAAACCAGAATATGACTTTTTTTTTTTTTTTAAAGCAAGCTGGTCCTCATTCTCCACAGACTGTGTCCCAGGACAAATCAGTCCCCCATGGGGTGCACCATCACATTTCCCAGAACAGATACCATTGCTTACAGTGGTGACTCTTGATCCACTAATTCTTTTGACAGCCTATACATCCATACATCATGCACTGGCAACGGGCAGCAGAAACTGGGCCAGATGAATACACAGGAATCATGGCTAGTCACACATTACCAGTTCATACAAAATTAGATGACATGCACCGAATGGCCTAATGTCCTCAGTGAAATCTCAGTAAGCACCATAAATCATAAGCACATGGAATAATCCTTTTAATTTTAGGAGCAAGCAAAGGAAGAATAGAGCAAGAAGAGGATGAAGAAGGAGAGGCAAGGGAGGGGGGACCAGAAGAGATGTGCTAGTCTTTTTCCATCATCAGAGGCCTCCCTTTTGCCCGTCTCCTCTTTCTTACCCTTGATGTGTTCCTCTTCTGGAGCTAGATCTTCCTCCTCTTTTCTCCTTATCCCTTTCTCTCCCTCTGTCTGGCGGTGTTTATTGCTCTCAGTGCAGCCGGACCCCACCCTCCTAGACAGTGTGGATGCTACTCTGCTCTGTATAGTCCAATGCACTGCAATTTTGCAACAGTGAGCACCAGGCGTTTGGTACATGCAGAAAACCCCCCTCTGCAGTGAATGGAACGTGCCGGAGGGGCACCGCTGAAATTGACTTGGGGGTTGGTCCATACCAATTCTGGAGCAGTTTGGGTGGGGGTGAGGGGGCACGCAGGGAATAATATTTAGGATATGAAGAAAAACCAGACAAGCTTCAGGACAGCACGTCATGTCTACGGACAAGTCAGAGCATTAAAGAGCAATATTTTTCATTTTCCCATCTTTTCCTCGCCTCAGTATACCGCCCCTTTCTTTTTGCTCTGTTACCATGGGAACTGCTGCAGTCTCAGCCTCTTTGTACTGAGGCACCATTTTGCCTCAGTGGTCTCTCCCACCCTCCACATCTCCACATCACTACATGTGCACCAGCATCCATCTCCGTCCCCTGTGAAACCTTTTCTTTACTTTACTCGCTACAGAATTTGCTGGCAGAAGGAAAAAAGAGACGCTGATGAGGTCTTCTAAGAATGCCTGTTAGGGATAGGGTTAGAGGCATGGCCACACGGATTAAACAGTTTTATTCTCGAAGGTCCTAATCAAATCAACATTTTAACACATATCTGTTAAACATCTGTTCATCGCAAAATCATACGAACCTCTCTTCGCGTTTCTGACGAGAACCGTGTCCCTTCACGGCTCCCGTATGTGTAGTTCTTCCGGCGTTTCTGAGTCGCGGACAGTCGTGAAGTTTGTTCAAATTGTTCATTTCTTTTACGCTATGGTATGCTTAAATCCGGGGTTACGTTAGTTCTCTTTTCTGAGCAGGTCAGTATGGCCATTATTTAACATTATAAGGTTTCGTTTTAGTGACTGGAATAGCTGCTAATTCTCGCTAACTAGCCTGTGTTTCCATGTAGTAGTACATTAGCAACAGAAGCTAAGCTAGCTCTCAGCACAGCAGCACACTGAGAGATGCTCTTAGCTAACTAGAGCTACACATACTCGGCTCTCAGGCTGGTCTGGTTCATGGTGGGATTATTACTAAGTTATAAATGTGTTATACATTTTAACCATTTGATATAATTGAGTCCTGTTTTATTGTTATCTCTTTATCATTAACATGCTCGCCATGAGAATCTCCTTGTTTATGACTGTGACTTTATTTAGTATCTGTTTAGTTGCTGTTATATTAATATTAAATTTATTGATTGTTTGACACACAGCTTTACCACATTTTTGGGACAGCCGTGGCCTAATGTTTAGAGACGAGTGCTTGCAACTGAAGGGTTGTCAGTTCAATCTCATGGACCTGTAGGAGAAATGTTGGCAGTGTGGGGTGAACAACTTTCGCTCTCCTGCATTCATGACTTTGGTGCAGCTGGCCATGGCACCAAACTCCATAACTGCAGCATGAATTGCAGCACACTGCTTATGATGTGTGTCCTCACTATGGTGTGTATAGGAAGGCTTAAAAGCAGATGACCGCTTTACGGCTCACTGGGCACAGTTTGTTTTGTGCAAGAAGGTCATCTCAGAATCCCAGACCAGTAGGTTGCCCTGAGGTACCCTTGAGCAAGGTACCGTCCCCATCACTGCACCCCGGGTGCTTTAAATAGCTGCCCCCTGCTGCACGGAGTGTATGGGTAAAATGCAGAGCATGCATTTCATTGTGGTTCACTGAGTGTTGTGCCGTGGACTCATAATGACAACTTGTTGCTTTCGCTTTTACTTTCAAATGTATACTCACATAACACTGGATGTGATTTCTAAAAGAGGAGAATAATTTGTCTTATATAGTGTATTATTCAGAAATAGACTGAAGCATGAGATATTTTCTTTGCCTTGTGCCATGTTTTGTATAAGCCCTTGATCTATCCTTAGGATCTTTTATTGCTCTTTTTAGGCTTTTGAGGAGACCGAACAACAAGAAACTGGGTTTCAGGGAAGACTGCACCTCAGACTACAGTCAGTGAAATAATGCAGGCATCCTGGATTTCTGAACAGCTAAATGATAAAATGTCACTGGAAAAGGAACACAGTATCTCCACTATATAAATGCACTGCACTATTAGTGAAATCCTGCAAACACAGTTAATCCCGTAGGAGCAGTTGGGTTGATTATATGAGTACAGAAAGGCGGCAGTCATTGCCAGGAGAGGACGGCAGGCACCGTCCAGGGACTGGCAGACTTCAGTGTGGGCTGGACGGCTGTGGCCTGGAACAAATGGGCACAATGATGGGACCCTTTCTCCTCTGGCTCCAGGATGTGGCGGCCGTGACTTTGCTGAGGGCTAGGCGTACTCTGCTGCGGGCTGCCATTCTGTTTTGCGTTCTGGTACTGCTGCTCTGGGTCTCCATCTTTCTCTATGGGAGCTTCTACTACTCCTACATGCCCACTGTTAGTTTCTCCACACCAGTGAACTACCAGTACCGGTAAAGACAAATGCATTGATATGTAGCTGTCTTGGTTTGGCTATAATGGTGTATAATAATTAATCCATTTATAACAAAGATATAACAAAGATTATAACGGATGCAAAATATATATATAATATTGACATGAAGTGCTTGTGTATTGAGCTATGGTTTCATGTTTGATTCAACTGCAGAATGTTTTGTTCCTTTTTAACACATGATTATAGTATTAATAGAAATTACTGGTATCATTCTGGCAATGTTGCAGAACTGACTGTGAGTCTGCCAACTCTATTCTCTGTTCATTCCCTGTGGCCAACATCTCTCTCCTAAAGAAAGGCAAAGAGCAGGTGAGGACCTAATTCTTAAAGCATGGAGAAACACAATAAGTCGTCCAGAATCTTTTCACTTTCACAGTTTCTTCAATTAGATGTTTTTGTTGCCTGAGATCTTTTATCATCATGTTTTATATTTTAAAAATGATACACGGAAATACTAAAAAGACAAAAACCTATTGAGAAATGTTTCATTTGAAATGAAAGAAAGATCTATTTATGATTTAATATGTAGTAATTTGAAGTTATCTCTACTGTAGGTCATGATGTATGGTCAGCCCTATCGGGTTTCTCTTGAGCTTGAGATGCCTGAATCTCCAGTTAATGAGCAGCTTGGCATGTTTTTGGTCAAAATGTCTTGCTACACCAAGGATGGGACAATCGTGTCCACTGTGGCTCGATCTGTGAGTAAGGGTTGCAACTCTTTCTGACACCACGGTTATTGTGTGTTTTTAAATGTATGGTTTGTAATGTTGTTGATACACGTTCCCTGTAAAAATCAGGTTCATTAAATTTTTTTAAGGGAAAATTTTGGATTTAATTTTTTTGATTTTAGAAAAACAATTTCATTACATTTTCAAATATTTCACTTCAAGATGCACTGAAGACTTGCAGCAAGTGAGATAAAACAATCTTATCAGTATCTATCACTATCTATCTATCATCAAACAATCTTATCAGTATCTATCACAAGATTTTTTAAATCACATTTTTATCATGATCAGAAAGCACTAGTATAATTTGATTTCCAAAAATTAGCTTTTTTTGGTGGAAAAGTTCTGTCCTAAACTAGTTTGTTACTAGTTTCTTGATGCTGAATTTTCATTGCATCTCCCAGTTGAATAGTGTGGTCACTGCTTATCTTCTAAGTGCATGGAGGGGAAAGTTGATTGTGACCTGTGGCACATATTGGAACTGTCATGCAATCCTTTGATTTGAAATAGTCCAGTAAGGTCTCTCGTTAACTGAATTTACAATAAATGTCCACTAGAGGCTGCTGTATGCTTTGATATAATTATTGACCAAATGAAGTATCATGTTTAGAGCCAGCCATGTTAAAATATATCTAAAATATACATTTTATGTGCAGTCCTTCATCTAAGGATTTTTTTTAAGTGTCATGCATTTTTTTAATCTAATAATGAATCAGCCTTTTCTCATGCATTTAAATTTAGACTTTTCCTATTTTACTTGCTAAATGTTACTGTGTACTGTCCCATCAGGCCATGCTGCACTATCGCTCAAGCCTCCTGCAGACCCTGAGCACCTTGCTGTTCTCTCCCCTGTTCTTGACAGGGTTGTCTGAGCAGAAGCAGCTTATAGAGGTGGAGCTCTTTTCAGATTACAAGTCTGACTCTGTAAGTACCCTGAGGCTCATTTACCTCAGGCACTTCATCTCTCACCTACAGGACTATAAGTACCCAAACACTTTTTTTGTTAACATCCTTCCATTGTATATCTCTGTCTTTGCTATTCTTTTTTCAGCTGCTCCTTTTTAGGGGTCGCCAAAGCAAATCAGCCCTCTTAATTTCTTCCTGTCCTCTGCATCTTCCTCCTTCAAACCAACTGCTAGCATGTCCTCTCTCACCACATCCATAAACCTCCTCTTTGGACCTCCTCTTTTCCTCTTTCCTGGCAGCTTCATCCTCAAAATCCTCCTCCAAATATAATCCTTGTCTCTCCTCTGGACATGTCCAAACCAACTCAATCTTGCTTCTCTAACTTTGTCTAACCTGAGCTGTCTCTCTAATATACTAATTTCTAATCCTGTTCATCCTCGTCACACCCGACGAAAAATCTTTGCACCTTTAACTCTGACACCTCCAGCTTTGTTGCCTGTCTTTTTGTGAGCGCCACCGTCTCCAACCCCTATAGCATTGCTGGTCTCACTACCATCCTAAAAACCTTTCCTTTCACTCTTGCTCGTACTTCAACTGCCACGTTTCCTAAACACCTCCATGCTTCCACAGGTTTGTCATCTGGGCCAACAGCCTTTCCATTCTTCATCCTCTTCATCACTGCCCTTACTTCCATCATGCTTATTCACTGCACTTCCTGGTTCACATCATCTATCTTCCCTCTTTCTTGTTCTCTTCATCATTGTACATATCTGTTTAAGATGGTTTAAGTGAAGAAGCATATATATTTTTGTATTAACAAAAAGTTTGAAAAATGTAATGAAAAAAAATAATTCTCTCACTGCATTGCATGAACATTACAACAAATAATATATGTCTACTAAATAATTGCAAACACATAGTCACGTGAAATGTTATTTTTCATTTCTGACATATTTCAGAATGTAAAAAAATTGAGGCAGCTATAGACCTCTATATGTATTATTATTTTATTTTTTGTTTTTTTTTTAAAGATGGAAGTATAAGACTTTAATCTTCTCTTCTCCTTACAGTATCACCCCACCGTAGGGGCTGTGTTAGAGATTCAGTCTCGGCGGGTGCAGATCTATTCTGCCCAGCTCAGAATCCATGCCTACTTCACTGGTGTAAGGTGTGTGTCTTGTTCAAATGTATGTAAATATGCATGCAACATTGGAACGTACAGGAAATGTCAATTAAATTTAACCAGTTATTAAATAAATAAGGTAAAGTATAAATAAAGTAAATAAATAATTATTATTAATTACAAATTACTCTGTTGGGCAGAAAGAATTATATGAAGATGTAAACAGAGAACTATATAGTGATATGTGGATACAGAAAAAAATGTCAAAATTACAGGAGAATAAAAAAAAAAACGCAGAGGTTGAATTTCATTGTGTTGTGCTGTGCTGCGTTTCACAATGACAAGGGTTCTCACTTTCATGGTCATGAACTTTTATCTTATTAATATGATTAATATGCATAACATATTCATGTAGTTATTGTCTAGAAATGTTCTGTAATGTCTGAAGTATAAAAAAATCTATTTGGGTTTTTAGTATTGTTCCCCCTCTCCACAGATACCTCTTATATAATTTCCCTCTAACGTCAGCAGTCATAGGAGTTGCCAGCAATTTCACCTTCCTCAGCGTCATTGTACTATTTAGTTACTTGCAATACATTTGGGGGGGACTTTGGCCTCCAGAACAGGTCAGAATTCAGGTAAGACAGCTTCTTCTTGCCTTTTTTCTTTTCTTTATTTGGACCAAATGTGTTACTATACATCTTGATACATAAACACGGCTACACCCTTTACAGCTTCCCATCATGGAAATTGTCAGTGTGCAGTAGCTACCATACAGAGTAAAGCACACTATTCCACAACTCTTTTTTTTTCAGCAAATCAGCACTTTTCACAGTCAGCAGCACCTACATATGTGAGAGACAAAATGAAAAAAAAAACCTGGAAACTAAGATTTAATGTCCCAAGATGTAATAGTGGCTCATTTTGAAAACTAGTCTGGACAGAAACACTTTTTATAAAATTAACACAACGGGGCTAAATTGGTGTTTATAAGTGAACTTACTGATTTTCATAACAGCAGGAACAGTGAATTCAAAACAGGATATAAATTTTAAAATTTCCATATATAAGGACATCATGGACTGGGGAGTAAAAAATGTGGCTTTCCATGATATATGCGATTCAAAATCTCAGATTCGACAGTTTATACAAATGAGAAGATTAAAATATATATTTTTAATCTCTGTATTAAGCAGTTTTTTACAGATATAAATTACAGATATTTTCTATTTATATTTCTATTCCATTATCTGCCGCTTGTCCCAAACGGGGTCGCGGGGGGGTGCTGGTGTCCAACCCAGCGCACACAGGGCGAGGACGGGGGACGCACCCTGGACAGGTCGCCAGCCCATCGCAGGGAGTCTATTTATATATGTGATGGTTTAATGGTCAGATCATTATTTGTACGTGTTTGTGTTTAGGTGATGATGGGAGACACAACCCGTCTTCAGCAAAGGAGAGAGCAGGCCCGGAGGCGCATGCACACTTCTGCTAGCACACCCAGTAAGAACAGAACAGTCTGCTTGCTTATGGTAACAGAAGCTGACTGAACAGCCTTTAAAGATTCATAGCACCTTAATACACTGTGGATTTTGAATTAACCTAAATGCAGTGCAATGCTGTTCTCTGTTGTTATATATGAACATAATCTTATTAATGTTCTGTAATGTCCTTTGTCATGTTTCCAGTTATGAAGTATGAGAGGGAAAGAAATGCAGCTACAGACCAACTTCAAGAGTCTGAACAAACTGCAAAAAACAAACGTGAGTTAATGAGAAGATGTTTGTAGGAACTAATGAACTGATTAAAGTTACAACACCTTTTTAGCTATTGAAGAACAATTTTGGACAAATAGGCACTTAACAGATCCACATCTTACTTTTTTTCCCCCCTGAGGTATAGTTATGTAGTTAAAATACTTAAAAAAATATTTATTTACACATATTTTATTTCTTTTCTTTATCCTTTAGAATTACAATTGAGCTTTTTATTGCTGCCATTTAAGAGTGATTATGTAAATGAGCTATTTTCCTGTTGGCTGATCTGCGTTGAACCTGCTAAATCCTATGTAAGATGGGCCGGAACATAAAGGAAAAGCGTCCTTCTTAGCTCCCTATGTTCAATTCATCAGGCCATGGACAGAGTAGGGCATATCTTAAAGTGATTAGTGATAAATTCCAGGTGTTGTTTCAGACAAATAAAAATAAATAATTTCCTCCCTGAACTACCTTACCTAACAGTAAATCAAAACAAAGAAACGCCCATAAACATAATCATAACATCCCGACATAAACACGGCTACACCCTTTACAGCTTCCCATCATGGAAATTGTCAGTGTGGAATAGCTACCATACAGAGTAAAGCACACTATTCTACAACTCTTTTTTTTTTCAGCAAATCAGCACTTCTCACAGTCAGCAGCACTTACAGATGTGAGATACAAAAAGAAAAAAAAAAACCTGGAAACTAAGATTTAATGTCCCAAGATGTAATAGTGGCTCATTTTGAAAACTAGTCTGGACAGAAACACTTTTTATGAAATTAACACAACGGGGCTAAATTGGTGTTTACGAACGTACTGATTCTCATAACAGCAGGAACAGTGAATTCAAAACAGGATATAAATAGCTAAATTTCCATATATAAGGACATCATGGACTGGGGAGTAAAAAATGTGGCTTTTCATGATATATGCTTTTCAAAATCTCAGATTCGACAGTTTATACAAATTAATGAGAAGATTAAAATATATTTTTTTAATCTCTGTATGAAGCAGTTTTTTACAGATATAAATTACAGATATTTTCTATTTATATGTGAGGAAGGAAATCTTTAAAAGCATCAACATCAGAACACTAGTCTTTGAATGACTTACCATTGCACTGTAAAAAACATCCGTATATTACTTATGCTGCACTAGCAACTATTATTGCTTTTAGTGCCATTCGGTGCCATTAGCAAAACCTTTAAAGCTTCTGCTGCAAAGATTTTTAATCAGATAAATCTTCTCTTCCTACAACAGCTCTTGTGTCCTCCACAGATGATGGTCTTGTGCTCATTGGGCCTCCCCACACTGTAGAGGCCAGCGTGAATGAGACTGAGACTGAAACTGAGCCTGAGCAGCGGGCCACAGAAGTTAATATGGGGGCCCATAATGAGGACACATCTTTGCACAAGACTGATACCAGCCTAAGACAAAGGCATGCACCATGGATGAGTCTCTGAGTTTTTTTTGGTCTACAAAAACATACTCTCACTTACTCATTCACTTGTGTGCCTTGCATCACTCCTGTTGAGTAGATAGCATGCCCTGCGAATAGAATTCTTTGTGTTATTTGACCAATGAATCCCACCGCAATCCACTGGTTTTCTTTTATCTATTTAAGAACAATTTACCTCTCTGAGGTGAGCCTTTGTCCGCTCTTCAGCTCTCCAGCTTTATCTGAGCCACTGTTCACAGAACGCAGACCTGAGGATTACATTTATGCCAATTAGATAGTAATGCTCATGCTACAGGTAGCACACAAACAGCTCTAATTGATTAGAGTTAATGTTTTTCTTGTCCATGCAAATGTATTATAAATCTAAGTGCACTCATCTCCAGGGAGTAAATCATCTAACGCATACTGATATAAATGTACACACAAAAAAACATAGGGAGAGACCTTTTATGCTTCGGTTTAATAATATAAATAATGCCTTGCATAAGTGTTAAGGCCTTTAAAAGTTATCAGAATTGTCTGGATTCCAAATTAATTACATTTGTGCAATAAGTTGTGCTATCATATTTTATTTGTAAAGAAGACTGATCCTCAAAATGCATTTATTTAAAGGGAATCTGGCTTTGTGCAATAAACTAGTATTTAGTAAAAGTCTGTCACAGTATTGAAGTTGTGTGCTGTGAAAGCTTCACAGATGAATGATAATGCTCTAATGAGGGTACAGCGTATGATAGGCGTCTACATGTGAGGACAATTAAATGAAAATTAGAAGGATAGAAAAGGGTTATACAATATGTTTGCATAGCCCATTGGGCACCGTTGCATCCACTATAAAGAAATGGAACCTGCGTCATGCCACCCATGCATTGCCTTGACAAGAATGCCACTCAAAGCCTTGAATGAGGGTAGTCAATCAATTTGAAGGAGCTAAAGAGTTAAGTGGCTGAGACTGCAGTGAATGTAATGGTCAACAATATTAAGAGCTCTGAATATAGCAAACCTGTTTGGGAAGGGGGCTAAAAAGAAACAACTGCAGTTTGCCAGAAATAGTAAAATGACCAAGCTTTAAAATTATAGCTTTTTGGCCAAAATTCCATATTTGTTGTAAACCTAAGGCTGTCTTTGCTCAGGACACAGGGAGATGCAGTGAGAAGACATGCTTTTCTTTGCTAAAAACCTAAGCTTAGTATAAACTTCGCTTTTCCACAGCACAATGGTCCAGAGCACAAGCCCAAATCAAAACAGGAGTGGATGAACCACAAAACATGAATCATTAAGAGTTAAGAGTTTGAAAAATCCAGACAAATCTTTTGACTTTTATCAAAGTTGAACAACAGTTTTAAGCTATCACATGACTTTTCTGTTATGCTGTGTGTGTGTGTGTGTGGGTGTGTGTGTGTGTGTGTGTGTGTGTGTGTGTGGGTGTGTGTGTGAGTGTGTGTGTGTGTGTGTAGAGAGAAAGAGAGAGAGAGAGTAAGAGATCGATAGATAGCACTGTACAAAAGTCACACGCACAGGGAAATTTACTTTGTATATTTTCTGTTTATCTTTCCTTTATTTTTACATGAATACAAAATAATAAAAATAAATTCAGATAAAGATAACATTAGTAAAAAGTAAGAATGTCATTTTTAAGACAGTAATTAAGAAAAGGAAAAAAGTAAGAAAGTCTTTTCTTTTTGTTCATATCTTATATTTTTCTTGATAAAAAAGACGTGACATTTACAGAATTTATTTTGTATTAGAAACAAACTTTTTGCCAGACTTTTGCACGTTGCTGTACATTTATAGGGAAGAGCTGCGTCTTCTGCTTTCGGCGGCTCCCATTTAAGGGTCAACACAGCGGATGATTCCTTTCCTTTTCTTCCAGCCCTGCATCTTCCTCCTTCAAACCAACCACATGCATGTCTAGTAAAAAAAGCATGATTTAAAGGGAATTATCTGTTACAGTCATAAGATTTATTACATTTTAAACCATTGCAGCTTGAAAGTGAGCTTGACAATAACTGTTAAGTGTTCAGCTACAGAGATTTTTTTAATGTTTCTGAGAAAAGTATCCAAATTTGTCTAGAATAAATTGAGGACAAAGACTGAAATTTCTCCTTGAAGGATAATAAATGGATTATAAGCAGGAATTTGTTCCAAAGCACACCACTATATAGGAAAACATGGTAAGAGATAAATATTCAACTCCACCCATTCCATTATTATTAAAAGATAATAATTAATAGGTAATATTACATACATGCTAAAGCAGAACATTATGCATGTGCTCAGTAATGTGTAGGTTTTTAATGTATGCTGTTGTTACATTTCTTATTTATTTAATAAACCTAAGAGATGCTATAAACAAAAATATGTGAAAAACTTCAACAAATAGTGACAACTACTGGAAATGCTTGAGTTTGTTGGCATCATTAAAGATTTTGAAGAATGATTAGGATTTTCTTGCTTCTTTTTTTATAGAAAACACTACTGAAAAAAGATGAGCTGATTAGTGTTGGTATTTGGAGTGTCTCTACACTTTTGACTGTTTTACAAAAGCCCTAAAATGAAAAGAAGCTACGACTGCATTCTAAGCTTGGCCAAACCAAGCATCTAGTAATGTCTGGTAAAAATGAGTATTAAAGTAAATTTGTGTGTGTGTGTAGATACAGTACTGGGCAAAAGTTTTAGGCAGGTGTGAAAAAATGCTGTAAACAACGAAGGCCTTCAAAAATGGAAGCGTTAATCATTTATAATCAACAAAATGCAGTGAATGAACAAAAGAGAAATCTAAATCAAATCAATATTTGGTGTGACCACCCTTTGCCTTCAAAACAGCATCAGTTCTTCTAGGTACACTTGCACACAGTTTTTGAAGGAACTCGGCTGGTAGGTTGTTCCAAACATGACTGCGTTTCAACCTCCGTGTGACATTGATGATCATCAGTACCTGTTTGGTAAAACTGGTTGATCATACACCGACTATAATCCTACAGAATCCCTGACTGTGTGCAAGTGTACCTAGAAGAACTGATGCTGGTTTGAAGGCCAAAGGTAGTAACACCAAATATTGATTTGATTTAGATTTTTCATTTGTTTGCTCACTTTGCATTTTGTAAATTGATAAAAATAAACAATCATTATTTGAATTTCTGAAAGCATTTTTTGTTTACAGCATTTTTTCTCACCTGCCTAAAACTTTTGCACAGTACTGTATATATATATATACATAAAATCATAGTACTGACCGTTTTTTTGAACCATCTGAGCATTTAGATCTGTGAGTTTGCCGGACTCTACAGGCTGCTGCACGTAAAAATTCCCAAAGACTCGACTGTGTAGGGAAAATAATTTACAATAATTGCTTTTATTGCAGAAATTGTTCATTTTTTTATCACTCTTATCACTTTTATCATTCAATTCTTGCCTGCAATATTCACACACAACATGATGGATGCATGAAATCCTGTAAAATCCTCCACACCCAATTCCTGCCATCAGCATAAAACAGCAGGCATTCAGAGGCCAGGCAATATTTTACAGTCTCCCGTGTTTTTGCTGCTTGTGCTTTCTGCCCCCAGATTCCTGTTTTTGTCTTTTGATTACTGTTCAGTCTCAAATATTTATTTAAGATTTTTCTTCTCTAATTGTAAATATTTATTAACATAAACATTTCCTTTTGTGGTTTTTGTTGGCGTTTATTGCTGTTTGTCTATTATGTGAGGAACCATTTGAGAACTTTCAATTTTAGGAGTATAAAGTATTCTCAACACAGTTCAACACATTTTGCTGTGGTAAAAAGCTATGATCCCTAATTAATGAGCATTGTTGCATATTGTCAACGTTGTCAGAGAGCTTATATCTATTAAAACAACTAACAAAAGTCACATTAATTTATAGCAATGCATTCACAACCATCTATCAATCCAAAATATTATATGTAACTTTAAAATACTGTAAAATGATATACAGTATTATTTATAACTGCATGGATGTTTATTTCATCTTTAGTGATTACAGCTCATATTACTGCTAATGCTCACGTCAAAAGGTAAATAAAGGGGAGACTGTTTGCACTAAGACTATAGTTTGTGAACTTTGGTGTGGCAAGTCGCTTCCCCCTTTATTTATAGAAGCAGACAGGAGAAATGTTTTGGCCTCTAATCTCTTTACCATAAGTTCCTGAACAGGCCAAGAAAATAGGAAATGCAATTAGTTTTTGGAGGCAAGAGAGTTTTAGCCACCAGGGAGAGAGCCGGGGTCTGAGTTTCATTACCAATTAGTGTCGGAAGGAGGTAGGAATAAGAAGTGCCAATCCTTTCCTGTTAAAGAGTGGAGAAAAGATACTGTGTTTACACTGGGATGTTCATCTGAATACAGCTAAAAGTACAACTACATCAAAGTTCATCCTTGGTTTAGACAGTACATAATGGCCAATCTGTAGAAGATGGGATTCTTCATGGCTTGGTCCCACTTGTATTACAACAGTCCATTGTAGCTCCCTGCAAATAATCTGCAGCAGATCACATTTTTAGGAAACTCCTGTGAAACTCAAGGATGCTCAGCAGGGTGCAGATTTGAAAAAAGGGGTTATTGTGTGGTTTAAGGTGTTGGTTGCTCTTTTAAGTGAATATGTATTGTTAGAACAAAGGCTTTGGGTTTGAGCCTGGCTGTTGGTTTGAGGCCAGTGGTGGCTTTGTTTTTATTGGAAAGCTTAAGGTCCAGAGTGTGCTTCAATGTGTGCTGTGCTGTGTTTCCATAAAGAGAGATAATCACTTTTACTTTCATCCTGTCTACAGCACTTAGCCCAGAGCCCAGAACAATGCTCTTCACCCCAAGCAGCTCCACAGAGAATCTGCCTGTTATTAGACAATATTCATCGATCTGGATAAAAGGATCTGATAAATACTGTTAATGTGAATTTAATTTCACATTACAACAATAATATACAACATTATACAACAGTAATATACAACACTGTGCAAAAGTCTTAATTTCTGAATGAATGTATTGTTGAGGAAGAGTACTCCAGGCTTTTTGCTCTCATTTTCAATCCAGTCGCTGTACCTGACCAGTTTCAGAAACAGAAACAGTGTTGGATCATCTTGACAGAGAATGGAACAATAGACAGAAAACGTCCAAAGAAGCCTGGAGAACTTTTACAGAAAATAACAAGCAAGGTTGCCTAAGAGAGTTTGCATTAAAGAACATTGGTGCTCATAACTCTTCGTGTTATTTACAGTATTTATATATGTTTGCACGTTTCCTAACAAAGTATAAAGAAATGAGGGCTGAAGAATTTTGCACATAACTAGGTTAAAGGGCAGTTAAGCATCTACAAAGCATCTGAAGTGTGCTATACACCATCACACAGTCAACTAATTAAAATGTAAATGAAAAAAAACTTGATTTAATATTTATTGCTGATTTCTAAACAGGGGAAGATATAAAACACAAAGAGAACTTTGGTTGAACTCCCACTTTAAGAGGTTACCCTCATCCTGAAACCTTATATCACGACAACCAAACAATAGCTGCTTATTTAAGACAACAGTGGCCAACACGAAAAAACACAACTGTCAAAAACGTTCGCATGCATTGTTCACATGTCAAAACCACTAACATGAGCTTCTCTCACAGCAAGGAGGAGCTCTAACAGCTTTAAGTGGAAGTCCCTTATGCTAAACAAAGGATATCCTTTAGGCAGAACAGTGGGCTTCATTTTATGATGCTACTATTTATTAATTGGCGCCTAGTTTCTGCTCTGGTTAAGCTTTTCTTTTTTTCATTCAAATTTTTTTTCATTCCAGTCTTTTTGGCATTTCTTGTGACAGGAAGCGAGTAAGCATGGGAAACAATCTTAATTGTTTTACATTCTGCAAATGCTGGTGATCAGTGCCAATGTGTCTCTCAGGCCATGAGACAACGGTGTTGTTCCCTTTCATTGAGACAATGTGTCTTCTCAGTGGGTATATCCTGAGTGGACAAAGTTTAAATGTGAGAGTGTTTCTTCTTCTTTCACTTTTTGACTGCTTCATTGTTCCTGGGGTTAATTTATTGGAATGAAAGTCACCATGTGAACATCTTGGACCATCTTATCTTCCTGGCAATGTGGCTGAATGGTAGCTCAGCCTTGGCTCTAAGTGGATTGCTTTGGTTGGAGAGAGTTTTTGTTTAAGTAACACTTCCCACTGACGCAAAACAATGACAATAGCTCTTGGTTGGCCAGAGTTATTTTAGGTCCGTACGAAAGGTGGACCTTGTTCGAAAGCGGATTGATAACAACCTCTGCCCTCCCACACCTTGTTTATTAACTATAGTTGAAGCATGCATCTGCGTCTGAGGGCATGGCTTAGTCATTGTTTTCCTTTGTAAACACACTTATGTCCTCCATCCTTCCCATTCGGAGCCATTGAGAGGCTGGCAGACAGAGACATTTTCAAACTTGCTACAGAGGAAGCCAAACAGTTTGGATTAGGAATGGGCACTTAATGTGCTTCGAGAACTAATCACCATTTATTGCAACTTTCCACTGATCTGCTTCGTTTTATGTTTGTCCATGTATCTCTTCTGTGCTGAAAGGGTATTCCACGACACTGAGATTTCATTTGGTTCTTTATTATAAGTGATATTTTCATAATTACACCATTGTATAAAAGAAAAAAAATGTCACACCTAAGACAAGTGCAAGAATGTCATAATGTCTCAGTCTCCATTATATAAGTTTTAAAGATGGTATAATATGCTTATATTACCTTAAAGTGCTACATGTCAAGTTGAAGGCCATAGAACATAATATCAAGGTATGTAGATAATGCATTGTCATATGCTTGTTTAAAGTCATTATTTACACCATTATTTTACATATATTCCATGCTGAGCAACTGGACTGGTCTCTTGCGATCCTTCAGCCTGTTGCATACTGATGAAGCTCTCGCAAGTGCTGGTTTATTTGTGCTGTGGAAAAAAAATAGAATCTTAACTCAAATGCACATCTCTCCATGCTACAGCTCAGAGTTCAAATTTATGTTGAAACCGATTTAGTTTTTTCATACCTGCCAGCGCATCACCTGTTGTTCTTCCTCCTATTACTGAGGGGACTCCAGCTGGGTTGGATCCAGAAGAGCCTAACCCTGTTCCTCCCATCCCGGTTCTGGTCAGAGATGTTCCACTTGACCCTGCACTGGCAAAACCTGCTCCACTTGTCCCTGTGCTTCCAAATCCTGTACTCCCGAAACCTGTTCTGCCTGTGCCAATTCCACTTGACCCGATGCTGCCAATTGCCGTATTACTTGAACCCATTCCTGCTGTGCCTGATCCTGTACTACTAAGTCCAGTCACTCCTGTCCCTATGGACCCTGTGCTACCTAGTCCAACTCCACTTGATCCCACTGAACCACCAGATATTCTGCCATAAACAGATGTTCCCTGACCAGCAGACCCTAGTCCTGTCCCAAAGGTTGAGCCCACAGCTGAACCAAAGCTACCTGCTCCTAATGTACCTTGTCCTGGTCTACTTGAGCCAAATTTATTTTGTCCAAGCTGCGTCATAAATGGGTTGGATGCTCCGCTGGGAAGTTGTCCACTCTGCAATGAGCAAGATATATGTCAGTAAAAGAGAAAAAGAATCAAGGGAAATAAAATCTGAATAATACAATAACAAGACAATGACAGATTTTCCCACCTTACAAATGGTCAGTGAAATGTTGAGTTCCTTCACCTTTTCACTAAGCATTTTAATTTCAATTTCTTTGACAGACAGAACATTTTCCAGGAGTTTAGTTTCTTTTCTTTGTTTGGCCTGGTCCAGGATTAACTTCTCTACCTCTTTGTCATAATTTTGCTGGTTGTGTTTGAGAACCTTCTTGTTCTCTTCTATTATGTCACTGCGATTGCGATAGCACCAGTCAGAATCCTCTTTCAGACGTTTGTTCTCTGTTATGCATCTGGCGTTTTCCCCAGCAGCGTTTGTGACCTGGCCCCCAACTTTGTCCAGATAAGCCTGCAGCTTATTCTCCACCTCTGTTGAAAGGCTGCTGCAGTTTGCACGGATGTTCTCCAGTTGAATGCTTTGTTTATCGCACGTTAGCTGGAAAGAAATGTGCTTGGAGAACAAATCATCAACTCTTTTGAGGAATTCCTTAGTGACATTGGGGATTCCTTGTAAGGACTGAATAAAATCTTTCTTACACTTCTTCTCATACAGTTCAAGGCGCTCCTCAAGCATGTTTTTGTCCCGCCGTAGTTCAATTCCATCCAACTGATACTCAATCCTCTTTCTTTGGGCAGTCTCTAACTCCATTTTCATAATATGCATTTGCTCAGTGAAGTTAGCCCTCAGCAACTTCTGCAGTTCTTCGGATTGTTGAAACCGATGCTCCAAATACTTTTCATTTCCTACCAGCAAAAAAATTTAAAAAGAAGCAAAGCATACCATTGGTTTGACACAAGATTCTTAAATATAGTTCATTCTTAACTTTAGGAATCACATTTTCATTGTGTTCAGTGTTTATGATAATTCTCAGGTGCTCACCTGAATAGGGGCAAGGCATACGTGGAGGTATTACTGGGGGTCTTTTTTCATGCTCACATTGAGTCTATGGATGCAAAACACATGCAAGCATCAATATTCCGCCTTTTATACTACACACTTATCAAAGCATTTAAACGAACCACTTAAGAGAACACACATTATGCTCAGTTTAGAACTAAATTGTAATGTCAGTGGATTTGCCCTTTAAAAAGACTTTTTATACCACAATTTACCTCTATATATGTTTGAGAAAAACAACCCAGAAATTAATACCAACCCAAAATTGTAACAGCTGCTAAGTTAACTTAACTGTACGGCTTGTTCAAATGTTACTTTATATATCAGTAACTGCAAATTCCTGCTTACTTTTGAAGATGAAAAATGATTGAAGAGACAATATTACATGACAAATGCAAAGAATCATTTATCATTTTCTTTAAATAGGATAGTTTAATAAAATGTATCATATTCTAATAATTAGTATAATAGTATAACAGATAGTATATTATTAACGTCATGTATTACTTGTCATCATAAGAATATGATGAATAGAAAAGAATATGAAATTAAAAAATGCAATTAGCAAAATGTGCACTGGTTAAATTACTTTTGAAAACTGTGCAAAAAAACAGCACATTTAATGAAACATTACTGGTTATTTGCTAACTTTGACATAAAAAAAAACCCCAAATAAACATAAAACATCCATGTATATGTCATGGCACTTATTTAATTACATTTTTTGTATTAAATTAGCAGAACATGTCATATTCAAGTGTTTTCCATTAATAGTATGGGTACTTATTCAGTATGACATGTTATTTGACCTGGGGTGCTTTAAAGTTTTGCATGTGACTGATGGCCCTAATGTTTAATCCGCTGTGTGTCAAACAGTGTGTTAGTAATAAAGTGTGTGAGTGATGGAGCATAGATGTAGAGACGTGATGACTAACCACAAATGTTCTTACCCATTTTGCTCGCAGGCTATTGATGGTAATGGTAGATGTATTTGCCAGTCTGCGTAAGTTAGTCAGATCTTTGTCAGTGGTCTTCTTCCCAGTAAGGGTGATGTTTAGCTGCTGGGTCAGATTCTTCTCATTAGCTCGGAGATTGACGTTCTCCAGGCAGAGTTTGCTATAAGCTTGTTCCAGCTCCTGGATTCTCTTCTCCTCCACTGTGTGCTGTGGCTCTCCATAAATAAGAAACAGCACCAGACTGACAATAATGAGAGACTGGATCAGTGAGGAGAAGAATAAGATTATTCTCATGTAGTAACCACAGCTCCTCTCCTTTGATCTGCGCAGATTCTTGGCTGCCAAGCCCATTTTGTCTTGTGAGTAGCCACTGTTATACATGGCTATTTAGGAGTGGACCCTACTGAGTCTAAGTTCAAATACACTTTTCAAACTCTTGATGAGCAAGAGTTGAGAGACCCTTTATACTGGGACATCTCCTCCCCCTTTTTCCTGACCCTCCCACTATGACCACACTAAAAGGGTAGGGCTCTGCTCCCTCCAAAAACATCATAAAAAATGAAGAACCGCTCCCATAATCATCATAGGCTATGCCAATATTTTCACCTTCCTCTTAAGAATGAACATTGCTTATCAGATGCAAAAAGCTTCCTACTTAGGCGTCATCTAAATGTTTGTAAAAAAAAAAACAGGCTTGATTATGTTCCAACTGCTTATGGAGGCATTCAAAATCTGAACACAGTTTCTCATTCTTCAGCTGGTTTAAAAGAACCTATGTGTCTGCATGAAGACGAATTTTCTTTACAGAACGACACTCAGATACAACAATTTGCAGGCAATCTTTACTGAAGTATTAATGTAAAAAATAATTTTTTTTCTGGTAAATATTTTTCACAAAACTCTTATTCTGGATTTTTCTTGATGGTGATTGTATCTCCCATGTCAGTTAAGCCCCAGTAGCCAAGCATGTTGACAGGCAGAGCAATCGTCCAGAACCTATTTAACATTGAAACTCAAATCCACTGGGATGCTACATTTATGCTGAAATAATTCTTTCATTCTACAGTTTAAATATTATATTAACAAATGCTACTTATAATGTAACCCTGCAGGCCAGTGGAAGTTCAACTGTAATTATATAAAAAAAAAAAAAACCTAACACAACATATCTAAAAAAGTAAAAATTAGAGTTTAGAAAGACAAAAGCTTCTCAGTATAGATGTTACCATTTTTGTCCCATACACTGCAGACAACGGTTTTGCTGTGTGTTATTTGACAGCTGTTTTGTTTAATCACAGGCATTAAGAAAACTTTCATTCCATTTCTTCCTGTCTTCTGCATCTTCCTCCTTCAAAACAACTGCCTGCATGTCCTTTCTCACCACATCCATAAACCTCTTCTGCTGGGTCCTGTAACGCTGAGGTGGTGTGGGTAGGATGTAAACGCTGAGCCAGGGATCTGTGACTGGACTTTATTAACAGAACTGAACATTACAAGGAACTAAAGCACCAACACTGCAATGGAGATCGCCCATGTCAATGACTGACGCCCTGCTCTGACTCTTTGGGGATTAAATAGCCAGCCCCTAATGAAGCACCTGTGCCATGATGACCCCAGGTGTGCTCAGTCAGAGCAGAGTGCCATGTCCTAGATGCAAGTCAAGAACAGTTTTGCTGCTCAGATTTGTGTTTACCCCACGTTTTAGCTGGTAATTTTGTGTGTGTCTTTGAGGAGGGTAACTACCAAACTGTGGCTCACAGCAGTCCAGTGATACCAAATGGTTAAGGTTGAGGCTTTGAAAATGTCCACTTGCCCACATGCTGCCATGACACAAGGACATTTTATAGAGGAAAGAAAAAAGCTAACTATATTAGTAGTAGTAACAATTTGCATAGGTCATAAAGTAAATGATAATTCATTATAAATAGTGTATGATAGATAGAGCGTGCTCGATTACAGTCCAAGAAAACAAACGTTCTTTCTATTTATTTTCTCAAGATTCAGCACCTCATCGGAGCATCCTTCCATTATTTAGGGCTTCACAATTTCAGTTTGCATTTAATAAAAACTGTTTTCCAAACGTCCACTGTTGTACACAACCAATAGTCAAGAAAAAATAAGTTGTTTCCTCTGCAAAACATGATTAAGACACATCTAATTTTTCCTAGCTATTGATAATTGTGCAGATTCATCACACTCCACTATTCCAAACGTACCTCCTTGCACCTCTGTTTCACACAACCCCAAATAAAAGATGAATGGAAGGATGGATAGTATGAGAGTTACACACTGTTACTGATTGAACCAATTATATTATAATGATTTTTTCTTATTTAAAGATTATACAAGGAGATGTGTATAGAGAAGGACCTCCAACCAATCCTTGAATAAATAACTGGGCTGGATTTGACACTTCTATTGTTCTTTATATTAAAGTTACACAAGCGATCATACACTGGATGCACCGTCCATTACTCAGTGAACAGACATAAATACACTGACATGGGACAATGAGTGCAGCTGTCTGTTTTGTTGACTGCTCTCCCAAGCTCAGCAATGATGAGTTTTAAACTTTCATTTGTGACCTCACACATGTGCAGACTACTTAGAGCTTTGGCTCCTGTCTGGCAGGACACACGTAAACCTCTGATGCCAGTAAGCTGAAAGGATGCGAATATAAAAATAAACATCCTTTAGGTCCACAGTCTTGATGGGATGAGAACGGTTTTTGCAGTCAGCATATTATAAGGGAACGCCTTGAAAATCCTGTCTCAGACAAGATCATGTGGCCACAGGAGGGAAGGACATGCCAGCTTTGTCACCTTTAGGAATTTCTGCAGTACGCCATTATTCAAACCCCCCCCACGCACACACACACACGCACACGCACACAGATGCAAACACACTCACATAGAACAATCTGTGTTAAGTCGGTGATCAGGGAGAAAGTTACCTCTGATAAATACAGTAATTAACACATGCTGGCCTCTTTCAGCCGAACATTAGGGGCTCACAAAATAGGCCACATGCAGAGACGTCAATAAAACAAACAAAAAATATGTCCAGGTTCATTGCTGGATGATTTGCTTTATGTGAATGCCGTATATAGTATATACTTTATTTCTGTGATATGATGTAATTTTGATCAGTTTTAATAATTGCGATTTGTTCTGAATTGTGTGAAAGTAATTTTGCAAAATGTGATACAGCCTCTTCAATGAGTGGTAGATGTGTGTAGATGTCTGGTGTTGTCTGCATGATTTCTGAATTGAGGTATATAATACGCTGGTTTAGAGTAAACTTCAGGAATGCTTGTACTCTGGTGATCTTTGGTTGCACTGTAAGAGCAAGGGTTCTCCCTTTGCTTCAGAGATAAGCCTCTATGGCAGTCACTGTTGCTGCTAAAAAAACAACAGGTGGCTCAAAGAGATTCTTCTCATTATTAAGATGGAACCGGTTCGCCCTGGGACCTCGAGGTCAAAAGTAGTCCTTTATAACAACACGGCAGCTCTTCTTATCACTGTTTAACACATTGCGTTCTGCTGCTGAACCAGCGCAGATACGGTGAAATCATGATTCGGGATAGGCTTACAATTTCCTTTTATTGTTGTTGTTGTTGTTGCTGTATTTTTATTGTTTGTGTCTTTATGCAAATATGTAAAAAATAAAATATGTATTAAAAATAATAATTTATTGCTGAAATGATTTAAGTCAGTGGGCCCTCCTTTTGTACATATGATTATTTTCAAACCCCCCAAATTCCTTCCACACTTATGCGAGGCATTTGAAGGAAAAGATGCAGCTTTAGCAAAAGAAATCTGTTGAGTAGGAACAGTTTGGGAATTTTTTTTTTTTTTACTGCACCCCAAAATAGCAATAGCTATGCACCACCCATAGGGGGCGCTCTCTCCACTTTGGGAATTACTGATTTAAGTAAAAAAACCGTGTTCCGTGTGTGTTTTACTGTGTTTGCTGATGTCGGTTTGTTAATTGAAAGAATCGGGGATCAGCAGCGCTGTCCTCCTCTCTGCTGCTGCTCCCGTTACCGCCAACAGGCGGCGCTGTAAGGAGCAGACCCGAGGTGGCGCGCATGCGCCATACAATTTGAAAAAAAAAAAAAAACGGTAGTAAAAAACAGAGGCGCCCCGAGTTTAAGCTCACCTATGATTTTACTGATTCCTATAGTAATTCATCTTTAATCGCTTCAGCTGCTCGAATACAGAGTGGCCTCCAGCTCAGCGCTGCGTTTTTAATCCATCTGTCGTCTTTTGTTGGCTTTAACCGCAGATAAAATGGCGACAGCAGACGAGTCGCGACACTACAGCGGTGAGTAAAATTGTCCAGTTCACTCGCTCAGCCCAGCCCCAGTAACCGCACTGTTAATGCTAGATTTTACCCCCTTACCCCAGCAGTGAAACTCCTGTGTTTAAGTGGGTCCTAGGAGACAAAACGTTACTCGTTCTGTGTTAGCATTAGCTAGCCTAGCTCAGTGACCTCACGGCTACTTACACAACTGACTAGACGGACTTTAGGTCGTGAGATGGATCAACTTTCGGTCTCTGGCCTTTAAACTTCCGACTAGCTATTTAGAATTATTATAATGATGTTTCCGACGAGCCTGTAACTACAAGGTGCTTGTGTGTGCTGCTGTTTCGGAGCAGTTAGCGTGTTAGCTGGTTATATCTTGTGTGTGAACGTGCCCTGAGTGAAGACAGATGTTTGGCAAAGTTTGCTCAATCGGAGACTTTTGTCTCGATTACTCATCGAATGGAATTCAGCTTGAACCATATAAGTGGAGTTGGAGATCTCTGTGATCGTAGCTCATAAAAATCTCTGAGGCCAAACAGAAGCCCCACGTGTAAACGAGTTCGGACCGTTCAGTGACGGTCGGACAACCAGGATCGAGCCTGATTTCACACGGGTTACAGATCGTGCCTGTACTTACTGTCAATCATGCACTTTTCCTAAAGCTCACATTATCAGCCCGTTATAGTAGTTGAGTGCATTTTAATGTAACAGCTTTTAACAATTAAAAAGGAGCAAGTGTGTGGTGCAGCTGCCTGCAAGAAAAGAGAAAAGCAACAACAGTTAATATTTATATTAATAATAAAGTGAATCTGATCACCTTGAATGTCAGTGAGGGAAGTTCATTTTGTATTTTTTCCCCCCCCTCAGAACATGATGATCGTGTCGGTGGACCCAAGCACCGTCGAAGGAAAGGGAGAGGGCCTTTCAGAGCACCTCTGTACAGCGACCAGATCTCGAGGCCGAGGCATCGGGGAGGGCATGGAGGAGGTGGAGGGGCTGGTCCCAGATCGAGATTTGAGGATGACGATGGAGATATATCTATGGCAGATGATTCTCATGATGGGGGCTCACAACGACGATTGTAAGAATGTTTCTTAATTGAATATCTTGTTTTCTTTGTGATGAGTTTAAATCTTCTATGAGTATTTGTTAGAATTTTGTAGGTGGTGAAATGTTTCCAGCTGTGATGTTTGAGAGCATGGTTACATTGCCATGTACAATAGTTTTTTGGAAACTTCATAATTGTGTTTTCTGTTCCTGAGCAGTACTCCTTATGGGCGGCCACAGAATCGGCGGGACGGGCACCGAGGTGGAAGAGATGGAGGAGATGGTGGAAACCACAGGGGGCGTGGGGGAAGAGGTGGTACTGGTGAGGGAGGAAGTGGAGGTCGCAAGAATTGGTTTAAAATGACCGTGAGTTTTCTGTAATTTTTTTTTTTCTCTCTCAAGTGGTTAAATGGTATTTTTATTTCACTGCTCTTTTGTGGTAATTTATTTTGGTTTATTGCAGATACCTCATGGGAAAAAATATGACAAGCAGTGGCTTCTCTCTGCACTTCAGGGTATCTGCTCCATGCCGTTCAATGCTTTACATGTAAGTAATCTCAAATTGTTTAAGCTCCCATTCATGTTGTTGCTGTAAGAGTATTTTTTTTTCTACATATCTCAGCATATAAATTAAGATTTTTTATTATACTGCTTTGTTACAGCAAGCTGCCTGTGCTAAGCCTGAAAGTTTTTTTTGATAAATGCTTTTTTTTTTTCTTCTTCAACCTCACAGTATCATACAGATGGCAACAGAGCACAGTTCTACATTGAAGATAGTACGACAGCAAATGCTTTGCTTAAAGTGTCAAGAAAAATCACAGACAAGGACGGATATAAGGTATCCAGGTTTTTTTTGCATGTATTATTAACAATTTTACCGTACTATGCATTTTAGTATCAAAGATTAAAACATTTTTAATCCTAGGTGAATAGTGATTGTGTCTCCTTGTGTTAAATGTTATTGTTTGGGTATAATGGAAAAAAACAGAGAAAAGTCAAACAATTTACTGTTAAGTGTTTTTATTCAAGTGTTCAGTTATTAATTTTTCTTGAATGCCATTTAGATCACAGTCTTGATGAATCCTTGTCCACCTCCCCCTGTAATTCACCAAGATCTAAACCCAGAAGATCTTGAGCATTTGAAGGTGAGTGAGGATAATGAAGAGTTAGGATTGTAAAATATGTTGTTTAATGAGACTTAAGAAAGCATTTTATTCATAATTTATTAATTGATCTGAAATAAGCTTCAATTGGTTGGTTGCACTGGTCACAATTCAGACTTTTTTCTCTTTAACAGCAATGCATGTCCAAACGCTTTGATGGTTCACAGCAGGCCCTCGATTTGAACAACATAAGAATTGATCCAGGTTGGACCTTTATTTAAATAAGTTCCATTGCATATTGCTAGGTATATTGTTGCGAGTTTCAGTTAAATTTCATAGCCTTAACTCTTGGTTGTTTGACACTGTCCCATTTGCATTTTAGTTTTGATATCTATTCAAATGGCAAATGCATGGCAAGCAGTGTACATATTAACTTTTTTAATTAGTAGAGCTGTTACATAAGATTTAATAACTTATAATATCTTATTGGCATTAAATCTTTATCTAATTTAGAGCTTTTTAAGACAGGCAATCAGATTTTGTATTTCATGATGTGTTCTAGCAGTAGTACTTGTTACTTAGGAAAAAAGTGTCTGATCATTACATTTCTCTTTACATCAGATTTGGTTTCTCAGAATATTGAAGTTACTTTAAACAGGAAAAACTCAATGCAGGCAGTCATCAAAATCATTGAAGAGAACATCCCTGAGGTATTTTAAGTTAGTTTTATATATTTCTGTT
Source organism: Hepsetus odoe (assembly GCA_017165825.1). Lineage (NCBI taxonomy): Eukaryota > Metazoa > Chordata > Actinopteri > Characiformes > Hepsetidae > Hepsetus > Hepsetus odoe. The sequence goes on along the minus strand of CM029381.1, from coordinate 12,223,458 downwards.
ACATTTAAATAGTTTAAAAATAGCTGAATCTGAAAAAAAAAAAAAAAAATCCCCTTAATTGTAATTCTCTTTTACAGCTGGTTTGTTTAAATCTAAGCAACAACCGGTTGTTCAAGCTTGACGACCTTGCTGACATTGTTAGCAAAGTTCCCAATCTGAAGATTCTGAATCTCTCACACAATGAGGTATGGAGCCAAAGGTTGCATTCCTAAGGCGTTGTGCTTTTTGGATTTTTATTTCTGTCTGTGCTTTGTTCCTTTGTTTATCATTTTCTGTCTGCTGCAGTTAAAGACTGAGAGAGAGCTGGACAAGCTGAAAGGTCTGAAGCTGGTGGAGTTATCACTGGAAAGAAACCCACTGTGTACTCATTTTAAAGACCAGGCCGACTACATTAGGTCAGTCCTTATTTTTACTTGTACTTTGAAGTCTTGAAAGAGTGACTGAGTGGTGTGTGGGTGTGTGCATGCACATCTCAATTCCCTTTAACCTGAAGCGAAAGAATCCTGTCAGGCAGAACCAAGTGGACTGTAAGAGTAAGGCAGACAGAGCCTTGTCTTGAGGGAAGTGAAGGAAATGGTAGAGTAATGGAGAAATAAATGTGCTTTACAGATCAGCAGTTTGGTTCAGCTGTGTTGCAGAACCACTGTGTAGATTTTATGTCTACAACAGTTTCCCCAGTCTCATTGTACTGATGTTACAATACTTCAAAACTGTGATTTGATATGCAGAAGACAGCTTTCCTAAACGCATCCAATTAGCACTTTCATTTACTATTTTTATATACTTCCTAGAATGCCAATTTACAACCATTGCCCTTGTGTGAGATGAGGATAACTTTTTATTTTTGTGGCAGGACAAATGAGCACGGTCCCAGTTCTTTTTCTCTTTTGCTATTACTTTTTCTATTACTCTGTTCAGCAGTGCAGTTGTATCTGTTGTTTTCCTTACAGAGTACTGCTCATAAAGGGACAGGAGTAGTGTTAGAGAAAATATTTAATTCAGTAACTTTAAGATCCTGGTTATGTCCGCACAAGCTATAGGTCTTTCTGCAACTAGGATGCATGTGACTGCTCAGAATGCCCAATGTCTCTTTACCCTGAGAGCGTCGGGCCTAAGCTGATTCTAGAAGAGAACAAAAGCACATATGCTGGAAGATAACGCACTCTGAAGTGCTTATTTACTCTCTACCACTGATAATGGTGCTACCTCGTTTGTCCCTCCACACCTCTTTGGGTTGGCATTTAATCAATGAGGCTGCTGATGGGCCAGTGAGGAAGGCTGGTTAGCCAAAGACGGGTAAGATCCCACCACAAACTTGGGACAACCTAAGGCAGGCACAGCCGCGAATCTGACCACAGCATGCAAAATAGAATGAAATATAAGTTTCCCTAAAAAAGAAGAAAAGAAGAGGAGGAAAATGTGCCATGTTGTCCATGGCAAGAGGAAACCTCTTGGGTGGTTGTGGAGAGGGAGCAGAATTTTAAGAAAGGCCCTCAAGGCATGCAGTGCTCACCAACATTACATTGGGAACTTAAAAGCCTCACTGTGGGGCCTGTTGCTTAATGCAAGATGAACAACTGTTTGTCCACTGCACAGAACAAGAATGTTCAAAAAAGAGTGAAATGCTCTCTTCCTGTGCTGTTTCTAAACTGCGGAACACTGGGGAATGTGAACTTTGAGGCCATGTTCTCAGGATTACAGTAAACGTCAAGTTTTCAAATTCCAGTGCAGCTAGCTTAGCGTTTAATTAGACATAGGTGAACAGGCTCATCAAAACTCTAGTTTAATCCTATATCTTGCAAGAAAGCCCTACCATTTTTAAATGTAATGGTAGGGACCAAATTCATTAGGCTTGCTCAAAAAACTTTCTTTTGATGTTTTGCATTAGCAGTATTCTGTATAGAAACTCAGAGTCCAACTTCATTGCTTCCCTTTGCTTTATTAAGCATTTCTTAAATCACTTTCAAGGTTGCTAATCCTATTTAAAAAAAAAAAAAAATTTTTATATATATATATTTTTTTTCCCCCTCTGACCTTTTGCTGTACTCTGCAAAAATTTATTTTTACATTTCATCTTTTGCTCTGAAAGAATCTGCTTAGACTGGGATGCACATTGGCCAAAAATTGGCAAAGCATTTCTATTGGTCAACACATGCAACACATTGGAGCTCTACAAAACGTTTTTTTTTTTTTTTGTTTGTTCAAACAATATTGGCAGACTGATTTCCATCAACTATGTTCCTGAATTCTGTATTTGCAATGAATTGTCAAACATCCATTTCACAGCATGTCAGTGAATAATTTTTTTTCAATTTTGCAATCATGCTTGGTAAAGCCAGCGGTTCTCAGATTTCCTGAATTTATCCTGTAGTCGTGGTATGTTGCATTGAACTCTCCATGGCCCAAGAGAGATCTCAGTGCACTCTTTAAATAACTGAAAGTACTGTGTCCCGCTGGCTTAAGTGTTCACAACCAACCGCCACCTACCACACACACACCGATTTCCCCACCCCAACCCCTCAGAGCCTGCCTGTGTCAGTGTGTTTCAACGTGTAGGGGGGCCAGGTGGTGAGTATTGTGAAGGGGTAAGTACCATGTCTCTCCCAGCTGTTTGTAGTGTCTCAAAATGCATACGGTTGTTGGAAAATTTAAGCAAAACACAAAAATGGAGATACAATGTTTCTGTTCTCAGTATGATATAAACAGTACATTTTGTAGGAGGTACGATCATTGCATTTGTAAGCATCCCGGTATCGATCATACCTCCCTTTTTAATGCAAGTATCTTTTGGCCCTGTGGTGACAAGGGGAATGGGTTTGGGTATATGGCTGTGTGGGCAGCGGGAGGAAGTTGCTGCTTTTTATTGTTCAGTTTACATAAAAGTCTTTCTCTTTTGTCTTCTGTCTTTGTGATTGTTGGATAGTGCCATACGGGAGAGGTTCCCAAGACTGCTCAGACTGGTAGGCCTCTTGCATCTCGGTGTTTTAGAAATGTATTTATTTATTTTTCCCCATTAAGAATTATTGAAACACAATAGAGCCTGTACTTCAGAATCGTTTTCTAGTTCATCTTCTGTTTCTGTAGCAAAAATATTTGATTCTGTTGTCTCTGGGCCTTAGGATGGACACGATCTTCCTCCTCCTATTGGTTTTGACCTTGAGGTTGCTCCTGCAGTTTTGCCTCCATGCAAGGTATTAATTTCCCGATGCTGTTTTGGTGTTTTGGTCCTGTCGTTTCAAGTTAAGCCTCATTCTGTTTGGTTTACATTTTTCTCCAGCCCAGTTACTTCTGCTCAGAAGAACTCAAAAGCCTCATCCTCTGCTTCCTGCAGCAGTAAGTTTCTCTCTCAGCTCTGAGTTTAGTTTGTGTTGAATTTGAATGGAGGTAAGACTGTTTTTCCTATGTCATCTTCCAGATACTACACTATATATGACTCGCCAGACAGACAACCTCTGCTTGATGCCTATCACGATGGAGCAACGTTCTCACTCATCATTCCCTTCTCCATGCAGAACCCTTCCAAGTACAGTATATTATCTTAGTCCCTTGCTTGTCACTTTGGATTTTCTTGCCATACTTGAATGTTTAAATAAAAAAAAATAAAATAAAAAAAATCTTTGTTCTTGTAGATGCAGTTTGGGAGAGTACTTGAAGGACAGTCGCAACCTTAAACGAGTGAAAGATTCAAGTATGTCTCCAGGTTCCTTGGTTTCTTGCACATAGTGGCAGTATTTTTTGCAAACACTGTTAAAAACATTTCATGCTTTTGCCTTTTTTGCTGAGTAACCCTGCAAACCTCCTGTTGTCTTTTTGGTACCTTCAGCTATGCGGTTCCGCTTGCTGAAGCACACAAGATTGAATGTGGTTGCTTTCCTGAATGAGCTTCCTAAGACCCACCATGATGTTGCTTCCTTTAATGTTGACATCAACACCTACACTGTGAGTAATTTGTTTTTCTGTACAGCAATAGCACAACCGTTTTCAGTGTTCATCTAGCTTAACTACACATTCCCTCCTTTTCTGCCTCAGAATACACTATTGTCATTCACAGTCAGTGGAGTGTTTAAAGAAGGTAGGTTTATAATCTTTGATCTAGAAATGAATACCGCCTTATATTGAGTCGATGACAATTAGCTTCTTTGTTCACCGTTCTTTTTCTCTCTCCTTCCAAGTGGATGGTAAATCCCGAGACTCGTATAGATCATTCTCGCGGGTGTTCATTGCTGTATCTCCAGGAAATGGAACGTAAGACCCTTCTATTATTTCCTTTTATATGAAAGTTTTTGTTTTCAGCTTGGTGAAGAATGCATCCATGTGAACTTGGCTTGTGCTTTTGTTGATGCAAACCTTATGTGTCCTCAGCCTGTGTGTCGTGAATGACGAGATGTTTATCCGTAATGCCACAACAGAGGAGATTAGACGGGCATTTGTGGCCCCAGCCCCGACTCCTTCCAGCAGCCCTGTTCCCACACTGTCTGCCACACAACAAGAAATGCTCTCGGCTTTCTCCCAGAAGTCTGGTATGAACTTGGAGTGGTCTCAGAAGTAAGTATAAGGAGTGTAATGAAGATATGGCTCAGAAAATAGTTTTATTATTAAAAACAAATTAGTTTCACATTTGTCCATACTTGGATCGCAGTACCCCTGCCATGGACAGTGTCATACTGATGTAATGAGAACTAAGGACTTGGTAGTGAAAATTTTTTGCTATACACAGAAGATTTGCTGTATCGGGGACAGATTATTTTTTAGAGATCATTGTTCAAGCTATATATTTTGAGCTAAGAAATATAAAGTAGGAATAAAAGTCAGTTTAGAAGAAACTGTTGTTTAAGTAAGGCAACCATTTGAAATGGTTCCAGCTCAGTCTCAACTGGAATTCTTGCCTTTTAGGTGCCTCCAAGACAATGACTGGGACTTTGACAGAGCTGCTCAGATCTTCACAGACCTTAAGGTATCTTCAGTTCTTGCTTTTACTTGTGAAGTGTTGTTAACTACACAGTATATACAGAAGAGAATGATCTCAGTGTTTCTAAAAAAATATTTTTCTCCTTCTTCCACCAGGTGCAAGGAAAGATTCCAGATGTCGCTTTCATAAAGTGAATTTTGTTTTTTTGGAATATGGTTTTGTCTTAATGTGAGCTCAAAAACATTGCTTTGACTTTGTAGCTGTTGTAATTATTATTAAAATACGGATTTAATTATTTTTGGTGACGTTTGTTTACTAATGACTAATTTTCTCCAGCTTGTAAAGCTTGCTTATGTGACTGTAGCTGATTAAAAATGTCAAAGGAGAAACATACCATTAATTCCTCTACTATGGATACTTCTTATTTTGGTTGTTTCCTGAAACACACAAACGGCTGCAAACACCCATCCTCCCACAGCATACTCTTATTACTTATTAATTATTATTATTATTAATAATTAATCTTATTAATTTTGATATTTTTTTTTTTGCTTTAGGTCACATTTTAAAAGTTTTCTGTTTTTGTTTAAAAAAAAAAAAAAAAAACCTTGGGCCCTGAATGCAGACACCCTAATCTGTACTGTCATGTGTTTGGTTCCACACACAGTACTGTGCAGAAGTTTTAGGCAGGTGTGAAAAAATGCTGTAAACAAAGAATGCTTTCAAAAATGGAAGTGATGAATTTATTTTCATCAATCAACAAAATGCAGTGAATGAACAAAAGAGAAATGTAAATCAAATCAATATTTGGTGTGACCACCCTTTGCCTTCAAACCAGCATCAGTTCTTCTAGGTACACTTGCACACAGTTTTTGAAGGAACTCGGCTGGTCGGTTGTTCCAAACATGACTGCGTTTCAACCTCCGTGTAACATTGATGATCATCAGCACCTGTTTGGTAAAACTGGTTGATCATACACCGACTATAATCCTACAGAATCCCTGACTTTGTGCACGTGTACCTAGAAGAACTGATGCTGGTTTGAAGGCAAAAGGTAGTAACACCAAATATTGATTTGATCAAGATTTTTTTATTTTTTTTTTTTTGTTCGCTCACTTTGCATTTTGTAAATTGATAAAAATAAACTGTTTACAGGTATTTTTTTTTTCTTCTTCACTGCAGCAAGTGAAGGATGGCAATCATTAAATAATTACTATCAGGAAGTTTGAAGTTTTCTGCATTTTCTCCACAAGGGGGGGTGCTACTAACGCTAAAGCTGCTTTTGACTTGCAAGGCAGGTCCATGTCCGATTCTGTTCCTTGTTGACTTAAGAGTTGTCACTCACTTCAAATCTGCATTTTCCCCATTTTTAGTAATATTAATGGGGGGGGGGAGGGGTGTTTTGAATCCCAATTATTTAACCTTTGCTGTGGTCTAGAGTAAAATTACAGGATATAATCACTTCCCCAGTTGACTACACAACATTACTAAAACCCTTCGTGCAGACCAGCTGAGCAAAGCATCAGAAATATAATTCTTTCTAATAATCTCTAAGTTGTTCGTGATCGGGGGAAGAAGCTGGAAGAGGCCGCTTGCTTTACTGCTGCGTATGTGCACGTACAGTTCTGTTCTCACTAAGGTTGCCTGACCACAAAATATGTATCCCATATAGGAGAAAATAAATGGGCTCAGATATGATTTAAAAGATTAGTAAATCTTCACAGCTCGGATCGGATCTGCTGAACTGGGATGGAAAATTGAGCCACTTCAAACTGGTAATGTGCATGCTGACAAATCAAATACACAAGATTCAGAAAAAAAATGCAGTACTTGATTTTGGAACATCTGGGGATCTCAAAACCAAAATGTAGTAAAGCTGGTAAAAGTAAAAAAAAAAAAAATTCTTAGAGTAATGTTATACAGGAAATGCGAAAAAAAAAATCACTGGAGTGCAACATTTCTAAAGATTTTATTATTGCAGAAGTAACATTGAAACTAACAGTGCTTTCATCACATTTGTGCGTTTAAAATTTATATTGTGCGTTTAGACTGAATTCTAGGTTAAAGCCCTTGAGCTCTTACAAGGAAGCACATATTCTGAACCTTTCCTTGCATGATTGTCTCATACAGCCTTTAGGCTCATTAGTTCTTTTTTTTTTTGTTCTTTTGGATTTATTGCTACTTTTTTTTTTTTTTTTTTTAAGCACAACTAAAAATTGATCTGTGATGAGAAGTTATATTAACTAAGGATGTGCGTTGGGCCACTTTGGTTCAGTTCACGTTTCAGTGCAGTTTCCTTTAAACTAGTTCAGAGAGGATGTTGGAGGCTAAGCTGCAGGTGAGGCCGGTGCCATCAGGCTCCACATTGAGCTTCTTTACCACACCGTCCTCCACCAGCATGGCATATCTACAGATGGGACATCACTTTGTTAAGAAACAGGAACATAGCATGGTACTGGTGTGTAGTACTGAGCTTAAGTGTTGATCACTGTAAAAATAAAGAACTGACACTGTTGAGCCAGTTCGGTTAGTTTTCGGAAACTGAGGTTAAGCAAAAGTGTGAACTTCCCGAGACTTCTTAAACATGAAACGAATAACTGCCATAAACTGGACAAAACAGGATTTCACATTTAGCTGGTTTCCTAAATTAAATCCATGGTTCAGCAATCCTTCAAATCAAACTCACTGTGCATTAGGGTTGGTTTTTTTTGTTTTTTTTAATGGAGCATACAGGCTGCATTAGGTTCGCAGCAGTGCTATAAATGTGTAAGAAAAATTCAAGCGTTGCGTGCATGTGAAGGATGAATAAAGAGCTTAAGCGTTGTGAAGGAGACGTCACATTCATGACAATTATAAGAGGTAGCTGGTGGTTTGTTGCTATGGGTTGGCATGACATACACGGGGACAAAAAATGTTTCACACACCTAGTTTTGGAAATGTGTGAATAAACAGCTGGCTGAACATAAAGACTCAAATTCACTGAACATGGATAATTCTAACCTCACACTGTCAACAGTGAAAGTGAAAAAAGTGAAAGTGACAACCCTTGTCATTGCAAGGTCACAGCACAGCAAGTGTGAACCACAACGAAATTGGACCTCTGCTTTTAACCCATGCACACAAACGCCGTGCAGCAGTGGGCAGCTATTGAAAGCGCCCGGGGAGCAGTGACAGGGATGGTACCTTGCTCAGGGGTACCTCAGGGCAACCTACTTGTGAGAGAATCGAACCCACGATCTTCCGATGCGGGGCTGTGTGTGTGTGTGTGTGTGTGTGTGTGTGTGTGTGTGTGTGTGTGTGTGTGTGTGTGGACAGTATTGAAAAAGAGAGAAAAACTGTTGCACTGAAACATTAAACCCCTACAGGCAACTTGATCCAAAAGTCAGAGAAGACAAGAGCTCAGACACCTGGACAGTCCCCACTTTTGCTTTAAGATACCCGGCTTACTGAGAAGTCCTACTTTTGGAAACGCACACAACTAATATAATGAAAAGGGTAAAACAAGACAACTTTGTTTTCCAAGGCTTAATTATTTGAATGTGTGTCTGTCAGTATTAAATGTTTTTCAAGATTATGTCTATATTACATTACTGACAAAATCCTGTAATTCTTACCTTTTGGATCTTTTGTTACCAAGCACCTGGATGATCTTATCATTATCCAGTAAGAGATCCACTGCCTGAAAAAGTAACAAATCACATTATGCTGTAAGCTGTAAGCATGAGGAGCTGGTGCCAGATACTGCAAAACATTGTAGAATCCAGTAAAGAAAAAGAAATGATTTAAATAAGACGATCATTAAAACAAAAAAGCGTGAGGAGTCTTACCGCAGTAAATGCTCCAGTGGGATCTGCCAGCATTCGCACCTAAGGGAAAACAGTCATCTTATTAAATAGACTCCTACACTAAGTTGCCAGTATAGTAGACACATACCTGCGACATTCACTTGATATGCAACTTACAGGTTAACAAGTTCAGAAGAGAAAATTATTTCCCAAAGAGACAAGTGGTGCAGACACTGCTAATTAGTACCACTTCAGAAAGGACAGTTTCACTTTTAACTCTAAAATGTTCCACATTTACTGACATCTTGCACGTGTTGGTATTTGGAATAACAGGGAAATCTGTATGAAAGCACATGAAATCAACATGAAATGAATGAGAAAACAGTTGGCTGTCAAACCAGCAGGGCATCACCACACCCTCTCATTGTTTCTTTACAAGTTGATTTTTGTTTCCTTATGAGCATCGCCAAAACTGCGGACCTGCGGGTAACTGATGATTCTGTCTAACCTTACTTCCACATTTAAAAACCAGCGCTGCCTCAGTGTGCACATTAAACATTGAAATCTAAACTAAAAAAGTGACAAAGTTCACTGCTCACCTTGCCATCTGTGCCATGCTCCTTGCCCCATGCGTTCATGACAAAACAGTCGTTCACCGACACACAGACCACCTCCTGAACACCTTTACTCTTCAACTGTTCAGCCTCTTGCACGAACCCTGGCAGATGGGTCTGTGACCGGCAGATTAGACAGAACCACAGAAACAGGATTCATTGTTTTTGCACAGCAAAAACTGCTTGTGCATGTATCTATAGAGACCAGGGGCCACAAAAAGAGTGTCTAAAATGAGATGGTCTGCCAGCCGCATCCCTCTTGTTGCCTAGCAACCTCGACAGCTGCAGCTAGTGCCACTATTAACTGTTAATAACAAACCTAAAAATGGGAGACTGTTCGATTATATTTATGATATGTTGAACTGATAAAAACAACTGTCACCACCACAGAACGAACGCTGGGACTGGCTGGGCTGTGAAGGATACACCTGTTGGATCTTCGGTCACGTTTGAAGGAGCCTTTGAAACAGGACTGCAGCTCTGTGAAGGGTGCAGGCCCAGAATTGGGACATACTTTTTAAGAAATAACCTGCGAGATACCGCCATGGGAAAGATAAAAGTGTTGCGCTGGGTGAGTTGCTGGGTGTCCTGTCAGGCTGGGAAAGTTTACCTTGGAGCATCCAGGTGTGAAGGCCCCTGGCACTGCAAACAGGACCCCCCTTTTGCCCTTAAACAGTTGATCCATGGATACCGTTTGGTCAGGGCTTCCATCCTGGACCTCCACAGCTGGGAGACTCTCCCCCACCTGGCACAGGTGAGAAACCGGGCGTCAAAATGAAGTTTGTAGGGTTTCCCTTCAGAGGAAAGGGTCTTTTTCTGACAGAAGCCCAACCCTTGAAAGAGTATTTCCACAGTTAATGCTGTAAAAATGGTTTATTCAGTAACTGTTCGGTTTCGAGCTGTGATGTGAAGCTTGGGCGTGAAAGCCCAGTTATGTAACGGTTCAGGAACATGACTGTGTTTATGTAGGTCAGGAGAATAATGCGAATAAACACGGAGCAGCAGCCCAACCACGGCCCAAAAAACCATATAAACTAGTCTCTAAACAACCCCCACGGGCTTACTTATGTTCGCAGCTATTTAGACTTCTTTACTTAGGCTGTAAATCGAGTTAAGTAAATAACAGCTAAGTGAGAACGACGGCCGCACATTTATACCTGAAATAAACAGACAAACAAGCAGCGGAACGAGCACCAACGCAGCTTTCTCGAGTCTCCAGAGCGGCTCACAGAGGAGCTCTTCTCACCTTGATGGGCATGTCTGCAGAGAGGGTGGTGTGGAGGGGTCTAATCCAACGAACCGCACGACCTTCTCTGAGTAAAGATGATATAAACCACATCAGTTTCAATTTGAAGATAAAACACAGCACAACGGAGGAAATAGAAGCCGAACAGAGAGCCAGCCAATCAGAGAACAGGTAATACTCCTCCAGCCAATCAGAGAACAGAACACGCTCAGCAAATCAGTAAACAGATAATGTTCATCTGGCCAATCCGACAACTAAAAGCACTCGTTTAGCCAATCGGAGAACAGATTAAGCTCATTCAGTGACAATAAACCGGCTGATCAGAGAACAGATAACTCTCCTCCTGAAAACTACAAACGGACCATAAACCAGCGAACAGACATCGTGCAGTGACGGGAAATCAACCAATCAGGGAACAGATAACGATCATCCCGTGACAGTAAATCGGTCAAGCATAAAACAGAACACGCTGTAAATTACAGTCAGACAATAAACTAACCAATCAGTGAACAGATAACTCATCCTTTAAACTGCGCTCAGAGCAGAGAAAGCAAAGAAATGATGCCATGTTGGCCGTTTTCCTCTGTTGCCAGATCTACTGAATGACAAGGGCATCAAGGAAGTGAAGAACAAACAGAACTACTCAGAAGCGAACACTGCTGTGCGAGGCTGACAGCTCCAGCAAAGCTCCACAGTCAGGCTGTAGTCACAGCTGGTTGTATAGTAATATTAAGTGAGATGGCTTTGTGACTGCGCTGAGCACACTGTTACCCCTGGATCCTCCCTCTCTATCAAGGAATCTGAGTTTCTCTACCATTTCACATCAAACCACAATGACCAGAAAATCTGTAGAGTTTCTCTTTGAAGCCACAGAAACAAACAGCCTTATAGAAATGGAGGTTCTGGTTTGTAGACCCAAACTGGTTTTGTGCAGTGCAGTGGGTGGTGCTGTCGCTTCACACCAAAAGGGTGCTGATTTCAATTCCCAGGTGGGACGGTCCTCCCACCGTCCAAAGACATGCATGTCAGGATGATTTGGAGATGTTAAAAATTGCCCTCTAGGTATGAGTGCATGTGTGTGTATTTCTGCCTTGCTGTGCAGGGTGTCTCTCCACCTTTCACCCTGTGAGAGCTGGGATAGGCTCCAGCACCTGCCCATGACCCTACTCAGGACAAGTATCTAAGAAAATGAGTAAGAGTGAGTGTATAGCTTTTGCCCAGGTCTGTCTGGTTACTGTGAAAGAGATAAAGCAGCATCAAGTACAGGAATAACAACTATCTGAGGACCTATAACCAGTTATTTACTGCTCAACTTGAACACAATCTGCTGTAAATGTTACAGAATATCTTCAAGGCTTGTGTCCTCCTGAGGACGTGGTGCTGTTTGTACCCAGTGCTGCTCAAAAGAGTTTAATCCTACTTTAAATATTTAGGACTTTTAGGTAGTGGTATGTAGTACGTTTAACAATGCTCAGGCTTGTTAGTAGCTTAAGTAATTCTTAATGAAAACCGAAACTAAACTTGCATGTCTGTAACTGCACTGAACATTGTCAGATGTGATCTCAATAAAACCCCCTCTTGCACAACATTTAGAGAAGCGTCTACTCATCGTGTCATCATGACTGTAAGGAATATGTTTTGACACCATGTAATGCATTTTAGTTCTGAGCACAGAAAAAAAAAAAAAAAAAAAACCCAAACTATTACAAAGGACAGGGCAGATGGCAAATACTGAGGTGTGTTAATTTATTACAAAACACAAGACACCAACAAAATCTTAAAATACCCCTATATTCCTGTGGTGTTTTAGTGTTTGCCTTTTTCATCACAGTGATTCAATATGAACAAACGGCTGAAATATAGTCACTACCGCCAAACTATTTAGCTTTACAAAAAAAAGAACAGCACACAAAGACATTCACAATCATTTGACTGACACCACACGAAAAGAAAAAAATAATATTAATAAACATCAGCAAATTGAGTAAAAAATAGAATTTAATCTTTTAAATACAATATTCTTTTTTTTTTTTAAATACAAACATTGATTTGTTCTTTATCTTATAAGCTTCATTGTTTCTATGGATTGTTATCACGGTTATTACTGCTGAGGTTCGATTTACAGTATGTCACTATACAGAGAAATGTGAAAACATAGTTTTGGTAAATTCTGGTATTGCTCATTTACATAAATATACACAGACACACTAACAGCTACCCATGACCTTAAATGATCTCTAAATCAGCTGATGCTCCAAAATCTCATCTAATGTCGACAAGGACGAAACGGCATCATAGAACGGTGATCGTTATGAAAACACTACTGTAATATAATTATTATATTTGCTATTATCATTATAATTATTATTATTATAATTATTGACACAAACATTGACTTTTTTTACAGCTTTCTTTGAATGGACCCAGACATCCATGATTATGTACACAATCTGTGAACACATCCCAAGAACCACTGACAGAGAGACACGTTTATCCCTGTGTACAAAAGAGCAGAAAAACAACCATCAACAAGCCTAAGCATTTTAGTGTTGATTTGTTGAGGGCATCTTAGACTGGACAGCAAGCTGAAACGCATCAATGAAGTCCAGGAAACATTCACCCAGTTAACAGATCTGATGACATGAGTGAAGAAAAACGTGAGTGTTCAACACTGCTTGTACTGAGGGCCTGAAACCTATTAGCTCACATGAGAAAACAAAGTAGATTTCCCTGGATTTGTTTTTTTAATTTAGTTCAGTTAGTATTCATGAAAATTTGGATAGATTTGTTTCAAAAATACAAGGAAAGGAAAACCAAGAAAAGAAAAACAACAGAAAGACTAACTCTTCATAACATTCAGCTAAATAGATTGCTTTATTTCAGTACCAAACCTGAGGCCATATGTAACATTATATGGAAATTCTATGTTCAAGTCAGCCAAAACATAACAAACCACATACGAGAAAAAAAACATCTCATGTTAGAAGATCAAAAACGTCAAGCACCTAGTACACTACTTCCCTTGGGCTGGTTTTTCTCAGAACAAGATTAAGCTTACTGCTGACTTTGACATGGATTATATTAATAGAGATTTTGTAATGAATGTTCGATTGCTGCCCAGAATTAGAAATGTTTTGTTTACAGGATCTCACTTTCTTTATTCCTGCAGTAAGCGTACTTTGTACCATTCTGGATGAGCACATACAACTATTACTACAAACGTACAGTGAAAAGCACCCTGAAGACACACTAATCTCACAGAGGTCTGAAAACTGTTGATCAGTGGTTCAATTTTATTATTTATTCTGCCTTGGCCTGGACGGCGATTGGCTTTTCTTCCTCCTCGAGTTTTCAGATGCAAACAATAAATAAAAAAAAAGGTAGCAGAGTTGTAGGGCTCTGAACATGATTGCATATAATGTGAGACAAACGTCTGCAAACAATCTAAAAACGGCTCTAAAACAGCAGTGAAACCAACTAAAACTATTATATATTTTTTAAATGGTCTCGGGCTGAGAGGGCTCGTTTTTGACCATGTATCGTGAGGCTCTTCTTGTTGTATCAAATGTTGATCTCAGCCATTGAGGCTAGCAGTCCAGTCACACATCACCATGTCCTCCTGGTTCAAGCTGACCAATGGCAGCCATCTACTGCATCCGCATGTGTGTCTAGGGTTCTAGTTCTTTGTGTCCTGAAAAACAGATCCATTGCTTCTCAAGTCTCTCCAGGGATTCAGGACGCAGAGTTTTAGTGGGAACGACTCCAACAGCATTAGCTCATGGCTACGGGCACAAGCAGTCTCAATGCTGTTTCCTGCTCTGACAGCCAGTGTAATTCGGTATTGGTCACCTGAAGAACATCCAAGTTTAACCTTGAGCTTTCGCTTTCACAAGGAGTTCTTTCTCTGTCATTTCAAGTGGATTACAAGAAGAAGAAAAAAAAAAAAAAAAGAAAAAAGAAGAAGAAGAAGAAGAAGAAGAAAATCTCTCTCCCCGGCAGCAGGCTTGAAGCAGAGAGCCAGCTGGCCTACAGGGGCTGAGGTTGCTCTTTTTTTTACCCTGATCTAAATGCACCATCATCAATTAACTCTGACAAAGCACATACAGCTGTGCCTTCACACATAAAATATGTTCTGAAGGTTAATCTATAAAACAAATTCATAAATTCTAATGAGAGGGTATTAGTCTGTTCTCTAAGAAACATGTTCTTTTTGATAGCATTCCCTTTGTGTACTTCTTGCCTTTGCTGTGCAACTACATTTCTGAACTGAATAAAAGACTTGACCCTGCCAAGTCAATGTTGCCCCATCTGCAGAGACAAATGCGTGACTTGAAGTTTGCTGAGTGAAAGTGTACATATTGCTTTAAAATATATTGCATGTTAGAACACATACGATAATTCTGGTAGTGTCGCACGTGCCAGTGTATTCAGCTGAAAGTAGATTTTCACCTCCCTGTCTACATACAATGACCGTTCACTCTTCAGGTGTTCTTCCTTTACATGTCTTGCATATTTCAAACCACAAAGTAATGTTGCTGGGTAAAGTAATATAGCACTTACATGTATCGGCAAATATCTCAAAACAGCTGCACACTAGTCTGTCTACACAAAGAAGAGAGAGAAAGGAGGGACTGGAAGTAGATTAAACATTGCTCTTTTTACATGGTTGCCTGCAATGACTTTTTTTCAGGTATATGGCTTAGCTATAGTTCCAGTAGGGGGAGCTATTCATAACCAATCAGCCATTCTGCCACAATCTTGAGAAAGAGTCTGAGGTTTCCTTTGTCCTTAAAACAGCTTTAAAACACTATTGCCCTGTAGGTAACAGTGACAGGAGGTCCTATATAAATGTTTGTTTATAAAATCTGAAACAAGTTGCATGATGAGGGTTATTATTAACATGGTAACCAGTAAACCACTTCTTCCAACTAAACCAACTTTTCTGACGACAAATGATCCCATGATGTACCTCAATCTGTTATCAAATGACATCCATGGCTAATAGCCATTAAGTACCTCAAGCTATGCAAGCCCCCTTAAAGCCGAAGTTTCACACAATAATTTTATAAAGAGACTTCGAACCAGCTCTTCCATTTAAAGAAATCTCCCTCTTTAAGCCTTCAGCCCTTGCACAAACCTTCAACAAAAATCCTCCACTTAAAAATGACTAGTCATGCCTTCTACTGCAGTCTTTTCCTCACTCTTGTTCCTCACTAGGGAGAGTCCATCATGGCCTCCAGCATTTCCAGGAAGAGTTTGTGCATGGGAACTCCGCCACGGGTTTTGATGCTGTAGAAGGTAGTGAGGGCGCGATTTGCTGTCTGTCGAAGGAGAGGCAACGTGAGGAGGAGACGGCCGGCCCGCTGCGGGTCATCTGGGCGCTGCTGCATCTCCAGCTCAAGCAGAGCCTGGTGAAGAAGATCCCGCAATTTCTGAACAGCCTCTATGTCCTCAATGTAGACAGAATCTGTGAGAAGGGTGGGGATTGAAAAAGAAAGACTTTTACCTTAAGGGCTTAAGATGGCCCTTTTTACACTACTTCAAAAAGCAAAAAGGAAAAAATAAATAATTATTTACTTTAAGCAACTGGACCATGGAAGGTGATTTCTTGTGATTATTTTGTTTGTTTGTAGTGCCATTTTATTTTGTCTACTAAACAGAAGCTTCATTGTCTTATTGCTTTTAGTAGGATTGTATATAAACTGTATTGGAGTATTTTTTTTTACTTTAACTGAGTAATCAGTTTTGTGCATGTATTTTTAAGGTGAATCTATGTGTGAATCTATGTGTGAATCTATGTGTATTACTGTAAAAAAACATACATATACACACACACACACACACACACACACAAACGGTCTTCACTTCTCACACACTGTTTAATAATAGTTAAATTACTTCTTTTACAAGGAGAACTGAAGTGATGTTTGTTATTCTAAAAGAGTGATTTCTTATGCAAGAAAAGAAAGAAATTGGAATCTGTATGTGCGATATTTAGTGCAAATAAAGCTGCTGTTATGCATGCACACAACTGTAGGAAATCATGGACTCTACTGAGAGAAATTACATGCGACTTCCTATATTTGCATAACAAATAGAGTGGCTTTGGGCTAAGCAGTGTAAGGATTGAGTTGAGTGTTTACAGTAATCGACACTGTCCTGGGGCTCTCACACTCATAGACTAATACACTGCCAGCTGAAGGTGAAATATATAATGAGCAGCTTTTACAAAACACATTTACACAATAAGATTGGTGTGGGCCTCATTCACAGTACCAACAACTGATTTTTCCTCAGCATAAGATAAAAACCTTGGACAGAAGGTTCTCAGAAAAGAAAGTGGTCCTTGTGTGATATAATTCATCACTAACATTTCATACCTTCGATTCTCTTTTCAGTTTCGAATGGCACAACATTATTATTTAAATTCCACCTAGAACTAATCAATGCAAGCATGTAACCTTGCTTTTACAATCAGCATCAGGTAAAGTTCTTTTTTTTTTTTCTTACGGCGTGAGGAATATGAGGCTTTGTTGGAAGTTCTAACCTCACAGTTAATAAAGCTAAATGTTGTCATATTTCAGATATTTCACCCTGATTTTTTTTTATTGTGTTTTGTGTTGCTTGGAAAGGACTGCATTTCAGTGTTGATAACATGAAGTGGTTATACGTTTCTGCCACAGTATTGTTTTTGTACAGAGTATTGTGACAGCTGGCAAAAATATCAATGAAAAGGTTTTGGTATAGTGACAAATCTAGCTTAGTGCTTTCCCCATTCTGTCATATTTAATGCACCCTAAAGTTACCTGCAAGTGAGTGGTGTGTAAGAGATGGGAAAACACCACATTCCAGTCATCCAGAAAGAGAGGTAAAATCCCAGTGGTCAAGTTTCTCACCTGAGTTGGTGAGAGCAATGGCTTTGAGCATGACAAACTCCTCCCGGTCCAGCTGCAGGGCCCTGAAGCGCCGTGCCAGCTGACAGATGGCAGCGTTCAGCTCAGTCAGGCCGGCCACACGTGACATCTCCTCATCCAGCACAAAGTCCTCTGCAAACACCACTTCGTCCTCACAGCCCAGAGAACGGTAGGCGACTCCAAGCACCAGTACCTCAAGCCATACAGACTGCAGCACTGACATCTGGTCAGCCAAGGACAGAGAGAGGAAACCTGCACGCCAGAGAGAGCGAGAAAGAGACATAATAAAGGGAGGGGTCAATGCAGATATTCTAAGCCTGAGTGAGATTAGTACTTTATGATTGCTGGTGTTTTCTGTTCTCTGATGTCCATGGTGTATGTGTTGTGTAAAAGAGAGAACATAATTTAAATTACTATCAACACTGTTAATATCACAATACAAAGCCTAAAAATACCGTATTTTTCCGTTCCCTCTGGGAAATGACAAATTAAAAGCCAACTGAACATCCCCTTTCACACTGTCCTCCTTTAGGTAACATTCAAGTTTGAGATCTAGTTAAAGTCTTTAAACTCTGGGAAAATTAAAGGCAGATCTACAACTGCTTGTCTAATTTAGAAAGCTCTTTAGAACAGCCAAAAACTGAGAGTGAGCTCAAGCTACGTAGAAACAAATCCTTGCTGTGGCCTAGGTTGGTAATTAGTTGGAAACCCTCCCACAGTTGGTCTCTATCCACCTCCACCTCTCCTCTCTGTTATAAGACCTCTTCTCCAGGAACCTGTTCCTCGACACTGAGACGTGTGATTGCTCAGCATTTTTCTGTTAATCTCAACAGCAAGGAGTGAAAAGGGCCATCAAAAAGCAAGGGCTGACAAGTTCTCCACTTCTTTTCCCAGATGGCTTTTAACGGCGTTAAAAATGCTACCTAGGTATCAGCACCTCTTCAAGCCACCTCTGTTAATTCCTCAGTTTCTTCCTACATTTAGTTCTCATTGCTCACCAGGGACGTGTTTTGCCCAGCCGATGATGACGACAAGTTCGCGGTCAGCCAGGTCACACAGGGTGGTAAGGGTACGTTGGGCAGTGTCTGGCTGTAGAGGGTCCGGCATGGCAAATAGCTTCTCAGGCTCAGCCACCAGGAGGTGGGACACAATTATGCTAGGAGAACCTTTAATCCACACATGACATAAGACACTTTTATAAACAGCTTAAAATGTAAAAAATAAAAGGTACTACAGGTTTTACTTACACAACATACCAACAGTCATATAATGTCAAACAAATTAAGCATGCGTATGCTTAAAAAAAAAAGAAAAAAAAAAGGCGTTTGTTACATGAGCCTTACAGCTTAACAGCAAAGCCAGAAGAAGCAATCTTTACAGTGACTGACTACATAAAAAAAAATGAGAACATTAAAAATGATACTAATGTTATTTTTTCCTCTGATATGTGATATTTTACCTCTTTCTCCCTCTTTCTTAATAGGTATTGGGGCGCTCTGGTAAGTTGCATTCTCCACTTCTGGCCGTCTCTTGTACTTCTGCCTTCCCCCTCTTACCCGGTCCAGACGGACCCCTGCAGACACAGCATGACACAGCTGCTGAATTTTGCAGAGATAAAGTTTCCTGCAAAATGCATTCTCTTTAAACGGAATATGAGAGCTATCTGCTCTTAATCAGTAAACATATAACAAGCAGCGTTTGGATAAATGACCGTACTAACCACTCACCTTCCTTCAGCATGCCCACTTTGAGGCACTTTGTGAAGCGGCACGCCTGGCATGCCTTCCTGCGCCTCTTGGTGATTTCACACACGTTGGATGCTGGACAGCTGTACTCAATGTTGCCTGAGAGAAGTATGGCAAGTGGAGGGGGCAAGGATAAATATAAACATCAGAGGTCAAGGACTCAATCTATAGTTTCCCTCTTTTACCTGCTTGTCCAGTTCATAGGTAGACTTGTCATACAACAGTAACAGTGTGGCTTTCCCACTCTACGTTGACAAGTCAGCTAACCAATTGTAGAGTTTTCTTTGACTGTTTGGTCTCGTATTGGCTTTTGCTCATTTCCTTTCAGTAACTTAATTTGTTATTTAGAACCTCTATTTATTATTACACCTTAATTACAGTGTACCATAGTCCTGAACCATGCAATCCAAGGTCCAACCTTGGTTATCAGTTAAAATCATTTGCTGGGGATGTTGCTTGTAAACTGCAATCTAAACTTGGTTGCTAAATAATATGACTGACAGATGGACTCACCCTGGATCGTTCTCTTAAAGAAAGCCTTGCATGCTTCACAAGAGGCCACGCCATAGTGGTAGCCCGAGGCCACGTCTCCACACACCAGACACAGCCTTTTGGGGAGGGTGCTGAGTGCGTATTTGCAGCGGCCGCCCCCACTGCCTGTGGATCCTTCATCTGCTGCATCTGCGCCATCCTCCTTGAAGTGGCAGCGGAGCGCCGGGCTGTATGTGGGTGAGGAGTAGCGTCCACCGCCATCCCCCCGAACTCCTCCTCCACCACTTTGCGAGGAGTCTGAGGAGGCTCCTCCTGGACTGGTCCTGCCACCGTTACCTCCACCCTCCGGACTGCTGGGCTCTGCCTTTATGTGCAGATCAGAACGCCGCTCTCTGGAAGACATGATCCCTATGGAGGTATAGAAGAGATGGGCAAGAAAGAGAGAGTGAGTTAAGTGAGGCTGTGGCAAGCAGAAAAAGCTTTGTTAAATTAATTTTGTCTACTTCTAAATATCAAAGATATAAAAGGTTCAGATCTCAAGAAGCACAGCAAAATGCAACTCATCCTGAGGTGAAATACTTGTAGTTTCTACCGCTTCTACCATTTGATTGTATTAACACTATTCACATTATAAACTGAATGTTTCAAACTGGAATCTTTGAGTGTTTAGAACAGACTGAATTCTGCACAGAGTCTGCACATAATCCCAACACCTTGGCCTCCGCCCACAACAGATTAGGGTCATTAGTCCAGGAGAGAGAAGGGACAATCCTCTAATTATACCTCGAGATGGAGAAGCCAGGCGGAGACAGTCAGTCACCTAGGCACTCTACTAGACTCGATGCTATTCCTCCCTCAGAGACACTGCTGGTCTTTCAGTTTTGGTGAAGCAAAGATATTACTAAATACAATATTGCACAAGACGTTATGATGGCCAAATACAGAGCCCTGCTCTGAAATCAGCTCTTAATGACTTTTGGACCTATACCCATATCATAAGGATTAGGATATGTGTAGCTTGATGACACGAGTACTGGGCTATTCCTGATTTACAAAGGCCAGTTCTAAAGTATGAGAAATTTCTGATTCTGATTTAGATTCTTTGTAATCTACCTACTTAAAACAGAAGATCCGCTTAAGGATTTTGCTTGAGGGTCTGATAAGCAATGTGTTAGACAATATTAGACAATAAAGCTCTTGTGGCTTACTGCTTTTAATAAACAAAAAACAATGAAAATAAATAACTTTTAATAATATTTACAATATACACTAACCAAGCAATACAATATAATATATCATAGTCAAAATATAATCTCCATGGCAGACACATTTCACATGGTTTTATCCCCAAACTTTTCATTTTGCCATAAGAAAGCCGGACCTGATGAATGGCAGCTTGACTGCAGACTAAACTGTGATAAACCAATTTTAAAGGTATCAACAGCAAATTATTATGCCTATTAAAAACTAAAAACCTCAGAACAGGGACTGTGAAAACAAGGACACCACAAGCTGCTTTCTATTTTATAAAGGAATGTGATTAATCCAAAGGCAAGACAGTAAATTTCACATTTGCTGATTAGGATGTTTTTCCAAGACTATTTCCAACTGCCATGAAAACCACATCAGTCACATCAGAAAATGTGTTTTTTGAGCTTTTCTGGCACATGCACAGCAACTGTCTTTTCACCATTCAATTGTGTGTTAAAGCCAGTAGCCAAAAGGTTAAGCCCAAGGAGCACTCAACACCAATGATATATGGAGGTCCCTGTGAACCATCAAGAAATTTGATGAGGAAAAAGAACAGACAACAAGTGTCTCTGGGGTCCAGAGGAGAGAGAGGAAGGGGGTAGTGAACTGCTAGTCCCCTGATCTCCAGTTAAATGGTGTAACTCTGAGAAGTGTACAGAGTGTAACCATGGCCCAATGCCTCTAGTCAGCCAAACACTCTGGCTTACAATCCATGCTCCACCACTTGCACAACTTCTGAACTTTGACATTACACCCTGCCCCCCTCCTCGTCCCTTTACACCCCAATCCGGGGCGAGACGTTATTGTCATGAAAGTACCTGAACTCAAATACAGTGGAGAGCGAGCAGTGCTTTCTAGTAATGTCCAATATTAATCAATGTCTTAAGAAGGCAATTTCCTTCCTGTTGCCTGGAAAAAAGACATGAAGTGATTCTAGTAGTAGAACTGCAGGAATATAAGTCTCCTAAAGGAAATGAGGTGATATGGGGAAAACATAATATTAGTATACACAATGTCACTGTAACACTTTCAGAAAGCTGATCAATTCGGATGAAGATGAAAGGAATCCAATGCTTTTCAACTTCATTTTACACCCTGCACTGCAATACATCCAGTTAAACAGGACTAATTCTGCTCTCCTTGTGTATAAACAGCGGATGGTGAATGTTCTGCATTACTGACGATATTATGACACACTCAGAAAAGAATATTGTGACTGAACTGACCGCGATGATGATGATTAATATGGCCCTATTTCCCAGCATTACGGAAACTCAGTGATTTCAGTCACTACTGTTGAATAAAGGGAAAGGCTTGTAGATTACAGCAGAGGAATATTAAAGGAGGGGGAAAGGTGCTGTATTTCTTTAACTTTGGATCTTGGTGGATAAAACCTGCAGAAAGCGTGCAGAAAGAGGGGTGTTGGGGATTATTCTGCAGGTCATCTGCGCTCATTTCACTGAGCTGCGGATCAAACCATGTGGCTAAAAAACTCGACAGGAATTAAAAAGCAACAGAGCCAGCACGTCTGCCAGTGTGGGTTTATCCCGGCGTGTCTCACGGAAGTGTAACCTCCACTAACAGGTGATCGACCCCGGCGGACAGACTGACTCTCCCCGAAGGCTTTCTGAGTGCCAGACCTGCTCTCTGCTCTCTGCTAGCTCAGGACGACGATAAAGCTGGCCAGAACCGTGCCCTGCCCACATTCCCTTCCCTCACTCCAGCATTTACATCCTCTATAAGGCCCAATAAGTCACATTCACCCCGCTCAAGCCTTTGCCGGAGTGCAAAAACACAGGCTACAAGCTAACACGCTAGCTCTCTTACTCAACAGCCGCCGGTCGCGCTAGTCAAGCTAGCTTAGCAACCACGGCTGCTAACTCACCTCTACCTTGGTGCTGAAGGTGGCTAAGCCCCGCGCTTTCCTTCACCCTCGCCGTTACAGGGGCTTCCCCGCGAACTGCTGACTTCTCAGCCGGCCACAAGCCGTCCGTTTCTTTTCCTACCGCCTCGCTGAACTGTGAGAACTTCACTTTTGCCCCACATGCTCTCTAAACGTGTCGCCAGTCATTGGTCGTCTTCAAGAGAGAGGAGAGGAGGAGCAGCTCCAGCAGCACCGGCTTGGAGGTTTTCCTCAGAAATGTCGCCTTTATTGTGGCTTTAGAGGGGGGATGAACAGCCGGACTGAACAGAGTTCAGGGCTGACGAGGTGAGACACTAAACTCACCCAGTCTGGGAGAAGAAACCTCTCAGCTCAGTAAACTGGACCGCTCAGGACCCAACCCTTCACACTGCTGGGGGCTGGAGGAGCATCTGCACCGAGTGCTCACCTTTTCACTTGTTTTCAGCCTCTCTGGTGTGTCCTCTCAAGTCCTTTAGATTTCAGGTATGTGGCGACGGGTCGGTTCACTCCGGCCGTCAGGATCCCTGAAGAAAAATCACAGCAGATCTGTGAGGCGCACCACAGAACTCCACGTCTGTGAATATTTACCAGGGCTTTCGATTGCAATTTAAAATGGGATTAAAAAAAATAATCATCTTTTTCCCCTCCCCGATCCTTTTCATCGAGCGCTGCATTATTACATCTTATTATAATGAAACTCCCCCAAGTATAACTTCATACCAGATAATTTAATAATCAGTAATACTACTGCCCTTGCGATGCAAAGGACATACTCTGTTCATCTGTGATTTCAACAGAACATCTACTTCCTTTCAGTATAAATACATAAACGTGTGCCCACACGCATGCATATGGCACAAAGTTTTCTACAGTTTTAAAATAGTCGGTTGATAATACATAATGACACACCTATTACAGTGAATGAGATCCTGACATGACATGATTTAACTAGATTGAACTTTAAATCTTTAGTCTTCAGTCTCTCTCTCTCTCTGTCTCTCTCTCTATCTATCTATCTATATATACACTCAAAACTGCAGTATGGCGGCTCAGTATGTGAATATGTGCCTCTATACCTCATGTGGGGTAGAAGCAGTCAGTGGGTGTCTGATTTTCAGCCATTAATAGGCATCCTGCCTGTCTGTCTGTCGCACCGTGTCTGGCTCGTGCCGTCCCATCAAGAGCATTAGGCAGAAAATGCTGACAGATTGGGAAAATTTTACTCTGTCTTTGACACGGGCAAACATTTGCTGCTTTTTGCTTACTGTCATTTACACAGTCTTTGCACGCGTAGCGGCACATACTCTCACACTCCATTTCTGCACACAATACCCCCCCCTTCCCTGACACATTCCAAAGGTCAAAGTCACATGAGGGTTTGAAGGACAGACGCAGTAACTATCGCTGGGAGAAACGTGCAGTTTACCTGGGTGATAATTTACCAAGGTTCAGGAGATACACAGAGAACACTGACTTGGAGAATAACAAGGAAGGGAGGCAAAAATTTGTCCGATGAACAATAAAATAGACTCGTTCATTCACAAATCTGTGTATTTGAAGGGGATCATAGGTTATTCCACCTACAAAGGTTCTTCAAAGGTTCCGAAACATAACTTTAAATGAAAGACAACTTGACAGATGGATCTAACTTGACTGAATTTAATATTTTCAGTTTCACTTGTTTTTACCTAATCAGGCAGTATGGTTAAAAGAAGTGCTCATAAGATCCGCAAACTAGGCGGGTTAAGCAGAGGGGCGTTATTGATTTAACTTTGCTGATTAATAGTAGCAGCCAGGTGAGAGATCTTAGAGACGTAAAGATGTGTGGACCTGGTGACGGAAAGTCATGTTACCAGAACAAAATGTAGACAGTAGAAGATTACGATATTGGAGTAAATTTAAGAGGATGAACAATCATGTCAGAAGTAACATTTCATGAATAATTTGGAAACTCTACCTGGCAACGTCTTCCTCTACTGATCATTAACATTAAATGAATAAACATGATACTAGAAGCTTCTTCGTTTAGGCCACATTTAAAGAAAGACCAAACAGAACCTTTGTCATGGCTTGCCATGCAAGAAGTGAAGGCACAGTGGCCTAGTGATCAACTGATTGCGTTATCTGAAGTGTTCGTGAAACTGATTCACAGCAGAGAAATGGAAGATAAGTGGCGTTTATTAGCCTTCGCGTTTTGGCTACAGTGCACATGCAACGTGAGCGTACAGCAAAGACTGCCAGCACAGACTTCAAAAGGTGACCTTGTGAAGTGAGCACTGACCAGTGAAAGGTTAATTTGTAAAAAGGGATTACGACTTCTTAAGAGCAGGGATTCCCATCTCAATTCCAGTGCTACAGGGAACACAGTGGCCTGGACTTACTGAATCTGAACCAGTAGTTCACAGACAGGTCGCACAGCAAAGTACGGAGAGGTATTATAGATACTAGACCAAAGTATCATGAAGTATCTCTGTAGTGGAGCAGCATGGTTGCACTCTATTTAGAGGAGCTGGACTGGTTATAATTTTGCTGTTTTGGAATCTACTGTGACTGCTCTACTTTTCATAAAGCAAGCCTGACCAATAAGACTCTAGCTGCAAAGCTCTTTATGACAAAACAGGGGTTCGCTTTTGCCTGTTTGACACAATAAACAGTATCGTGGCCTCTGTTGACAGAAACAAGCAGACAGATATTAGAGGCAAAAGTGGACTTGAGGCGCTGCTCACTCAACCCGAGCCCCGTCGAAAGGCAGAAGTCAGCCATGCAATGGAGAAATCAAAATAAACTTTTCTTTCAAGAAGTCAGTCAGTAACTACAGAGCTTTGAGCAGCTTTGAACACTTGAATGTCGAGTAACCTCTGATGATCTGACACGTGGGGAGTTTATTTTCGGACTGCAACCGAAGGCCAATGGGAAATGCGACATGACTGATGTGGCTGGAAAAAAAAAAAAAACCTCAGTCGCTGACACAATGTTATGGACCAGCATTAGGACAACACGATCAAGGTCAGGCATCAGCAAACTGCTGGCCTACTGCGGACTTTCCTCCCTGCTTTAATGAGAGTGTGTGAAGTGCTCTCACACTTCAACCTCGGTTCTGTAGGCCTTGTTATGCAGCTGGGTCTTAACTTCACAGACTAAAGCTCAGGCGTTCATAAATCAAAGCTTACTGGAATGAGGTGTGGGGGCTGTTTAAGGAAGCAAGCTATTAAAGCACATGTTATCCAATTTACTGCAGAAAGTTAGTTAAGCTTTACTTAGAAGGCTTTTGTTCCTGATGGACTGGATGCCACCAGAATTCTAGATTATCAGCGCACAGGCTGCAGTGTTAATCACACACACACACACACACACACACACACACACACACTCATCAGAGTAAAGAGGAGCAGACTAGACTCCTCCACAGCAGTATTATTTGGCATCTTTTACTCACCAGCATTGGTGGACACTATTGGACACAGGCTGTCAGACAGAGAGCTACTGCACGGACCCCAGAACAAAAACACAGAAAACCAGAGTCAGTCCAGTGTATGTGATCGTGCTGCAGCTGTCACGAGTTGTGGACCATCATAGCCTACAGCACAGACTACAGCCTGCCACCGATCTTCAGCGAGACCGCATTGGAAAAGCACAACTTTATCCTAGAGCTGGACGCAGAGAGCCCGGACCAGAGCCCGGACCAGAGCCCACACGGCGTCCCTGAATGTTTACGAACAGCCGGTTTTACTGTCCGTACTAGAAGCTTGTCTTCCGCTCCTACGAGTGAGACCGCGGTTACGTACAGCCCGTCGTCCCCTCCTCCTCCTCCTCCTGTTCCTCCTCCTTCGCCTCCTCCCTTTTTCCTGCTCTTTCTGCGCTCCTTCCTTCCCGTGCTCCTGCGAGCCTCGCCTCCGGCGCTCCGATTGGCTGAGGATGCTGCGCGCTCATTGGTTGGCGTTTATTTCTTTCTTTGTTTGCTTTTCGTTTGTTTGTTAGTGAGCAAGACGAGCAGAACATGCCCGGGGAGCACAAGAAGAGGAAAAAGGCCCAAGTGAATTACAGTTCCCACTTAACATTAATTCTTTAATATTAAAAGTTTTATATTAAAACATACTTTGTGTTTTTTGAAAACTTAATACTTTTGCACAGTACAGTTTGTGAAGTTACATTTACCAATATAGAACTATGGCTAAATAAAAATCTATTGTGCTATTTATTTGAAAAGACGTTGGCTGCTATTGTCTCTGAGAGGAAAATTCTGCAGGAGAAAGCAAACGACTAGCCAATCACAAAAGGGGGCGGGGCCTATGCGAGCAGATCCTTTCAGACCCCGCCTCCTTCTCGCGACGTCACCGCCCTACTGTAATGTCCGTTGTGCGTCAGGAGCGGACGCGTTTGATGTGTCCCCGTGCAGCTCCTCATGGAAATTGGTTGTGACCAGCGTGCTATATTTTCAGGGTCTGAATCAAAAGGCAGGGAGCTCTGGTGAGCCCGCAGACCCGGCGCACTTTTTGATCATCGTTATGAAATGAAGAGTCGTGACAAACGAGCTGCTGTGGGCCCGTCCCCGACAGATCAGTCCCAATAACAACAGGCAGACCCTTCAGTAAGACTGGACTATGGACTGTGTGTGACATCATCCACTCGTTTCCACTAAACACGAGAACACTACATGGGGGGATCAGTGATTGAGATTTGAGCACTTTCTGAATCCATCCGCACCCGACCTACTGTTTAGTGTGTCTGCCAATTTGTAGTGAACCCTCAGGGGACAGTTCAGGTTCCCAATAGAATGCACTGTAATTTAATTTTGTTGTTGTTGTTTTCTTTTTGTTATTATAACCCACAGAAAGGTCAAGAGCAACCCATATACCTCATTTACGATCAATGACCCATAATTCAGAGCCCCTTCAGAGACGTTTCCTTCTGAAATCCACAAAAAGATGACAAATGTCTTTTTCTCAGGGCACAAATCTCTAAAAAGGAGCCATACATCAATTATAATTGACATCTTGGTAAATAAGAGAGTTCAGTAAATAACATCTCTGAATATTCTTGTTACATGAGATGAATACGGGTTTATATGCTCAAGAAAGGTCAGGGTGGTACAGCAGTTAATTAGAATCTTTTTACTAATGGAAGCATAAATATGGCAGTCTGGCAATAAAACAGTGAACAAGTTAGTTGATGATTTTGGCCACTTACTCCAGAATGAGTTGCCATGACCTTTTGTAGCATAAGGAAACATCAATAGTATGGGTTAATGTTACTGCATGAAACACAGGTAACAGATGCATGTTAGTGCAGCTCTATATATTAGACACATTATGATGCTGGGCTGCAATCCAAAATGGTATGACCTTCTGTGGCAAAGTCATAAAGCACTTACCTGTCAGTTTTATTGGTCGTTGAATAATATTTCTTACTTACATTTATAAAAAAAAAAAAAATCCACCAATCTGGATTGTCAGGAAACAATCCTCCATCTTTCTGTAAACTTCAGAAGGAAACTGTTAAGCAGTCGTTTACTGTAAAGTAGTGTTCATTGGTTGCCCACTGCCATTACAGTTGCAAAATAGTGCACTATATAGGGAATCTGAACTGACCCCTGAGAATTCAAACAACACTGCAAAATGGCTGACATACTAAGTAGAGCACTAAACGCACAGTCTAGTCAGGCCAACACTGAGGTCCATTTTGCAATATTACATGATAAAACTCATGATATTAACCCTAAAATCAACACTCACACACTGTCTGGCTCCTGTATTTTAGTATATGATCAGAGAAGTGTTCTAAGCCCACTTTTGGCCGCCACAATGCCATAAAGTCACAGATCACTTTAGATGGCATGGAAAAAGTTCCCCTCACGCACAGACTCTCGGCTTGGTCTTGTGACACTGGGCCCAGCTCGTCAGCTGGTGCAGAGTAAAAAGTTCCGGGCGCGTGGCCAGAGAAGAGAAGCAAAGGGGGGAAGACAGAGAAAAGAGAAGAAAAGACTCCCCAGAAAGCCATCCGCAGGCATCGACAGCTCTCTGAGCTCACAGAGTAGCCATGTGTTTAGGAGGCTTAGCGGGCTAAGCGAAACACACACGACTGAGCCTGTAAGAAGGGGCATGTGAAGGTTGAGGTAGACTCCCTACATCACAGCCGAGCCCTAAATGATTAAACCTTCCCCCAGCCCTGATGAGAGCATAAAAGATGCAGCTCTATTGGGCCATAAAGGAGATTAATATGGAGCAGGGACCGCCAGAGCTGCCGCTGTCATTGAGATTCTACGAACGACCTTGAATTCAAGGTCACGGCGCACATGCTGCCTTACAGCCGAGCAGAGGGTGCTGCAGTCTCACACGGTGACTTTGAGGATTAAAAGAATGGTTCAGTGAAAAAAGACCCCTTATCCCAATTGATGAGTCACGTTTGGTGTCTGATTTTCTTCTTTAGTGTTGCAGTGTGGCTCCTCAGCTGATTTAACAGGCTGATGCCACGCAGGTCTGTAACACAAAACCGAGTGGGACTTGTTGGCCACATGAGCCTCATAGCTCCAGTGCAAACCTGAGGCACCAAACATGTCTTGACTGATCAGCTCTTGTTTGGGTTCTGGGGGTAACTGTTCTTTAAACACTCTCCTCCTTTATTATCCTTTTTTTCTAGTTTAACATTTCAGACATGTGGCCGTCTGTCCTCTAATGCAGGTGGGCTTCTGGAAATAAGTGCTTTATGACTTTGCCAGAGAAGGTCATACCATGTTGGACTGTGGCCAGAGGTCATGACCCCAGCACAGGTGGGACCAGCTACACAAACACCAATGGGGACCCAGTGACCAACTGGAAGTCATATAGAGGCTGAAGAAGGGTCTGTTCATTCTGTCAAGCCCAACATGGGTCCCACACATGCATATGTAGAGAGAAAATCTGTACAATGATTTATGAGTTGCCCATTGACACTGAAATAGATCCCATTGGTCTAAGTAAAGGAGTGAAAGCACTGTTTTTGCCTTTAAACACCTGTTTCTTAATCTTTGGTTATAATGGTTCGAGGTTAATTCTTGTACATAATATTTAATACATAATCTAAATGGGCAGGTCAATGTAAAATCAATAGATTTCCCCCTTTATCACAAGGCTTTACGATATTTGATGCTTGTCCTTGTTATGTCTTATTATAATGTATAGTCCCCAGTAAATTGCAACAGTCATCAATAAATTCCAGGCTATAAATAGAGGGAGGGTAATAAAGTAAGGAAGCTCGGTTGCCATGGTAAATGCCAGTACAGCGCCCTCACGCGACAGAGTGCAGTTCTGACGACTGGTGACGTCACACTCGTTGTCCTTGAACACAAGGTCAAACCTTAAAGAGGACCAGACAGTTCAGACACTGAAACACTGCTGCTGGGCCATTTCTGTTTTCATTAGATACAGCTTAACAGGAGTAAAAAGAATGTTTCAAGAAAGAGATTACTGATTATTTTCTGGTTTGTAACCGTACACCGTATTGATTGAATCATTTATACAGTGTAACTCTGCAGGATGACAGTTATTAATTTAGTGTGCAGTTGTTGAAACCATGTACCATCATCCCCCCCCCCCAGGTTTCTTCACTTCCAATATAAATCAGATATTTTATTCAAAGTCACTTGGGAGTTTTTTTTATTGGCCCTCTCATCATGAACATTTCATGAAATGTAAAGGGGTATATAGTTTTCATTAGACAGCAGTGATATGTGAACCACTATATTTGTTTAGAAAATAATGATTCCATCCATATCGTTTTGTTTTTCTTGTACAGATGTGAAGCTGAAATGTTATTTAGGAGTGCTTTGGGTTCTTTTGAGTCTTGCAGATTTGTGTTTTATCAAATTAGAGCACACCAGTCACCGATTCAAAATGTTTCTATCAAAACTGAGACGTCTCACTGACTCTACTGTATGTGTAGGTTTGCAAGAGGCAATGGGGATATTTCCCAGAACTCACTCACACTATCTTATCCACATATACTGATTCTAATTCCACTTTTAAACTGTTAATTTTAAAGGTTCTCATACTGTCATTCACAGATTTTTGATACTGGATCCTTTTCCTCCTTGAATAAATAACCTGGTGTAATATTTTTCTCCAGTTTATTTAACTGGATTCTGCATATCTACTTTTAGGACTTTTATCAAATTTTGATCTGACTTTTACCTAAATATTGAAATATTGAAAATTCACAGATGTAACGACATGAGCTATTTGAATCCCATTAAAGGGTCTGAGTTAGGTCCATATAATGGAAAGCTGAATTAAGCCCATTTAAGTTCATTTCCAGCCTGAAAATCTACACACTTACTACCACAAACACATGAATCAGCTGGGAATACATTCATACACAAAAGAGGTGAGAGCTTTAACCACAAAGGCATTTTGAAAATCAGTCATTTTTGTTTTTATTATAGGGAATGAAAACATTTAGCAAGAATTTGGATTACGATGAAAAATGAATCATTTCTTTTTGCTCAGAAATGGCATACAACACCAGTAACCTGAATCCCCTTACATCTATAGATCTTCCATGCATTACAGGGGTAGAAAAATGTTCTTTCCATCTGAATGAAAAGCCATGCTTCATTACAGCTGATAAGGTGCATTCCTCCTGGCAAGTACTTTAAACTAGTGGCCTATTTCATTAACTGAATTTACTCATTTACTACTTCCTCTGTTGAATTGCGTTCATTAAACTGAATGGCAGAGACAGTGTCATTAACATTCCTGACTGCTTGGTGTCCACTGGTTAGAGAGAGGAGACTGAAATTCAGACCCACAGGTCTCAGTATATTGAGTATATACTATAAACACATATGCTTTTTAACAAGCAGTTGATGCACATTATGTAAAATAAATTACAGTCTGTCGTTGCAACTAATTTGACACTGTGGTGATGTGTTCGTGTCTACCGCTGTGTTCTGAACGAAGGCTAAAAGTTTAGCAAACCATTTAATCTGCAGTTTGGAAGATGCTTGTTTTTGAGAAAGGTCAGCACTTTGTGAACATAGTGGTTAGATTAAAAAAATGGATGAACCCTGAGTTTGCTGGGTTAAAGTAAGACTCCAGTGTTTTGCAGCCCAATCTCTGTATCTTATTTTTAGCATACTGTTGGTAACCACAACTACCGGGTGTGGCACTAGACAAAGTTAAGCACTGCAGTTATTATGACACTTTTTTATTGTGACAAAGTGGTGTAGCATATTACAATTTAGGTCTTGTCACATTACATCTAATGATGGAGTTTTGTTAGCTGGGTTATTTAAAAAATGATTAGAAATAATGTGTAATGACTTTAACATAATTGCAGTCTGAATTTTAAATGTGCCTTTTCATATACTGTGCATGTGCACTATTTGTGCCAGCTGACTGCGCAACCTGGATGGTGTTTATGATTAGTGTCGAGTGCTAACTAAAGTTATGCTTTAGTTAAGCTTTAAACTATTTTCAGCCATAGTAAACTGAATGAGCAGTCTGAAGAAACCTAGCAGACTGCATGCTAATATAAACTTGTGCTAAAGAAAAAGTGCCCCCGATTAGAGGGCAGACGTGACTTGCATGAATTTTTCAGATAGTATCATCCAAGTTTAAAAGCTCAGCTTTGCATTACTGCCTATGTCCTGTTAATAAATGTGGAAGGGATAGTCACATGCGTGACTGTTTCCTCTTATATAAGGTTGTGAAAGGGCCCAATAGTTATTATTCCTCAAATGTAATTTGTGGGTTTTAGAGGGTAACAGTAAAGTCAGGTTAAGTAATGAATGACCCAAGAAGTAATACGTAGTCCAATTACAGAGAGAAATAATTAGTAATTAATATTTTTCTATCTGATGCAGGACTGCCCCAACATTAGTGACCACAGACAATAATTCAATACATTACCTAGTACACTATTAAACAAAGGGGTCACAATGAATTATAATATAAATGTACGGGTTCTTGATCAATTTAACATTTCTTTTAACCTTTACATTACGTAAAGTTTGCCTAAACGTTCAAGAGGTTCATGACA
The DNA here is from genome assembly GCA_017165825.1 of Hepsetus odoe. Lineage (NCBI taxonomy): Eukaryota > Metazoa > Chordata > Actinopteri > Characiformes > Hepsetidae > Hepsetus > Hepsetus odoe. Next base: position 12,190,585 of record CM029381.1, on the reverse strand, counting down.
ATCACGCATCATGTTTGCAAATATACACTTCTCCTAAGAACCGTTCTTTAAAAGGAGTGTACTTTGAAAAAAGTAACAGAATAACTGTTTAGCACATACTAAAAACTACTTGGCTTCTGTTGCAAATGTTTAGAACTAGAATTTTTAGAATTTTTTTGTTGTTGTTCCTTTTCTAACTGCAGGGAAATGCATCATAAGTATCACCTTTGGTAACCAACTGTATACCTCACATGCAACACATAGAGATTAGATTGGCAACCACAGGAGTATTCCTTAGAATGGTTTATGGCAGTGTTTCCCAGTCACAGACGTGAGGGTCCTTTGCCCTGCATTCACACCCCTTGTTCAGTCACTTGCCTCTTTATCCCTCTCTTGCTCCTTTACCCTCTCACACACTTTATAAGTCAGTTTATAATGTAAGTTACCCCTGATTTTTTTGTCTGGTTCAATGTCTCTTTGAGAGGTGCTAGAGGGATAGCTTGGGGTGGTGCTAAACTAAAGTTCAGCTGAGTCACATTATTATGTCTGAGATTATTTTTGTGAATGTGGTATGGTCAGGATGATTTAGTTGCGAATATCTTGTCAGAACATCAAGGCAGAAGGATTAAAGGCCATCCTGGTCAGCATGAATGTGCTGTACTTTATCTCACTGATCACCTTTCACCAGCTCCAAGAATAGCCAGCAGATGGAGCCAACAGCTTAGCTTTAAAGTCTATATACAAATGTGAATGGGTGGTCACCACTGAACTGTCACCTGGTGTTTGCTTTGTGTAAAAACGTCTTGCCTTCTCAAAAAAAAAAAAAAACAACCTTTTTTACTTTAGTTTCTTTCTTGTTTTGTGCTAAATCAGGCACAAATGCATGTCTGCCATTGACAGCATTGCAAGTTTAGTGTAAAACCAGTGGTGCCTTCACAGCTAATGCGAGAGGACAACCACAGTAATGCACTTCTGAAGGAGCCCTTAGGCCTCGCACAAACCACAAGCACTCCCAGATTAAGGCTTTGGTGGAGGGGGTGGGGGATGATTAGGGGGCAGAACGTCTCCGTTGGGCTCTTTTTGCTCTGGCTTGGTGGGGCTAGTTTTGAGTGTCTTTTTTGGTGCTGGTCTCTTCGGACGTTTCCTTTTGGCCTTGTGCAGTGTGATCGCCTTGGTATCAGGTGTGTCCATTAGTGGATCCAGGTGGAGTTTCACACTAACAGCATCAGAAGACTCATCAATAAAGGCTAGATTTTCCCCAAAGTAATCCAAGGGTTGAGAGAGCACGGTTTCTGTATGGGCTTTAGAGAGGGTACCATCTTCCTTCTCTCCTTTATTCGGCACCTGTTCTGTCTGAGTCTCCTCAGACCCGGTCTCAGATTCCTCAGAGTACGACTCGTTGGATGAAGTTGAATATGAGACAGAGGATCTAGATCCTAATGGGCTGTTAGGCTGTCCCTTTTCCCTTCTTACACCCTCTCCAGGAGCCGTGCCTGAGGCATTATTGCTGGTTCCATGGCTGCGGCGACCACGGCGGCGCTTCCGCCGGCGACGCTTGAATGATTCATCAAGGTTGCCGGGGATCCTGAAGTCCACCGACATGTTCTGGATGTTCTGAGTCCAGTCAGTTGCATGTGCTCTCAGCTCTTCCATCTGTGAAAAAAAAGAACAGAAATAAAGGTGCAATATGAATGAGACTATTCTTGTCATTGCAAGGTCACAGCACAGCACCATCTCTGAACCACAAGGAAATTGGACCTCTGCAAACACCGTGCAGCTATGAAAGCACCCGGGGAGCAATTACAGGGACAGTACCTTGCTCAAGGGTACCTCAGGGCAACCTACTGGTAAGGGGTTTGAACCCACAATCTTCCAATCCTGTGGCCAACTCCCTAACCATTAGGCCACCGCTGCCCCTATGTGCCTTTAAAAAAGGTACAAAAATTTGAGAAAAAAAAAAATGAAGGTGGGAAAATAGAGATGAATATTATAAAACAAATAAAATAAAATAAAGATGAAGGCAAGAATAGTAACAAAGATTTGCTAGAGAGGGTTAACATAAGAACTAACAAATGAGAAATGAGATCTGAAACTGAAAGTGTATAATGGGCAAGAAAACAATAGAAAATGCTGGTGACAATACAGTGCCTTCCACAATTATTTGCACCCCTGGTTAAGGTGTGTTCTTAGGCTTCTCATAAATTCTTTTTTTCCCATAAAATATAGGCTCACAACACAAAAAAGAGATAAATCCAACCTTTAGTTGAACTACATTTATTTGTTGGGAAAACAATCCCACATTAAGAAATACATTTTTACATGAAATCATGTGTGCCACAATTATTGGCACCCCTGCTGTTAATATTTTGTGCAACCCCCTTTTGCCAACAAGAGAGCACTTAATCCTCTCCTATAACATTTCACAAGGTTGGAGAATATAAAGTGACGGTCTTTCTAGATCTTCCAGTTCTGGGTCCTCTCTTACGCACTCTCCTCTTCAGCACACCCCACAGGTTTTCAATGGGGTTGAGGTCTGGGGACTGAGATGGGCATGGGAGGAGCTTGATATTGTTGAGCCATTTTTGTGTAGATATTGCTATATGTTTAGGGTCATTATCCTGCTGGAAGAGCCAATGACGACCTATCTTCAGCTTCAAAGGCCACAAGATTTTGATTTAAAATGTTCTGGTATTTCGAGTTCATGATGCCATACACCCTAACAAGGTTCCCAGGGCCTTTGGAAGAGAAACAGCCACACAGGATCATAGATCCTCCACCATACTTTACAGTGGGCATGAGGTGCTCAAACTCATTTTTGGATTCGTGCCTGACCCACTTAGAATTTAACATCCAACTTAGTTTGTTGTCAAGAGGATCAATTTTAGTCTCATCTGAGCAAAGCACATGGTTCCAGTTGAAGCCCCAGTACCACTTAGCAAACTCCAGACGTCTATGTTTGTTATTGTAAGTGAGATAAGCCTTTTCCTTGCATGTCTCCCAAACAGCTTGTTGGCATGGAGACACACATCTACCTTACTTGAACAGCATGTTCTCTTGTTTTTCCCATGTTGAAGAGTAGCGAAGAGCAATAGGACCCTGTGTCGTGTCATATTTATACCCCAGGGACACAGGAAATCATTAATTACTAATTAAAAGTTTCAATGTACTCTGATCAACTTTAAAAACTAAACTAGAAATTACAAAAAATTGTACAAATAATTACATTTATTTTATATATATTGTCAGGGGTACCAATAATTGTGGCACACGTGATTTCATGTAAAAAATGTATTTTTCTTAATGTGGGATTTTTTCCCCAATGAATAAATGTACTTCAGTTAAAGGTTGGAGTTTTTTGTGTTGTGAGCCTATATTTCTTGGAGAAAAAAAAGGAATTAATTAGAAGCCAAAGAACACATCTTAACCAGGGGTACCAATAATTATGGAGGGCACTGTACACAGAGTTGTTAAAGTAAATGAAGTTAATGGTTCTAATTGACCATTTTATCAAAAACAGATGCATAGTTTATCAATGCCCTTCCACCCTATTTATCAGTGACCACCCTACACCCTTCATTAAACACAATCAGCTGGAACACTTTTAAGTGGCGTGGTGGCCTAGTGATTAGGGAGTTGCCCCCAGGATCAGAAGGTCTTGGGTTTGAATCCCAGACCCCGAGGAACCCTTGAGCAAGGTACTGTCTCTATTACTGCTCCCTGGGTGGTTTAAATAGCTGCCCCCTGCTGCACGTGTTTGTATGGGTAAAAAGTAGAGGTTGAATTTTGCTGTGTCTCACTGTGTGTTCCACAATGACAAAAATGGTCACTTTCACTCAAGTGCACTAACAATTTCCCTATGGTCAGTAATTCACTCTCACTCATTTTCTTAGCTGCTTGCCCTGATTAGGGTTGCAAGTGGTGCTGGAGCCTGTTCCAGCTTTCAGAGGGCGAATGGAAGGGAAATGCCCATGAAAGGTTGCCAGTCCACTGAAGGGCAGACATACTGACACACACACACACACACACACACACACACACACACACACACACACACTCACACCTAAGGGGCAGTTTAGCATCTCCAATCCACCTGACATGCATGTCTTTAGACTGTGGGAGGAAAACCAAGCACCCACTCAGAAAGGACCTGGGTCGCCCCACCTGGGAATTGAACCCAGGACCTTCTCACTGTGAGACAACAGCACTACCTACTGCATTTTTGTAGGTGTAAGGTAGGTGTTACTAATAAACTGATAATTCAATAACCAATAAAAATGCTTTCAAGTCAACCTACCTCAGCACGTGTCTTTTTAGACAGGACTCTTAGCCAGTTTCCAATCATGGTGAGGATGGAAGCAAAGTAAGCCAAGCCAAATAAGATCCAGAACCACACCAGGGGTTTGTACCAGTGATCTATCCCTTCGGCATCACCTGAGAAAAACAATTTATGCAAAACTGAGGGGATAACAGATTACAGCATTAACAGCAGTGCACTGATGCTCATTTGTTGCCTTCTGCTCTGCAGTTTTTGCACTTTTCTCCAGAGGGAGATAAATGTGCACATGAATAACTCAGCACATGCAGCAATAGCACTATAAATAATTTAATCATCAGATGTGAGAAGAGGAAATAAAGTCTTGATAGAAGTGACTGGGGGAATATTAAGTTAAAACTAAAGAGGAGTAGCCTTTGTTAACTATACAGAGAAACTATTTCAAAATTAAAACCTTGTGTTGGCTCAGTCCTTTAAAAAACATCAGTGCCAGGGGTGAATTACTGCTGTAATTTTTGAAGGGTTAAGTTGTGGCTTAATCTGGATGTGGGAAACTGGTTATAAATGTCCAAAAGTATGCAGACACAACTTATAATTAGTGAATTCAGCTACTGTAAGGTTCACTCACAGCTAAGACAGCTGTCCAGTTCTACATGGCTTGTATAATCTCTATAAAAATCACTGCTAATAAAACAGGACATTCTCGAGCTGGTGCACAGTTCATAATGTCACCATGACCAACTCCATGCATTGTTGGAGAGAATAAAGCAGCGCTAGACTGTGAAGCAGTATTACTCTCTGCATTGAAAGAGCATCATCTAAATCATTTGGTATGAGTTTTTAGAGCATCTATGATCCAGAACAAGTCCTCCAGGATAAGCACCAGAACTTACTAATTACTTAACCTTATACAATGTTCCAAAATCAAGTTCAAAGCCTATTCCAAAGATTAGAGGCAAACAGCATTTATTGCAGGAAACAGGACAAACATATTAATACTATTAATTATAAAAGAATTGGATACGTTGGATAAGCATACACCAAACATATTTGCCCATTTATACAAATCAGCCACAACATTAAAATCACTGACAGGTGACGTGAACATCACTGATTATGTTTTTACAATGGCATCTTTCAATCACAGGGATATACACAAACTAAGTCAGTTTATGTGTTTGAAGCAGGAAGAATGGATAAGTGTATGTCTGAGTGACTTTGGCAAAGGCCAAATTGTTATGACTGGGCAGATAGGACAGAGCATCTCAAAAACCAGTCATGTGGGGTGTTCCAATTATACAATAGTAATTACCTACTAAAACTCGTCCAAGGAACCCAAGGAACCCAAGGAACCAAGTCTCACTGAAGTGGACAGCGAGTTAAAACTATCCTGCATGTCCCAATCCAATATAATTTAGTGCTGACTTTGATAAAGAGAACACACCATTTATCAGAAATGAAGTAATGGAAAAAGACTGGCATGATGAATCATGTTTACTTTTACATCATGTGGATTCCTGAATGCCTATTTGTCATTTACTTGAGAAAGAGATCTGAACTGGGAACTGGGATGCACTACTGGAAGGAGGTCAGAGTAGGCAATATGATGCTCAGGTCAATGTTCTGCCTGGAAACTCTGGATCCTGCCACTTCTTTAGATTTAATTTTGATATATGTAACCTACTACATGTCTTCATGGCAAGGGTATTTCCTTTTGGCAGGTACTTCTTTCAGCAGTACACTGCACTTGGTGCAGGGCAAACATTCTACGAATTCCCCAGACTACAGTCCATAGGAGCATCTGTGTGATGTGCTGGTATACTTGTGCAATCCATGGAAACCCCACCTTGCATATTATAGGACAATGCTGTTAACTTCTTGGTGCCTGTTTCTACAGCACCTTCAAGGGTCCATGCATTGATCCATCAGATTGTTAGGCAGGTAGCAGGTGGTTTTAATTATATGTATATATTATTATATTATGATGTTAATATGTTTATATTATAATTATATGTAGTTTTTCACATTCTTGGCCTTTTGTACATATACAAAAACATAACTTGGCATTAACTACTAAGTTTAATATCCTTTATGCTAAGGGCGTCTTTGGGACCACACAACAAAAACTCTGTAACCTCAGTCAAATCTTAATCAACAGCAAATCACTCAACCTGAATAATGAGATGCTTTGGCAGAAAAAGCATTTCTGCCAAAGCATTCAATACACTGATTTCATTTAGAAATATTCATATCACAGGCTTATGGCATAAAAGAAATGACCAAACTGACAGCATGCAATGTACCTGCAACATAGTCCCCAAAGCCCACAGTGGTGAGGGTGATGACCACAAAGTAGGCCGATTCCAACAGACTCCACTTCTCCACCTCTTGGAAGATCAGTGTAGGTACAAAGACGAAGAGCACAAGACCAAGCAGGATGGAAAACAAGGCAGAGATGACACGCACGATAGTGGGACTCACTTTCCATTTCTGAGAACAAAAAAAATTTAAAAATGTAACATCCGAGTAAGGAAATGATAGTGAAAGAAATTAACATTATTGTTTTAGTGATTAGACAGTGACTGAGTTGCTCTGAAGATTCTTTTATATGATCACCCCTAATCTTACAAGACATCATTGATTAGGCATTATTTGAGGCATTATAAATGAACACCATTGAATTTTTGTTTCAGTTATAATCTGCCTGATAGATAATGTCAGATAATGTCAGTTGCACAAACAGGGTTTCACAGACTGGTCACAAGGCAGATTGACCTCAGAATGGTATAATGGTGATCGTCTCTTTCTTTCTGTACTTTGGAACTTCAGCCTTGGAAATCTCTCCCCTAATACATTTCTAAAAGGTATCTACTACATCCAAACCTGATTTTGACCCCTCACCAGAGCAGCACCACAGTATTACCAGTTCATAACCGACTGTAACAAAGAGGTAATGTTTCACATCTTACATTGATATCTAGCAACTGGGTTTGATGCGCTGATCCTGTTTCTTCAACTTAAAAGATGAAAAATACAGCAAGTATTAAAGATTCCAACAAGAAAATGAAAGATGGGACAGTTTACTTGGGCACAATTGAAAAACCCATTAAGTTTTGGTGGAAAAGGTGCTGTATATTTGTATGTTCATAACGTATATGTTCTTAACAGAACGCAAGACAATTACAATCTCTAAGTAAAAGAACTGAAGATGTACCTTTAATGTAACCACCCCACTGACAGCTGGACCTGAAAGGTATCATTTTTGACAGTGTGTGATGGAATGTTAAGTTGTTTTCAAAATTAGAGAACCTTCAAAATACTTTCCCAAGAACCAGTGTTACCAAAGCTTTGAGTGATTGCATTATAAAGTGTTAAGATATATGAGTGTTGTTGCTGTTGTCATTATCTCTGTCCCAATCTCACCAGGAAGAGCATCTCTATCTTAGCGACAGCCTTCCTCAGCCCAGTGCCAAGATGGTCCCCTACCCCAGCAAGCAGGAACCCAAACAAGGGGATACCCATCAGGGCATAGCAGATACAGAACAGCTTGCCCCATTCTGTCTGTGGAGAGATGTCCCCATAACCTGGAGGCCACACAGAAATGTAATGTGATTTAAGGATCAGATATTTATAGAGAACTTGCAGGGTGAGCAATCCACAGAATGTATGTGGCAAGCCATGTCCCTGAGGTCAAAATGGAGCCTGGCTCATCCAGCAATGTGAGAATGTCATACCGATGGTAGTGATGATGGTACCAGAGAAGAAGAAAGCACTGGCCAGATCCCAGCTGCTACTGAATGTGCTGTTGTTCTTTGGGTCGACCCCTCCCGCAATGGGTTCTGTAATGTTCTGCAGAGATGTAAAGACTGTGTTTAGGCAGCAACGGTGTACACAACAAGGGTTCCATGTGCTTGATATGATTCTTGCAGTTGAGAAAGCAACAAACAACAAAAACTACCATCTCCAGAATGCAATTTTAGGGTTGACCATTTCTCGTGATCTATATTCCATAAAGTATTGTAAATTCTAGACCCTTACCAGTAGTAGGCTAATTTGAAAATTTTCATTGCAAAATTTTTGCCTTTGTAATCCAGGATTGAGAAATGCCCCTTATGTTCCTGATATGATGCCTGATATGATCGCTAGTGATCTTCTGTTCTGTACTGTTCCCTACCTCTAGGAGTTGCTGTAGGGCATCAGCGCTCACGCAGTTATAAATTCCTATGAATTCCTTACGAATCTCCTCTAACTTTTGGAGCAACATGTTGTAGTTGTCCTCTTCAACTGGAGCCTCCAGCGTGTTGAACACTAGTGCCCCCATCACCAGGTACAGCAGCACTGCTGTTAGGATGGCCAGCAGGGTGGAGCAGCGCATGGCTGCACTTCTGTTCAGGCCAGAGGCCACTCGCTTTCTGCTGTCGCTGCCAGCGCTGTTCCTATCCGGACCCAAACTGCATGAGAAAAGTTGTAAGGAAGAGAAATTTTTTTTACTGTTCCAAAAATAAATAGGTTTTGTCCAAATAAGTTCTTCTAAAGTTCTTCTTAATAAGTTCTTCATTGAAAGTTGGTACTTGAAGTAGTGGTCCAAAACAGTTATTTTGAACATTTAATGAACACATCAGAAGAAAAACTAAAAATGTGACTGCAAGGAATTTCTTTTTATAGTGAAGAGCTAGAGTCTCATAGCTCCTGATATAACACATGATATAATAATACGATAATAATAATGTACCCACATCTACATTTACAGCATTTAGCAGATGCTTTTATCCAGAGCGACTTTCATGTCCTAATTACAGGGACAGTCCCCCTGGTGCAACTCAGGGTTAAGGGTCTTGCTCAGGGACCCAGTGATGGTAGTGCCAGACATGGGATTTGAACCTGGGACCTCTTGAGCCATAGGTCCATAGGCAAGTATCCTACCACTAGACCACCACCACCAAACAAGATTGGGTTTTTGTATTAACTTCAAACAGGGTGGGCTGTGGGTTTGACCCCTTCAAAAACTTCATCTCCACCCACACAGTCAAGGCATAAGGAGGCATAAAATAAATAGGCCTACTTTTGTCTGCCATATCAGAAAGACATATATAATGCATTTTAAACACAGTAACACCACCTCAAGCTTACCTTAAATTCTATTACAAACTTATTAATTGCCAAAAAGGTAAATGTAACTTTTTTTGCTCAAATGTCAGCTATTTTTTTTTATTTAAGTGGAACTGTGTTAATTACCTTAAGAAATTTTCTAGACAAATTGAATTCTGTAGGGTGCTTGTGAAGCATTTTGCTAAAAGAATTACTATTCACTAGTATTAACTGACATTTTACTAGATGTCTACTTGGTTGTTTCCTAAATCTACTATGTCTGTTACACTATCATTGGTGTTCTTCTTCTTCTTCTTCTTCTTCTTCTTCTTCTTGTTTAGGGGTCACCACAGCAGATCAACTGTCTCCATTTCTTCCTCTCCTCTGCATCTTCTTCCTTCAAACCAACCACCTGCATGTCCTCTCTCACCACGTCCATAAACCTCCTATTTGGTCTTCCTCTTTTTCTCTTTCCTGGCAGCTCCATCTTCAACATCCTCCTCCCAATATAATCCTTGTCTCTCCTCTGGACGTGTCCAAACCAGTGCAACCTTGCCTCTCTAACTTAACCCTTTCATTAGTAAGTATGTTTTTTGTGCCATCTGCTTTTATTGCTATTGATTATTTCATAATTGCAAACTGCTGTTTAGCACTAGCAGGCAGGCAAACTAAGAAATGAAAAATGTCCTGGTGTAATGATTTCTGCTGTTTTTTTTTATATGTGACTCAATTTTGCTTTTTTACCCAGAACAAAGTGAATGTTGAACAAATGCAGTTGGTTTTCAGCACTGATTTAGGCCACTTTCATATATGGTCCATAAAGTTCCGATTTATTTTAAAATGCAGTCTCAATCTGAACAATTATCAGAATTCATGCAACTTTTACTTCATTCGAGCTACACATTTAACACAATGCTGTTGGGATTGAGGACATCACCGGGTTATGCACATCAACATGTTGAGGACTGCGATCAGTTCCCAATCAAATATGACAGTGGACACATTAAACGAATGTGTACAGTCAAAAAAGAAAACTCAGATCTGAGCAAAAAATCTAAATTGAACACTGAAGTATGCAGTATGAATATAACCAAATTGACTTTTAATAAGTCTTGTTCCATAATTTTCATGTTGAAGCGTGTGAACCTGCATGTACCTCTCCCTCCCGTTCCCTCCAGTCTGCCACCTCCAGCTGCGTCGGTGGCTGAGGATAGAGTCTCGGGAGCCGTAACTGACAGGCAGATCTTCACAGTCAGAATGAGGAGACACTGATGAGGCAGATATAGTAAGGCATATCATAAATATAGAATATAACTAAGGGTTTATGAATGATCACCATTATGACACAAAAGCTGATGAGATAAGCATACAAAAATAGAGGTGAAATGTTATTTTCCAATGAGGAAATGTACGATCAGCTTAATCCCTGATCTTTTTTCTTTTAAAGACTATTCCATAAAATTTACAAACACTGTACTGTCTCACAGAAAGGAATATACATCTTACGACATGACATGTGAGTGCTAATTCAGGCTAGATTTGTTAAAGTACTGCATTTTTCCCATTTTTGATATCTGATCCAGCTTTTTTTGCTGATATTGGTGCAATACTGATGTCTGGAATAGAAATGGGGTCACCTCTTTATGGAGCATTTCTGATTTGCAACACATTAATAAACTATAAACAATTTGTAGGGTCCAACCCTGAATACCTTCCTGACAGTAAACAAGTATATTTATGTCCTTTTAATTTGTGGTGGGGCTGGCAGCAATGAGGCAGTCTTCCATGCAGAACATGTGAACACACCTTTACAGACCAATGTTTTGGAACAGCTTTGTTGCGGGGAAATAGGAAATGCACCTGTTTTAGGCTGTACACATCGGCCATATGGTGTAAGCAGAGCCACTGCTTCAGAAGCAACAGCTGTGCACAGTGAACAAACCTTTTTGGCAGTGAAAGAACCAAAGTTGGGCTGCTTCCCATTTAGCACAGAAGTGGAATAAAATACATCAGTGCATCGATCTGAATGTGATGATTTAATTTGAGCAATTTTGGAATTTTAGAGAGACTTTCATTATATTCAGGACTGTATACATACATTTATATATGGTTAAAGCAACAGAAATGTATATGCACATGTGTATTTTAATTACTTATTTTATATATTTCTGTTGCTTTAACCATATATATAACTGTATCTATTTAACGATTTATTATATAAATTGTGAATGGCACCAAAATAACTTGGAGCAATTTGAGATTTAAAGATGCAAAAGACTCAAACACTGCAACATGACATTTACACCCCATGAACAATCTGTGTAGTAGAAAAAGTCATAGTTAAAAATTTGCAATAGATAAGGCTTGTGATCGATCCTGCACTCCATGGAAAAGTCATGTCAGCTCAGGCTAATCACCCAAAGTGCTAATAATGGAACTGGATTGTGATGCCATTTTGACAGCTTAACAACTCTGGATTGGCACAAAGGAACAAAGCGGAGGTTTGATATGAGGCCTGCCTCTAGGGCACAGGGGCTCTTGTGTGAGAAAGAGGTTTCTGATGTTGTGGGACTAAGCAGTCTAAGTACATGCATGCTGAAATTTGTTTGTAGTGCGGGGTGAAGATTGAAGGTGGTAAGCCTATACCCATGGGACCTATTGAAAGTGGCGTTGGAGGTTGGTGGGCTGGAGGTTTGTAGCTGTGTATGTGTGTATTTGTGTGTGTGTGTGTGTGTGTGTGTGTGTGTGTGTGTAAATAGAGAAGTACAGAGACAGAATGATCTCAGTAGGTCTTAATGCCAGAGGTGGGGGGAGCACATTTCTGTGACAGTTTATTGGGCTCAAGCTGATTCAGAGAGCAGGAGCTGCTGACGCTACATCTGCATTAAAACTGGGAAAAGAGCTGTGAGGGTCTGTAGACAACTTTTCAAGCCTGATACACATTCCCCTCCCACCAGGAATTGACCATTCTTTACTATGACAAACCATAAACTAACCATATGACAGGACCAACCTGTAATAACAGATTCTAGCACATCACCAACCTAATTAAACCGGGAGTTAAATATTCTTGAATCCAGATGGTAACCTATATAATAATGCTGGAGAGCTGTGAGCAGCTAATAATGAAACTAACATTTAAACTTTGGATTGTGAGAAAAATGTATGTGTTCAGAAATTTACAAAAGTGTGTTGATACCAAAAAACTAATATCTATGTACTATACAGCTGCATCAGTCAGTAACTAAGTGGTCTAATAGTGTCTGCTATGTCAATAATATGGCTTGCACATCAGCTATAATGCTATATAGACATCGACTCATGATGGACCAGACTTCAAGACAAGAAAAGAAAAAGTTAAGTGCTAATCATTTTTTTGCAGTCTAAGATGAATCCATGTTACTTTGCTTAGGCTGCAGGGTTAATAGTCTACATAAAGCACTTAGGCACACATAAATGCACACACATACACACATGCACATGTCTATGTCCGTCTCCTACCTCATGGCAAATGGTCCAGGAAATTCAGAGAGGCAACCGCAAAACTGCAGTTACCCTCTCCAGACAATCTCTACTATGGCTGTGTGGGCGTGTGCATATAAGAGAGAGAGAGAGTGTGTGTGTGTGTGTGTGTGTGAGAGAGAGAGAGAGAAAGAGAGAGAGAGAGAGAGAGAGAGAGAGAGACTGTTGCTGAGTGCCCAAGAAATAAAAAGATACTCAGTCAAATGGCCTGAGTTGTAAAAGGGGATTGTAGAGAGAGAGCAACTGTCTGTGTGTGTGTGTGTGTGTGTGTGTGTGTGTGTGTGTGTGTGTGTGTGTGTGTGTGTTTGTGAAACAGACTGGACAGTGTGCAATGAGGAGCTACCATCAGTGAGAGAGAGAGAGAAATAAAGGGAGGGGTCGATGCAGATATTCTGAGGCTGAAAGAGCTAACTGCTCTAACAGCTACCTGATTCCTGCTGTTTCCTCTACTGTGCCTAGTTTTTTGGGAAACTGCTATGAAATATTCAGGGAGAAAAGGGTGAGGAGGGGGTGGCCTGGTGAACGAAGCTCACCCCCATCACTGTCACAGTCTGTTTAACATGCACTCTGTGAAGGGCCAGGGGAAAGCCTCATGGGCCAAAAATTGAATTGCCCACAGCTTAGTGAATCAGAAACTCAACTCTTCTTGATAAATGGCTTCCTATCTCACTATTAAGAGATGTCTATCACTTCCATTTCAACATATTAACCGTCATATTATTTCACCTCAGAGCAAAAGTCTTGTACAAGGTAATTTCATATATTTAATATTCAAAATCTAATTCACTTAATATGTCACTAATTACACTTGAATACAATTGAAACCATAGAGCAAAAATCTGCAGGGCAGGAACAAATTAATTGGATATAAAATCAGTTTTCAACACTTTCAGTAAATTAAATAAATCCAAAATTGCCACTGGAATGTAAACTGTTGTCTCACTATTTCTCACTCTCTCACTCTCTCTCATACAGTCTCTTTCTATCTCCAAATACTGATTTACTGATAGTGGCTGGTTGAGTATCAGCATTACATTTGAGTGCCAGGGCACATACCTCAGGGAGCTTTGCGTAAGACATGCCGTTTCTGCTGTGGCCTTGCAGACGCAGCACAAGCCCATCAAGACCCGTTTCAGCATCTGAGCACACTGCTGTTGGCCATGGTACTGTGTTTCCCAGAGCTATCTGGTTTAAAAGCCACCGACTGCTCAGGCATGGCTGCAAACTGTCAATGTTTATCTACAACGAATCCCAGAAGGTTTTTTCAACCAGGCTTCAGAACAATGACAAATCACTGTTCAGAATTTGGCACTGAATCCCAAGCAGTTTATTACAGATTTTATTATGAATTATGAATGACATTAATTTAATTAATCTAGTCAAGCATTCATAAAACACAATTATTATCCATTTTAAAAGAAATATATTAAACAAAAAATGATTAAGATGCATCAATAACTATAATAACTACAAATATAATGTTACATTTTTATAGTGTTCACTGTCTTTACTCTTTGCCAGCGTGCTTCTTTTAAACGCCATTAAAGTTTACTCCAGAAAGATGAATACGCTTTTGCTTTTGATGAACCAAATCTCAACTCAGAGTTACGCAGTATACGCATATACTGGTCCGTAAAACCTGCAGATGTTTCATTTTTTTCCTCTGTCACATCTTCTTCAACAACTACACATCTGTACAGTTTTGTAATGTTTAGCTATGGGTCTGTACATATTTATGTTCTCACAGTGGAAACAGATCTATAGCAAGTGTGGAGGTTGATTTTCTTCTCAAATATTAAAATTTGAATGCTGTTTTATATGGCCGGAGTTTCACCAGGTTTAGAAAATATTTAATCTAGTGTCTCTGTTAGCCATTTTTGAAGTACTTAAGAAAGAAATGTGTGAGGCAGCTGAGATGTATATGGGTAGTTTTGTGTCTCTTTGAAGGGTAATATGATAGCAGTGAGACATTTTGTTTGGAAGTCATGGCAATCTCCAAGGTTTTAAGACATGAAGGATGGGAGATCTAAAGAGACAGTGGGACACACAACCTAAGAGTGGACAAATTAAAGGCTGATAGATTTGATAATATACTTGCTGTTTGTTTTTTTTTAAATAAATGAACTTGTACTTATTGCAGGTTTCATCTGCAAATGAAATGAATTAAACACTTGGCATTTATTTAACTTTGAATCACTTAATATAAATGGCTTTTTCATTTAAATTTAAACATTTAATAATAAGCAAATGTACTAATTTCAGTGCAGCAATCAATTAGCATTCTAAATAATATGATACTTCCAAACAGTGAGTAAATCACTGATGCTCTATTATTCATGATGATGTATAAGCACTATGCCATGTTGGCAAAAATGGCTACAGCATCCACTACTCATACCAGCGGCCTCTTTTACATACTACAACACTAATCCCCTCTGCTACATCCACACAGCTTATCCTAAAGCAAGGTTAGCTGTCCTGGGACCCTCATAATTACCAGTGGAGGGGAAAATCAGCCTGTAATAGGCACTAAACCAGTCAGAGATGATAGAGGGATGGCCTACTGTAACAATCCAAAGGGTTTCCACTGTAATCACAGTATGCTGGCTTTCCATAGATGATCGTAAACAGCAACTGTTGCCACAATCAATTCTAGACAGCTGTTAAGGGGTCACATGACTTTTGGGCACATAATCCAGCCTTTTTTTTTTTTTTTTAAAAACAAAATCTTTTGTAACGTCTGGCTTTTGTGCTAGCTGTGCACTATGTGAATCATACGATAAGACTGATCAAATTGGTTCGTACTGTATTAAGCAGAGTGGCTCTATCTTTGTCCGGCTGGGCTTTGTAATTAACTGATGTAGATCTCTGTTAACACTGGGCTCTGGGCCATCTCCAGTAAAAATGAAATATGCTTAGCTCTTATTTATTCCAAACAAGCCTGGACTTGAGCTCACTTCTATGGTTTGCTAAACAGTAAATATTCTCTTGTTGCTCTCTACTGAGACAGTGAAGAAACGTCTTCCTGCACTTACTGCTATAAAATGTAAAAAAAAAAAAAATTTCAGTGAGTGTAATTATTGAACAAAAATTCAAAAAGCTTCAAAAGCCTGACTTGAAACATTTCAAATAGAGATCAGTAAACAGGAGTTGGTTTCTGTTTTGAGGAAATGGTTTTGTTGTTCTTTTCTAAGTACATGGAAATTACTGTGATAATCAACAATATCATATAGATGTAGCAGTTTAAGATCTAGTCTAAAGACACAGGAATATTCCATTGGCTGAAACATGTGTCCATGTAATTAAATATCATTCCAAATAATGTTAAAATATCCCCTACAGTCTCTTAGTGCACCCTGACAGCTGTTCAAGCGCCCATACTCTCCTGGACTAGCTTGATTCAGTTTGTTACCAACTTTTATACCCACTTTGCTCCTTCAATGCAATTTGTGTGAGAGCCTCCAGACTTCTTCTTTTCCAATCCCGCTGACGATGATCCAGCAACAGTGAAACAGGAGCCTTATAACTCACAGCGCCAGTAGCAGTTAATCACACTGGCTCAGACACAGATGCATATTTCAGATTTACAGCTATGGCTTTGACGCTTGGAGGGTAAATATAAAAATTGATCTGTCAGGTTCAGGTTGGTGTCTCAGTTTAAGAACATTGAATACAAAGGAGAAAACTGACAGGTGTGAGCACAGGCAGTAGGGATATTTCCCTGGAAGGACTACTTCTCCATTTCAAATATGCATGCAAAGTGCTTTTCAACTTTTTAGAACTATTTTCCATTTAAATCTATTAGACTAAAACGTTTGCATCAGGTAAATTCAACGCATCCCTTTCAGTGCACTTTGTGTTTTAATTTTCTTTTGGTGTGTTCTTGTATTTTTACCATGCTGCCTGAAATAAACCTGCTGTGTGGTGGCTATTTTCTCTCTTTCTAATAATAGAGATCTTTGATGTTTCCCTGTGATTGGATTCTTTTGGCATTCTTGAAATTGAACACTTTTTTTGTTTTACTTAGACTCTTTGTCCAATTAAACGTTTGTACAGATGAATGAATTAACCAACTCATTCATGAAGTTTCCGAAAGAACTTTATTATCATTCTGAAGGAAGAATGCCTTCCATGATAGGCGTCATGACTTCAGAAACACTACATCAGAAAAGATAATAAAAAACTTATGGGGGCATCAACTTGGCCAATCATGTTCTAAACTGTGTTACAGTTGTATGTTACATTTTATTACCTTTGACCAAATATTATATTCTTAAAATAAATACAAATCCTAAATATTATAATCTGACTTTTTCTGCAAATTTTACAAATAAATGTGCCAAAGTAATTTTGCATTAAATGCTGCGCTCTGTGTTCTCTGCACTTATTTTTACTTGAGCATCAACAAAACATGTAATTGCACTAGATAGTACTAGGCATTTATAGTGAACATAACAGAAGTTAATCTTTATTTATTGTATAATGCTTACTACAAAGACACTGAATTAGATGAGCTGTCAGTCATTGATTAAGCCAAGCAGACTCAATACTGCCTGAACAAGCAGGTTCAGAATTCCAATAAACCATTAATCATGCATTTGTCACTTTGAATAACCCACAACAAAACAGGCTAAACACAATGAGCCAGTTTCCTAGACATGGCTGGTGGAGTATTAAAAAAATTGGAACACATTTTTCCAGTACTTATTACCTCACACTGGTTCCTGGTTAGTTTCAGAACAGATTTTAAAATAATGAAACAGACAGAAAACATATCTATTTCACCTGTGCCTTTCTGACTTACTAAAGTATAATTTTAATTTCAGTACAGCATGTAAACCACCTTGAATTGCTTTTTGGATGAAATCTGCTGGATAAGCTTGCCTTGTACTAAACTGCAGTGCCAGTCGTGTATCACAGACCTTCTAAACAGTTCTTTTAGTTGAGGGTTGGGAATAATCGGGGAAGTGCTCTGTAAAGAAACAGTGCTTTAAATATTGGTGAAAAACAGAACATTTTATGTGGAGCTAATTTGGGTCACATGAAGACAACATTTTGAAATAAATCCAAAGTATTAATATCCAATTAGTCCATAGAAAATCGTGCCCTTCCATTCCAGCACCCGAGCTGCTATGTAAGATGATCCCCACCCTCTGAGCAAAAAAGACCAACAGATATGATGATTCTTCTAACACATGTTCACTTCCATCTGTCATGACTTTATTGATTTCAATGTGTACACCATTTCCAGATAATGCTTACAGGATAGTTTTGACTTTGTGTTACTTCTGTACAGTGTAATTAATTTGGTTTGTATGAAAATATTTAAAGTACACAGTTTGCATTCCTTTTCCTGGGTAAAAAAAAAATCTACAGCATGAAACTTACTTGTTCTCTTGATTGCAGATGCAGGTGCAGTTGTCTCCTTTCATCAATTTGTCTCTGAACTGGCTCCAGCATGAGCTGCAGATCAAAGCTGGATGCAGGTAAATGGAAAGACAACAAAATAGAGAAAGTGCGAAAGTGATACGCAGTGTGACTCCTGGATGCTGTTATGAAGACTTTCTTAGCAAGGCCTGGAAAGAAAGGCTGAAAGAAGCGCCACTGGGATAAAACTTCCAGATTGATTAAACTCTAATGGCTGCATTCACCATGAAAATTAAAAAAAAAAATCAGTTTTGGAGGAAGGAGGTGGGGGAATGTAAGCGGAAGAAGAAGTAGAGGGGGATCATCACTTATCCTCCCATCCACTTATACCGCTTTAACAATTAAGCCCTGCTTTCTACTATTTTGTGATGATGCATGGTCTTCTGGATCAGCAAATTGACGATTAGTTTGCAAACGTTGGCAATTTTAACCCATTTAGCTCAAAGAAAAGCAGATTACTTTAAGATAACTCAGAAAAGCAGAATTCTTTGAGGTGCATCCACTAGAATTCTCTTCTTTATTCCTCCATTTAATATAAACGATCGATCCATAAGCGCTCTTTGGAGTAAACACGTTGGGTAGTCAGAGGATGCCTTTAGTGGAACCCTTTTTGATGCAAAAAATGCAAGTGTGAACAGCCATGGTGTGTTTGTATTTTAAAAGCAGATAGTAATGGTAAATACAATCAATTCCCCAAGCTTGAAGCCAGATGGGACAAACATTCGGAGGAGCATCTAATGACTTAAACCCCTGCTTCCTAACACTCTATATTCCAGGTGAAATGTATGATGTCTTTGAGCTTTTTTCTTCAGGCTGAATGATAAGTAGCCAGAGAGATACCTGCAGAGTAGCAGCACTCTCCTCCACTTGATCAATACGCGAAGGAACTCTTATGTTACACATTAAACTAATCACTGCAAATCCAACAGGCTTTTAACGCAATCGCGGAGACAAGACAGTGTTGAGGAAAGAAAAGTAGGAGTGAGAAATTCAAAGGGTGAAGACCATTGAGCTGAAATTGAGCTGAAATTACCTTTAGATGGCTGAAGAACTGAAGGTGTGGGATTTGTTAGAATTGTGGAAATCACAAAAATATGGTTGTAGAGTGGTTTGAGTTGTTTCTCACTTAAGTTATGCAATTAATTATATGATCATTGTATAGGCATGAACATTTGTCCTCACCACATTAGTTATTTTATTATGTTGGACAGGCATACAGGACAGACTAGTGTTTTCACCTCGCTCTCTTTCTGTATTTTCTGCTGTTTCATGGAAAGTTCTGATCAGGAAGGTCTTCTGTCCAGTGGTGTATCCAGTAGGTAGGCAGGGAATAAAACTGCTCTGGGGACCAGGATACAAGCGGCACAAAAATCTTCAGTGGAACCGTCATAGGGACACTGACTCATTAATACACCCACAACTCACAAACAGATCTGATTTCCTAACAGCATGCCTCAACACTTCCCTAGCATCTAATTATCTCCCTCTTATGAATCATCTCATCCTCAAAATATAGACAACCTACATTTTCCTTTTATTTCCATATTTGTTATTCTAAATCAGTGCTTCGCCTTAAGTTATTTATCAAAATGCATATATTGTATTAACATGTATATGTTGTACAGAAAGATCTCTGTGGTCTTATTTGGTCAAGGGTTTGTTAAATGTTAAATTAATTGTTGAAATTGAAATAAAACTTGACAGATGTTTAATTTAATATTAGATGTGAATGTGGAGAGTTTTTCTTTGACATTCCTTTGTAGGATTTTCATTTGGGGGTTCTCTTGGTACCACAAGTTCTTATTTATGTCAATGCTTCTGTCTTCAGAACCAGGAGATAGTTGTTACCATTCCACCTCATTTAGGTCTTGAGTGAAAATGAGTGAGACTGTATATAAATGATCCTAACATTCAGCTAAATATATAGTTAGACGGGTTAGAGTCACAGACCAGTAAAATACTTTGATGTACTGTTCCCATCCCTTCTGCTCCACTGTGTGTGTGATGGGTTAAGTGCAGAGAAGAATTTTGTGTGCTGTGGTGTTAATGGGAAAACTATTTTACCAACTTTACTGACACCCAATACATAACCTTTTACTTTAACTCTAGATTCATCTGTGCTCGCATGGGTGGTGGTCTAGTATGGGTGGTGGTCTAGTGGTAGGGTACTTGCCTACGGACCTCTGGATCAAGAGGTCCCTGGTTCAAATCCCACCTCTAGCACTACCATCACTGGGTCCCTGAGCAAGACCCTTAACCCTGAGTGTCTCCAGGGGGACTGTCCCTGTAATTAGGACATGTAAGTCGCTCTGGATAAGAGCGTCTGCTAAATGCCGTAAATGTAAAGGCACAGCGTATTCATGTCAATATGTAGATAAACTATAGGGGGTCATCAGAACAAAGTGAGTCCAGACGTTCTTGGTTCACCATGTTCATTGTAATGTCCCCTCCAATCCAGCTTTTTCTTGAAAAGATATTAACTGAAACACTCATGCTGCAACTGGGCTTTCTGCTGAAGTGCACTGAGTTCTTTTGTCAGGAGAGGGCAGTGGAAAGCCACAAACACAGCTCAAGTGTAAACTATCTTTATCAGCATCCCTTCAGAAACCTTTATCTGAATTTGTGTGGCCTGACCATTCTCAATGGGGGTCTTTAATAGAGAAGGATGCAGCTGAAGAACAGATCTGCAGTGTGATTTCCAGAGGTGGGTAGATGCCACAAATTACCCTTCTTTGGAATAACATTTCAAAGTGGTCTCATGTTATGCAACATCTTTCAAGTCATTATTTAGTTTTTCAGGGTTCCATAGTTTGGCCTAAAAGTAATTGTTTTAAAATTGGTCCATTTATAATACTCTTATCAAAACTGCCGTAACTCATCTCTTATCTGGGGTAAATTGTACAACCCCCCTAAAATAAGATTTTGCTCAGGAACTCTGTTTGCTCAGGAACGGTGGTAGTAAACCTATGACCTTTTTGTCCACAGGTGAATATCCTACTACTAGGCCATAAACACCCTACATTTTGTTTTTCTTTTGCTAAGGCCACCAACACAACCCAATTATGTGACGGACCTTGGCTTTGGGACTTGTTGCTGACATGGCCTGGACAGTCCTTTTCATCTGTAGTACGGAAGATCCAGAATCCATTTCTTCCCAAATAAATCTGTAATAATTATTTGTCCCCTACCCTTTATGCACTGAAATTGAGTCTCACTACTGTGCAGAGAGTGATTCACCAAATACAAGATCAGATCCTTTAGATCCCTTTCTGAAAAGTGAAAAAAGTGAAAGTGACAATTATTGTCATTGCAAGGTCACAGCACAGCACACAGTGAACCACAACGAAATCAGACCTCTGCATTTAACCCATGCTAACACCATGCAGCAGTGGGCAGCTATGAAACCACCCAGGGAGCAGTGACGGGGACGGTACCTTGCTCAAGGGTACCTCAGGGCAACCAACTGGTAAGGGGTTTGAAAGCACAATCCTCCAATACTGTTGCCAACTCCCTAACCACTAAGTGCTGAGGCCTCCCTCAGCAAATATTGCAGAGAAACAGATTAACAACCATCTTTAATTGTAACCAGGGCAGCATGATGGTGCAATGGGTAGCGCTGCTGCTTGATTTGATTCCAAGGCGGGACAGTCTGGGTTCTTTCCGTGTGGAGTTTGCATGTTCTCCCCACGTCTGCATGGGTTTCCTCCAGGAGTTCTGGGTTCCTCCCACCGTCCAAAGGCATGCATATCAGGCAGATTGGAGATGCTAAATTGCCCATAGGTGTGAGGTTGAGTGTGTGTGTGTGCGTTTGTCTGTATGTCTGCCCTGCGATGGACCGGGTGTTTCCTCTCCTTTCGTCCTGTAGGAGCTGGGATAGGCCCCAGCAGCCCCAATAAGGACAAGCGGCTATGAAAACGAGTGAGAGTGAGTATAATCCTAACCTAGAAAATGCATCTCTATAGCTGATAAAAATGGAAAGGTAGTACATCCAATTTTAATATTAAAACACTATTTACATTGCAGCATTACAGAGCCTTTCTATTTTAAAAGCAATTGCTTCATAATGTTTAATAATTCACGGAGAGCAAAACTTGTCTAGGCCACCTCTTTTCAGCAGTATATCACCGATGTATTTATCTTAAAACATTCTAAATCACCATTAAAACAAGATTTATTTTGTGCATTGTTTTTTCTTGGTCATTATCAGACCCCCAGCATTCATCAAAGGATGAAAACTGATCAATTTATGTAGGAGACACAGGACTGGAACACAGGAAATACATTTTGAAGCAAAAAAAAAATACTCAGACAACAGCAGCTTTGTGACTACAAAATATGTTCTTGAGAATGTTCTCATCAGATAATGATAAATCTGCCAATCTATATCTCTGTAGCTAAATCACAAATCATTTTGAAATTATTGTTAAAGTGCAACCAGTAAAAAGCATAAGGCGGTCAACATCTGAATGCATTTTGACTTGAAGATTTTTTGTAGACAGCTGTAGAATTGTTAATACTTCGTTTTTAATAGTTAGAATTGAACACTTTGAATTTTAAAGTATAAAGAGTCTGAGAGTGTTAATTTAAAACTCTCTAAAACCGTGATAGACTGCATCAGACAACTAAGATAAAGTGGGGATGTTCTTTCAACACGTTTCTACAAATAAAGACTAGCAAAAAAGGGTAAAGAAATTAAAATGCTGTTTCATTTGAATTCCCCTTTTTGCATAATGTGCTTTAATTCTTATTGCACAGTACAGCTATAACGTAGGGAGTGAATGTAAAACAGTAAGTTCACTTCCACTGCAACCCCAGTTTTGAAATCAGCACATATGCAATACACAACTTTTGTTTTAAAAAAAAAATCTTCAAATGCTTGCTATTTCCCTGATAACTGCTCCTGGGATTACAATAAAATACCTTCTTCAATGGTTACTATCATTATATCCCCATCAAAACTACCTAAAGTCAACACCGGCAGCCCTTTACATTGTGTAAAAACAGCATTATGGCTGACAATGTGCTGATGGTCCCAACATAATTTTTGGAATGAATAAAGTCTTGTTGCATTAACTTAAAGGCCAGGATTATTTTCCTTCTGCTGAAAAAATCCCATTCTCAAACTCACATTATGCTACTTGTTGGGGGCAACTAATATATGTACATAATAATGCTATTCTTTATTTCTTCTCCAATTGATAAAAAGGGTTTCCACAATGAATGGTTTTTATATCAGGCAGTAAATGTACTCAGCATACATAAATGCTGGTTTTGCTGCCAAAATACATGAAGAGTAAAGCGAAGTTGCCTTAACCAGTTAACTGAGTGTTCTGTTAGCCAGGTTAAATAGCAAGCCTGAGAGAATCCAGGTTCAGATAATTCGCTAGCACTTTCACCCTAGTATTAATGCCTACTGCAAGCCTATCATTACAACAAAGGAACCAACATCTGTAATGGCATCTTTAGGCATTTTTTTAACCAAAGAAGAAGCCAATATCGAGATGAATTGTTTTTCGTCATTGCAAAAATACTACTACATTTCTTAAACCCATCTTTATGGCCACAAAAATAAGGTCCATCCAGCATCATCAAATAACCAGGTAACACTGCTCATGTTCCAAAGATGCAGCTGTTTCCAGAAAAAATCTGATTTAGTTATAATTTAAGGTCAGAGTTCCCCTGTATGTGGAGCACATACAGCAATCCAAGTTCTGTCAAGACAAGAGTCTGAATATCCGAGCAGGGAGAGAAAGCGTGCGTACACCCTCATCTTTCATTGTTTTATGTTCTAAAAGTCCAAACTCCTTCAGTCCTGCAAAACTGCTTCCACATCAGGTGTCCATCATTCTCAGGCCAAGAAGACGACAAAAATGAAGAAGAAAATGATGAGGATGAGGAAAATTTTGATAAGCAACCAGCGATTGTTGGAGACAGACTGAAAATACTTGAGGATTTCGGAATGAGCAAGGTCGACGTTGAGATGAGTGTCTTCAACATTAGCATCAATCCTATGACACAAGAAAACAAGAGTAGAAAAACATGAAAATAAATTCTAAGATTTTGTGGTCAGGCACGCTATTTAAATTAGGTCTGGTTAGACCTCCCTTGTCATTTGTTCTTTTTGTTTCTTTTTAAACTCACCTTTGAACGGTCTCTTCCTGTTCTTTCACCATGTGGGCCAGCTGCTGGAAAATAGATCCCAGCTCTACAATAGTGGATTCTATGTTCTGCATAGTATTTGCTCGGTCCTGAATATAGGACTCCTGAACAGACACACACGCACACACACAATCATTTGGAGGATTGAGCATGTACAGGACTTACACTTTGCAGTGCCGGGCAGATAACAATGCATTAAAAATGAACAAAACTATCGGATCTGAATTACCTTCTCATTGAGGAGCTGCATCTGCTGACTGGACTGGAGGTCCATATCTATGGAGATATCTGCTTTCCTTGAATTATCTTGCATTAGCACTGAATTACCTGTTTGAGAAATAAGATTAACTGATTAAAGCAACATTTTTACTAAGCATATTTAATAATAACATGGACGTTACTGGTCTTACTAAAGCTGCTATCGTGGAACGAAGAGGTGGAGGCTGGAGACTGTGAAAACTGTTCTTGTCTGCTTCTCTGCTGCTTCAGGTTCTACAAACAAAGCCAAAGGCGCTGATACAAACAGCACAAATGCAATATATGTAAAATAACTTGCTATATGAATTTGTATCAGTATGGCTTACCTCTGTTCTGACTTCCAGAACTGATTTGAATTCACTTGACATCGATGCCAGTTTGGACTGGGAGAGAAAAACAAAATAAAAACAAAGCAGTACATGTTATTAGTTTTTCTTTTTCTTTTTTTTATTTTTATAAATACATTTTTTTCTCACAGCGGGTAAATGCACTTACCTGCAATGAAACAACAATGGTATTGGAATGTGTTTGGAGGTGTCTACTGTTTTGACCATTCCTGGAGCGGACAAGCTCCTGAAGCTGTGCTATCTGTTTATTCAGGCTGTTAATATCCTAAGTAACACAGAGAAACATAAGAGATATAGAAATGTACATGTAGAAAACAAAGTATGATTAGTGATCTAAACATGCAAGATAAAAAAAAAAATCTATTTAAAATCTATTTAAAAATCTATTAACCTGTTTCACAATATATGTCAGTTCATCAATCTCCACTGCTTTGTCATCAAAGAGGGATTTTCTTTTGGCAACTGTGAACAAAAAAGAAAAACTTTACCATAACTCAGAATGCATGCATCGGAGTTAGCAAATGGCTAGAAATAAGAAGATACTTGCGTATAGTGAGCTTTTCCAACTTAGCAAATGTGTTGCTAAGGTCCTTGCCAATTCGTCTATAAAGTAAACAGAACAAAAAAAAAAGAGAAAGGGACATAAATTACACAAATAAACAAAGTAAGACATAGTAAATTAAACAAACAACTTAGATATCAGTAATTAGTAAAACTACTGTTGTAATTAAAGTAAACGTTATATTCACTTTGCTACAAGGGTGAAGTCACTCCGTTGTCTGATTGCACTGTGAGCTGGTTTAATGGCCTGTGCTCCATTCTGGAAAACAGTGGGATGGGAGATGAAAGACAAAACTTATACCGTAAAAATACATTAACAATAGTATCGTCTCTTGCACATTCAACCCTAATTGTCCAGAAGCAAGTGGTACTGTATCTTGGCACATGAACAATTATTTGGAATCCAGCAGGATGCATTGAGTGTATCTTGGAGTCCAGCACCTACTCACCTGTCTCCCTAGCAAGGACTTGCACACTGACTGGAACTCGCTGGTGCGGTCTCTGCAGGACATGCTGCTGGGGTCTACTGGTGCAGCAAGGGGAACTGGCATAGCCAGGGGGGTCTCCAGGGTCTGGAGCAGCTGGGACTGTGTCTGTGAAGGCCCATTGTACACCCCCTCCTGGCTACTCCTAGGACCGTGGCGGCGACGGGTATTCATGTGTGCTCTGACACATTACCTGAAATACGGAAGTAACAGGTACACTCATGCGTAAAGAGGCGTTTATAAATGCCAATCAGAACCGCTCTGAATTATTCCATTTAAGTTCAATCGTGAAGAGCAGAAAAGAGTCAGGCATCAGAGTACTGGATGAGTAAAGCTAGTGGTCAGAGCAGGGCAGAGTCTACTGACCAGAGTAACAGTAAACACTACCGTCTGTCTGCCACAGGGGACCACTTCACACACGTTTACCGAATGATTTTCACAAATACTGCTAGCATATAATGTGCAGACCTAAAAAAAAACAAACAGCAGCAGCTCTCATCAGCTCATCCTGATGAGAAGGTAGCAGCTTTGACTTAGCTTGCTAACATTTAAGTAAAACTCCACAGCAAGTGGAAAAGCTACATGTTTTTTCCTAACTAACAGCGAACGTACAGGTTCTGGACATGAAGAAGACCTTAAACAGCTGTTCTATTTGTTATTTATTCCTTACCAGATTAGCCTGAGCTGTTGCTAATTTTGCTTTTGGTTTGAGCAGTGAGGAACCGTCTTCATCCGGGTCCTGCGACCACGCACTGACGTCACCAGTGCCACGTCTTCTCAACGTCAGAATTTTTTTTTTTTTAATTATAACATTTTTTCATACACAGACTGGATTTACTGAGAGTGAAAAAGTGAAAAAAAGTAATAAATGGATATATAGTTTGTCGTCGTCTTCCTCCTTTTTTGCTGTTCATACTTTGTTTACAGTGAGAGATTATTTCGTTGTTTATTCTCATCGTTTGGAGGAAACAGTGCTGTGAGGCAGATCCTGCAGAGTGAACTGACTGAATGACGGAGGCTTGGAGCGCTGATTGGTTTCAGTAGTTTGAACAGTGTGTATGAACTTTAGTCCTAAACGGCCACATACGAATTCCTCCTTCATTTACAAGCAGATCAACAAAACCAGACTCCAGTCCATGAAGCTTCTCCATAACATCTCTCCAGCAGGCTTACCATAAGTTCACCTTCTAGATCAGATATTAGTTTAGCTTAACTCTTCTAATTTTGACCAATTCAGGAAGCCCCGCTTTGCAACAGGGCATCAAAAAATTGAGTTATACTCATAATGCTCCTCTCCACGGAAATCTTTAGTAAAAGGCGAAAGATTTATACGATATGAAGAGAAACAAGAGTGTACTGAAGAATAAGCGGGAGGAGGCAGCTCTTAAAGCAGAGGGAACACAACTCTACACAGTGGTGACTCCTTCAACACTAACGCTAACGTCAAATATCACCAGGACGATTTCAACAAAATAAATAATAATAGATGTAAACAAGATCCACTGTCTAATAAAGTGCGTCTGTAAGCTAGAAAAGAGTGAAAACGGAATTATTTGACGGTTCAAAACGCAATGCATTGTGGTCCACACGATCGCTAGTCTTTGCCCCGCCCCCCAGACAGCTCACACTGCAGACCTCACCCCAGCTCACTCTCTTCAGCTCACACTGCCAGCTATCCTCAATCCAATGAAAACATTTCGAAACAGGTTTTAAAACGCTAATTTACCACCTAATCGTACCTTTGGAACTTGCTTAGTGGTGACTCCAAGCAAAAGCCCAGATTTGATGTTTTCCTTATTATCTCTACCACCTTTCCAGACTTACAGCTCAGTGGTAAATTATCCAAGCATTTTTGTTCATTGATAATTTATTTACATTAATTTATTTCAGAGATGACAATCTGAGCTGAATTACTGCACCTTACTACTACTCGCCTACTTCTGGGCAAGTCAGGAACCTTTAGAAACGGATTAAAATGTTCACTAATACAAGCAGTTTTCAAGACGGACGTGACAAGGATTCTCACAGCAAACCACACGGTATTACAGAACCAGTTTCCCGTTTAACCAAGTGTATTATACATGTACAATCATTGCAGTAAACCCTGGCAACATCAACAGCATTACTCACTCTAACTCGTATTCTTAACCCTTTGTCCTGATAAGGGTCCTGATGAGCCTATCCCAGCTCTCACAAGGCAAAAGTGACTATTCTCACCATTGTGAGTACACAGCACAGCTCACTGTGAACCACAACGAAATTGGACCTCTGCATTTAACCTATGCACAAACACACACCGTGCAGCAGGGGGCAGCTAGGAAAGTGCCTGGGAGCAGTGATTGGGGCGGTACCTTGCTCAAGGGTACCTCAGGGCAACCAACTGGTATTTGAATTCACAATCCTCCGATCCTGTGGCCAACTCCCTAACCACCAGGCAACCAAAAGGTGAGGAAACATTCTGGACAGGTCACCAGTCCATCACAAGGCAGACGCAGGGAGAATCTGCACACTGGCCGTCCCACCTGGGAATTGAACCCAAGACCTTCATGCTGTGTGTGAGCCAGCACTACATCTTTCCACTACACTACATTTGCACTGCTTGGCGCTTGTTCACAGCTCTAAATATTTGTTGATTTATATTAAACAAAAAGCAAGAGCTACTATGTTGATTGACCGGCCAGAATTATGCAGAATCAGAATGCTGAGACTACTGATGAAGGGCTAGATGATGATGATGAACAATTACTGGAAAAAAATTTAAAAAAGGATAAACAAGTTTTGCAAGGCCTTCATCTATTGAATTCAAATGATTACATGAAGGAAAACACCTTTCATAACCATGTGGAAGTGTCCGGGTTTGACAGGGTGACTCATTTGGAAAAAGGAAGCGTACTGTATTTCAGACAAATAAGGATTTGTTACACTGTATCAGTGAATCATGCAGCCAAACAGATGTTACAGTTCTGCTCAGGCATTATTCATCATAGCTTGGACGTGCAGGCAGCCACATTTGCCAAAGAGGGTTCCACTATTTTAAGCCCCCTACATTATTATAGAGCCCCCGAAGTCATGACAAACGGCTGCGCACTTTTCAGGTGATTACAGAACACACGAGCCACTGAAGCATAAAAATATATTTTATTATTTTATTTATAGACATACATTTGAAAAAATTAGAAAGAAAAAAAAAATCCATTCTTTTGTATGTGCATGTATACATAATGTTATCATATATAGAGAATAAAAATTGAGACATTAATAATGGATAATATGACAAAAGATTAAAACAGGAAGGATAAGATAGTTCTTGAGTCACTCAAAAACAGTTCTTGAGGGTCACCATTAGCATTAAGAAAAACTACACAAATATAATGACATTTTATTCAAGTCTTATTCAAGGCCCACATCATGAAAAGAAAAAGGTTTAATGTAATATGTAAACATGATTAAAGTTTCAAAATGCACTGTTCACTCCCTAGTCTATATAATCCAGATAAAAAAAGCTACGCTGCATAAATATCCTCATTATAATTCACCTAATTCAGCCTACAACCGTTTAGCCCAGACCATGCTAGTGTTATAAGGTGCGTTTCTGCCTGAATTGTTTTTTTGGAATCAACATTCAGTCAGAATATCGTTAAGAAAACCGCCTGTTAAACTACACGGGCCAAAGAGAGTTTGAAAATGGTTTAAAATATTTAAAAAATTGGTTAAATAAACTTCAAAGTCAACATGCAAGATATTTTTATGTACTAGAGAGGATGGCACACCTGTACAGAAGAAGCTGGACTTTTCTGACCCAATTGTTGGTGCAAGAAAGAAAAAAAACCCCAATAAAATGGATATTTTTTCAGCTTCATAAGTCTACTGATAACATTACTTCAATATATTTTCTCTTTCGAAAGTGCAGAAGCTGATTAAATTAATCATCAGTAAAAAATAATTAAATAGCAAGGTTTTGCCAGTTCACCCTGTAACCTGATTGGGCCTCTGGGGGACCGAAGATGCAAATAGCAATTTATCATGCAAACCCGCCAGTCAAGTGCTTCCTGGCTCTGGAAATAAATAATAAAACATAATACATATGTAAACAATCAATTTCCGCTTGGAGGAGTTTAATCAATGTTGAGACAGTTGCCAGACTTATGTTTTCTGTTGTTTTAAGTCTAGGCTCAGGCTTTGTTTGGCTATGATAAACTGGCCCGTTGTGTTCGTCTACACTCATTGGGACGATCACGTTTCACTTTCGAAGTTCTAGTCTACAGAGATGAATCCTTTAAGAAAATGGCCTGGCTTACAGGATATTATAATATGGATATTACCTGCACCTGCAGTCATCGTGGTAAACAAATGGTAATTCAATGATGTCATCATCATCCCGCTTCACCTTTTAACAGGAATGATATTTTAAAAAGCAATTAGGAGTTATTGGAATTCATCAGCCAGTGCGATTCAAAATGAGATCAGTTTCTACAGTTAGCTCAATGTTGTCTGTCTTACCTGCAACAGGACGGTGTAGTTTTTCACTGGCATACACACTGTGGCCTCGTCCCTACAGAAGCCCCCACAGCGTTGCACGGGTACAGAACAAGGCAAAAAGGTGTGTTCAATTTCATCTGGGAATTCATGCCAAACACTGACTAAAGTTTCTCGTGGCTGGCATTGGCTTTGACACTGTGCAGGAGGAACATAGCTGGTACCTAGTGAAAATAAGAAGTATATGCATAGATGTATGGTGGTCTAAACAGACTGTGGCTCTCAGCAGATGGTGCTAGAGACGCATTCACTTTTAGTATTGCAGTTGCGAATAGGTGACCGACATCGGCCCTCGATTAAAAGGTCACCCCTAACCCTGAAATGACGGTTCGAAACCTCCAGCTGCTATTTACATTTCATGACCATTTCATAAGGAATTGACCAATGGTCAAAACATAACTCAATAATATATGTCTATATAAAGAGTGTCAAATCAACTTTAGAGATTTCTAAAGATATCAATGATGTACAAACCAGTGGCTACAACTCGACACACTGAGGCGCTTACAAAAGTCAGCGTAAAATGTGTGAACGTACCTGAGGTCGAAGACATATTGCTATCACAGCTTTTAGGAACCTATATGTGGAAAAGAACGAAAAGATCCTCGATTTAGGTCTGCGTTAAATGATAACGTAAACAAGCAGATGTGATCGGAGGTGTGCACGTGCATGCGTTTTCAGTGAGTGCACTTCCAGCAAAAAGCACTAGCTCATGTTTCGGCTTGTAAACTGGTGATTCATGAGGACACTGTCAGCGTTTTTTGACGTTTTTCCTAGACACTAATGACTTCCAGCAAAAAGCTAGTGAAACCTATACAACAGTACAGAATTACAACATAAGCGCCGTAAACTCCTTGCTGGTCTACTTTGAACTCATGCAGTGCACGCTTCACAAGAACTGATGCAATCACCATCTGCAGATTACATGAGGCGAGTCAGTGAAGATGCAGACAATGCCAGACCCAGTATTTCTGAAAACAGGGAGTTAAATGTAGTAAGTCAAATTATGCCATTAGAGAGTGTTTCTCAACTGGGCCTGACTCAAGCGACTTGCAGATTCCTAAGTAAATGCCAATGCTCAGTACTCTTTGGGCCCTTTTCATAATCTCGACCCAATTTCATTTCTGTAAAAACTGCCAGTATACATTCTAGATATGTTTCACTGAAACAGAGCAGCGAGGAGTGGTCCTTAACTCTGAAATAACCAGACCAGACGTCTCAAAATATTCAATACATAAATAGAGCAGCAAGGAGCAGTCTGCAATATTAAAATAAACAGAACAGATTTAAGAAAAAATAATTTTTTTAATAATAAATAGATGTGAAGTGGTCTATAAATCCAAAATAATCAGTATGGTCACTTAAAATATCAACTAAATAAAGAGCAATGAGGAGAAGTCTAAGTCAAAAATGAGCTGCGTACTATACAAATAATAATAAAACAAACAATAAAACAAAAATAAATGAACCCCAAAACTACAGGGACGAAACCATCCTCAGCAGAAGAATAAAGTGGACTAAATACAATATGAAATATGTGATGAGTTACAGGCAGAAGAAAACAGGAGAGTTTGAGTTAGCCTACCTTGATCCCGTCTAAAGTCGATACAGAAACATGAAACACCCACAGCAGCACAGGCAGCATCATCGTCGTCATCTTTTAGAGAAAAGAGCAGCGCGAAGATCTGAACCTGTCCTCCACTCTCCGAACTACGGAGATGCTCAGCCGAGCGCGGACTGTGTATCACAGCGCGGCCGCTGCGGCCTCCGGACAGAGGGGGGCGCTGTGGCGCTACTTCCAGACACGTGCGGCCCCGCAGCGGTGTTTACACGTGCTTACACGATCAAAACGTAAAACACGGGCTTTAATCCGTTCCTCGAAACGCCGGGGATATTTAAAAAATAAAAATAAAATAAAGTCTTCTAGAAGTATATCCGTGCATAGGTTAGATGGAACAGTGCGTTTATGATCGGAACAACATGATCGCACCAATGAATCCATGAAAACATACACATAAAACAAAGTGATTACAAATCTTGAAAAATCTGAGCAGAATTTCTGTGTATATGAAAAATAATATTTTTACATTTGACCCTTTACCATCCTTCTGTGATGAGCATGGGGTATAGAGATGTTAAAAAAAATAAATACATGTACACATGCTACTGTGTCCACCAAGTTCAAATGCATAAGCTTTGTTTTCTATGCTGTTCTGAAATCAGGCAAAATAAAAGCAAACTAAACTATGACAAACTCTAACAATCAGATCTTCTCATTATAAATAAAAACTAATTTTCCCCATTGTTGTGTAGGGTGGAAATCTATTGCTGTGCACACTTGATACAAGTAAACATGCAATCGATATTTCACCTGTTTCAACGTGAAGGTTAAGAACATAAAGCGTCCTAGTGTGAATAAGGGAATATTGGATTGTATATGATGAGCAGGGTGATACAAATGTAGTTCAACTTTACTCACCCTCTGAGAAATTAGCTCCTATCCAACAGTGGCTTAAAATAAATCGAGCTAGATGAATAAAGTAATAAACTGCAAGTGAATTAAGTGAAACACTCAAGTCAAAGATCAGAACATTTTATTGTTCCAAAGCAGCAGCCAATGAATCAATCCATACAGTCTCCATACACTCCAGCGGAGTGCAAATGTATGCAGCTGTACTTTTCTTTCTCTTGTGCATGTGGTCTTTAAAATAACTCAAAAGGAAAGTAATTGGATAGATGCATTTTAATGAACCTGCCTATTAAAGCATGTGTTTAAGAATCATTTTATTCTTTTGCAAAGCCTTGAAAGATCATCCCTTTTGGTTTGTTCAAAACATTTGCCAGAACAAATGACAGAAAAAAAATGTTCACATACAATCCTTCTCAAATTAAAAAGACACTTAAATTCAGATGTCATATACTGACCCCGTGCATCAGATTTCATACAAAATAATTGCAGCTACAAATATCATGAAACTTTAAAAGACTATTTTCTCTCAGCAATGAAAATAGTACATTCTTCTAAAATGCAATAAATCAAAATAAAGGTCCACAATGTTTATACAGGTGATCTGGGCTTATTTTGGAACTGGGGAGATTTTGCTAGCACCGACTGTCTATAGGTGACCAGAGAGTAAGGGCTTGAGCAATTTACCACTGACATTACACTAAGCAGTTGAGAGGAAGCCTAGGACAGACAAAATCGGTAGGGTTTTATGTGGAAAACATACCTATATAAAGCTGAGGTTCCTTTAAAATACAGATCAACTCTGGGAGTGTAGGATATACTGAAAAACAGCTCAATAAGATTGCTGATCCAGAAAGTGGGATAGGAATGAAAGAAAGTTTGATCCAAAAGATGTTTAACAACAATCTGTTCTAAACAGGCATTCTGCAATTGCATCATTGTGCAATCCCTCACTTCTGATTATGGTCCTAGATTCTGAGAATGTCAGTGCACGCTTTACATGAGACATTCTTTGGGTTCTAAACCCCATACGTTGTCTTCTCAGTATTGATTTCCTTACTTAATAATCAGGTCCTGTTAATAATATGATATTCCTGGTGGACCTACGCCTGGAGGTCTTCATGTGCAATCATGCAGCAGTTTAGAACAGCTTGATCATGCTTTCCCTGGACTTGCCAACTCCAACCCATTTAACTGGAAGTTAAAAGTAAAATGTACATTTCAGTTTACAAAAAGGAAGAAAAATAATTAAACTGTAATATAAAACTAAAAATGAGCAAAGTTTGGATGCAACATACCTGGCACCTGTAGAAATTTTTCAATGAAACGAATATAGGCCTGCGCCTGAGTTGGGAGTTCATCAAAATTGCGAGCTCCCTCTGTGCTGCAACACCACCCAGGTAATGTCTCATAGGTCACAGAAACCTTTGTCAGCACATCCATGTTAGCTGTCAACAAAGAATTCAGTTGGAATATAAAAAAAAAAAAAAGAAGGCAGTCAAAGTACTAAAGTATAAAAATCACAAAGGAGAAGTGGTAACTAACCAGGAAAGCTGGGCAAGAGCTTGCCATCAACTATATAGGCCACACCAACTTTTATTTCAGGCAATGTATCAAGGATGTCCAGTTTGGTCAGAGCAATACTGCCGTTAGAAAGAGGAAACAAAACTTTGATTTGTACAGTACTGACAGAAATGTAACAGTTAAACATTAAGAATTAAATATTTAAGGAAGAGAAAGACCCTTACGCTGTGAAACCATTGATCATGTGGGCATAACGAACCAAAACCAGGTCCAGCCACCCACAGCGCCGCCGCCTGCCCGTTGTCACTCCAAACTCCCTTCCTCTATTCTGCAGCAGATTACCAATGTACTTTAAAAAAAAAAAAAAAAAAAAAAGTCAGGAAACCTTCTAATGTTCATTATTACATCAGAGAAGCTTTCAGTCACACACTCACATTGTCCTGCTCTGTAGGGAATGCTCCAACACCAACTCTGGTGGTGTAGGCCTTGACAACACCATACACACGACCAACATGAGACGGTGGTACCCCGAGGCCTGTGCACACCCCCCCAACTGTGCAATTTGATGAGGTCACAAAAGGATAGGTCCCTGAGGAAGTTACATTTTACTAGTTAAATTCAAAGAGCTCATGTTAAGAAAACATTAAAATAAAATAAACAGCCTAAATAGTTTTCACTATTTAATACAGCATTTACATAAAGCCAAACAGTTTTAGACATGTCTATAGTCCTTACCAAAGTCAATATCCAGAAGGGCTGCATTAGCCCCTTCCACCAAAATTTTCTTGCTGGGTCCAGTTAGGGCTTTATGCATAAAGTAAACGCCATCAGTGACTAGAGGGCGCAACCTCTCAGCAAAACCCTATTGACGGAGATGAAGATTGTAAAAGAGTAATCCAAAAAGTAGTGTTGAGTTTATATCACTACTCACCATGATGAGAAAGTGTGTACCAATGTGTGACTCATTACCTTCAGTTGCTCCAACTCTGCATCAACATCAATGTTGAGATTGGGATACATGGTCTGAAAATGGCTTGCCAGTACTCGAAATCTATAGAAAGAGATTGTGGATTATGAAAATGGCAAAATAAAAGAATATTAAAGTCCAAAATATATGACTGTACCATATTTAAAATGCTTACTTTTCTTCAAAAACTGAGAAGTCAGAGAGCAAATCACAAACTCTGAGCCCATTGCGTGCTGCCTTTGAGGAGTATGCTGGACCAATGCCTTTTTTAGTAGTTCCCAAACTGCAAAACAAAATGAAATGATGACCAATATTACTCAAAAGAAACACGTCATCCACATTTTCAAAGGAAAAAGTTACTCACTTTTTCCCGGCCTGTTGTTGCCTTTGCAGCTCCTGTAGCCCATCAACAGCCTGGTGGAAGTTAAAGACTAAAAATATCGAGAGACAGCAGATGATCGAGTGGCTACCACCTAATTTCACTATGCATTACCATAAGCAAATGTAAACAAAACCACACACCCCACCCAAAACAACAAGGGCTAAAATATCCTACCAATATGTGCACGATCAGAAATCTTCAGTCTCTCTTCCCAACCCTGAAGGCCTGAATTAGGCAAGAAGAAGAGTTGCTCAAAGACTTGAGGTGGTGTATGTGTGAACATAGTAGATTGATCAAAACACTGCATTACATTAACTCATCACATCCTTCCAGCAGTGACATTTCCTCACCATTGCCTTTCTGTAAATTCTTCTCAGCCTCTTCAAACAGTCCAGGAAGATGGATCACGACTCCGTTCCCTGAGTCAGACATGAGGGAGGAGTCAGCTGTAATCTACACTGTCTAGACAGGCAAGGCAAGACATGTGGACATACTATAGAATAACGAGACATGTCCAGGGATGCAGTCAGTCACGAACACGCTGCTGAACGTGTTAAGAGGGGGCTACCTCGGATAAAACACAAGTACCTGAAGAGATTTATAGGAGCCATAGGGGGCGGCAGAGAGGCTGGCGAGCAGTAGGTAAAGAGAAGGTCAAAGTAAACACGCATACCAATAAAAGAGACGGCCTTCTTATTGAGCACGCCGCTGGGTAAGAGGTGAAAGTCATACTCCACAGAGTCCACCACCACCGTATGTCCCGCGTTGTTTCCTCCCTGCGGGGACACGAGAAAACCCTCATGGGCGGGAAATAACCAGCCAGGAGTTCACTCAAGGGCACCGGATAAAAAAACATCTTTCAGTAATTAAGCATCAGTATTTCTGAGTCTTAAGGAATTCACTGTCACGCTCAAATCTGTGGAAATGTTTCAAAAGAACCGAAACTGCTATGCGCGTAGCTAAGACTACCATGACAACCTTATGGTGAAAACAGGAAGTAACACGGGAGGACTTCAGGAAACTTTAATAACAGTGACATTCGGAATCCCATAGCGGACAAACTGAGAATTTTAGCCAAACTCCGACAATCCTCGGAGCAACAGCGCACCTGGCATCTGCACACGATGTCGGCGTCCATGGCGAGCAGGTCCACCACCTTCCCCTTCCCCTCGTCTCCCCACTGAGCCCCGAGCACCACCGTCACTCGGTTCTGCGCCTCCCGCAGCATCCTGAGCGACTCCTCCGTTTCGCTTTCCCGGCAGCGCTTCACCGCCGGCTCGCCGTTCAGATACGCCGCCTCCTGCCCGTTCGACATCGCACTATCCGACATGCTGCAGCTGCGGCCCGAGAGCGCGCGCGAGGAATAGAGCCACACCGGCCCGCCCACCTTTCAAAATAAAAGTTCATCACAGAGCGAGCCTGGAAGTTTCCGCTTAAACTGATCCAGGAGGGTGAGATTCCGGTAGTGGCTGCTCGCTTCACACAGAGGACGGGCAGCAATTTGGCGCGTAAAACAGCGGCCATAAACTTAACAGGTTTATTACAAAGAATCCGATCTAACACTCCCTTTATTTTCTGACCTGTACAGAAAAAAGCCACTCTAGCCTCCCCGGACAGATGTTTTTTTTTAAAAAAACGTCTTGATTCTTTGAGATTTTTACACAGTGGACACAGTAAATGATTATACCACAGTGACAACAACAACAGCAATAATAATATCCATTATTATAATAATAATAATAATAATAATAATAACATATTTAAAAAATCAGCAAATATGGAAAAGTTGTTTCTACAGATACTGTGCCATGAATTCCCTGAAGTTTAAAGGACTTTTCTCTAATTCACACACACACACACACACACACACACCCCATACTGTAGTTCACTTCAGCTATCACTGCTTTTACTGCTGTGGCAGAGAGAGAGAGAGAGTGAGAGAGTGAGAGTGAGTAAGTAAGTAATTTAAATGTTTTAATTGACAGCCAATCTCTCCATTAAAATCACCCTTAAGCCTTAGGAGCCTGTAAACAGAGCTCACTTATGTTCCTCACTCAGTAACAGTAATAAGTCCTACTAATGGGCTGCTGTAAGCTGAACAGACACATATTTTCTATCCATGTTACAGCCACTGAATGGAATCGCATTAGACCTGCTACAAACCAGAAACAATACATGAAATATATGTTAATGTATCTATTTTTTTTTTTAGGGGCAGTGGTGGCCTAGTGGTTAGGATGTTGGCCACATGATCGGAGGATCGAGGGTTCGAACCCCTTCCCAATAGGTTGCCCTAAGGTACCCTTGCGTCCCTGTCTCGCTCCTCCCTGCGATGGGCTGGTGACCTGTCCAGGGTGCGTCCCCCTTCCTTCGCCCTGTGTGCACTGGGTTGGACTCCAGCACGACCCCGTTTGGGACAAGCGGCGATGGATGTTTCTTTTTTTTAATGTAAATATCTATATTAAAATTACATCCATCCATCCATCCATCCATTATCTGCCGCTTGTCCCAAGTGGGGTCGCGGGGGGGTGCTGGCGTCCAACCCAGCGCACACAGGGCGAGGACGGGGGACGCACCCTGGACAGGTCGCCAGCCCATCGCAGGGAGGAGCGGGACGGGGACGGTACCTTGCTCAAGGATACCTCAGGGCAACCCACTGGGAAGGGGTTCGAACCCCCAATCCTCCGATCATGTGTCCAACGCCCTAACCACTAGGCCACCACTGCCCCAAAATTACATTAAAATTTTATTTTTATTAGTGGTTAGGGAGTTGCCTCTGCATCGCAAGATTGTGGGTTTGTTTCCCCACCAGTAGGTTGCCCTGAGGTACCCTTGAGCAAGGTACCGTCCCCGTCACTGCTCCCCAGGCGCATTCAATAGCTGCCCACTCCTGCACGGTGTTTGAGTGTGTATGGGTTAAATGCAGAGGTCCAATTTCGTTGTGTTTCACTGTCTGCTGTGCTGTGACTTCGCAATGACAAGGGTTGTCACTTTCGCTTTCACTTTTTAGTTCCAGCTCTGGTTTAACTCTGCTGTTTATAGATTTCAGGGGATGTCACACACTTAAAGAACTGGAGGGGAATGACAAGCATTAGTTCACATATCTATAATGCAAGCATAAAAAAAACAAACAAAAAAAAACAACTCAAGCTCAAGCATTTTTATAATTTCCAAATTGTTCTGGCTTTTATTGACCCAACGACAGTGACCTTGACAGATTATGCTAGCAAGATCGACA
The DNA here is from genome assembly GCA_017165825.1 of Hepsetus odoe. NCBI lineage: Eukaryota > Metazoa > Chordata > Actinopteri > Characiformes > Hepsetidae > Hepsetus > Hepsetus odoe. The sequence goes on along the minus strand of CM029381.1, from coordinate 12,151,372 downwards.
CAGTTATGGAAACAGTGAGCTAACAAGAGCTAAATAATAAGTCATAGCGTTAAAGGGAAGTGATAGCCCTTGTCATTGCGAGGTCACAGCACACAGTGAACCACAACCTCTACATTTAACCTATGCACTCAACACTGTGCAGCAGGGGGTAGCTATTGAAACCACCCAGGGAGCAGTGACAGGGACAGTACCTTGCTCAAGGGTACCTTAGGGTAACCTACTGGCGAGGGAATCAAACCCACCATCTTCTGACGTAGGGGCAACTCCCTAACCACTAGACCACTGCTGCCCCTTTAAATTTGAAATCTTAATTCATTCTCACCTTTAATTAATCCACACCCGAGCTGCTGCATTAATAAAACGTACACACTGAAAATGCACATAGCTGTTGGCACTTTTTAAAATGTTTCTCCTGATAGCAGTGTAAGGAATCTCCAGAAATGACATGCAGACATTTCCAAAGCTGAGCTCAAACTGGGACTTTGCTGTGTTTACTCTCTGAAATGTTGTGATGGGAAGTGCATAGGTACAGAAAGTGCTCATAACTTACAGTTTGTTCTAGTTTCCTTGTTTTTTTTCTGCTGAGAAGTGATTTAAATTAGTTTGTCTGCAAAAGGATAATGGGTTTAACTCATGCTGAAGTTCTCCAGGGCTCCATGTCAGTCATGTGGCTCAAAACTATGTGCGATGAAATGTTACCACATGCAAATCGGTAAAGTCATATTGTTTAAGGCTTCACTACTGCTGCACTCATTTAAATGAGAAACATGAATGAGTAACAGAATCCCGGCAGCCAATTATGAATGAGTTTGTACGAACGTTGTATTATTATGTATTTAGTTTATTATTAAGTGTTAACTAGTTCTTTATTGGACTGTGGTGTAATCTTTTTAATTTATTCATTTATTTATTTATTTTAAGTTTATCTTTCAGTTTTTTAGTCTTTAGACTTATTTAATTTGGCATTGTAAGCAAGTACCCCTCCCATCTGAGTGCATTTTTCAGAGCTAAACTGAAGGGTCAACAGAGATGGACTGACACACCCATGACTGCTTAAGAAAATTGGTTTCAAAAATAGATGAACGTAATTTGGGGGCCATTTAGCCAAAGCTGATCAAATCTGATGTTTCTCTTGTGGACAGTTTATTTTTACTCATTGTTTTGTTGGCCTGAGTCAGTCAAAAATGATGGGAGCAGGAAAAAGGAGGGAATCTCTGGAGGAATCAAATATCTCATTCCTTTTGGTCACAGAACTAATCTAGAGGGAAATCTTTTGTTTTTTTCTGTCTATTCCCATAGTTTGTAACCTACTTGTTGAAATAATGCTCAGGGTTTGTTTGCTTACTTGTGGGGTGTAGCTCTGTAATTGGTTAGCACTGCAAATTTCTCATCAGTTTAAGTGCTGTTCCCTTTTATGTCCCGTGGTGGTGCTGATGCCTTGAGTCGACCAAACCTATCCTTTTTTCTTCCACAGTTTTCCATCTATCAGTTTTATGACATATGAAATGTAACGTGTCGTATTTTTATGTTGGCTTTAGCAGAACTGTGTAGGATTTGTGCAGGAGCGTATACTATATTACAGTAGTCACAGTTTAAACTGATACCAGATGTTAATGTATTTCACAGTTGAAGTTCCACTGCATGCCACTGAAACCTCCATTCACAGCTCAGATTACCTGCATTGTTGATATCTTCAAAGTAACATCCATTTTTTATATTAGAGCTTCATTGGAGTTTTTATTAAATGCAAACATCATAGGCAGTTCAGCTCTCATATTTTAAACGAGTTATGATAAATAAAGATGTTTTTTTTTATTTAAGAGTTTTATGAATTCTTTGAGGTTTTGATCAAAGGCTATAGCCCTAACACCCACACACACCAGGTTTTTTTAAAAGTTCAAAACTATTTCTAAGCTAATTTGCTTATTTGGTTAACTGCCAGCAAGAGAAGTCATGCTTTGCTTTCATTTTCAGGGTTGTCTGGCCATTGGTATAATATTTCATGGTGAAGAATTGCCTGTTGTTTTCCTTTGTTATCAAAAGGGCTTAAAATAACTTTTTCGAACCCAAACAGATATTCACTCTCTTTTCCTTCTCAGGATTGTATTTTGAATGACAAAAGTTTGCACATTTCAGCTCATGCCAGCTGTTCACTTCTGGAGAGTGTTATGCTTGGTCAGAGATTTTACTTTTATGTCCTGCTGAGGGCCAGGCATGTGTTTAGTAGCTTTGAGATTTCCAGGAGCAGTTGACAGTCAATGCAGCACACTGGAAAAAGCTGATTAAAAAATTGTCATGCATGTCTCATCAGGAAAAGCAAACAGCATTTGATTGCAACTGCAAATTTGTTGGCAGCAGCCCTGTGAGTGAAGAAGTTGAGCCCCTTTTCTTTTCCTCCTGGTGTGTGTTTTGTGTGTGGAGGATGGCTAGGGCTCTGCTAGGCTGGCTGCAGCTGCTGAAGTAGGCTCCGGCTCCAGGAAACTTTAATTCCAGCGTCCTCCCGAGGCCTGATGGAAACACATACGCAGCGCAGCTCTGCTGTAACTAGAGAGGCGCGCAGGACACACGACCTGTCTGTGGGTCATTACCACACTCCAAACAGACCTGGTGCCCCCTGCTTGATCTATGTTGACCCCACACACACACAGAGTTTAGAACAGAGGATCACAGCAGAGACCAAAGCCACACTACTGGAAAAAGGCTACTCGCCTTTGGGATTGTAAATTAGGTTGGTTTGGGCAAAGTGTGAACCCCCCCGAACATTCTTCATACTTCTCGATACCTCATTCATATTTATGTACCCAAAAAAGAATACTTCAGCAAAACACAATGTACACAAAACAGAATGCCAAAGTGTGCAGACACCTGCTCCTCCGATGTTTCTTCTGAAGTCAAGGGTGTTAGCTGTTTATGATGTTTAGAGTAAGGGGAATATTTTATTTTAATTTAAAATTTTAGAATACGAGGTGCTGTGTCCTGGATTTGCTGTTTGCAAATATTTTTACCAGTGATGCCTCTGACTTGATCGTTCTCAAATGCTCCACACTGATCGTCGAGCTTTGCCTCCACTGACAACTGTTGAGATCTTGGTGAACCTTTCGTGATTACAATGGGGAGCACTTTTCCCCAGAAAGCTTTGAAGCATTTTCTCGACTTTGAACTTCTAATCTATTCAACATACTTTTGTCATATATACACATATGGGTTTTATGATGCTCTCGTGGATTTGACTTTTCCACTGGCTCTGTGAATGACAGAGCTGTCAGTGTGGATGAAATATGTTGCTAGCCAGTAAATACTGAAACTCATTTATTGAGCACAACATTGATTTATTCGTCATTGTGTGCTGTAGAAATTCTGTTTTTTTAATCACTACAAACAGTTCTTAATATGTGCTGTCAGCGGGGAGGAGGCCGTCTCAGCTGTCTGATGTGCCGTTTGTCTGAAGTGCTGCTTTGTCTGGTGACCTTGTAACTCACACCACTCACCACTCAGGGTCCCAGACTATGTTTTCTAAGAAGCACTTTGGGCTACTGTGGTCACACAGAATAAGATTCTTCTATTAGAAGAGCTTAATTTCATTAAATTGAATGAAGTAAGTTTGTCTGTGTTACTGAGAGGTCAATAGCTGGTTAAGGAGAAGGGGCTATAACTGATTGGCCTCCAGTTGGAAGTAAAGGAATAATGGAAATACTGAGGCAAGTGTAACCTCACTCCATCAAATTTTACATCATGGCTGTCTGTAAATGTCCATTCCAGAAGCCACCCACCTTCTTTATTAGTCCTAATTCTGACGTTTTGCCTGGAAAATATGGAAAATCTGATCAGTTTCAAAATGAATTAATTCAGATCTTTAGAATTCAATTTTCCCCTCAAGCTATTGTCAGCACTATTTGGCAAGCCTTGGTCTTATTTTATAACTGAAATAGTTAGTTAGGCAAGCTAATGCTGAACCTGGAATCTCCATTACGGATTGTATCCCTGATGGCTCTCAGAGGTAATGCAACATTTTTTCAAGTTCCTGCCAAATGTCACTTTAATCGTCCCTTTTACAAACCCACTGCTCTCAGTCTCATTTAAATGGCTAAAACAGGCTGGTAGAGTTGAATGTGTAAAGTATGTAGATTTCTGTAGATTATAATTGATTAGTTCAAGCTTGGTGTATTTATAGAGAACCCATGTCAAGGGTATTCATGAATGATTTATTAAGGAACGATCGGGGACTACAATGGGAGTTTTCCAGGGTAATGCCTGCATGGTCATAGTATCCTGTCTGAGAACGGATGTGGTTGTTTTCGAGGGTTTTTTTTCTGAGCTAATTCCTCACACATTTCTGTGTTCCCCCAGAATATCGTATTCATATTTTTGTTTCAACTGTTCTTTCAGGCCAAAGCAAATTTAAGAGAAGCTCTGCAGATGTTCTGATTTACATGTGAGAACACTTCACATCATGAAAAAGCACAAGTCATACCATATTTCCCTTAGTCTCTTGTTATGCATCTGAATTTGGGATTCCATCAAACCACCACATTCCAAACTTGGTTTTGACACGCACTGGACTCTAAGCTTGAAGCCATGCTTTCTTTTGCAATTTAAAATGAAATCCAATAACTGGAATTATTACAATTATTTTTATATTAAAATATATTCCGCAACTACTCTCGTTATTTGATAACTAATACAACTACTTTGTCTAGAACTGCATTGAAAGTCTTAGTTGTTGTAACATTTTGAGACAAAAGGAACAATAGAAAAGTATATTATTCTAACTCTATTTATTAGAATTAGATTTTTAAGCCTTGACTATATACATGTCCTAACTGCAGTATGAAAGTTTTATCCTACTGTTTGATTCTCTCTTTCGGTGAGACAATCGGTTGCAGCAATGATAAACTCAACAAAAAATGTAGCCCACTCTTCCACAGATGCACATTTCAGAGTTCATGTAAAATAATTTCACCTGCTGTTCTATAGCGACAAAGAAGATTGAGGTTTGGTTAATATAAGTGTGGCAGGGTTCCATCATATATTTATGTATGAAATTTCCTGAAGACAGGAAATTCGTCAGACTGGCAGAAAGGTGCTATAATTATGGAAAAGGTTCTGGAACCAACTTTTACTAAAGAAAGGCTGCAAGAAATAAATGTTTTGTTTCTTATTTTACTAGTTCAATAGGTAACTAGGTAACAGTTAACTTGGTGATAGTGAGGAACTGAAGTGTAGGCCTACATACAGATTGAAAGGTTAAACTATGCAAAACTGGACTGCCAATTGTTCATTTTCTTCAAAGATAATGGCTATGCCCCAAGCTATTTACTCCACAATGCAAAATGAAATATAAAAAGCCCACATGTGTTCAGTATATTGTCTCCTGCAGACATACTGCCATTCAGATGGTTATGATGAAGTGTGTCTTCAGTGCAAATGCCCCTGCAGGAAATCAGCTGGTTCTGAGCTAGTGAAGCTCAGGACATAAAATAAAGAGTCAGTGGGTAATAGAGAACATTTTCCTCAGGATGGAAAAAAAAATTGAGAATTTGCTTGGGTGAATCAGCGAGCCACATGGTTGTGGCTAATAGTTTCAGTATGTCTAATGAGTGGCGAGCACCTCCTGCTCTGAGGCCTCCACAGGGGAAGACATGCCTTGGCCTTCAGGGTCAGTAAACAAACTATGGGACCCATTAAATGTACACACATACAGTGAATTGGACCTCAACTTGACACCTTGTTTTCACAGAGCCTATAATCACCACTGAACAAGGCACAATAATTGAGATTGAAGTGTTGTGATAGTCAAAGAGACTGTTTGAAGGCCAAGGCCAGCTTAAACTGGACAGCCCCATACACATTGTACTGCTTAAGAATGATATATGACACAATGTGCTGGCTTAGTGGTTAGGGAGTTGGCCACAGGATCGGAAGATTGTGGGTTCAAACCCCTTACCAGTAGGTTGCTCTGAGGTACCTTTGAGCAAGGTATTGTCCCCATCACTGCTCCCCGGGTGCTTTCATAGCTGCTGCATGGGTTAAATGCAGAGGTCCAATTTTGTTGTGGTTCACTGTGTGCTGTGCTGTGACCTTGCAATGATAAGAATAGTCACTTTAACTTTAAGAATGATACACAACATATTCAATATTCACAGGAGGTCCCAGGGATATACTACAATACTGAAGAACAGGTATGTTAAAAAGTGGCCCCACAACTCCTTTACTGCTAATGAATTAAAAAAAACAGTATTAAATAATGTATCATTTATAACATTTCTAGAGTTTTCATTAACAATGACACGGGTGGGCCCGTGGCCGGATCAGTAACCAGCACACAGCTTCACTTCCACTCAGATGCCAGCAAGGTGGAGGTGGGGTACTGGTATGGGCTGGTATTATTGAAGATGAGCTAGTTGGACCTTTTCGGTTTGAAGATGGACTCAAAATCAACTCCCAAACCTGCTGCCAGTTTTTAGAAGACACTTTCTTTAAGCAGTGGTTTAGGAAAAGTCTGCATCTTTCAAGAAGATTTTTGTGTAGAACACTCCTCCGTCGCGTGCATTGAAGTACTCCACTGCATGACTTGCCAATAAAGGCCTTAAAGATGAAAGAATAATGACATGGCTCCCTTCCTCACCTGACTTAAACCCTATTGAGGAATTGTGGCCCTTTTTAAAGAGGAGCTTTATGGGGAAGGAAAACAGTCCACCTCTCTGAAGAGTGTCTGGGAGGCTGTGGTTACTTCTGCAAAAGTTGATCGTCAACAGATCAAGAAACTGGCAGACTTCATGAATGGAAGGATTATGACTCTTATTGAAAAGAAGGGTGGCTGTATTGGCCACTGATTTTTTTTTTAATGTCAGAAATGTTTATTGGTTAATTTTGAGTTGTTCATTTATTATTCTTACTGTAAAAGATGAAAATAAACAAGTGAGATGGGAACATTTTTGTTTTTCATTTAGTTGGATGATAATTCTGCACACTAATAGTTGCCCAATAATTGTGCACACATATGTATCCCCTGAAATTCACATTTCCTTTGTAAAACATGTTTCAGGGTTTCATAGTAACTGTTCAATTGTTGGAGAAGCTTAAGGTGGTGGCTGAATTCAGGTTAGATTCACATGGTGATTCAGTTTTTAGATGCTATGCTACAGAACCCAGGAGAATATAAATATTTTGTCTTTGCGGCAGAAATTTCTATTAAACTTTCTAGAACAGAATTATATTTCAGCTCTTTGAATGCTCTTTGAGAGGCCATTGCTCATTTCTGTCCAGCACTGCACGTCCAAATACTCCTCAGTATGAAAAGCTCTAAGTATGTATGAAGGTTTCCACATCCAAGCAAGTGAGGTCCATAGAGAGAGAAAGTGCAGATGCTATATAGATCAGTAGTAATGGAGGCAGCATATGCTGCCCACACCAGATATTACCTGAGCAGAGGGCTTGGATAATAAAGAGAGGTCACCCTAGACTCCCATACCTGGCTTGCCAACCATAGTGAGAAACTTTTATTATTTATTTTATTATTATTTTAGATTAAACAATCCTATAAGCATTTATTGAAAAACCAGAGAGGAAGTAATAGTATTCAATAGGAGTCAAAAGAACAGTTTTTGATGTGTAAGGGTGTAGGGAACAGGACATAAAACTTTCCAGAAATGTTGGTGGAATTTCAGCAACTAATACAGAGTTGGTCTGTTCATTGGTGCATTTTGAAAGAGCACTAAAGCCTGCATGAGAAAGTTAATACAGGCTTAGATGATATATGTTATATATCTACAGCATCTATTAATACTGCCAAATGGCCATTCTTTCCTCCCTTTAAATTACATTTACAAAACACACCTTAATGTTTGCCCGTTTCAGGCCATGTGGCTTGAGTTTGAACTCCTCCTTACATATTGTGTGTCTAAGAGAATTTAAAGACCATTCTGTTGAAGAGGTGACAATGGAAAACTAATGGAGAAGTCATCTGCAGTGAGTCAGTATTGGCAGCATTGTCCAAATTGGCTGAGTGCACAAGGAATCATTGGCAGGGTGAAATAGTACAAGCAGCTTGTTTATTGGATTAGTGAAAAGTTGCCCAGCTGATAAGGTTCCCATTTTTGTTCAGAGCACATTGAACCAATACTGCTTATTTATGTATACATATTTTCATTAATCTTCCAGACATTTAATATGTCTTCTGATACATGCCCAGTATGTATGAGTCCTGGACCCCAGCAGTAGAAATAGTCAAGGGCCTTTTGGCTAGCTGGAACCAATCAGGGTGGAAAAGTGCAGAGGAGTCAAGCATGTGTGAAGGTAAGAGGTCGCAGGGTTAGTGGGTGTCCCATTTAATCCGAGCTATTGCAGCCAGCCGGAGAGGGCGTTTCATTCTCTAAATGTAGGGGTGTCGAGAAAGAGGGAAACAGGATGTTGATGTTGCCTCCCCCAACCTCACCCGCTCAAAATGAGCAACAGTTTCCCAAACATTCCTCATCAGGAGATTCCCTGAGGCCCCACCGCTGTGATTATGTGTATGGTGAAGGGGTGGGCAGTTCATGCTTTGCAGGAGGCAAATATACATATAGCATTCTTGTTAACAACATAAATAAATGGGAGTTGTGATCAGTAATCAGGCTGAAACATTTAAAAAGCTTGAAGCTGAGTGTCTTCACTCACTCACGCATGTGTTGTGTTGTTTTAATCTTTTGGAACGGATTTATAGGGTTTGAAAAAGGACATTTCATTAAACCTTATCCATAGGTCAATATTATTTAATAACAATATAAGAACTGGTTGATAGTTCACTGTGGAAAAAAAAATTGCTAAACTGAATCTAAAGAATATCTAAAGTAATGAGAAGCACCAAACTAATTAAATAAATAAAATGAATGATTGAAATAGAACAGAGCAGAGTGTTTGTGTAGAGCCTTCATGATACCATCTCTACAGACTGCAGACTTGGGTCAGGGAGTGACCCTCTTTTAAGGCCAATCTGATTGTAGCATTTCTTTTGCAACCCAACAATATGGGCTAGCCACTCTTTTTGTGGACTTCCACATATGCTTTCACAGCTACCTACAGAAACCTACAATCCAATGCCGCATACACCTGGGCATGATAAAGCTATTCAAACTATGCAGGTTGTTTCATGGATCTGATTTTACAGAGTTGTTAAGCCAGGATATAGCTTGCAATCTCTGCATGGTTCTCTGGATGAACTGCAAAGCACAGCTGCATTTTGAGCAAAGTTCAAGAAACTCATTTAGGCACTGAACATCTTCAAGCTGTACAAACTTTTGAGATTTTGAAGCTGAACTGAACTGGATGTCTTTTTTTTTTTAAAGAACACTTTTACACAGTGCTGGAAAATATTGTTCAGATGAACCTCATGCAAACTGAGTCTATCTGCATAGACGGTGTATCATAAAAATGTTCCAGAATACAAAATACAGCTAACAGTGACAGCTACAGTTCAGTGCCTTTCTGATCTCAATTTAGAAGCCTTCATCCATTTCAGGAAAACAAACAAATTTTAACAGACAGTATAGAATACAGGCCAGATGTGCCTACAGTATGCATGCTTCCACATCTGGGAGGTGGTAAAAAAAAGTTCAGGAAGACTGGTGTCTCTGGAGGGTTATATACACAAAATGTTACTTTATGTCAGGTCTTTATTTTCAGCTGCAAGGTCAGCTTTAAAGAGCTCGCAATTTCCATAAAATAATTCTTCTGTCCCTTCTGTGTAAACACAATAAATATTCATAAGATTAAATTTCTTTTTTTGTACCATTTTTGTACAATCCTGCCTTGGTCAAGGGCATCTGAGTCCAGGGAAAGGAAAGTAAGGCCAGAGCCAGGAGTGAGCTGTTTGAATTGGAAGGGAGCAATGCAGTTTTTGGGATGGATTTGAGAAAGGTACATTTGGCTGAAGGAAAAAAAAATGTTAACAGCGAGAGACTGAGATTGAACTCAGGGCTGAGAGCAACAGTGACTAAAGGTTGATTTGATTTACAGACAGTGAAAAAAAATCTGAGAACAGAGAACAAAGGCAATCATCATTTTGGTTGTCAGTTCTAGACAATTTCTGTGCAGCTGGAAGCAACACAATACCTTATATTCATCCACTCAGTGGCTTCTCAAGCACCATATACAGCTAAACCTCATGCTGATGGGACATTTGCATTCTCATCAGCTCATCTAGTTAAACTGTAATATAAACGTTACAAAAAAGTTACAAAAAAAAAAAAATAACTGAATCACATATGCAATTGTGCAAGCATGGGAAAATAAATTGCTTAATTGCTGCATATAGATTCAAGATCAGATGTCATTTTCCTGCCATAGAAGTATGGCAGCATTTGTGGCAAATTCAAACTGAGATGTGACTCAATTAAAGAGAACTATTTACCTTTGAAGGGGACACCGGGGTAAAGTTGTGGTGTGCACTGTAAATGAAAGTCGATAGCTTTTCCCAGCTATGCTTTCTCTCTTTTTTCTCTTTCACTCAAATTCTTTTCTCATCAGCATATTCTAGTGTCAAGAATTACAAACAACTTCTGTGGAAAATCATATTTATGTTTTGCATAGCTGATTATGTAAAGGGTCATCCCAGGGGAATTTAATGAGACATTGTTAGGCCAGTAAAATATTGTATTTAAATGAAATCCTAGACAGATTATATGTGCATCCAAATGCAGTGCACCAGGAAAAAGTAGAAGAAGAAAGAAACCTGCAGCAGACACAAAAGACATTCCAAGCTCACAGATGTCTTTGTGATGGTGGGTAGTTGTAGTGATGCTGTTGGTAAATGACCAGAGGCTGTTGGCAGGGTTACAAACTATTTCCTTAAACAGACTTATGAAAACCATACGGCACAAGGGTAAAACCACAGGCAAAAGCTCCCTCCTCCTCACACACACTCACTCACTCACTTACTCACTCACTCATTACCCGCCCCCTCTTCCAAAAAATACGTCCATGCCCTCCCTCATTGTCTTTTTGCTGCAGACAGGCTGCAGACAAAACCCTTTCTAACCAGAGGGTCCCAGGCTTCTGGGGTGTTCCAGAACAATCGCAAAAGTTATAGAAAAAGATAGCTGGAATTGAGTAAAGCAAAGAACTACTGTAAGAAAATAAGATGCTGGCTGAGCATAGGAGACAGAGAGACTGGACCCTGAGGAAGAAGTACTGTTCTGCATATTTTTATCTTATTCTTGGAGTGCTATTTATTTACTGGCCTCAGGGGACTTTTGGACAGTACTTGCAGGAGCAGGATGGTGTCTGCAATGCTGAGGGATGCTATTCTATTCACCTCCAACGGAAGACTTTTCGTGAGTCTTGGAGGAGCTGCAAGGAGAAAGGGGGCAACCTGGCAACAGTGAAACGACCAGAGGAGGCATCACTGATCCATGAGCTGCTGTCTGCTGGGGACCGGCGTGGTCCAAGACCCAGACTTAGGCTGTGGATTGGACTCCAGCGGCAGCCTAGGCAATGTTCGACCACTCGTCCACTGAGGGGCTTCACCTGGATCACAGGGGACCAGGACTCGCAGTATACCAACTGGCAGCGTGAAGACTTAGCTGGTGCCTGTGCTGCGCCTCGCTGTGTGGTCATTACTTACAACACTGCAGATAAAAGCAGCAGCGATCAGAACAACTTTAAATGGCTAGATGGTTCGTGCATGGTTGCTGTGGATGGTTTCTTGTGCCGCTACACTTACAGAGGGATGTGTCCATCACTTAAGAGTGAAGGAAGGGGCCCTGCACTCTACACCACCCCTTTCAACCTGCTCAGCACCCTGCTCACCCATGTCCCCTTTGGCTCTGTGGCAACTCTGCCTTGTCCAGATAGTGCCAAAGGGGACCAGTCTGTGCTCTGCATGCTTCATGAAGACGGAAGTGTCGGATGGTCCAAGGATGCACCTCTCTGCTCTAATGCTCCAAAGGATTGGTGTGAGGAGGACAATGGAGGCTGTGACCACTACTGTGTAAATGCAGTTTCTCAGTATCATTGTGAGTGTTCTGAAAATTTCAAACTAGGTGAGGATGGGCAAACCTGCCTACCTTTGGACCCATGCCACAGTGCTGACTGTGAGTTTGATTGTGAGCCCACCTCTGAGGGCTATCACTGCAAATGTCCAGAGGGATACCTCCTCTCACAGGATGGTCAAAACTGTCTTGACATTGATGAGTGCTCCCAAAATCCATGTCCTCATATCTGTGTCAATGCACCTGGGACATTTGAGTGCCGCTGCAATAAGGGCTACCAGTTGTCCGAGTTTGGAGAATGTT